>CAWUFW010010630.1:0-679090 GCA_963921515.1 Calotriton arnoldi
ACAAAACGTTGGTGGCTCAATGTTTTGTTTTTTTGTCCTCATTCGCCTCTAACCTCTTTAACCAATCAGACTGTCGGTACCCGCTTTTAGAGTGCCAAGGGAAATAGGCGTTATGGTGGAAACTCACAATGCCTACCGCCTATGGGTACATTGACAGAAAAAAGTTATTACCCCCCAAAAGAAGGGGAGAGGTTTCTCTTCAACTAGGCCCACAGGAGCCTGGCGGACTGCTTTGTTGGCGTATATGTGGAGAGGAGGGTGCCCAACACGGTCCGAAGAGTGCCAAGGAGACATAATAATCATAGGACCTGGTGTTTCATACTGTTGGTGAATCACAATTTTTGATCAGGCCTCGGCCCATTTCAACAACAAGTCCCAAAAGGCGGTCTTTTTTGGCCCACACCCTCTGGACATATCCATCTTGGAGGTCTCAATCATTGATGTCAGCCAGTCTGAGTGCAGAGGAGGGGAAGGTTCGATCCATCTCTTACATATTTGCCTCCTGGCTAACAGGATAGCATAAAATAAGAAAGACTTTGCAGGTCCGGTTACTTGATTGGTGAGACCAAAGATTATAAGGGCTAAATCGAATTTGATTGGGACTCCCAAGATTCCCTCCACTAACCTCCGAACTTCTTCCCAATACAGAGCGATAGCCGGGCAATCTTTAAACATATGCACATCCGAGGCTTCCAACAAACCACACTTCCTGCAACAAACCTGGGACCCGTTTGAAAATTGGTGGCTCCATGTTGCAGGGATTCTGGACATACACAGAACTATGCGCAGGAAAATGGGATCTCGTGTATAGGGGCTAAGCATTCCCACCACCTTAGTGCCCACGAACCTAGAACCGACTAGCTATAGTGTCTCACACGCTCTCCTACACACTCATGAAGATGCAAATGATTAGACACCCCAGAACACAACACTCCCGGATCTCTCAGGAATCGCGATAACAAGACACACCTTCTCGCTCACACTCTCGTACCTGTCCACAATAAGAACTGACCGAAACACAAATATAGTTTAAAATGTTTATTTCAACTATTGTGCTCTAAAACGCAGTATAGGAGCCACAACCAGCAGCAAAATGCATAATATCAATACAGTTAGCATTGCAGCAAGGCCATATATCATAAAGGGAGATGTCATCTTATAAACACAGTGGATAAAGGACTATGGGGCACATGCATCAAAGTAAGGAATTGCGATTCCTCAAAAGCGATTATTAAGGAATAGCTATTAAGGAATTGCAATTCCTTATGCATGTAGGTTTTGCTAAAATATTAGCGATTCCTACACATTTCTCAATTGCGAATCGCAAATTGCATTTCGCAATTAAGAAATGTCTTCCCATTCATTCCTATGGGCCTAGAGGCCCATAGGAATGAATGGGACAGCATTCGCAATTTGCGAGTACCAAACAGGTACTCGCAAATTGCGAATGCAATTTCAAGGGTGCTAGGGGGCCTAAAGGCCACCCTGATGCACCCCCAAAACATGCATGTGTGCACATGTGGCAAACACACATGCCCTGGGGGCATGTGTGTGTGCCTCACGGCACTTAGAAAAATGCAATTTTATGCATTTTTCTGAAGAATTGCAATTTACCATCAACTTGAAGTTGATGATAATTTGCGATTCCTTGATGCAAAGTCACAATCTTAGATTGCTTCTTGCATTGCATTTAAGGAATCGCAAATTGCATTTCCCTAAATGCATTCGCAAAATAGGTAATCGCAAATTTTGCAATTACCTATTTTGCGAATTTGCTTTTGGGTTGATGTATCCTAAATAGCAAAATACCGGTCGCAAAGGGACCGAATCTGCGAATCGGCCCGTTTGCGAACGGTATTTAGCTTGATGCATGTGCCCCTATAACGCCTAACCACCCTCCCCTTGGCAAAAAGAAGTAGTATTACATAATAGAAGATCTCTGGGCTTTGTCAGCAGACCCCATACCTTAGTGCCTAGACGGTATATCTACATCACAGGAACCGCATGGCTCTTCTCCCTGGAAAGCTCCCTCTCCAAGTGTGTGTTACCTAACCATGCATCCCCATAATATCAAAGCACGAGTTTCCAGCAGCAGCTGTGTTAGCACGTTTTTCCTAGGTGCTAGGGACCGGCCAGAACAGAATAACAAGGGGCATTATTTATCAACCTTGCTCACAGTGTCCAGACTAAACTCCAGGAACAGGCAGAGAACAAACCAAGCAGACAGTTCGAATGTCAAAGGCATAAACAGTGTCTTGCAAAAATAAAGCCATGTAGTAACACGCGCAAAAGCTGAATCATGGGTGCTGGGCTCATGCTAACTTAGCCATATCGACAATGTCCATATCGGCCACGTGACATCCTGAATGGGCACCTGGCACCCACCTAAGGCCCTGGGAATGGGGTCGCCGGGGCTACTATTGGCTTGAGGAGGACAGCCGCATGCCCATTCTCTTAAAAAAGAAAGGCACCATGTGATGGGGCCCCCATGGCCCGTAGTGGCTCAGGGAGGGGGGTGTGTGGCCCCCACCCAATAAATATAAAAAAGGGTGTCCCGGGTGGGCACCCGATCACCAAAATAAATAATAAATGAGGGGCAGGAGCAGCTCATTTATTTTTCTGCATTCTTTTAAGGAGCTCCCCATAATACCCTGCAAGTGTTTTTGTTTTTAATGTTTTGAGCTTGATGGTGCCCCTAGAATACAGAGAGGCACCATCAAGCCTTTTTTTTTATGTTGTGGCGGGCTGCAGGAAGTGCCTTTTGAAGGCCATGGGGACCCCATCTCCCAAGGGCCGATACTATAATTTATGGTGAGGGGGCTTGCGAGCACTCTCCAAAACCCTTTCAAAGGCCCTAGGGGCCCTATCCCCAAGCCCAAAAACATATTGAGGGGAGGGGGAATGCAGCCCCACTGCCGGAACCGTTAACGCCTTAAGTGCTGGGGCTTCTCCCCCCGTGGAAAGCCCTTTTTGGCGATTTGGTATAGTTCGCTCTTACGTCTCTAGACACGAAAGGAATCCATGTCAAATTCACTTCCTTTTTTCCCAACATCTTGAGGATTCTAAAGATAATCAGGGTTTGTGAATTCCCCGGGAGGAGACCGACAAAATGGGCAAAATATAGCTACATTCTTAGTTTTGGGGGAAAAATAGGGAAGAAGCCTTAAGCGAAAACGTGTTTTTTTTTCTCCTAAAAATGGCATCAACTAATGCTTTGTTGTGCTAAATTCATCATCTCCCCAGCTTTCAGGAACATGCAGAGCTGAGTCAAGCAACCTAATTCTTTTGCCACAGTTCTGGCATTTTTTTAGAGAGGAGTCCCATTTTTAGGTCTCGCCTACGCAGCGCGCATGCGCTGATTAGGAGGGCCTTTAGCCGTCGCTCTTCACTTTTTCAAACACTGCACTCGTGCTTGTGTTGGCATCCACCTTGCGGGAGCGAGCAGCGGCGCGCCACAAGCACGAGTGCAGTGCTTGAAAAGTGAAGACTGCACGCGCACGCACCACTTCCGAAAACAGCTGGCCTTCTTTGCTGATTAGCTGCTGCGGTACTTTGCATTTATTCTGCAGTCTCACTCATTAGCACATGTTTATTTGCTTCCTTCAGTTGGGAGATGTACCCAACACATGCTGCTTTTGTCACCTTGCTAAAAATAAACACACCACTCGCGCGTGCCCTCGCGTGCACGTGCTTCGCTCGCGATAACAACAGTACATGTGCCAACAAATCGTTTTTTTTTAAACCCTTTTTATCACGATCATACACTAATATGGATTTTAAAGTTGCAGGGTTGTGTTGTGACTGGTTTTGCTGTATTCTCGTCTGCCTGGGGTTATCGTCAAAACACATTCACATTTTATCTCGAGCATTTCGGTTGAGAACTTGATCCGTGCAGCCCCCCCCCCCCTGGTCATTGAACTACGCTGGTGTTCTCATTATATTTGTTGCTGATTCTATCTAGGGCAAATTTGCACAAATAATACGAGGGGGTGTTTTCTGTGTACCCCTTTTTTAATAATTTATTTATTGTTAGTGGCACATTTTTTATATACGTAAAATGTTGATTATGTTGTAAAGTTTGAAGAAAACTATACAAATAAAAAAATGTAGGTATACAAATAACCGACCTAGATTCCACGCCATTCCTATCGGGTAAAAACATGATTCCAAAATGCTCTTGCAGACACGAGCCCTCATTTCAATTAAGTCAGAAGTTATCGCAGCTGTAATTATCAAAGAGATTGCTTTACCCAGAGTGGGCCTTTCAGGGTAGCAATAATATTCCACTCTCAGACACCAGGATGTAAAAACGTAATCCTTCGTGTAGGAGCCGTTTCCAATGGTGATTAATATTAGGGGGAAAAAAAGCAATGCATTCCTAATGTAACTTTTCATCAAGCAATTAATGAGTTGGTTTCTCGTAAAATGTATGATGAGAGGCGGTGAATTCTATTACAGTTCACTTGCAGCAGTCAGATTTTTTTCCTCATTTCAGCTGAAAGGTTGGATGCAAATTGCCAGAGGATGGTGTCTCATAATTAATGAAGGGCTCGCGCCAGATGCGCACTTCACTTTTTCAAGCACTGCACTCGTGCTTGTGGCGGCACCCACCTTGCGGGAGCGAGCAGCGGCACGCCACAAGCACGAGTGCAGTGCTTGAAAAGTGAAGACTGCGCGCGCACACACGCACCACTCCCGAAAACAGCTGGCCTTCTTTGCTGATTAGCTGCTGCGGTACTTTGCATTTATTCCGCAGTCTCACTCATTAGCACATGTTTATTTGCTTCCTTCGGTTGGGAGATGTACCCAACACATGCTGCTTTTGTCACCTTGCTAAAAATAAACACACCACTCGCGCGTGCCCTTGCGTGCACGTGCTTCACTCGCGATGGCAACAGTCCACGTGCCAACAAATCTGTTTCGTAATTCTGGCCTCCCAGGATAACCCCTGTATAGGGGGTCATGATTTCCTTAAGAGCCTGCATTCTTACCCAGTCTACTTCTCTGAGCTGATTTGCATCCTTTTGGCAAACTCTCACTTCCTCCCTGGCCAAGCAAGTATTACTATCATGGTCTATTAAAAGGCGCAGGTCCGTTATAGTCTGTGTGTGTGTCTGTGTGGGTGTCTGTGTGTGTGTGTCTGTGTGTGTGTGTGTGTGTGAGTGTGTGTGTGAGTGTGTGTCTGTGTGTCTGTGTGTGTGTCTGTGTGTGTCTGTCAGTTGTACATAATGTCTTCTTGGTTATATATAAGGTAAGAAAAATGCTTATAACACGTTTTTATTATAACTTTTCAACATGCTGCACAGCAGCCACACTGCTCTACAACCTAGTTTAAAGACTTTGGCAAAACCATTCGCTTGGGCTAAACACTTATAAGGTCCCAAAGGCGAGACCTATTGGCTATGCCAATGCTTGTTCCTATTTCTTGTGCTTTCAACCCACTTTAAGTTTGTCGTGGAAACAAATGCGAACCACAGAGGTGATACAAGACAGCTATAGATTTTGGAAAAGTAGATAAAATTCTAAATTCAGCAATAGGTCATATGTGTAGATCCCTCCACTTTTTCCAAAAGAAGCTATCTATATTTAGTAGGAAAAACAGGCATTTGTGACAATTTTTTCATCTGTAACTTTTTGTCACTATGGCCGATTTACATAAGCCATATGCCATTCTGTCTGCTAGAATCTTCTGTTTTCAGGGATATATAGGGTTTGTAGGTTCTTCATTGTATACGGAGTATAGACCAATTTATATGGTAAAATATCTAGAGTAAAAAATCGGTATCAAGGAAACTTATGTATTTCTAAAATTAGCACAACCTGTAGAGTTTAGGATCAGTGGTTATTTGTCCATCTCTGAATTTGTGGGGACGCATACTAGCATGTGATTCAGTGGGCATTTTTCAAAATTTCTCCTTTCTTTCACACTGGTTTCCATTTGGAGGGCAAAAATGCAGCAAAATCAAATTTGTAGTAACACATGTTTAACTATTCTGTTTCAATATGTATTTTTATAAAAATCCTCACTTGTGTCAGCAGGCCTAGTGCCCACAACAGAAAAATGGGCCAAAACGTAACATTGACACATTATATTTTTCCACTGGAAAATGACCCTTTTGTTGTAATGTCGCAAGCTGTGGATTTTGGGCATTAACTCAGCCGGCCCCTAGGGAAATCTAGGAACCTGTACATTCTTTTAGTTAAGACACCTGGGGTGATTCAGGGTAGGGTGCCTTGCATGGCACTCACCAAGAATGGATCAAACCAAGATCAATGTGAGCTCAGGACTTGACCTTGGTTTGATCAGTTCCTGTCACAGGCTCTAGGCTTAGCCACGCAAGTGGTGCAGCGTTTTTATCTGCACAAGTGGGGTAATGCCATGTGGTAGGAATTTTGTGGATTCCTGCGGATTCCGGAAGTTTCCATCACAGAAATATGAGGAAAAATGCATGAATTCAGGCAAAGTTTGAGGTTTGCAAGACATTGTCAGCAAGGAAACCTCATGAGATTTGTGCAAAGCACACCACCCTGGAATCCCTTGGTTGTCTATTTTTAAAAAATGTCTGTGGCTGGTAGGTTACTATAGGTGGCTGCACAGCATTGCCCCAAATCCCACAGCTACCCCCATTGAGGATCTCTCCATGTAGTGCTTTCGGACCATTTATGTCAAAGGTCTCTAGGCCCATCCACACAAGTGAGGTGCCATTTTTATCAGGGGACTTAGAGGAATGTTATGTGGTTGGAAACTTCTGGCTACCCACCGTTTCCCGATGTTTTTCTCACAGAAATGCAAAGAAAATGTGAGTTTTCAGTCAAAGTTTGAGGTTTGCAGGGCATTGTGGGTACGAAAATGTTGTGGGATCCATGCCAAGCACACCACCCTGGATTCCTCTGGATGTTTAGTTTTCAGAACTGTCTAGGTCTGGTAGGTTTTTCTAGGTGGCAGCCTACACAAACCCAGAAGGTGCAGTCATTCACCACTGCAAGTGGGATGATACTGGGAGTTAGCCAAACTCTCCTGGCCCATATGCAAAAGCAACACCCAAAAGAAATAAATGTCCTGTTGCTTGCCATTGGGATGGGATTCATTAGTCCGCAGGGGAGAAGAAAGACTGTTGAGGAGACTTTAGGGGCTAGGGTGGGGCCTGATGATAGGATGGGCAAGACTCAACCCATTATTTTATTGAAAGAAATATCTGATAGAGACTACTAGCCGCAGATTCCTTAACGTAGAATTATCCCCAGGCATGAGACTGGATCCGGAAAAATTTACCACAGCATCCCTGCGTGCCGGGGGGGGGGCGTGGCACCACACGACTCCGCCCTGATGCTGTCCACGGACGTGATGTCAGCGAGGTCACATAAGTCCCACCCCGGCGCGCTGACATCAGTTTTCTTATTTTCCGCGTGCAACGCGGATCCGGAGTGAGTTCCCTTGGCCTGTTTTCAGGCCTCTTTCAACGCTTTGCGTTGGGAACAGTGTGCAATGCCTTCGGGTTTCAAAACGTGTGCTTCTTGTGCACGTCAGATGTCGGCGACGGACTCTTACCCTATTTGTATGTGGTGTTTGGGCGAGCACCATGATTCTACGGACTGCGACGCCTGTCAGCATCTCAAGCCGAAGTCCCGGCGGGAGCGCCGGATGAAGTTGCTTTCGGCCCGCTTGTCCAGATCGGTCTCATCACCACGTCCGTCCCCTGCCTCGGAAGGGTCCAGGAGCCGCCGATTCCTGTTGCGGCATCGTGCTTCGCCAAGGCCCCACGGGCGTCGCTCACCCGCCGGTAAGTCTTGCAGTTTGTCACCGAGGCCCTGTCCTCATTCTGATGAGGGCGCGGGCTCCTCTTGGGACGTGCGCCCTCGCCCGTCGCCAACCTATCCGCCGTTTCCTGGCATTTGGGCGACAAGGGCCCAAATGAATGCCTACGCTTCGGCTCTGCGGGCTTCTTTGGGCCCCCCCTCCTCTTCCTGAGACGTCTGCGGATCCCTTGCCATGCGCGGGGCCTTTCGCGGACTCGCCGGCGGATTCGTCCCCGGCGCCGACTTGTTCGGCTTCAGGTTCTGGAGGTGTGGTGTCGTCGAGGTGCAGCCCTCCGGGGTTCCCCTCTTTGGCCCACGGCGTCCCTGCCTCGCCGCAAAGCCCCGCGGGGCTCCCTGTGGTGTCGTGGGTGGACACCGGGACTCGCGGCTTGTCCCCGAGTCCCCCTCGGTCCTCTGGGCAGGCGGCTGTCTTACTGGAGGCCGAGCCGGCGCCTTTCCGGAGCCAACGGCTTTCCACCCCGGCCCTGGCGGCGCCGTGGGTGGAGGTCGGGGCCCGGGGTACCTCCCCGAGTCCCTCTCGGACCCCTGCACCGGCGGCTGCCTTGTCGGGGGTCGAGCCGGTGCCTTTTCGGAGCCGTTCATTGGCTGCTTCGGCTCCAACCCCGCCCCTTTCTCCTAGACTGCGTGTGATGGTGGAGGTCGACTCGGCACCCTGGTGGACACTTCGGCGCCGTGCGAGGACACACCGGTGCCGCTTGCGGACTCTCCGGCACCGTCCCGGCGTCGGAGTGTCGACTCCTCCTCTCCGGAGGGTTGTCATCTCCTTGTCTCCTCTTCACCAGAGACTGGACGCCGCATCGTTGCTTTTTCCCCGGCGGCTTCCGGGGCTGGCTCTATGCCGTCTCCGCGTCCCCAGTACCGCTCTCTCGCACCTTGCGGTTGGTGGCCCCGCAGGCTTCTCTGCCTTCTTCGGAGACCCCTCAGGCTCCCCACTCGCCGTGGGTCCTTCGTCCTACAGGGGCTGACCGTTTCTTCCTCCGGAAGGGCATGGGGACGGGCGGCTTAATTTGCAGCCTTCGCCCACGGAAGAGTTGCTCTCTCCCCCACGTCGCCCTATTTAGGCGAGTGTAGCCTTTGTCCGGGCCATCTCCACGGCCGCTGGCATTTTGCAGATGGGCAATCCGGTTGCTCCGCTCCCAATGGATCACTTGTTGGGGATTCTCCACCAGGGCTCTGGTGGAGGGGATCCTCTTCTTCCGTTTGAAGCTTCGCTCCATAACTCTCTTCTGGGGGCCTGGGGGCATCCTGCTACGGGGGATCCGGTGCCTCAGCTGCTCCTCCACTGCCACCGTCCTGCCCCGCTCGATCCGGTCTGCCTTTTTTCCCACCCCTCTGCCCAGGGCCCTGTCCTGCAGACTGCTTTCCCCTCCTTGCCTTCGGTGTTGATCCCTCCATCACGGGAGGCCCGGTGGTTGGATTCCTGGGGGCGTAACATTTTCGCTTCCACTAGTGCTGCTCTGCGCGCGCTCAACAACCTTTGTGTGTTGGCCAGGGCTACCTCTGACCTATGGGATTCCGCGGAGTCCCTTCTGTCTCGCGCCTCCCACGACGGTGTCCATGCTGATCTGTGGCACCATGTGTTGGATGGTCGGGAGTTAGCTGCTTTTATTCTCCGTTCGGCTTTGGATGTCTCTTGTGAGAAGTTGGCCTGGCATATGCTGTCCACTAATTATAGTGGGCACCTTGCACCAGTCCAAATCGACTCTTATGGTAGGTAGGTTAAAGACAACCTTATTGAAAGCTATCCTAGTGGTAGCTGTGGAGAGCAGCCTTCAGGCTAAGTCTTGAAGGAATGTAAAGCAGCTTGTTTTACCAGTCTATAATCTCTTGAGTGACCAAATGAAAGAGCACCACACCAGGTATATATTCAAAATATATGTATTTATTACTAAACACACCCCTCTAGTCTCTTTATGAGGCTAGAGTTCGAAGTACATAGGTTATAAGATCTTAAATCACAGTAATAGCACAAATACACGTTTGAGCCCTAGGGGCGTACCAAACCATATACCAATAAAGTGGTATGCGAACCACGACTGAACTAGACACTAGGCCTAGAGCCTCTAGAAGTGCTTGGACCACAAGGAACCACCCAAGGTAGTGACACAGGGGACCCACGGGAGACGCGTGCAGTGTAAATACACAACCGCGATACGCCGTTAACTTCTATGGAGAAAGTCGGGATCGGGAAAATAGAGGAAAGGGACACTTTAAAGAGGACTAGGACAAAACCCTTTGAGATCTAGGACTTTGAAGAGTCTCTACCCACGGGAGCACCGGAGTACTCGTGTTACCTCACCCAGGGAAGCCGGGTGCATAGGTGCCTTTCGGGGTCGGGTTTCGTCGTCGTTTCTTATGGCGATCTGCTGCAAAGTGCTGCTGGCGACCAGGAGAAAAGTGTCCGGGTGGATCCAAGAGTGGATCGGAGTTCTGAAGAACCTGAAAGCAGAGGGGACAGAGTCTGGGTCACTAGCCAGTGACCAGGAAGGCGATGGACGGATGCCCACCGATGTCGAGTGCTTCAAGTTCGTTGACGGTCGTCTTGACTCTTCAGCCACGAGGTCCGGGAGGCGTTGTCGGTGACCAGGAGCAGGATTCGGGCTGTTGCTCGATGTCTGTCGAGTGCAGAGGTGTCGGCGACCAGATTGGACCCAACAGGCCTTGGCAACGGCAAGTCTCGAGTAAGATGTAGATCGTCGATGATGCAGACCAGCAAGGTCTGGGGAACTCACCCAGCAAGGGTAAGTGAGGGCAGGCCTGGAGCAACCAGACTGCCAAGTAAAGAAAAGATTGGCCTTCGGTAGGGGCTACTAGCCAATGGGCTAGCGACCGCGAAGGAGCCTCGTGACGCCGCACGTGGAGCTGGCTTACAGGACACTCGTGGAGTGGGGGCCAGTGATCTTCGGTGCAGGTGGTGCTGGAGGCTAGGGCTACTCGGAGCCCAAAGCACGACTTCTTGGGAGACCCAGAAGATGGTGCACTTGCAAGTGTGCTCGGTGTCCAGGGGTCACGGTCTCAAGTCACCCACGATAGCCACGGGCCTCAGCTTTGCTGGGGACTCAGGGTAGCCTCGGGAAGTCTGAGAATCCACCTCTGGTGATGCGATGACTTCGGCGTCCGACGGGAGCTTCAGTAATGCGAACCGGACAGATGCTTCTTTGGTGCCTGCCAAGCAGGGGAGTCACTCCTTGACCCCAAGGGAGATTCTTCAGTCCTCTAATCGTGAGTAGAGCGTCGAAGGTCCAGGATTCTGTTTCAGAGTTTCGTCCAGGTATAATCTAAAGTCCTAAGGACTGGGTTCCTACCTTTATTCCAAAAATAGGGGATGGACTACTCTGTGGCCCCACCTATGGGTGGGTCAGGGCAGAGGGTGGCTACACCCCTTTCCCTTTGTCCAGTTCGCGCCAAAGCAGGGGCTGCAAGCCCCTGATCCGGTTTGAACTGGGGTATGCACAGGGACACCAAATGTGCCCCCAGTGCAGGACTTCAAAGCACCCGAAAGTGCTCCCGCCCAGCCCCAATACACATTGTCCTGTCTGGGGAGGTGGTCACACCTCCCTGGGACAGGAAACCTATTGTCCAGGCCTCCCCTGCCGGAGTTTCGTCCAGCAGCAGGAGGCCAGACTCGTGTCTGTGGCAGCAGCATCCATTTTGTGATGCCAGGGCTCTGGAAAGAAGTTACCGGACTCGTCAGAGTTAACATGCCTTTCCCTCTAGAAGGGTGGAATGCTACCCCCGCCGCCAGGATTGGCGGGGGGTAGTATTCCAAGATGTTTGACACCAAACACGACATGTTTAGGTGCAGCCATTCCATAGTTAGCATTTTACCGCGAGGATATAATGCGTTTAAGAGTATATGGTCAGGCTGCACTACAAACAGCATCAGAGATGGTCTCCGAACGCTGCAGAGGGGCCCTGCTCACGCAGGGGCACCCTCTCACATAGGAACCATGCACTCTGCCTTTAGGATTGATAAGGCCTGCCTTAGGAGTGACTTATAGGTTTATATGTGTGTATGCTTTTAGTGATATAGGTAACCTATACCACAGCAAGGGGTGCATGCACCACCTTACCCAGGCTGCAGTAGCAGACCTGTGGTGTCAGTTTGGATGGCCTACCAGGGGTGGCATAATACATGCTGCAGCCCCTGGCAGGCCTCTGAGGTACCTATGCCCTTGGTACATAGTATACCATATACTAGGGACTTACAAGGTCACTCCAGATCCCAATCAGTGATGTGCCTAAGGCACATGGAGACCCTTTTAAAGAGGAAACAGCTAGGCTGGGGTTCTGAATAGCAGGGCCCCAGCCAGACTAATGTCGAAAACCAGTGAAGTATCAGCAAAAAGTGGGGGTACCCCTGTGAAGCAGATCCTACTCTCCTACACAACCCCCCCAAACGTAGGGACATTAAACTAACCTTGCCCAGTTAAGTCTTCATGTTCTAAGTGGAAATACCTAGAGTGTCCATCTGCATTCGCATGGTTACTCCCAGGCCTATGTTCCACTGTAAAGTCCATCCCCTGTAGGGAAATGGACCACCTAAGCAGTTTGGGGTTTTCACCCTTCATTTGTTTTAGCCATAAGAGGGGCTTATGGTCTGTCTGAACCAGGAAGTGTGTACCAAACAAGTATGGCCTCAACTTCTTCAGAGCCCAGACCACAGCAAAGGCCTCCCTCTCTATGGCTGACCAACGTTTCTCTCTAGGGGTCAGCCTTCTGCTAATAAAAGCTACTGGCTGATCCTGACCTTCTTCATTCAATTGTGACAGTACAGCCCCTACCCCCAATTCAGATGCATCTGTTTGAACAATGAACTTCTTGGAGTAATCAGGACTCTGCAGAATTGGAGCAGTGCACATGGCCTGCTTGAGGTCATCAAATGCCTTTTGACAGCTAACTGTCCACTGAACCTTTTGGGCATTTTCTTAGAAGTTAAGTCATTCAAGGGTGTCACTATTGATCCATACCCCTTGACAAATCTCCTATAGTACCCAGTCAGGCCTAAGAAGGCTCTCACCTGAGTCTGGGTAGTGGGAGCAGTCCAGTCCATGATGGTCTGGATCTTGCTCTGCAAAGGTTGAACCTGGCCTCCACCCACAAGGTGGCCCAGGTACACAACCTGACTCTGCCCTATCTGGCACTTAGTGGCCTTGATAGTCAGGCCTGCCTTTTGCAGGGCCTGTAAAACATTCCTGAGGTGGACCAGGTGATCCTCCCAGGTGGAGCTAAAGACAGCAATATCATCTAGATAAGCTGCACTATAGGCCTCCAGTCCTGTGAGAACTGTGTTCACCAACCTCTGGAAAGTGGCAGGTGCATTTTTCAGACCAAAGGGCATCACCACAAATTGGTAATGCCCACTAGGGGTCGAAAATGCTGTTTTGGGCTTTGCAGCATCAGCTAGTCTGATCTGCCAGTAGCCAGCTGTTAGGTCAAATGTGCTGAGATATTTGGCAGAGGCCAAAGTATCTATGAGCTCATCTGCCCTGGGTATTGGATGGGCATCAGTCCTAGTGACTGCATTGAGGCCCCTGTAGTCTACACAAAACCTCATCTCTCTTTTCCCACCACTGGTGTGAGGTTTAGGTACTAGGACTACTGGACTAGCCCAAGGGCTATCTGAGGGCTCAATCACTCCCAATTCCAACATCTTCTGGACTTCAGTCCTGATACAGTCCCTGACATGGTCAGGTTGCCTATAAATCTTGTTTTTAATAGGCAGACTGTCCCCAGTGTCCACTTCATGAGTGCACCAGGTGGTCTGACTGGGTGTCAGAGAAAACATATGTCTAAACTGATTGAGGACTTGCCTGCAATCAGTTTGTTGCTGGGTAGTGAGGCTGCCTGCCAAGGCTACACCATCAACTGACCCATCGTCAGGGTTCTGTGAGAGCAGGTCAGGGAGTGGGTCACTCTCTTCCTCCTGCCCTTCATCAGTAGCCATGAGCAAGCCCATGTCTGCCCTGTCCACATATGGCTTAAGTCTGTTGACATGGAGAACCCTGTGGGGACTCCTGGGTGTTCCCAGGTCTACTAAGTAAGTGACCTCACCCTTCTGCTCAACAATAGTGTGGGGTCCACTCCATTTGTCTTGGAGAGCTGCTGGGGCCACTGGCTCCAACACCCACACCTTCTGTCCTGGCTGGTAAACAGTCAGAACAGCCTTTTGGTCATGCCAGGACTTTTGAAGTTCCTGGCTAGCCTCAAGGTTTTTGGTTGCCTTTTTCATGTACTCAGCCATCCTGGAGCGGAGACCAAGTACATAGTCCACTATATCTTGCTTTGGGGGCTTGAGAGGCAACTCCCATCCTTCCTTCACCAAGCACAGTGGACCCCTCACAGGGTGGCCAAACAGAAGTTCAAAAGGGCTGTAACCAACCCCTTCTGAGGCACCTCCCTATATGCGAATAAAAGGCAGGGCAAGAGTATGTCCCATCTACGCCTAAGCTTTTCTGGGAGCCCTTTAATCATGCCCTTTAAGGTTTTGTTGAATCTCTCAACTAAACCATTGCATTGTGGGTGATAGGGTGTGGTGAACTTATAAGTAACTCCACACTCCTTCCACATTGCCTTTAAGTACCCAGACATGAAGTTTGCACCCCTGTCTGATACCACCTCCTTAGGAAAGCCCACTCTTGAGAAAATTCCCAGGAGGGCCCTTGCCACCACAGGTGCTGTAGTGGTCCTAAGGGGTATAGCCTCTGGATACCTGGTGGCATGATCCACTACCACCAGTATAAACCTGTGCCCAGATGCTGTTTGGGGATCCATGGGACCAACAATGTCAATCCCTACCCTCTCAAAGGGCACCCCCACCACAGGTAGTGGTATCAGGGGGCCTTTGTAGTGCCACCTGCCTTGCCACTGGCTTGGCAGGTTACACAGGAGCGACAAAACTCCTTACTGTCTTCAGACATGTGGGGCCAGTGAAAGTGAGGGACAATTCTGTCCCAAGTCTTGTTCTGGCCCAGGTGTCCTGCTAAGGGAATATCATGGGCTAGGGTCAATAGGAAGCCCCTGAACTTCAAAGGTATTACCAACCTCCTGGTAGCACCAGGCTTGGGGTCTCTACTCTCTGAGTACAGGAGTCCATCATCCCAATACACTGTATGGGGACCACTAGCTTTCCCAGCAGCCTCAGCAGCAGCTTGCTGTCTGAGGGGTTCAAGGGAGGGGCAGCTCTGCTGCTCCTGGCTCAGATCTGCCCTAGAAGGTCCCCCTGTCCCCAAGAACTCAACCTGGTCAGGTTCAAGTTCCTCTGGGACAGTTCCTTCTTCAGGGCTGAGATCATCCCCCTCAAGGGACTGATCTTCCTCCTGAGCCAAGGGGAAGGCACTGCCTTAACCCTACTACTCCTCCTCTTGGAAGGCACTTGGTCCATTCTTCCAGAATCCAAGGCCTGTTCAGTTTTAGACAGTTTAGCTTGTGACCTGGTCACAGCAAACACATCTGCAGGGATCCCCAGCATTTCTGCATGGGTCCTGAGCTCCACTTCTGCCCAAGCAGAAGTCTCTAAGTCATTGCCAAGCAAGCATTCAACTGGTAGGTTTGCACTTACCACAACCTTCTTAAGGCCAGTTACCCCTCCCCAGGAGAAGTTAACAACTGCCAGAGTATGGTCTGTTCTGACATTGCTAGCATTGGTCACTTGGTACATCTCACCAAGTATAACTTGCCCAGGTAGCACAAGGTCTTGTGTCACCATTGTGACACTTGCCCCTGTGTCCCTAAATGCCAAAGCCTCTCGTCCATTGATTAAAGGCTGTTGTCTGTACTTGCCCAGATTACTGGGACTCACAGTGGAGGTCACATCCATGCCTCCATCACAGACTAGCACAGCCTGAGTCAGTTCCCTGACTAAGTCAGAGCCCAACTCAGTTCCCAGGGTGAACCCTACTAAACCCTTTGCTGGAGCACTTCCACCAACTGTACTAGGGGGAACAGGTGCCTTAGGGGCATTGGTGGGTGCTGGACTGGAGTCTTTGGACTTGGTGCAATCACTGGTCCAGTGGGTCTTTTGCTTACAGACCTTGCACCATGGTTTTCTTTGGCCTTTACCCTTGGTAGACTGGGAATCCCCACCAGAAGAAGATTTTTGGGGGCCTGATGAAGACTTTTGATCTTTACCCTTCTCCCCACCCTTGTCAGAGTTCTTAGCATCTTGCTTCTTGGTTTCCCCACCTTGGTTCTGTACCTTCTGCCTCACCCTGGTTCTGACCCATTTGTCTGCCTTCTTTCCCAATTCTTGGGGAGAGGTCAGATCAGAGTCAACCAGGTACTGATGCAACAGCTGGTTTTGACAGTTATTAAGAATCTGCTCCCTCATTATCAGATTATACAATCCTGAGAAGTCACACACCTTACTGCCCATCAACCAGCCTTCCAGAGCCTTGGCAGAACAATCCACATAGTCTACCCAGTCTTGAGTCTGTGCTTTTTGGGTGTCTCTGAACTTCAACCTGTACTGTTCAGTGGTTAGGCCAAACCCATCAATAAGAGCACTCTTCAAGACCTTGTAATTGTCAGCATCCTCCTCTCTAACAGTGAGGAGCTTGTCTCTACCTTTGTCAGCAAAGGAGAGCCACAAGATTGCTGCCCACTGCTCCTGAGGGACCTTCTGTACTTTACAGGCCCTCTCTAAAGCAGTTATCCATTTGTGGATATCATCCCCACTCTGGTAGGGAGGGACAATCTTGCTCAGGTTCCTATGGTCATAGGACCTTTCCCTATCTCTAGGGACATGGCTGCCACCATGGGACTCTAGTCCCAACTTTCTTCTCTCTCTAAGGAGATCTAGGGATTCTCTATCTAAAGCCAATTGCTTCTTCCTGATCTCCAGTTGAGTTTCCTCATACTGGACCAGTCTCTTTCTTCTCTCATGAGAGGATTCCCTCCTGTGAGAAGAAACAGAGCTCCCTATTGAGGTGCCAGAGTGGTTAGATTCCTGAGAAGGAGATCTGGACTTTCTGAGCACACTCATAATCCTTCCTGGGGGACAAAGGTGTGGTTCTCAAGATCCTCATCTTCATCTTCCCCAGAAGGGATTGGGTTTTCCAGGTCAGGGTCATTGTCACCCTCCTGGTCAGTTTCAGAGGGGGGGCTGGGGGTAGTAGTACCCTTGGCCCCTTCCTCATCTGCTGGCCCACCCTCTGCTCCTACCCCTTCAGTCTCTGAAGACTTACTAAGATCATAAGCCACCAACAACTCCTGGAGGTGTTGGGTGGTGGGACTTTGGCCTGTCTTTATTTTCCTCACGTTACACAAAGCTCTCAGTTCCAAGAATGGGAGTGTGTCATACTTGGAGGGGGAAGCTCAATGGCTTCCTGCAGGGCATCTCTAGATCCTGCTTTTAAAGACATTACTAGTGTGGTGTGGTGTATGCACTACCTACTCTAGTGTGGCCTACTAAACTCTCTTGAGTTGTAGAAAGGGTTGTGCTATCCCTTAACACACAACTCTAAGTTCAGTAGAACTTACTGATATTCTAAGCTTAAATTATATGTACCTTAGGTACCTTTAGTGGTTTTCAGTTGATCAATTCAATTGAGATTATCTGGTAAAACAATAGCAAGCTGGAATCCCACACGCTGCACACCAATGTGAGAAGTTGGCCTGGCATATGCTGTCCACTAATTATAGTGGGCACCTTGCACCAGTCCAAATCGACTCTTATGGTAGGTAGGTTAAAGACAACCTTATTGAAAGCTATCCTAGTGGTAGCTGTGGAGAGCAGCCTTCAGGCTAAGTCTTGAAGGAATGTAAAGCAGCTTGTTTTACCAGTCTATAATCTCTTGAGTGACCAAATGAAAGAGCACCACACCAGGTATATATTCAAAATATATGTATTTATTACTAAACACACCCCTCTAGTCTCTTTATGAGGCTAGAGTTCGAAGTACATAGGTTATAAGATCTTAAATCACAGTAATAGCACAAATACACGTTTGGGCCCTAGGGGCGTACCAAACCATATACCAATAAAGTGGTATGCGAACCACGACTGAACTAGACACTAGGCCTAGAGCCTCTAGAAGTGCTTGGACCACAAGGAACCACCCAAGGTAGTGACACAGGGGACCCACGGGAGACGCGTGCAGTGTAAATACACAACCGCGATACGTCGTTAACTTCTATGGAGAAAGTCGGGATCGGGAAAATAGAGGAAAGGGACACTTTAAAGAGCACTAGGACAAAACCCTTTGAGATCTAGGACTTTGAAGAGTCTCTACCCACGGGAGCACCGGAGTACTCGTGTTACCTCACCCAGGGAAGCCGGGTGCATAGGTGCCTTTCGGGGTCGGGTTTCGTCGTCGTTTCTTATGGCGATCTGCTGCAAAGTGCTGCTGGCGACCAGGAGAAAAGTGTCCGGGTGGATCCAAGAGTGGATCGGAGTTCTGAAGAACCTGAAAGCAGAGGGGACAGAGTCTGGGTCACTAGCCAGTGACCAGGAAGGCGATGGACGGATGCCCACCGATGTCGAGTGCTTCAAGTTCGTTGACGGTCGTCTTGACTCTTCAGCCACGAGGTCCGGGAGGCGTTGTCGGCGAGCAGGAGCAGGATTCGGGCTGTTGCTCGATGTCTGTCGAGTGCAGAGGTGTCGGCGACCAGATTGGACCCAACAGGCCTTGGCAACGGCAAGTCTCGAGTAAGATGTAGATCGTCGATGATGCAGACCAGCAAGGTCTGGGGAACTCACCCAGCAAGGGTAAGTGAGGGCAGGCCTGGAGCAACCAGACTGCCAAGTAAAGAAAAGATTGGCCTTCGGTAAGGGCTACTAGCCAACGGGCTAGCGACCGCGAAGGAGCCTCGTGACGCCGCACGTGGAGCTGGCTTACAGGACACTCGTGGAGTGGGGGCCAGTGATCTTCGGTGCAGGTGGTGCTGGAGGCTAGGGCTACTCGGAGCCCAAAGCACGACTTCTTGGGAGACCCAGAAGATGGTGCACTTGCAAGTGTGCTCGGTGTCCAGGGCTCACGGTCTCAAGTCACCCACGATAGCCACGGGCCTCAGCTTTGCTGGGGACTCAGGGTAGCCTCGGGAAGTCTGAGAATCCACCTCTGGTGATGCGATGACTTCGGCGTCCGACAGGAGCTTCAGTAATGCGAACCGGACAGATGCTTCTTTGGTGCCTGCCAAGCAGGGGAGTCACTCCTTGACCCCAAGGGAGATTCTTCAGTCCTCTAATCGTGAGTAGAGCGTCGAAGGTCCAGGATTCTGTTTCAGAGTTTCGTCCAGGTATAATCTAAAGTCCTAAGGACTGGGTTCCTACCTTTATTCCAAAAATAGGGGATGGACTACTCTGTGGCCCCACCTATGGGTGGGTCAGTGCAGAGGGGTGGCTACACCCCTTTCCCTGTGTCCAGTTCGCGCCAAAGCAGGGGCTGCAAGCCCCTGATCCGGTTTGAACTGGGGTATGCACAGGGACACCAAATGTGCCCCCAGTGCAGGACTTCAAAGCACCCGAAAGTGCTCCCGCCCAGCCCCAATACACATTGTCCTGTCTGGGGAGGTGGTCACACCTCCCTGGGACAGGAAACCTATTGTCCAGGCCTCCCCTGCCGGAGTTTCGTCCAGCAGCAGGAGGCCAGACTCGTGTCTGTGGCAGCAGCATCCATTTTGTGATGCCAGGGCTCTGGAAAGAAGTTACCGGACTCGTCAGAGTTAACATGCCTTTCCCTCTAGAAGGGTGGAATGCTACCCCCGCCGCCAGGATTGGCGGGGGGTAGTATTCCAAGATGTTTGACACCAAACACGACATGTTTAGGTGCAGCCATTCCATAGTTAGCATTTTACCGCGAGGATATAATGCGTTTAAGAGTATATGGTCAGGCTGCACTACAAACAGCATCAGAGATGGTCTCCGAACGCTGCAGAGGGGCCCTGCTCACGCAGGGGCACCCTCTCACATAGGAACCATGCACTCTGCCTTTAGGATTGATAAGGCCTGCCTTAGGAGTGACTTATAGGTTTATATGTGTGTATGCTTTTAGTGATATAGGTAACCTATACCACAGCAAGGGGTGCATGCACCACCTTACCCAGGCTGCAGTAGCAGACCTGTGGTGTCAGTTTGGATGGCCTACCAGGGGTGGCATAATACATGCTGCAGCCCCTGGCAGGCCTCTGAGGTACCTATGCCCTTGGTACATAGTATACCATATACTAGGGACTTACAAGGTCACTCCAGATCCCAATCAGTGATGTGCCTAAGGCACATGGAGACCCTTTTAAAGAGGAAACAGCTAGGCTGGGGTTCTGAATAGCAGGGCCCCAGCCAGACTAATGTTGAAAACCAGTGAAGTATCAGCAAAAAGTGGGGGTACCCCTGTGAAGCAGATCCTACTCTCCTACATCTCTGATTCCCTCACCCGCGCTATGGCGAGTTCCGTGGCCCTCCACCGCCATGCTTGGTTGCGGGATAGCGTCTTTCCCAAGAATATTCTGGAGCGTCTTGTTGACCTGCCCTTTGATGGGATTCTGTTATTTAACACCCACGCGGACTCCGCTATTCAGTGACTCCTTGTGGGGCTCTGTCCTCCTCCCCCTCCGTAACCTTCGGGTTGTCAGTCCTCAGGTGTCTTCTGGGAGGCGTTTGTCCCGGCTTTCTACTTGGACCTAGTGTTTCGGTTGGCCCCTCTGTCCTTTTGGCTGCGGGTACGGCCTTTTCGATTTGTGCTGTTAGTGAAGCCGTATGGGTCCTCAGGTTGGACCATCTGTGTCCCCTTTTTGGCTGATTGGTAGACGTCTGTGGTGATGCCCACAGGTTTTTCTGTTCTTGACCTTTGCTGCGGGTTTTTCCCTAAGAGGTGTACCCCTGTTTTGTTGTGGGTGTGTCATACCCTAGGTGGGGTACTTGTTGGCTATTGTATAGCCCTGTCCTAAGCTGGGCGGGCGTGGATCCCTTCTTGGGTTCCTCGCGTTTCCTGGCGTCACTGAATTCCGCTTGGTGCGGTCTTCTTTCCTCAGCCTTCGCGCGGCTTCCGCTGCTCCAGGTTCCGTCCTGCTCAGCATCCGCTGGTGTTTCAACCCTTCTTCTGCAGGGCTTGCCTGGCGTATGTTTGCCCTTGTTCCCGAGGGATGTCTGCCTCTGTGCGTTTTTCCTTCCCTCCTCAGCCTCTGGCTCGCCAGACCGCCTTTTGTCATGCCGTCTACGGCGTCGTGTCTTGGTGTTTCCGCCTTATTGTCCGTCGTTCGGCCTGGTCCTCTCCCTTGTGTTCCAGGGGGGCTAGGATTTTCCTGGTGTTCTCCTGTGTTCTGGTTGACGGCTTTAAGTCTGTGCTACATGTTTCCCGCTTCTCTTCGTGGGCCGGGTTGTGCCACTGGGACGGTCCTTCTTGGGGCTTGTGCGGGGGGGCTCCCTTGCCTCGGTCCTGGTCTTGCGCTCGGCTTGTTCTGGGCACTTCTTCATGGTCTGTACCAGCTGCCGGCTGCGCACGCCGGGACGTTATGGTCCACCCCTGTGGGCCTTGGCGTGTACCCGTGTGCTCCTGTCCATCGCTCTGCTGGGGCTTGCGTGACTGTGTCTTCCTTCTCACGTCTGCGCTTCTTGGCTGTGGGGCCACTCCTGCTCCTGAGACGGGCTCTGACCCCTTTTCCACGTCTTCTCCTTGGATTCGCGGGTGGTTCTTTTCTTCTTTGATCCTCTCTTGGTGCCGCCTGTCCCTCCGGGTTCTCTGGCGGACACCCTTGGCCCCTCGGGTAGGCTTGTGGTATCCTGGCCTTCCCTTCTCCTTCCGCTGCTTGGGGGGGCTGGGCCGTCCTTCCTGTCCCCATGACACATCCCCTGTTGGGGTCCTGTGTTCTTCCAAGCTGGTGAGATTCTCTCACAGACCCTCCTCCCCTCTGGGTATGGCTAGGGTATCTATTCTACGTTAAGGAATCTGCGGCTAGTAGTCTCTACCAGATGTACAAGTTACTTACCTTCGGTAACGATGTATCTGGTTGAGACGATTCTAGCCGCAGATTCCTTCACGGCCCGCCCTTCCTCCCCGTTCTGCGAGGACCTTCAGTTTGGTCTCTGCATTCACCTCCCTCAGGGTGGCTTGCCGTTTGCGAGTCTCCTCTTTCACTTCCTCCCTGGCGGGATGCTTCGTTCTGTTTCTTGTTCCACCCCTTCCTTTCCGGTACTTGGACGGTGGGTTTAATTGTCTTTCTGCGTCCCTCCACCCTGGTTGTTCCAGTGTGGGGTCTACTCATGCTCTTCTCCCTTTCTCATTGCTTGGGGTTTTCTGACTCCTCTGCAGTCCTCTGGGTTAGGGTCTCTTGGCTGTGTCTCAGCCCTTGGTTCTTTACAGGGGATGCGACGCTCCTTGGTGGTGTTGTCTTGGGGTCCTTTGTCGTTCCTCCTCTGTTCCGGCTTGTTGCCCTTCACTGTCATAGCTTGTGGTCGCAGACTTTCTGTCTGTTATGGCATTTTTCACCAGTTTTTTTCTGTCTCCTGGGTGGATGTCGCTTTGGCTTTGCAGGGTTGCTTCTCAGAGGCGGTACTCTGCTCTTTCCCTTACATGCCTTTCAGTGACACGGTGCCTGGCACTGTCCCTCATGGTTAACCCTGGGCAAAGCACTACGCTACGCTCGCGTAGTTTGCGAAGTTTGCGCTACTTCGCACAACGCGAATTGCATGTAGCACAGTGCAAACATGCGTAGCGTAGCGTAGTGCAGTGGTCATTTTTTGCTTGCTCGCGGTCCTCAACGTCAAGTTGGCGACCGCGAGCAAGCAAAATGACATCCCGGCGAGACTTTTTCCTCGTTCGCGATCAGCAACATCAAGTTGCCGATCGCGAGCGTGGAAAATAAACCTCCCGGCGAGATTCTCAACGCGGGAGGTCAGGTTTCTCATTGCGAGTGGTCGCGTATGCTCGCGACCGCTCGCGATGAGAAACTACCAGTCCGCGTTGAGAAAGCTGCCGCTCGAGTAAAAATCTACTCGAGCGGCAGTAAAGACAGCTCGCACTGTGCAAGATGCCGTTTTCAATGATTGCACAGTGCGGACAAGCATCCGGCACTGTGCAATCATTGCGAACAGTGCACTACGCAGTTCGCGTAGTGCTACGCGTAGCTCGCATAGTGCGAACTGCACTTTGCGTAGCTTCGCGTAGCGCTACTTCGCGAACTACGCCGAGGCTTACTCATGGTGCTTTCCTTCACCATTCGCTTCTTCCCTTTCTGTTTCACTGCTTTTCGCACACTGTTCCCATGCTTTCCCAGTTTTGTTTGTGATGGCTCCGCGTTGTGGCGCGGAAAAGTTCTCCAAGGAAAACTGATGTCAGCGCGCCGGGGTGGGACTTATGTGACCTTGCTGACGTCACGTCCACGGACAGCGTCAGGGCGGAGTCGTGTGGTGCCATGCCCCCCCCGGCGCGCAGGGATGCTGTGGCAAAATTTTCCGGATTCAGTCTCATGCCTGGGGATAATTCTATGTTAAGGAATCTGCGGCTAGAATCGTCTCTACCAGATACATCATTACCGAAGGTAAGTAACTTGTACATTTCTGCCATACAGTGGGCTTTCTGCCCACACAGGGGACAATAGGGGAAAACCTCTTATCTGCCCCTGGGGGACAAAAAGACTGGCTTGTCCCTATTGTGTGTGTGGGGGGCTGCCAATGCCAGAGTGCAACTTTCTGATTTTCGAAAGTCAGAATCCCTGGTGTCATGTAGAGTTTCTACCCCCTCCCCCCAGGGGCACGTTCCCAGGTGTGTAGTGGGTTTTCTGCCCCCTAGGGTCAAATTGAAGGCAAACCCCTTGTCTGGCCCTGGAGGGGGCAGAAAAAGTTGTTTGTCCCATTTGGGGTGAGGGTGTGGCCAGTGCCAGAGTGCAGCACCTGAACGACTTTCTGCTGCCCAAAGGCAAAATCCCTGGTGTCAGGTAGACTTTTTACCCCCCCAGGGAGGAGATTTGGGGCAACCTCCCCAACTGGGACAAACCTATCTGTCCCCATGGTAGCAGAAAGACACTATTGCCCCTCCTGGGTTAGGGGTATAGCTGAATGCCAGGGTAAGCAGCACCATCCTTTTGTTTGTTTTGGTGCCATTTTGATTTTCTCTGGCATATGCTGGGCTTTCTGCTCCCCTGGGACAAATTGAAGGCAGACCTTCTGTCTTCCCGAGGGTCGGAGGTGGTAGAAAGACTGGTTTGTCCCTTTTGGGTAGGGGTATGGCCAATGCCAGAGTGCAACGCCTGCAGCCCATTCATTTGCCCCAAATGCAAAATCCCTGGTGACTATTGGTCTTTCTACCTCCTCAGGGGGAAGATTTGGGGCAACCTCCCAAATTGGGACATGCCTCCTATATGCCCCCAGGAAGGCAGAAAAACATTATTGCCACCACTCGGGCAGGGGTATGGCTCAATGCCTGGGTAGGCTACACAATCCCTTTTTTTGTTTTGGTGCCATTTTGAAATCCCTGGTGTCTAGTGGGTTTTCTGCCTCCGGGGGTGGGGTAGATTGGGGGGATAAATACACCTATCCACCATCAGGCAGGGCAGAAAGTCTTTCAGGCCCCAGGTTGGGGGAAGCGCGGTCCCATGCCCAGGGTGGGGTGATCCCCCAAAACAAATATTGCATGAATGCAGTCACAAGTGTCTAGTAGGCTTTCTGCTGCCCGGGGAGCAGATTGGGGGTAATCACCTCTTCTGCCCCCAGAGGGGGCAGAAAGACTGCCTGCTTTGTTTTTAGGGTGTGGGCATGGCTATGCACATGATGGGTAGCCCCCACCCCTATATTTATTTCTTTTTTCAATTCCCTGGTGTCTAGTGGGATTTTTGCCCTTGGGCGCAGATTGGAGATAATCACCCCATATGCCCCCTCCAGGGAGGGCAGAAAGACTATCAGCACATTTATTTGTAGAGGGGGCATGGCCATGCCCATGGTGGATATTCCCCACCCCTATATTGTAAAACAAATCAGTGGTGTCTAGTGAGCTTTCTGCCACCCGACGGAGGCAGATTGGTGGTAATCACCCCCTTCCAACCCCAAAGGGACAGAAAGACTGTCTGCTTTGTTTTTGGGGTGGAACCATGGCCCTGCCCATGGTGGGCAGCCCCCGCCCCTATATTTTTTATTCCCAAAAAATTCCCTTGTGTCCAGTGGGCTTTCTGCCCTCCCTGGGGGGGCAGATATAATTTTGCCACGTTATTTGAGGTGGGGACATAGCAGCTCCCACACCTTTATTTCTTTAAAAAAAAAATCCCTGGTGTCTAGTGGCCTTTCTTCGTCCCCGGTGGGGCAGATTGGGGGGGGGCAGAAAGACTGATGCCACACTTACTTGGAGTGAGGGCCAGCTTTTTCTGGCATCTAGTGTCCTTTCTGCCCCATGGGCATATCGTAGGTAATTACACCCATCCGCGCCCACAGGGGGCAGAAAGACTGAAATATTTAAGGGGGCTGGAGGGAGCACTCACCCATGCCTGGTGCCTAGTGTGTGGATCCCTGCTTGGGAAATGCTCTCCAGTGGCAATGCCCAAGCAGGGATCCAGTGGGCATAGGTAGCATTAGAAAGGGGAGATTCTTCCCTTTCCTACCATACCTCTCCCATAGCAATCAGTGCTCGTGCAGCTGAGATATCGCCCTCGAGCACTGATGAAGTGAAAGTAAAACAAGCCCATCAACTTGTTTTACTTTCACTTTACTGTAATGATGTCAGCGCACCCTGCATACTGATCGTCATCACAGAAAACAAAAGAAAACACTCAGACTTCTAAGAAATCTCTTCCAGAGGAGCCAGAGGAAAAAGTAATATAAAGGAATACCTCCACAGGAGAGCACCAGAGGGGCCTTTATATACTTTCCCAGCGTCAGCAAATGACCGATGCATGCACTGAGGAGATAGTGCACTTAACTGGTTAAAAGGTCCAGGGACCCCATCCCCCAGGACTGACATTGATATTTTGGGGAGGGGAGTATGCTGCCCCCTACACATGCAACAGGAGAGCCCTGGAATCCCAACCTCATGGGCCAGTGCTTTTGTTTAAGGTAATGGGAGTTGGGCCTCCTCCGAAGTGATGGAGCAGCCCCCGAGTCCCCATCCCCCAGGACCCGATCAAAGCAGTGTCCTAGGCACCCAATCTCCCAGGACACTGCTAAATTCCCTGCCTGGGAGAGTGCAGGCAGGGAATGTAAACTTTATTCCCTCTCCTAGGCAGTGAACACAACTTTGCTCCCACGGGGTGGGGGGATCCGGGCAGGAACAGTGGAGAGTGGAGCCTGTTCCCGCCAGCACCCAGTGAGCCCGGCAGAGGTCACAGGGTCTTTGGCACTCCCCCGTGGCCCCCAATGATTGAGGGCAGGAGAGCAGCCACTAAAAAAAACACAGCCTGCTGCCGCTGGCATCCAGTATGGGTGCTGGCTGGGAAGCTGGAAAGGGCTGCGGGGGTCTTGAGACTTCTTATATCTTAATATCTTACTTTACATTAAGAAACCCTTAGAAATTTCATTGGGAAAAAAATGCCCGCCTCCACTTTATTAAACATTTGTTCCATGGGATGGAGTTCCCAAGGCACTGAATGGCTCAGGGAGAGGGGCCACACTCACTCCCTACTCCAAATAAATATTGTATTGTGGACCCCGGGCCCTGGCCTACCCATGGTGCCATATTAAATAGAAAACACTGGCATGCCGGGATTGCAATTTTTTTTACAATTTAGAATGGACCCCAGGGGGGATTTTACATTCAGGACAGGGTTTGCTCCCGCAGGAGCATGTCTCCTGTGGGAGAAAATTGGCCCAAGGGAAAAAATCCCCTGGGCCAAAAATAAACACTGCATTTTTAAAAATTGGGTTTGAGGGACTTTTGAGAAAGTCCCTTAAACCCAACCGTCCAGATGTACAAATATTTTTGATCTTTAATATCACTAAAAAAAGCAGAACTGATTTACACCAAATGACAAAAAGCACGCTTTTGGACCAAGATCTAGCTTCCTGCCAAATTTGGTGTAGTTCTGTAAAGTAGTTTTTTCAATAGCGCTGCCTAAAAAGTCAATGAACAATGCAGGGAGACTAATAATTATGCTCAGGTGAACCACCTGAAGCAATGCTTCCTGGGACTGGTGGTTCAGTAAAACACAAGTGGGTCGCCGCCGGCACTCACATTCAAAAATGTCTTTAAAAGGATTGCCGATGTTCGCGCCGGCTCCCCTGCATATATATATTATATATATATATCCCTTGGAAACAGAATTACATAATGGCAACGGTCGACGCTGTCTCCTTGTATACATCTATAAGGCATGAGGATGGCCTGAGAGTAAGTAAACATTATTTAAGATCTAGATCGCTTAGTTTACTGGATCACACAGAGATGTTGTTCGACATAACGAAGTTTTGCTTGATGAATAATATCTTTGTATTTGATGGAAAATATTACATACAAAAACAGGGGACAGCCATGGGATCCTCTTTGGCCCCAACATATGCCAATCTAGCGATGGGCTTCTGGGAAACGGAAACAGTTGGGGCGGGGAGATAGTTTGAAGAAAGTAGTACTGTGGTTGCAATTCATCGATGACCTTTTTGTGCTTTGGGAAGGAGAAGAAGCTGAACTGGTAGATTTTTTAGATTCTTCGAATGATAATCCCCAAGATTTTAAACTCAGATACACAATCAGCAAAACGGAACTAACTTTTCTTGATATCCAACTTTTTGTGTCAAAGGAAAGGATCTGCACTAAGGTTTTCAGAAAACCCACAAGTGGAAATAATGTACTTTTGCAAATAGTGCACATCCGGGAGCTTTAAAATGGATTAGTACTTGAGGGTTAAAAGAAATTGGTCAGAAGAAACAGACTTTGACGAACAAGCATTGCAAATGACACAAAGATTCGAAAAACGTGGGTATCCAGTTTCAGTACATATGGATGCACTGAAAGGAACAAAAGAAAAAAACAGAAATGATCTCTTATTACCGAAGAAGAAAAAGAAGATAGATCAAAATGAAGAATGCATATACAGCTATATTATGTATTTTAGTAATTTTGAGAAGGAAGTGAAGACATTAATTAAAGACAATTGGAGAATTCTGGAACAAGATGGAAATTTAAAGGATAGTGTGCTGAATCATCCAAGTATAACCTTTCGAAAGATGCATTCATTAGGGGATCATTTAGTCTATGGCTGTATGTCAAATCAAGATCAATTTTGTAACTGGACACTACCGAAAAAATGTGGCTTCCATAAATGCACTAAATGTAAAGTCTGTACATGGAGCGATAACAGAATGGAAGTAAAATTGGTTGATGGAAGAGTAAAGAAGATCAAAGAACACATCTATTGTGAAAGCACCAATGTAGTCTATGCATTGGAGTGTGAATGTGGAATGACATACATAGGGAGTACCATCAATAAATTGAAGCTTCGGGTGTTACAGCACATTCGAGCCATCACAAAGAAGGACTTTACTTATGTCATTGCAAAGCATATCTGGGAATGTCACAATGGGGACATGAGCAAATTTGTGTACTATGGAATCCAACAGATTTCTTCTAAATTGAGAGGTGGTGACAGAGAATTGAAATTACGTAGGGTGGAATCAAGATGGATTCTCTCCATCTGCACTGAAAATCCGTGGGGATTGAATACAGATGCTGAATTATATGTACATCTTGAACAAAACATTGGTCATGATAGGAAATTATACCTTTAATGTGCTGCACATATACTTGTCCTTTTCGAATATACTAAAATATCTCAGAGGGAGCCCTTAAATTGCAGCACTCCTAGAGTGGGTGGTTTTCAATGGGTTCATAATACATTTTAAGAAGGTTGGCATTTTGAAGTACTAGTGAGCCTGAGGATCCAGATGGAAAATAGGCAATCTATGAGTTGAGGTTGTGCTTGGAAATAAGGCTTAATGAAGTGCACGGATGCACTTTATCAATCTCGTTGTCTATCCCTAAGCCTAATATGGTTTATGATTACCAGCACTTTAGTGAGACTGGGGTGAAATTATCTTTTAAGATGGCATATGGCACTTTAAATTTGGTTTTTATACTTACATTGTGCAATAATGACTTATTGATATTATGTACTTTATGATTACTTTTTATATTTGAATCCGATCATTAAAATTAGCACAATGCACTTTGAAACCTTTAAAAGTTGCTATTGATATGCTATTTTATATGGCATAAAATCACCAGCACTTTATATAGATTTAGGATAATTCTCTGGGAGATAGTACAAAGCACTATAAAGCCTGCTTTAAATCAATGCACTTTGAAACCTTTAAAAGCTGCTATTGATATGCTAATTTACATAGCATAAAATTACCAGCACTTTATATAGATTCAGCATAGTTCTCTGTGAGATGGCACAAAGCACTTTAAATCTGGCTTAAAGATGTGCAATGATGACTTTCTCAAATTGAATAATGTGACATTGTATGAACAAGAATGTTATGTACTTTAGAACTACCTCAAGGGTCTCTGCAGAAAGATTAGAAGAAAGGAAATGACTGTATTTCATTTAGAAATTGGACTTTTAGCACTTTTGAAAAGAACATTATGCACGTTATATACTAAAATGCCTTATATAGAAATTAGATTTGAGCACCTTGGGAAAAAAAAAAAGTAACACACACTTTATGTTTTCAATACAAGTCTGAATAGACTTTAGGGCAAGTGCTTAGACTGTGCTAACTTAAAAATCTTTATATTTGTGGTTTTGCTGATTATATGATTTCAATGAATTAGGCTTGGATTACCTTGCTTTACCTTCATAGGAATGTACAAATGTTGTACATATGTCGAATATAATCTTTAGATAAATGGAAAACGTGAGAGAATTTCTTGGAAGATTTTGGTACTTTACAATTTCTTTGCCTTTTTCATTCAGAATAATCTGCATTTGATCAGGAATAATGCAACTGTAAATTTGATGCGTTTAATTTAATTGGAAAGACAATCTGAATATAATTTGTATATACTTTATATAGATGAGAAAAGGTCTTGTCTCGTTTTTTTGTAAATAAAGTTTCTTGAGGTGTAGGCAGGTGCTTCTGCTCCTTTAAATGGGAACTCTGCACACACTTCTGTATGGCCCTGTTGAAGGCTACAGCTGGAACGCGTAGGCCATTTCACGCTGCTGCTGCACATGGTGGAATTAATGAATAAATAAACCAATTCCAGATAACGATTTGGAGGTGCCGTGTCCTGCTTTTGAGCGTGCTCTAATAGGTACAAAACGTTAAAACACCTCATTGCTGATGACGTGGGAGATATTTTGCCAAATAATGAACCTGCCAATGTTTTACTAACAAAGGCCAGCCCTGACTCCTCACTTCAGACAGCTGCTGACATTTGTAAGCTAATAAAGAGCTACACCAGGAGATTATTGGCCCGGTTACTTACCGGTAATCTTCATTACTCCGAGTCCAGGTCTTCCCCGAGACTGTCCTGTTTTTCAGACCCTCTCGAGAGGTGGCGGGTGGCAAGGGGGGTGGAATTGATTATATAATAGGTTATTCTTTTAATTTGCATGAATATATGCACAATGTGATGTCCCTACTCCTCCCTTTCTCTACTGCCACATAGTAATTTTTTTGAATGGCAGCTAGGGAACAGGTTCTGCCGGATGGAGATAGAATGTCACAGGTAAGGACAGTAGCAGGGAAGACGACAAGGGGGTAATGATTTAAGGCACATTGTGAATAACATTGCTGACCTCTTCCTGAAACAGTTTAACACAGCATCTGAGGTGATGAAGGAAGTGCCGAGATTAGGGGAGGGTACGTGCAGTAATAGTCAAAGCGGTTCCTGTAGGACCCCTCAGAAAACCATAGGTTTTGGCCCGCCCCCATGAAAAAGATTTTAGGGGAGTGGTATTGCATGGGGATTAACCCATAAAGAACAGCGATCCAAGCAAATTCAGGGGGAGTGTAAGTATTGAATCAAACAAAAGTGTGATACATTTAACGTTGCTCAAACCCTCTGTGACCGCCAGTGTTTAGACTTTGCCCAGACTAGTGCTGCAACATGATAGTGCTTTCAAAGAGGGGAGAAACCAGAAACGGGCTTTGACCACCAACATGTAGCTATGTCCTAGCCATCCGTGCATAGCAATAGTAATAAAATATGTCCATTTAAATATTATCCAAACATAGTCTAAATGACGCATACCTCGAAATTGCAGCATGCATATATAAAAAACAGAACTCTCTTAAGAATAAGGTCATTCACAGGTTATGGGGTTTTAGCCAGAGTTACTTCATGGTCCGGCCTGATAATATTTATGCAAACTGTAATACAAAACTCAAACACAACGATGGGATTGTATTTTGAGCACACTGATAGACCTTGGTAGCGTTACTTTGGTTGTCCCCAGGTAAATCTTGAGAGTTCTATTTTCAGGACCTAGCAATTGACTCTGTGATCCAACCTAACAAACAAAATCTATAACAACAAATCTGAAAGTGTTCACATGTCCCTAAGATTGTAATAGCAAAACTACATAAAAAAGGCAGCTATACAAATGCTCTGGGTGTTCATTCGACGTTCAAGTTCTCAGTCAGCCCAGCCCCATTGGTTATATCTCGAACACTTTGTTTCCTGATCCGACTGATTGTGATCATGCTGAAACTGAAAAGATGCTACTGATCCTCATGTCTGCTACCACTTGGCAGGAGCTTTAAAAATGCTCCTGCCGGGTGGTAGCAGACATGTTTCCCTGCCCGTGCTAATGCAGGCAGGGAAACTATTGGGTCCAGGGGGTGGGCTCCTTGGCACACAGTAATTAAGCTGGACCCAGGGGATGGGGTCCCTGGGGCCTTTACAGGCATGAGGAGGGATGCCGCATGGGACTTATTAAGCCTTTTGCCCACCCTTGGCCTGTGCTTCTTCCATGAAGAACCCACGTGCGACCCGCCACAGAGACTGGTGTCAGCACTTAATAGCGCTGTGCACAAGATGTTGGACCTGCATACGCCTCCTCTACCTGTGACTTCAAAGGGATTGTGGGACATGGAATCCCTTGAGTCGCCAAAAGGAAAATGTCCAGTGTCTCACGCAGCAGGGCTAGTGTTGGCTCTTTATAGCGCTGTGCACAGGATGTTTGACCCACGTCCTCCTCCCATTCCTTTGTCCTCAGGGGATTGTGAGACATGAAGTGCCTTGAGTATCCAAAAGGAAAGTCTCCTGTATCCTTTGCAGTGGGGCTGGTGTTGGCGCTTTATAGCTCGGTGCACAGGATATTGGACCTGCCTTCTCCTCCCATTCCTGTGTCCTCCAGAGGATTGTTGGACTTGAAGTCCCTCGGCTTACCAAAAGGAAAGTCTCCTGAGCCCCGTGAAGTATGGCTGGTGTCAGCCCATTATAGAGCTAAGCGCAGGATGTTAGAACCGCTTCCTCCTCCTTTCCTGTGTCCTCGAGGGGATTGTGGGACTGGGTGCCCCTCGAGGCGCCAAAAGGGAATTCCCACCCAGGTCCTTCAAAGGATTGAGGAGGTAAATGGGGCTACAGGAGGAGTTATGGGTAGCTTTCACTGCCCTTAGCCATACCCACCAGCTAAATAAACGTTTTAGGTTTCGCATGCACAGCGCTTGTACTGGGCTTGTGAAATCTATTGTTGATATATATCTTAAAAAGGACTTACAAAGCTTGCTTTTCATTGGTTCCTGTGCTTGCCATTTACTTTTCCTCTGTAGCATCCTATTTCCTGTAGTTCCTCCTGTGTTTGCTCTTATCAGTGTACTGAGGCCCAAGAACTATTTCGTTCCACTTTGGTGGAACTCTTTTTTTGTAGGTTTTGCCTGCAGATTACTTGCCATGTGCTTGTTTTTCAAGTACTGGTTTAATTTACTTTTGAACATGCACTGAGAGTGCATGTGTCTGCAGTCTCTTGCTTGCATGAGCTCCCCCTCCCACCACCTTCCTCCCCGCCCAGTTGCTTTCCCTGTTCCACTCCGGGTAGAACCACCAACGAGTCCGTGTCTTTTTTTAAATTTTCAACATGCACTGAGAATTCATGTGTTTGCATTGTCTTGCTTGTTTAATTTTACTCTTGGGTCCCATACTTCTTGTAGTCCCACCCCCAAATTTGCTGATCCCATTGCCACACATCCAACTAATCGCGCCTGTCCACAGCCCAGCCATTTTGGAGTCAGGCAATTAGTTTCATACTCAATCTTGTCAATTACATTAAAAAACATGTCTCCTTTCAGGCTCTAAGCCTAGATCTGATTTGAGCTTGCAGTAACCCAGCCACTATACAATCTAGTTTTATTTGTGACTATCAAATTACTTTCATCGTATTCTGTCAGCAGAATACACCTCTGCTTAAAGTAGCCACCTTTCACTGAGTCTCGTCTACAGCCACAGGACTGGTACTGTTTGGGACCAGCCTGTCTTAACTTCCGGTTTGTATGAGAAAGTGAGTCCACTGAATCTGGATCCTTGGTAAACAAACGTTTCCTGACATAACGTACCATTCCGTTGCATGCTCAGTTCGATTGAGAGTCCCTTGTTGAAGACTCCTGGTTTCGTACAAAACACCTGCATGCATGTGGTTCCACACTGTTGGAGGTTTCTTGTTTAAGGTACAGTAAAGGAGGCAGTGGCTGCGACCACCGTGAGTGCCCTGTCTGTGCTGCGGGGCCAGGCAGAAACCCTGCGCTACCTACTGGAAAAGCTGCGCAGTTCGTAATGGAACGTGGCTACTTGATCCCTTACTTGTTGGCCATCTCTGATGTCCACCCACCAGCCCAGAATGTGTCATTCACGTATGCACCTTTACCAGCATATAACACCTGGGATTATTAAGCAAAGAACTGAGCATGTCTAGACAAGAGCAGAGCAGGCAGCAGAGAGCTGAAAACTTAACATTAGAAACTGACATGTTTACTCTGCAGTTTTATAAAAAGCAATACGTCTCCCTTCGGTTACTTTAGTCTACTGAATAATTTGATTGAGGTGAGTATGTTTATAAACTCTTAAACATTCATTGTTTTATTCATAGTACAGCCACTGAGTGTAGATTCCTGTATTTCATTTAGTAATTAAATGTATTTGTTTTGTTTTATATAGCACAGACCATGTCCTGAGGAATGCTGGAAAGCCTTACAGGCATAGTCAAGTAGGAATATGACTCTTTACTACGCGAGTCATTACATCGCGTGCCTTCACAACGCGGTCGTTACAACGACCGCGATGTTACAAAGCAGTACCATTACAACGCAAGTCGTTACAACGACTTGCTCTAGATGGCGCGCTGGACTTAGGAATAGTATGATTTACTATTCCAACTCCAGTGTGTGCAACAGTAGGGAAGGTGTTGGAATAGTAAATCATACTAGTCCTTAGTCCTTAGTCTAGAGCGCCATCTAGAGCAAGTCGTTGTAACGACTTGCGTTGTAATGGCACTGTGTTGTAACAACGCAGTCGTTGTAACGACCGCGTTATGAAGGTATTGCGGTGTAATGTCCGCGTTGTAAAGTTTGTTTCCCATCAAGTAGTCCACATCTGTTTATAAAGGATGGTAAGATATATGATGAAGTCCTTTGTTCATGATAATGAAGAAATAACAGTAAGATATATTTAGAAGGAGGATTGACTGGTCTGTATAGATTTGTGAAATTGCAGGCACATGGATGTTAAACAGAATTCACAAGTAATTATGTACTTCTCAATAAACAACTCATACCATTTTACGGAGTTTCTTTAACTTATATTGCGCAACTGCTCACCAAGAGTGTGGCGGTTTGTGTTTGTGGACTGGTGCTATAAGCTGCACTCAAGAAAGCATGATGTGTAGCGCATTGGTAAGTGCTGCTCCAGGAATGGTATTAAAGACTTGTTTAATTAAATGTGTCATCTACAGGAAGTGGGTAGAGGTTTTATCTGCACACTGAGGAGAGGTGTTACAAGTGTTTTTCTGCATTTTTGGAGTAAAAAGAAGGGCTCCCTGCTTTATAACGGGGAGCACATTCTTTAAGTAAAAGTAGCCTTCTTTAATCCCAACCACAAGTGCTTGGGATGTCGTGTAGTTCCTATATAACCTATACAGGATCTGCGCGTTTGGACAACATAAACTGTGGGATTGGTGGCAGACTGATTCCGTGCACCCCCACCGGATACATTAGCCCATCTGTATTTAGCTAGCTCACAGTGCCACTATAATCTCCTCTTACCAAGTAAGTAAGTAAAATTTTATTGCATGATTAATTAAAATCTTACAATTAAAACAATCTTTAATTCACACCAATTAAAATATTACGAAATTAATCTAAAATTCATAATAATTTCATTCGAATAATTTTCTCAAGTAATGCCCAAAAAAATTAAGTTATAGTCATGATTTCAGTCTGTCATTTTACCAAGGCCTAATATAGATAATATCATTAGTAATTTTCATAACTTATGTGCAATTTCATTTATATAGTGCAAAATGTAACCCTAGCTATTTAAGACTTCCAAATTTTCAAGGCTCGACTCACTAGCATCCAGTTTCTTTTTACAAGAATAAAAAATGTAATAAAATTAGCATTCATTTTAATGTCTGTTGGTCTAAAACAAACCACCATAGCATGTCTACAGGTGCGAACACCTCTATCAATGAAGCAGTTTTTTTAAATATCGTTTTCTTTCAGCCATCATTGCTGCACATATGCAAACAAAATGCATAATATCTTCATCCCATAAATTGCATAATCTGCAGGGAGTCGGCGAAGATGGTCTCATCCAAGGCATTGCATGTTTTAGGCCTGGCAAATTGCCAAATCTTGCTTTCATAAACATGTTTTTGGTTTGTACGGACCATGGTATTTCTAGATAGGGTTGCACTTTAAGACTCGTGTACTCCTGGACTAACATCCATGCATGCGATCGCTTAATGAACAGATCTTTGTCTTGTAATAGGGATAAATGTTTAACTGATTTGTTAACTATTTTCTTAAAACTTTGTGGAGTTAACGACATTTCCCAAATCTCAACAATTGACAGTTCTTCTAAAGCCATTTTAAGATATTTATAGAAAGACAATTTTTGATTCCGTTGCATCTCTTGCCACAGAAGACAGCACATTGGATTGTCAATTTTGGTTTTGATTTGTTTCCAGGTTTTAACATACTGACTAACCCTGGGCGTAGTTCGCGAAGTAACGCTTCGCGAAGCTACGCAAAGTGCAGTTCGCACTACGCGAGCTACGCGTAGCACTACGCGAACTGCGTAGTGCGTGTTCGCAATGATTGCACAGTGCCGGATGCTTGTCCGCACTGTGCAATCATTGAAAACGGCATCTTGCACAGTGCGACTTGTCTTTACTGCCGCTCGAGTAGATTTTTACTCGAGCGGCAGCTTCTCAACGCGGACTGGTAGTTTCTCATCGAGAGCGGTCGCGAGCATACGCGACCACTCGCAATGAGAAACCTGACCTCCCGCGTTGAGAATCTCGCCGGGAGGTTTATTTTCCACGCTCGAGATCGGCAACTTGATGTTGCTGATCGCGAACGAGGAAAAAGTCTCGCCGGGATGTCATTTTGCTTGCTCGCGGTCGCCAACTTGACGTTGAGGACCGCGAGCAAGCAAAAAATGACCGCTGCACTACGCTACGCTACGCGTGTTTGCACTGTGCTACGTGCAATTCGCGTAGTGCGAAGTAGCGCAAACTACGCGAGCGTAGCGTAGTTTTCCGCCCAGGCCTAATACTGACTCATCCTTGCAAGTTGTTGGTTGCAGAAACCAAATTCCAGCCTAATCTGGGCAGGCGATACGTTAGATGGTAGTCTAAACAGGAATTTGAAGGTTTTTGTGAGAACATTATTTAATAATATAGAATCTGATCCACGGAGAATTTTGCTTCCATAAGTAAGACTAGGGAGCAATTTTGCTTTTATTACTTTTAATAATGGGGTATAAGTTGGACCTCCCAACAAACTATAGAGTAAGCGAAAGGCCCCTTGTAAACGGTTAGCTCTTTTCTTCATCTCCGTTTTATGTTGTGAAAAAGATCCATTCTCATCAAACAATATGCCAAGATATTTATAACATTGAACTTTTTCTAGTTGCCGCTTTTGCAGGTACCATTTATATTTACTACACTTCCCTGCAGTCGTTCTGATTTACATTACTTTTGTTTTTGTTTCATTGATTATCATTTTGTTCTCAATTGAATACCTCAATGTTTTGTTTATTAATCGTTGCAACCCTATCCTCGTTTGACTTAGCAGGACGACGTCGTCGGCATATAGTAAGTTTGATATTTGTTTCTCTGCCAGTTTTGGTGAGTCCTCTAGCTCATTGTTCATTGCAACCGTAAAATCAGATAAAAATAAATTAAACAAGTATGGGGCTAAAACACAACCTTGCTTTAAACCTTGGGATGTATTAATTTTCTTAGAAAGCCTTGAGCCATTCCCAAGTCGAACCCTTGTCCATGTTTCAGTATATAATAATTGAATTGTTTTTAAAAGACAGGGACTAATACCATAACAATCCAATTTCCTCCATAAAATGTGCCTGTCTACACAATCAAAAGCTGCTTTAAAATCCACAAAACATAAATACACTGGTTGTTTTTTCATTTTATATTTTTCCATTAGAGTTCCCAAAATTAAAATATTCATTGCCGTCCCTTGTCCTTGTACAAAACCAGATTGATTTGGCGGAATTAATTGCTTGTCTGTTGCTCAGTCTATAAGTCTTTAAGTAAAATTGATGCGAAAAGTTTGGCTTCAATATCTTGCAGTGTAATTAATCTGTAGTTGGCTGGAAGTGACCAGTCCCTGCTTTCAATCAATCAATCAATCAATCAAGCATTTGTATAACGCGCTACTCACCCGGAGGGTCTCAAGGCGCTAGGGGGGGGGGGGTCCGCTACTGTTCGAACAGCCAGGTCTTGAGTTGCTTCCTGAAGGAGAGGTGGTCTTGGGTAAGGCGGAGGTGGATGGGTAGGGAGTTCCACGTCTTGGCAGCCAGGTAGGAGAAGGATCTTCCTCCCGTTGTGGCTCTTCGGATGCGGGGGACGGCGGCGAGGGCGTGGTTGGTCGATCGTAGCTGGCGGGTGGGAGTGTAGAAGGTCAGACGGTCGTTGAGGTATCTGGGGCCTTGGTTGTGGAGAGCTTTGTGTGCGTGGGTGAGGAGTCGGAACGTGATTCTCTTGCTGACGGGGAGCCAGTGCAGGTCTCTCAGGTGTCCGGCGATGTGGCTGTGTCGGGGGATGTCCAGGATGAGTCGAGCTGAGGCGTTCTGGATGCGTTGGAGTCTTTTTGAAGTTTGGCTGTGGTTCCGGCGTAGAGGAGTTGCCGTAGTCCAGTCGGCTGGTGACGAGGGCCTGGGTGACCGTCTTCCTGGTTTCGGTGGGGATCCACCGGAAGATCTTGCGCAGCATGCGTAGGATGTTGAAGCAAGACGAGGAGACGGCGTTGACTTGTCGGGTCATTGAGAGGGAGGAGTCCAGGATGACTTTTATAAATAGGAGAAATTATAGATCCCTTCCATGACTCAGGGACAAACCTCAGTTGTAACACTTGATTAAATACTGGTGTTAGGTAACTGACCAATATAGTGCTTTCTCCTTATAAAACCCCGCAGGAATCCCATTTGGGCCAGGGGCACCGTTGGGTCTCTGTTTCTTTATAAGTTTGCATATTTGGCTTTCCGTAATGGTTAATGTATCAGTGTTCTGTTCATCCTCTGCTCCATTTACACAACAAATACTAGAATTACTAACCATACCTGGTTTAGGATTCAGATGCGTGTTTAAGAACTTAACCCATTCGGATTCAGTTACTGTTGAAGAAGTAGCTTTCCTGCTGGATCTGTTCAATTTATTAACTAGTAACCAGAAGTCTTTTGTGTTATTTCTTTTGCAAGTATATAAAGCTTTAGCCCATAACCGTTGTTTTGCTTGCATTTTATCATTCCAGGTCAATTTCCTTACTTCTGCATTTATCCTTTTAAGTTTTTCCCCATAAATTTGATTACCTGGGTACATCTTTACCAATCTTAGTGCTCTGTTACGTTCTGTTTTTAGTAGATGACATTCAGGCGATATTTTAACCATTGTTATTGATGATTTTTTTCTCAGCTGCCCTTTATTACCATCTTCTTGAGACTGACTGGAAATTAATTCCTTTGTAAAGAGGGACCATTTTTCAATAATATTCAGAAGGTTTCCGTCAAAATATGATTCTGCCATTGATTGTGCGTTATTTGTAATTGAATCTTCGGTATTATCTGTACCAAGGAGAGAATAGATTCTGGCAACCTCAGAACATGACAACCCTGGTCCCTCAGAATCGTGAAAACAATATACTACCTTTCGCTCAGTCACTCGTGCTTACTAAGTTTGTCTCAGAGAGATACACAGAATAAACAGGCTGGGCGTTTTCAATTAGAATTTATTGAACAGTTGTTATTCTAGTGTAGAATATATGAGCTGCAACAACCATTAGACAGTAGCAGAGATCTATGATTAGTAGTACTACGAAAGTAAAGGGATGGTATAGCTCTACCATCTTGCAGAGATCATGAATATATACAAGTACATAAAACACATGATAAAAAGTGCATACTCCTACGATGCCTCCCTAACTAGATGTACCTAAATGTAGCTAAATGTACCTTGCATACGTGTAAGTGTTATGCCAAGAATCCCTCTAGGATCTAGTCAACCCCATTACCTGAGAATGAGAGAATATGGTACCCCGTCCTGATCTCGAGTTGGACACCCCGAGAGGGATGTTAGACCACTGCGAGCTGGAGCGTCTGCATGCAGGAACCTCAGCGTCTCTGGTCAGTGTGTCAGCCGGGAAGTCTCGGTCTCCTCTGTCCTTCTAAGCAAGATGTGATGGATATATACCCATAGGTCTCCCCAGGAGTCCTACCTTGCTGTGTTACTGTGTCGGCCTAAAGGATGACGTCGGGCCTGAACTTTATACAGAGATATTTTACAGGAGATGTTCGTCCTGCTGTGCTTCCAAGAAGCCTCATGCATAATGTATGAGATTCGAACTAGGGGGAAACCCGTGTTCTGAATGCAGTGTCGTATCTAGGTAAAAGGTCAGTCCCTAAGAATCGTTATGTATGTAATGTAGGGAAGATTATAGGTGAAAGGTTACAATGTTACCTGCGCCTATATAGGGTACCTATATGCAATATAACAGGGGGTTATTTTGTTTTGGTCCAGCTATTAGGAAATTCCCAGCCACATAGGTTAATATAGCAATAGTTTATTAATGAATAACTATCGCTAGGAAGTTATGCAAAATATCATTCAATGACTTAGGAGAATGGTATTGATAAATCCAACAATATGCTATTGTTTAATTCATCCTGAAAAATATAGAAAAAATAAGCTATAAGACTTTCTTGTCTGTAAGCAAAAATTCAGCCTTCCTGTGGTCTCCCCTGATTGGTCAGAGTTAAGAGGATTAGCCAGGCTGCTTTGATGAAGTGATAAGTGGCTCACTCAGTGAGAGGCTATCGCTTTTAAGAGAGCTCTGCTACACGGGAATGTCAGAGCAGGGTGGAGGGGTCGTAAATCATGGAGTTTCAAAGGGGATAGGTCAGGCAGAGAATACCAGGTCCATCTACCCCCCAGCCCGATGGCAGGCTTGAGGCAGGAATTTGCAGATGGTAGGGGGAGGAGAGCTATGGAAATGAGCCATACTGGAGGTTGGTTTAACTAGTTCTTCCTCCTCTGCTGCAAATTCAGCCATATTGAGTTTTGGAGAAATAGTGCTTTCCGGGAGAAGATTATGCCACACTTTGGAGGATGTGGTCATGCTCTGGGGTGTTGCCCTGCACCTCATTGTACAGGAGTGCTCTCCTACTTGACCCCAGATGTCGCTGAATAAATATGTGATAGGTGCAGCATCTCAGATCTGCTGCTTTAAATGAAGAGAAGAAAAAGGCTTTCCAGGCTGAAAACTTGATTTGCACCATCAGACCCTGCACTTTGACTGACTGCGCCTGCTGCATGATCTGGAACTACAGATCTTTGTATGTACCTTGTTTCAAGAGGAATAAAGAGTGGACTCCCTGCAAGCTACAGGTTAACAGAGCTCACCTGGACCATCATCACCAAGAAGCCCAAGCCTGGAGTGCGTCCAGGGTTTTGTCCAAGTGGTTTGTGGAAACTGAAGTCCAGTGGCGGCTGGTGACGTTTGAGAGTGGTGGGCTGTAGTTGGGCGGGGGGTATGCATTTTTGGGACCCCAGTCACGATTCCCCATGCAAATCTTTTTAAACATTTTATTTAATAAAATAGGTGTTTTTTTTATCTTAGTTCCCAACTTAATGAAAACCATTAATTTGTCAGATTGTTGCACTGCAAAGTTAAAAATGTCATAGGAAATCAGCTAAGAATTGAGCATAGTAATAGTGGTGATTAACAGAAGCAAACAAACTCTGTTGAAGTAAAAGGCTTTTGAGAGACAAGGTTTAATTAGGTGGCTGTACAAACAGCCAGGTACCATGCTGCTGAGAAAGCATGGCTGTGCAAAAGAAAACTATCACGCTCGCTTGGCACTTTATGCAGCAAAATCTTCAACAGAGGATGTGTAAATTATTTTCATGGTTAATCAAAGTACATCATTGAGAAATCAAACAAAACAGTTATTTGCTCAAAAAGAGTAGACTCTGCAAAGCTAATTCATAAAGAGTTAGCCTTCTTGAGTATACATCTAGTTGTATAACCCGAAATCGGTTGTTAAGTACTAGCTGGATGTGTCCTATGAAAAATGAACAGTAAATGCACTTTGAATAAAGTTACCTCCCACTAGACCCTCAAACAATGGGCCGATTGTGTCTTAAAACTGCATTATAGGAGCTGTTGTGGAGTTGGCAAACGCATGAAATATGTTAATCTGAAGGACACAGTACAGCAAAAAGAAAGCAATTCACATCCAACGCACAACTTTAATATCAAAATAAGTTAACCCCTTCGGTGCTCGTGACGAGACCAGCTCGTCATGAGTCACAGTGGAGCTGTGCTCATGACGAGCTGGTCTCGTCATAACGGCTGCCCGCCGCCCACGCGGGATTAATTCCCCGCCTGTGCAGGAGAATTAATGAGTGGGCGGGGTTGTGACGAGACCAGCTTGTCATGAGCACAGCTCCACTGTGACTCATGACGAGCTGGTCTCGTCACGAGCACCGCGGCGCCGCGCTCACTCCCCCACCCCCCCCGCACCCGTGGGGGAATTACCCCCGCAGGGAAGGGGCTAAAGCTTAGCGAGCCTCTCACACAGCCTATACTAGCCAAGTGTGCAGCTATGGGACAGCTTTATAGAGAGCTACTACCACAACTTACTGACAGCTCCATGCACAACCTATACGGATAACTCTTCAACTCCAGGTAGGTTAATAGCAATGAGCATGCGCAGGGAAGGCTGTTTATATTATTAACAAACACACAAAAACAGAAATCTAAAATCCGTTCTCTCGGAGTGTCCATTTATTCCATTTGTTGAAATGGGTGCACTGTGCGCTAACCAGAGTGCGTTTACTCAACATTCTTGCAATCAAAGTGCTAGAAAGCACGTTACCCATCAGCTCAGGGATGCTTATCTCAGGATTAATTATAGCTATCAGTTTTCAAAAGACTTCAGCAATGACAGAAATCTTCCTTCTGCAGAAGCGTGTGGCACTCTAAAAGTAGCAACAGTTAAGTTATCATGCCCATCCACTCACAAGTTGTTGGCATTTGGTCTATGAATGAGTTTCTGCTGTAAAATGCAGTCATGATATCTGGAAAATAAAGAGTGTTTGTTTTAATCACCACCTTATGATTACAACAGGGAAAGAGCGGCGCTGCAAAAAGAGAGGGGTGCCAGGATGTCAGCTTTTACAGAGTATTGAAGCTCTAACCCAGTTGCCTTTTTAACCGGAAGGCCTTTGAAAATTAGGAGTAAACAGCTTTCATGGACAGTGAGTGCTAATAGAATTAGTAAAGGCGACTGTACAGTTTGTTAAATGCACTAAGACAACATACATCTTAATGTTTTCACCACTACGGGTGTGACGACGCATAGAAAGTGCGATGTTTCATAATACAATACATTTACACTTCTATCAATGTCACTGCCAGGAATCTTAATTGTCCCAGTAAATCGCCATGTCAGAGGAGGACGGAAATCTGGAATACTAAAGTATTAGTGAACCCAGAAATAACTAGTCCGCGGGGTTTATTGGCGCCTGAGAATTGTGCCTGCGTGAGCATACTGAGCACTGCAGAGGCCTCTCCTTACCAAATGACACTGCACTTTTAACTTTACATGAGCAGCTGTGAGGAAAACGAGGAGTATGGGAGCTGCACATAAAGAATAAACGTTAATTGCTGTCGCCATGAAAAAAAGAACAGGTGTCATTAATTTTAGTGCCTCAGGTAGAGTTGAAGCAACAGTAAACCGAAGTTAATGCGAAAAACTTTAAACAGGCCGGGCCCGAGCGAGTTGCTTACTTGCTTTCCCATGGGGGCTGCTACGCCTTCTTTACATCCCTGCTCGTTGGCGACGCTGCGGGCCATCGTCGGATCTTGGGGAAAGCTTCAAGCCTTCAAGTTAGGTGACTTCTTTAACCTTCACACGCCATCTGCAGTGCACAGCCTCTTGTTTGTCCCACTGAAAAGCTCCAGAGGTCTGACTTCCAGAGTTTGACCGGGAGCTCCCTGGAAAACAAGCAGGTGAATCCCCACCAAACCTGGACTGGTGAAGAGCATTGAGGCAGAAAAAGCTCCAGTTTCTAAGGTAAAATCTTGACCGAGGCCTACCACGAGGGGTATCCGAGCCGGGTTCCATTGCGGTCTGCCTCAAACTTTGACTTTGTCCCGGTCAAGGGCAACCAAATGTCCCAATGTGGCGCTATAGGTTTCTAAGTGATATATAGTGCTAAGTCTTTAGAAATTCATATCTCTGATTCCCTACAATGGAGGTTTTTAGTTTTGGTGTCATTTTAAAGATAAAAATATTTTCTATTTGTATAAACTGGTGTGGGATTTTTATTGTGTTGTGTCTAAATTATTCAATGAATTGGTGTTTTTAAAAGCTTTACATACCTGTCTCTTAAGTTAAGGCTGACTGCTCACAGCCAAGCTACCAAGGGTTGCGCATGGGAATCATTTATTGAGACCTGTACCGAGACCTAGACTGTGCCAGTGGCATTATTGTCAGCGGTAGATGCACATTTAACACTACTATTAACCCAGTTTCCAATAAGGATGTTGGAATAAAAAGTGAGCGCCTTTCATTGCGGTCCAAGTTCCTCCTCTTTGTAAAAGCCTCAAGCTGAATACCAGGCTGTGTCTGGGAAGTACATTCGGGATAGACACCTCCATCCCTTCCTGTCTGGACTTGCTCAACGTTTGCATTGTATTGTAAAAATATTTATATAGCGCTTGCTTGTCCTGAAGATGGGCTGACGCTCTTAACAGCAGGTATGTTCTTTTTGGTTTCACTCCTTTATTTTGGTATATATTTTATGGGTTGTCTATGCAGTATTCAGGCAGGTGAGGCTTTCAAATCCGACACCGACCCATCATCAGCAGGCCCCGCTCACCCTCAAGTTCCATTTTCCCACCTGCACCTTCCCACTGTAACCTCTGACCCACCGCACCTCTCCCTGCACGTCTGATTTCTCCCTCGCCTCTTTGAAACACTGAGCAATAGTCCCAACAAATCCTGGAATATAAATACAGCAGCAGTAGGATTAGAATATTAAGCGCCGTGTGCAGTGTACAGAAAGCACCCATGTGCCTGCCTCATGCAGAACACGTGCTCCATATCTCATTCTGGAGCACCTCAGATTCCCATTTCCATTCTGGTGCCCACTCTTGTGTGTTCTGCAACTTATTCTAGAGCACCTTTTCTTCAATATTTTAGAGAACACTCATTCCAGAGAACCTTCTCTTTACTGCAAACATTGAGTCCGTGGTCTTATTCCTGTGTCTCTAGTTCCAGGGTAGACATTTTTAAATCCCCTATGTCGGTGCTCTATACTCATTTTCCCATCCAAGTGTGCATGCTTTCATACACGTTTCGTGTTCACTTTGTTTAATTAGAGTTTACTTAATTCTGTTTAAAACAAAGTTTCCAAGCCCGCTGAACACAATCGCCATTTACCTAATCTTCCGCATTATATTACCACCAGTTACTGCACAATATATTGGCGTTGTCAACAAACAAGTCATAACAATGTTATGGAGTTTCAGTAACTTATATTGCACAACTGCTCACCAAGCTAAATCATACAGCAAAACAAAATTAATATTAATCACATTGGCGAAACCTAATGCATTTACCAATGCTTGTTTCCATCGGTAGAAGGTAGGTAGGTGAGAGAGAGAGAGTGAAGGAGTAGCTCAGTTCCCCCCACCCTCCCTCTACCACCCCTCACACTCCACTAGGAGAATAAATACACCAGGAGGTGAGGATAGCAAGGGATGGACTAGGATTTTTCCAGTCTCTTCCCTTTCAATGCTCTCTACCGGATTCAATTTCACAAAGCTTCTTTGTTTCACAGTAATTCTCTATCCAAGGGAAGCATGGCAGAATGTGGGATCTGGGTGTCTGGAAATTCTTTTAGCCTAAGAAAAATCCAAACGGTGTTTGACTCCTTTCTGGGGCACAGACAGCTCTGTGCCCCAGCAAGACACTTAGGTTTTTTCTTCGCCAATGAAAAAATACAAACAACACCTGGCTCCTTGCTGAGGCACAGACATGCACTTCAGAAAGGAGCCAGACTACAAATATTCCCTGACTCCTTGCTGATGAACTGAATGATGTTCTCTTAGCATTACCCCAAAGTTCCCTAAGCTAGTCACAGGGTGATTCCTGGCTTATGGAGGCTCACACAAAATGCCTCCTTGTTCCAGGTTTTCCATTTAAAACTAAACTTATCTTGGAAGTGAGAGTATTTTCAAGAAAACTCTGGTGCTGAACAAATTTGGTTAGTGGGAGGTGGCAATCTCGGAACATATAAAAAGTAAACACTATGATGAGCTTCTGTACTGTCTTACAACTCCCATAGATTCTCTGGTTAAAAGTATTGTAATTCACAATTTCTTTATTCTTCAAAGCTGCCTCTGATGGTAATTCCACATCATCATAGAATGCTTTGTAGAAATTGGACACTCATGTTAGAGTTCATAGTGCATCCTCATAAGTAAGGTATTTAGGCCCCATACGTTATGTTATGTTATAAGTTCTTATAAAGCGCATGGCTGCCCCAGCAATGGGGCGTCCCAGCGCTGAGACTGACAGGCACATGCAGGGGAGGATTTCACCTAGAGGTTCGAGAAAAGCCATGTTTTGATAATTTTTCTAAAAGCCCAATGGTCTTGCATGGCCCGTGCAGTAAGAGGAATAGAGTTCCATAGGGCTGGTGCCATAGCCCTGAAAGAGAGCCCCCCTCCTCTTGCCCTGCGCACCCGGGCGACCAAGTCTAGATGCAGATCCGCGGAGCGCAGGTTTTGAGGCGGAACATACGGCGAGCTCAGCCTGTTCAAGATTTGTGGACCTTGGCCATGCAAGATCTTGTGTGTAGTACAGAGGGTTTTAAAATAGATTATCTGTTCTATCGGCAGCCAGTGAAGCCGGCGGAGCAAGTCAGAGGCATGGCAGTGCTTGGGTAGTGCAAAAAGCATACGGGCAGCTGCGTTCTGTGCTCGTTGGAGTCTTTTGGTCACAGCTTTATTCACGCAGAGTAAGAGCCCATTACAGTAGTCCAATCAGGACTGTACAGTCAATTGGACAATAATTTGACGGATAGATGCATCAAAGAATCCCAGAATGGGTTTCAGGCCACATAGGAGGCGGTAGCAGGTGCCTGCGACTGTTTTGGCTTGACTCTTGAATGAGAGGGCGTTGTCCATCAGAAATCCTAAGTTCTTAACCACCGTTTTCGGTTGGGGAGGGGTACTCAGGGTCGCAGGCCACCATTGGTTGCCCCATAGGTGGGCATTGCGGCCCACCAGGAGCACCTCTGACTTGGTGGAGTTCAATTGCAGGTAGTTATCTGCCATCCAGTCTGAGATGGCCATAAGATCATCTTGAAATTTTGCCTGGTCGTTTTTGGGGTTGTTGGAGAAAGTAACTACCAGTTGGGTATCATCAGCGTATGATACCATGTCGATGTTCCGTGTTTTGGCCAGAAGGGCCAGGTGGCTGATGTAAACATTAAATAAAGTGGGGCTCAAGGCAGAGTCCTGTGGGACACCACATCTGAGAGGGTGGACGCTGGACGAGAAGGGGGGAGCAGAGACCTGGAAGGTTCGGTCGGTCGGGCTTGCAACTCTCCTCTCTGAGTGAGCGGCAAAGGGCAAAAACATAAAGACACAAATATATAAGTGAGAGCAGCGCTGTTAAGGCGAGAGGCGCAGATAAACCCTTCAAGAAGAGGTTTTTCAGAGATTATACCCCCTAATGCACTGGGCCTAATTCATAAAGGTAAACTTAAACATTTGTGTAAGTTTACTATTTTTTGGTATTCACAAACTATGCATTTAGTTTTACTAATAGTAATTTTACGACTGCAGAGATTCTGCAGTCGGGGCGGAGAACTCTGCGCATAATAATAATAATAATAATAATAATAGGACAGGCCTGTCTTTACATATTACATTTAGAATTTTCTTAATACAAAAACAAATAGTGTGACTTAACTTAGGTCTTATGCTTTTCTAAATTAAAGGGAATAATAAAACTACTTTATTAAGTACATTTTACTTGAAAAGGCCTCATTGTTTCTTTTCTCCAATCAGTGTGGTTTCCATGCAGAAATAACATTCAAGTCAGTTAGTAATAATGGTGCAATGTGTTCATGTATCCCTATCCAACATCTATCCAATCACAGGACAGGAGCCGTGAGTTCAAAGGCCTGCGAAAAGATTTTAGTTACATTTATGGAGATGCCTCAGCCTGAGTGCAGAGAAGGTTCACCTTCAAGGGAGTTCAGCTTCTTTCAGATGCTTCTGATGTAGCAGCACATCAACACTGACAACGAATAACCAAATTACACACTAGTTAAAGTTTAAATGACGGCGTTCTAGCACACATCACATAAATATATACTGTACACTGTGGTATCCATGAATAATACTCGACAAACTCTCATACCAGCCATAACATTTGAAAAGCAGGGTGAAGGTGGGCCTGTTCAATGTGTCATGAAACTTGTGAGTAGGAGGGAAATGATGGAAGGAGACAGTGGCAAATCAATGTGGCTAGTGTGTGGAATTGGTAAAAAGTTTAAAAAAAAATTGGGAGTACATAGAAAAACATCTCACCAGACACTGCAGCCATATCATTAAAAAGTCAAACCAAAACTCAACGATTAATAGAGTCGACATTTGGATATGAGATGTTAATAATACAGCTTTGGGAAAGATGCGAAAATAGATATTGTAGCATTGGTGGTTTTCAGCACCCTGTTGAATTGTGGATATAAAGAGAAAAGAAGAGTATTGTTTGGTCAAACAACTTGTGTATGTAAGAACAATGTGGATGTTAGTCAAAATAGCAAGCACAAAATATTGTCCTATAAAAAATATTGTAGCCAAAATGTACCACAATAATCTAAAGTAAAGTATACATAGATATGTATAGATTTACTATTTTGTTTTACTCCACATCTATGCACCTTTAAGATATTTTCGATATTTTGGCTACAATATTGTACAATATCGTTGTAGTGCGATATTTAAGATATGCTACTCTGGTAAAATACCAACAAGATACACACATGAATAATCAAATTACATTTGTGCATTAATAAACTTACAGAAGAACAACAGCATATCATTCTGCCATAAAAGAATGCAAAAGAACATCTAAACTAGTGCCATGGAATATGTAACTCCTGCTTATAAAGATAATGGCATGGATTATCATGCATGTTTAAGATTTGTAGAGCGCAGAAACCTCTATACAGTACCAGGATGCTGTACAATAGTGCACATTGTACAATAGATTGTAGAGGATATTGGAGCGAGGAGGATGAAGTACAGGAAGTGGAGGGGAGTGCACACAGGTAGTTACAAAAGAGAGGGCAAAATTGAAGCAGGGAATGAAGTGGTGAATCAGGGTGATAAGGTAAATGCTGCAGAGAGAGGTTGGGAAGCCACCTAGCAGCAGAGGGAGCCAGGGTTCAACAAAAGATCCACCAGGCAGCCCCTCTTGATGTCTCTTCAAGCAATACAGAAAATAGTTCTCAGCTTGTTTTGGAAGTATGGAAAGAATCGCCTGTATCGCCTCAAATGTCTTGAGTATGATGCTTCTGTCACAAATCACTTCTGGTAAAAAAAACTATACCTGTGTCTTTCAGATCTACTTGTACTCCTTTGATGTGTTCAGTAAAGCCGGCTTCTCTAAAGACCTGATCCCTTACATAGTGCTGGGACTTGGAGTCTGTGAATCCTCCGCTACAATACTAAGCGTAAGCAGCATCCCATGAGTCTGCATCAAAATATGATTTATTCCACCCATAAAAGGATAAACATGAGTACTGCTCCTAAAATGCAATGGACGATGCCACATGCTAATGAATGAATGTTTGCATGTGACTCAGTAAGTTTTAACAGTATTCATTGCACACAAAGGACCTGACATGGACTTAGGCAGTGACATCAAATCCTTCAATTTATGAAGGGAATGCTAAACCTGAAGGAAAAGCCATTGGTGGAAACTTTCCCTACCACCAGATTATCATTGTGGAGAAACCTCTACCTGTTAATTCACCTCTGTTGGTAGCACCCTCCCAAGAAAACAATGGATTTTCATTAGTACCTAATTTTAAATCATGCCTAAATATTCCCTGTCTGTTGAAGACAATCTATGTTCTGCATAATCTTTAAACGCCCTCCCTAAATCCATCAGAGACTTGTGACAGCCTTTATTTATTTGTAATCACAGGATGATGCTTTCTACGTTTATATGCACTTCCATGTCATTTGTTGTGGTATTAGCACCTACTCCAGAGTTAGACAGGATGTGGAAATCACTCACTTTCCATTATAAACACTCCAGGATTGATGTAGAGGCAGTTTCTATGTCCTTGTGATGCAATTAGTGGGATCTACTATTAAGGTAACAATAGTTACAGGTGAAAGCTGCTCACCCCATTTGTAGCACTAATCTGAATTGTGATAGGATTGTGATCACCCTCTGATAGACCTCAGCCTGGAAAATGTACTTGAAGTATTTTATAGAAAACACCATATTGCCTATTACACTATACACTTGCCTAGCTTCAAAAGTATTTCGCGATAGTGTGGCCTCGGTGAAATGCCCCTCTGGTTGCAGTGGTTGCGGATGTCCATACATTCTTTTAAAAATGCCTTTGCATATCAGCCATTGAGTCTAACCTGGATGTCCAGGATGACACATCATTCTAATTTAAATCCAATGTATTAACCCGTTGCCCAGGAAAACATCTTAGCTTAACAATCCCTGCACAGAATGACTACAGTTTTTGGCACCTAAAGGTATATCTTGCAGCAAATAGGTAGTCAATAAAATTGAAAATGTGATGGAAGTGTGGTGAACAGTGCTTTACATTTTTGTTTTTAAATTTAGGACTGAAAAATTTAGAGCTAAAAGAATTTTGCCTCCCAACACAATTGTAGCGTGTGTATGTTGTCAAATTGTGGTGCAATAGCATAACTTTTCCAGGGTAGACTAATAGAAGCCCAAGCAGTGAGACGTCGCACTGGTGTTCCCAGACCTTTCTGAATGGCAGATAGATCAAACAATAGATAATGATCCAAAGGACATATCTCTTCGCTGGAATATGGACCCTGTCATGCTCTAACCAAGTTTTAAATATTTTATTGGTACATTTCAAATTTGTGCAGATTGAAGCCCAGAATCCTGTTCATTTTTCATACAATGACCATGGATTTGGTCATAAAAGCCTAATGCTATGAGTAGAGTAGAGTAAGCCAGGCATGTAGTGAAATTAGACTTCTCGATTTGCAATAGGTCTTTTGTTCCTCATTCGTACGAGGCCAGGCTAGTAAATCCCCAAAGACTCAATGGATTGGTACACCTCCTAATGATAATTAGGTGAAAGTTTGATACATTACATATGTGTGTAGTTTCTGGCTTTGCATCTTAAGTCTTACTAATTTTGCCTCTGTGTCACAGAATATGATATCTATCTCCCTTCTTTCCACCACCAGAGTTTCCTCATTGAGAGGTTTGGCAGAAAGGGTCTCATACTGGCTGGGTACGCTCTCATGATATTGGACCTGGTGCTGCTCACCATCAGTCTCTCCTTGCAGGTAAGATATTTCTGCTGTCCTTTCTCTGATCTACGCACACAATACAAATTTAGTATCTAGACGTGTGTGACAAAAGTGATCTTGGAAAATGTTGTTGTCAGTCTTTTCTGCTTGTGCTCACAACACAATCTCAAAGGACAAGACAAAATGGTACCTGATCATTGCTCTTTAACACATGCATTTCTTTAATAAGTAGAAAAACAATGTGTTATGATCTATCAACCAACAGGATGCTAAAATTAAACAAATAGACCTCTGAGTTTGCATCTGATTCAAACCCTCCCCCTCCTGTGCATATACAATTGACCAAATTACATTTTCATAGGTGAGGTGCAATCTTACTTCATCAGTATAGACAGATAGGCTCTCCTGAATACATTAATTTTGCCACTGCCAAATTTTCGAAGATCTGCTGAAATTCTGATACTGCTTCTGTCTCATTGTATACTTGTTGTTGCAACCCTGCACATTCCGAGAACTTCTCATGTTATATAATTCACCATGTCTTTTAGGATCTGACACCATAGGACAGTATCATGCATGACCATCTAAAAAAAAGACTCCCTTATGTTGACTTCAAACATATCACCTCATCAATCAGTGCCAGTTCTGTATGCCTCCCAGACCTTCTATTCCTTTATGGTGGTGATCCGACAGGGCTTCGCCTATGCAACAAACCTTGAATTGACCCCCCCCCCCCCTTTGTAAGAAATTGGGTTATTGGTTTGGTGGGGGTGAATGTAGGAAAGTGCCCTATTTTTGCTCACTGGTACTGATGTTAGTGCACTGGGCCCTGCCAAACAAGGCCCCAGTGCCAGAGCTCTTTCTCTAAAAACAAGGTAACTGTCTAATATTAACCCAATTAGCACCCCTGTGAGTCCCAAGTAAGTGGTATCCCTGATACTTAGTGCATGGGTATTGAATAGGGTCCCTATGGGCTGCAGCAGGTATTATGCCACCCAAAGGGACCCACACATAAACCTCACACAGACTGCCACTGCAGGCTGCGTGAAATGGTGCAAGCCATTTTTGAAAACACGACATGGCACACTCTCTGTGTGCCATGCCCACGGACACTGCATGTACAGTATGTAAGTTACCCATACAGCAGGCCTTAGAGCCCTAAGGCAAGGTGCATTATTTTACGTGTTAAGCAGATATGCCCCTGTGCTGTCTAGTTTGATTACTGGATATTACAAGTGATCAGGGAAGCCATCTTTAAAGGCATATACTGGGCACTGGTCATTAAGAGTTACCCAGCTACGTGTTGGCTTCACTGAAACCTATGGTGTTTGATATCAAACACCTTGTCTTAATAAATTTGTACTGATGCAAGTATCGGATTTATGAAGACATGCACCCAGATGGCACCTTAGAGGTGCCCCCTAAAACCTACTAGTCCTCTAGTGTGCTGGATGGCTGGCTGGTATCATCTAGCCTGCCACCACAGATGAGTTTCTGACCACCTGGAGGTAAAAACCCGCACTCTCAGAGGCAAGAAACAATGCCTGCTTTGGAGGAAGGTGTTCACGCCTCCTCCAGCAGAATGGCTAGTGATTTAGCATATCATGACCAGAGGCTTCAAAGCCACTGCCGCCTTTGATATGCGACCCAGGCTTCCCCCAGTCCTGGGGAACACCACCCCCTGACCTGAGGCCCATTTGGCACCAGAGCTAGTCAGAAGATGTGTCACACTTACAGGCTGGACACACCCCTAACGTGTGCCACCTGAAGTGGACAGTCGAGGAAGGGCTTCACCATCTTGTTTTTGGTGAAACTAGGATCTGTGGGTCAGGATTATGCCCACTCCCCACAGGAAGTGGTCATACAGAGGTGTAGTCACCCCAGGGGTAAGTAGCCCATTGGCTACTACCATACACTCCCCTAAACACTCCTAAATTCAGGATTTAGGCTCCCCCTCACATCAAGAATTCAGATTCATCTACCTGGGAACCGAAGAAGGACAGGAGAGAGCAGTCACTGTGAGAACTTACCCTGAACATGACGCCAAACCATGCCTTGCTGCTGGTACCTCAACAATTGCATTGACCAAGCTCGTCCAAAAGCTGTGCATCCTCCTAAGCCCATGGAGGACTATCTAGCACTTCAACAACCAAAGCAGCATCTCCTCTGGGGTGGAAGAGTCACCCCCCTGCAGAAGCAAGCACCGACCGCACTTGCCCTGTACCTCGACTTACCAACCATCATGTCCACTGAGGGAACAACTCGCCAGGATGAAGTATCTTTTGCTACAGGAGGTCTGATCCGTTTCATTGCCGAGTTTGGAGACGGCCTGCCCTCCAGAAGTCGCCCAGCACCAATACGTACCTGCCAACTTACAAATGAATGCCACTGTGTGAGGAAAGCGTGGGGTCTTGAAGAGGCAGGGCCTCATGCCACATGATACCTAAAAGGTACTCTGCACCTCACCAAACCCCTTCATACCCTAACAAAAAATAAAAACAAAGATTTATTGAGGCTGTCGCCGATGTCCTGTGGTGTTTTCACACCTATTAATGGTCATCGGCTGGTTACTGCTTCTGAAAATCCACTATTTACAGTGGTTATCAGGTTCTTTTTCCTGTCACCATGTGATTTTGGCTCTTCATCTGGTGACTATGTGAAGGGAGCCGGAATCGTTTGCACACGGTGGCACCATGTGAGTTGGCAGGTCTGCCAATACCCTGGTTACTAGAGCATGTGCCGCAACCAAGGCTAGTTCTGTGTCCAGTCCAGGCACCACCAATGCCAAAACCGACCTGCCGATGGGAGACTTCAGGCTTACTGAGGCCAGCAACGAGAGTGTCCCTGCTGTCCTGTTTTCTCTCGCTCTCAGGGCCACCCAAGCCAAGCGAGAGCCTCTAACTACAGCGACGCACCGGCCAAAACATCTCTGTACCCGAGCCTGTGTTCACAGAAACCAACAGTGTCTCTGTGCTTCAGAGACCCTCAAGAACTGAGTCTCCCTTTGGGTTCTGCCAGACTTGTGCCCCCTTGCAGCCTTTCTTTTGCAGGTACCTTTGCCATTAACTTTACTCCGTAGCGCTCGAGGATACCAACGCAACCAGCATCTCTGCACCCTAAGTATCCTTTTAAACCGCTCACAAGTGTATCTATGCAGCATCTGTTTCTCCCATAGATTACATGACCGTGTTCGAGGCTCATACCTCAAACCTGTTATTCGACTATTTTCTATTACTGTAAAAATTAATTTCTCTGAAAGTACTTGCCTGATTCTGATGATCTTGGTATCTAAAATTATATAAAAACCTGTACTATTTTTCTGAATTGTAAACAGATTTTTCTTCTTGAGTGTGTGTCCCATTTATTGATTTTGTGTGTATAACAAATGCTTAACACTACCCTCTAATAAGCCTAAGCTGCTCAACCACACTGCCACAAATAGAGCACATAGGAGTATTGATTTAAGCCCTATTAACCAATAAATTGTTGTTTGTACTTTTAGCATGAAACGCCCCTACATTGGCACTACCACATAAAAAGCCAGCTTCCTACATTGGTGGATCAGCAGTGGGGTACATGACTCGGTGTTTGCTGATACCATTTGATCAATAGATGTTTCCATGAAGAAATCCACAATTGACTTTAGTCAAAAATAATTTTGATACATTTTTAATTTAGGGAATTGTGTTAAGTCCCCCAGTCCTTTTGCATTAGAAATATAAATGTGTATTTGTCAGGTAGGCCTTAAAAGTCTCTTTAGAATTTTTTTTTATTGTAAACATTAAAATAATAGAGACATGACAAAAATACCATACTGCCATACCTTGACTCAATCAGGCAGACTCCCTAACCCTCCCCCACATCTTCAATGATAACATTAGGGTCAGAGTGCGTAGAAAGCAATAATTCAGCACCAGCATCAACAAGAAATGTACAGGGATTTCCACTTTCCCCATATCTTCACCCATTTTCGGGGACAGCCTCTCCCCTCATACACCACTTTTTCAGCCAGCATGCACCAATCCATATCCCGTTTGCAGTCCCCAGTTGTGGTGCTTGCTTCGCTTCTCACAGGCCTGCAATATTTCGATGGCTACCATTAGCCCCAGTGTTATTCAAGTCCGTTCCACGCAATTTAGAGGCATTGCATCCCAGACATTTATGAGGCACCATTTTGCAGAAGCACTCAAGTCGGTCCCACAAAGATTATTTATGCAATTGACCACGGATTACCAATATTGTTGTATCGCGGGGCAGCTCCATATAGTGTGGAAAAATGTACCTACTTCGCAGGACTGCCTGCAACATTGTGCATCTGTTGCCCTGCCCATTTTTACCACAGTAGTTCATGCATAATAGGATGTATATAGTATTTTTAGCTGCACTAGATGGAATGTGGATAGTATAGCCATTTCTCTCAGGAATGCCAGGGCCTCAGGCCACTTGTCATCCTCAAGTCCCTCCAAATGGCACTCTCATTGTTAATGTAAATGTATTAGGGTATCTGGGGAGTTGTTGATTATTTTTTGATATGTGAGGAAGATTGCCTTCCGGGGCATGGGAGTGTCTAGTGGGGAGAACTCGGGGAGCACTGTTCCAGTCTGCAGTGCCTTCGGCAGTGTATGTTGTATCTATAAATAGTGATACATTTCAGTGGGTGCTAGATGGTACTTGCTTTGCAGTTCCGGAAAAGGGATGACACCTCCCTGTGCCCAGAGGTCTCCCACCTTGGAAAGGCGAATGAGGTCCCACATATACAATCCAGGCTGCGTCCCTAGAGTACCTAATCTAGTTCCACAGGGGGGTGGCCTGAGTTATCTTGTCCTGCCAGCACAGTACATGAACAGTTCTGTGCCAAAGGCTGACTGTTACTGCTGTTGGACCTCTAAGAGCTGTGTGGCACGACCCACTGTATATGGCCCTAAGATAGCCCCCCCGGGTGCATAATGTGTCTGTCAATGCAGAACACAGGTTTGACTGCGGGGAGTGGAACCCACTGATTAATGGCCCAATTATATTTTTGGATATCTGGCAGGGCAATGCTGCTATCATGCCAACCCCTCATCAGATTTTAAATGGCTATACGTGGAGGGCCTTCATCCCAAAGCAGTGTACAAGCTTCGCTTTCAATTGCTTTAAAGTAAGACCCCGGGGATGAGTAGGGTGTATTGTGCGGGCACATAAAGAAAATGAGGCAAGGCCAACATTTTAAGAAGTGCAGCCCTGCCCAGTAACGACAGGGGCAGGGACTGTCAATGTTGGACATCACTTCTCAGTCGCACAAGTGATGGTAGTAGATTATTATTATAAAACCTGTCAGGGTCAGTGGTGATGTATACTCCTTAGTATCGGAACCCATCCATGACGATTCTTGCCTCACAGTCTTGGGGTAATTGTGGTATGTCCCCATGGAAGATATATATTAGGGACTTCCTCCAGTTGATGGTATAGCCTGAGTACCTGCCAGACTGGGTAAGTATTTGCATAATTCTGTTGAGTGTAAAGACTGAGTTTGAGACAAAGAGCAGAATGTTGTTCACATAGAGCGATATTCTATCTTCCCAGTCGTCAGTCCATTGCAACCCTTGAACCAAGGGGTCGTGCCCAATCTAGGCAGCAAGCAGCTACAGAATGAGAGTGAAAATTAAGGGTTACATTGGGCAGCCCTGCCTAGTGCGGCGTTGAACCCAGAATATCTGAGATACACCTCCGTTAACTGTCACTTGGGCCAGGAGATTAGTGTAGAGGGACCTTATCCACCTCACAAATCACGCGCCGAAGCCCATCCTGGCCAATACTTCAAACATGTAGGGCCACTTGACTGTATCAAATGCCATTCTGACATCAAGCGAGAACACAAGAGCTTCCTTCTGAAGCCCTTCTGTTTGACCTAAGACTCTGTGGAGACTCCGCAAGTTATAGAGTGGTGTTCCACCCTGGCATAAAGCCAGATTGGTCCTGATGAATGAGAGTCGTGATCGCCTGGATCAGCCGAAAGGCTAACACTGTAGCCAATATTTTAACTTCGGCATTCAACAGCAAATTTAGCCAATAGGAGGTGCATTCCTCTGGTGGTTTACCGTCTTTATGTATAACCATGATACTGACCAACCTCTGATCCCTGGGGAGGGATTCCCAAGTCACAACTTTCCTTGAACATTCACTGTAGGTAAAGGAACATTTTAGAAGCTGTTAGTTTGTAAAATACAGTGGGTAGACCATTAGGGCCTACTACTTTGCCAGAGTTGAAATCATGGATTTCCCGCACTGGTTCATCTTCATTGAGCTCCTCTTCTAGGAGTGCCCTGTCTGTGTGTGAAAGGCTTGGGCATTATGCCTGCCAATAATTCACGAGATTCCATCGCTGTAGCGGTAGAGGCTGGGGAGCATAAGTGGGTGTAGTAAGTGGAGAAAGCGCCACCACTCCCTTCCTCTCTCTCACCCACTCACCGCTGTCAGTTTTTATTTCCAGTACCCAGCGATTTGCCCTCTATCATTTTTAAAACCAAGCCAGAAGTTTTTCGGTCCTGTCTCCCACCTCAAAGAGGCGGTGTTGGATTGCTCGATGACTAGACTGGCAGCATCAGATGCAGCGTCTCTATATTCTTTTTGCTTCAGGCTTAAAGTGTGCTGGATGCTCTGTTGCTCTTAATCACTAAGGCCTTCTTGGATACGGGGTATCTTGAGGTACAAGGAATTGAGTGCTATTCCTCGGTGGTCCAGTTGGTTTTGAAGGCAGTAGACTGTCCATCTTGAGGAATGATCAGTAATACCCCTTGCCAAGTTGTGAACCTCTCGGAAATGGGGGAGCTGATGAGCCAGAGTTAAGATATAGTGCCATATTAAAATCTCTGCCCATCAGCAATATACCATCCCGCAGGCAGAGGAGAAGTGTACTCAGGTCAGAGAACACAGTATCATGCATCGGCGGAGGGACCTAGACAGAAATAATGTTAATCGACCTGCCCTCCCACATTCTAGAGATTGCAACGTAACCCCATGTGTATCAGGCCAAGTGTGCTGTGGGATGAGTAGCAACGTTGGGCGCACCAGGATGCCCACCTTTCTAGAACCGGTGGTTTGACCCATGTGTGCCACCATTTTGCATCCCGATCCAATGCATGATATATATTACCTTTAAGATGTGTTTCTTGGATTAGAACTACCTCAGGGGAGTATTGCTTAATGTATTGTATCACTACCCCTCATTTAATTTTGTCTCCTAGTCCACTGATGTTCCAGGAGAGCAATTTTATGGTTGGCGTAACTACAGTAGTGGCCATAAGAGAGTCCACGCTAAGTGATCGGACTGTGAGTCAGTGGCAGTGTGCTACAAAAATACTGATGTAACAGGAATGCAACATAAAAATCAACTGAAACCCCAAACCAAACCCCCCTGCCTCTCTGCATGGCAGACTTTAAACTGTTTGCCCCCCAACTTTGCAGAGTGCCTATCACCCCCAAACATTATACAAACTGCAGGCGGCTGTGGCTGGTGCCAAGGGGCCCTCCATCCGCCCCTCCAAGTTAAAAAGGGTATTTTTTACCGAAGTTATATGTCTTCATGTGGAGACCCCTCGCTGCCTACTTCAACGGCAGTCAAGTACCAGATTTGTGGACAACTGACAATGCATTATGCCTATTAGCACAAATAGTCAGTTCACTGACAGCACATGGCCCTCCCAAGGCCATTTTCATAGGGGTCTCAAGAGCTGCCAATCAAGATGACTGCCCCTGTGGGGAGTCACGTTGCTGCTGCTGCTGTTTAGAATTTTTTTGTCAATTTGCTAAACGAGTTCCAACTGTACTAGAAAAATGTCATCCTCAGAGGATAGAGGTCAGGAACTCGACTGACCCCTTATCCACATCTTAAGGTGAAGCAGTTAAGGCTCAAACCCTACCAAGACACAGCTCCAGGAGCTCCTTGCAGTGTTTGATGCAGCTAATATAACAGAAAATCCTGGTGAGGCTTCTGACACTACCCACACGCCACCACTTTGTTGTCTATGGCTGGGGGCCGCAGACTTGTAACGCAACTTTATTGAGCGCTGTACGCAGACAGGTGAGCTAAACCACTAAGAGTGGAGGAGAAGAGGCAATCCCTCAATGCGAGCCCCTTTCCCCTGGAGATTGGTCCAAAATACATGCAGGTGTCCGAAGGGTCTGTGTGAGCTCACGGTTTAAACAGATCCAATATAATATCATAAATATGACCTACATATCCCATACTGCACGCTATCTACCCAAAGCGAGACCCCCGCTGTCCGAGATGTGAGGCTATTGAGGCCGATTACACGTGGTCTGGCGATGCCCGCCAGTGGCTGCATATTGGGGAGAGGTACTGGGAAGGCTTAAAAGTGCATCGGGTAGGCTGTCCCACTGACAATTAATAAATGCTTGCTGAACTTGCTGCCTGAAGACCCGAAGCAAAAACTGAGCAGTTGTTTTACAGTACTCAGTCTCACAGTGGCAAAACGACATATAGCGACCCACTAGATGAGTAGTAGTGGGAGATGGATCTAAGGAAATGGGCAAGTGCAGAAGAGGAACATATGAGAAAAACAAGGAAAGATGATAAGCTGCCTGAAGTACTGCTTGCATGGGGAATGATGTTTCCAGACTTGATGGATCCGGCTGAAAATGCACAGTCCACGCCTGTACGGACAGGGGATACGGGACGAGAGGATGGGCTGGAGGAATGGGAACAGACGAGGCTTACCCCAGTTTGATAATAAAAAGTATTATGGGTGGCCCCATCATGCCGAGTAAACTTGTACAATATCTATAATAAATAAGAAATGTAGTTTATTCTATACATGGAAGCTTCAAGGGGGGTTAGGAGGTTTTGAGATGTTATGGTAAAGTTTGCAAATGGTTTATTCACTTTGCATGTCACACTGTCTAATGATAAGCTTGAACGATAATGTCCTGCATGTGAAGAATGCTAAAAAAACTCAATAAAGACATACAAAAAAAAAAAACAGAAGATCCTGACACCCCTTTAGATGAATAGGTGAACAGTGACCATGACAGTGGGGACAATACTCCAGGAGATTGTACCCCTAAACTCACTAGAGAAGGTGATGAGGTACCACCTCACATCTACCGTAAGACTGTACCTACAGTGCCTTCCCCTTCTGGGGGTAGGTCAGGCAACTCAAGTTTCAGAGAAGAGCTAGAGGATGAAGAAGCAATTCATGAAAGACTACCGAGGAGAGCAGCCCTTGAAACCAAAATCCTGGCTATAGAAAAAGAAAGGGCTGAGATAGGTTTAGAACCAATCAGTGGTGGCAGTAACAAACTAAATAGGGAGCGAGGAAGCTTTTGATCCTAAAATCCGCAAAGGGATCATACCCAAATATGTAGAAGGACATGATAGCGCAAAATGGTTCACAGCGTTTTAGAGGGCTTGTAAAAAAAGGAAGTTACACCAGAAGTACTGGGGCTGTCTACTGTGAGAGTTGTTCTCAGGAAAGTGCAGGGATAGACTCCTGACACTAGATGAGGAAGATGCTGAGTCATAGTGCCTCATGAAAGATACCCTGATTGAGCGCTTTGGACTCACCACTGAGGAGTACAGTCTTAAGTTCAGTGAGAATCACAAAACCTCGAGTCAGTCCTGGGTAGATTATGTTGACTTTTCAGTCAAAACACTTGGTGGCTGGTTGAAAGGCAATAAGGTGCATGATTATGAAGGGCTCTATAATTTGTAATGAAAGTATCTGTTAAGTAACTGTACTTCTGAAAAACTGCATCAGTACCCAGTGGACTTAGGGTTGGTCTCGCCTCCAGAGTTGGGGAAGAAGGCTGACCACTGCATCAAAACAAGGTTGTCCAGAAAGATCCCCAAAAAATGAGAGTACTGCTCCCCCTCAAGGGAAGGATGTGGGACACAAAGGGGAAAACCCCAAAGAGTCTTCCAAAAGCACCCGAAAAACTGTTCAGGGGTGAAATGAAATGAAAATAAAATTTGTAAAGCTCTCTACTATCCATTGGTGTCTAGGCGCTAACTACAGGAAGGGATCCTAATGCAGAGAAGAAAACCTTGCTGGAGCCTAATAATTAAAAAGCCACGTTTTAAAGGTTTTTCTGAAATAAAACACGTTGGATGTTTTCTTTAGATCGAGTGCCATGAAGTTCCACAGCTGGGAGATGTATATAACATAGCTGCTGTCACCCCAGGGTGATTTTTTGGTCTTTGGGACTACTAGATTTAATGCCGAAGATGGCCGCAAAAATCTAGTGGGAGTATTGCGCTGAAAGCACTGTCTAAGATATTCAGGGCCTGAGTCATGCAATGCTTTGAAGGTAACACAGAGGGCTTTAAAGCCAATGCGCTGTTTGACTGGTAACCGGTGAAGCTGGACCACAGCGAGAGCCTGAGCCTCAGACTTGTGTTTGGGATTCTCCAAGAAGAAGCAAGCTGCTGCAGCATTCTGCAAAACCTGTAGTTTCTTTAAAACTCTTTTTTGAATGTTAGTGAGTAAAGCAGTGCAGTAATCCATTTTTAAGAGACAGGGCTCCATCCCTGATACCAATGGAGCAAAGACGGTCAATGAGTATGGCATGGTTTACAATGTCAGATGCTGCCGAGAGGTCTAATAAAATCAAGGCAGCATTCCCTACATCATCCAGGGTTTGTCTCAGTTCTTCTGAAGCCGTGTCTAGAGCCAATTCAGTACTGTGGTGGCTCCTAAAGCCAAATTGAGCAGAATCTAAAAGATTGTTCTCATTGATAAATGCAGTTAAATCCACAATTATAGCTTTCGCCACAAGTTTTGCCAGGAAAGGTAGGCGCAAAATCAGCCAGTAATTATCAGGGTGTGCGGCATCCAGATTCGTTTTTTTAAGCAGGGGAGAAGAGAAGCTCTTTTCCACTCTTTAGGGATATATCCCGAGCTGAACATCTTATTAAGGATGTCCATCAGATGTGTTGTCGTAACCTCAGGTACTTTATGCAAGATTTTGGGCGGACAGGGGTCCATAGGGGATCCCGATTTTATTTCACTGAGTTTGTGCCAAGTTTAATGGAGAAAACCTAGACAAGATAGTGGGGGTGCTTGCCAGAGGTGGGACTGAGGTGGCAGTAGTGTTGGTATTTACATAATCAGCTGTAGAGGTATCTCCATCTATTGGGGGTCCTAATTGGGCCCCTGGCTCACAGTTACCTTTCCTGGTACTTTCAGCCCAGGAAAGATGCAAATCTATGTTAGCTGGCAGCAGGTCGTAGACACCTTTAACCTTGTCCTGAAAAAAAAAAATGCTAAGGCATTGCAGAACGATTGGTTGACCATATTATTTTAATTTACGGGTAGTTTTGACAATTTGTTTACGGTAGTGAACAATTCTTTAGAAGAATTCTTCGCTGATTAAATTTTCGCTGTAAAATATTGACCTTTTTCTTTATGAATCATATCTTTATAGAATTGAATACTTCAATTAGATATGTCTTTCTTCTTTGAGTCATAATTAAATCTTCACTTTATATCATATCTGCAGCATTGCTGTTTTTGAAGCCTAAGATTTTCTGTAAGCCAAGGTTCGGATGGACTAGCTCTATGATTATGGCTCACCCAGGAGGGAACAAGTTTATTAAAAGCAGAGTCTAACCAGGTATGGTAGTTACTGGCTGCTGTATTCAGGTCATTGGACACTTCAGGCAGGGTCTGGGTAAGAGTGATATTTACCAGGTCTGTATTAAGCATCTGTCAAAGGCGCTGAGTCCTATTGACTTGGGGACTGCTGATGTTCAAGGCTCTAGCTGGCCATTTAAGCTCAAATATGACTGCCAGATGATCCAACCAAGCAATGGTACAGAAAGTAAAGTATAAAGGTAACGGTTATCTGAGAATATTCCATCAAGAAGATGGCCAGCTGAATACGTTGGTCCTTTGACCAGTTGTCCCAAGCCCATAATAGCCATTAGGTCTATAAAATGAGCTCAGTCCTTATCTTGCGCTTTTCTAAATGGAAATTAAATTCTCCCATGACCGTTAGGTCTGAGGTATCAGTTTTCATTTCTAGTATTTGGCAAAAATTGTCGATAAAGGCATCTTTGGAGCCCGGAGGGTGGTAGATCAATAAGCCATTACAAACATGAAGATTGTTTGCTTCAATTTTAAACGATAGAGCTCCACAATCCCGGATTGGGGGAAGGGTTGCAGAAGATATTTTAAACTGTTTGCGATAAATAATGGCTAGGCCACCACCATGTTTCCATGACAAATCGAGTGATTGCGTGTCAAAAAAATCAGCAAATTCAATTGCTTTATTTACTAGAGGTCTAGCGTTAATAAGTGCACAGAGACATTTAGGTCCCAGCTCACTATTCCTAGCTTTAGGGATTGTATGAGAAAGGGTAGCCTTCTTTTTAATGTTAGTTATCTCTAGTTTGCATATTGGGCAGGCTGTTAGGTCATCCCCCTTATGTGACTCCATAATGGGGCCGTGGCAGTTCTTACTTGAGTAGTTAAAATTGATCAATTCTTCCCTTGAGAAACAAATCACTGCATTCCTCTGGGGGGGTCGAACCGGCAGGGGGGCTGGTGCTAATCGCGGCCTGAGCGCAGACGGGCACAGACAGACGGTTATGGGCGCAGACGGGCTGGCCTTTGGTGCACCAGCAGCATAGACACGCTATTGAGCTGGCTATGAATCCCGGTATCAGGGTGTGTCAGGGAGTGTGGTGGGAGTGCTATACAACGCAATCAAGTTAAAAATATAAATGTGCAGGCAAAAGAATACTGAACAAAGGGTCCAGTAACGCTCCCTGCTCTCCACATGCTCCTTTGAGGAAGGCAGCTACTGGTAAAGAAATAATAACATAAATAAACATGAAAACGCTAAAAACACATAAAAGCAAGTTAACTGGATGTAGCCACCCGAAGACAATGGCAGCTGAGATGGAGACAGAGAGCCAGGCAACTCTCCCAATGCACACTAGTGCTACTAGGAAAACACTTAGGGGGATATTCCCAAGAACGCGTGTTAACTATTGCCAAAATCGCTTAACGCAACTTCTCACATCGAAGTCCATCACGGGAAAATAACACTGTGTTAACACAGCATTCACAACCCGGCGGCACCATGTGATAGCCCCACGATAACGCGACAAATGCCCGTGTAAAAATCCACGCGACGCCGAAAAAATGCGAAACCCCAACGCGAAAAAAGGTGCGATGACCCCAATGGCGATACAAAAATCAGTGAAAACCAGTGACAGGCCTGCGATTCCCACGCGCCATGCATGAGAATGCACTATAAAAGCAGAGAAAGAAAAAAGACAAATAGATGCAACTGCGTAGCAACATCGACGCACCCGGACCCAGTGCAGAGGACAACGCGAACCCCACAAGCCCCACAGACGACCAGCCAGGAACCCCGGGGCCGGAGAAGGGCAAAGAGAAGAGGAAGAGGAAGACGGGGTTCAGTCCGCAGGAAAACCGGATCATCGTCACGGAGGTGACCGAACACTACCAACAACTGTACGTCACCTCCACTGTGTCACCGGCAACACAAACGGAAATATGGCAGTCCATCGTGAACAACGTGAATGCAGTCGGAGTGTCGAGGAGGTCAATGGAGGAGGTCAAGAGGTGCTGGCATGACGTCAAAAGCCAAACCAAGCAGAAACTCGCTGCCAACCTGAAGGCAGCAACGGCCACTGGAGGTAGGAGTCCTGCGCCACAGGAGGGGCTGGATGAGCTGGAGGAAATGGTGGCCACAGTCATCAGTACGGAGACGGTGCAAGGAGTTGGGGGTCCGGACACTGCCTGAAATGACCTGACCCAACAGCAACAGGGTGAGTAACCACCAGGGACTGGGGGGACGGGGGAGACGGGCACAATGGCACACATGCACAATCAAGAATAGCACACTGCACACCCACAATGACTGTGGAACCTGTCCCTGATGGCCTTGGCACACTGCAGCACACATAGAAACACCAAGTAGGCCCCCGTCCACCATGTGCACAAATGCCCCCCCTTCACCAATCCCACAACCTACCCATGTGCTGAACCCAGCAAAGCAGCGGCTCTGTGAGCCACACTGACAATGCAAGTGACACTGCATGACCAATAGCATGGCTGCAGTCAAAATACATGACATGGTGCACGACACGACACATCCATGTGCACATACAACTCCTGACGTCAACAACACATCTGCAGACAAACAATGCACAAGAGTACCAAATCTGTCCAAGAGCACAAATGACCCAAGTCGCCAACATCTCAGCACCGTAAAAGCACAGAAGCCAAAGGCACACCGCCTCAAAGGGACAATGGGCCGCTAAATCAGAGCTGCAGGGGTGACTCTCCCACAATGCAGCGCACACACATAGCAATCACAGCACATCAACATTGACGACAATGTGGTACAAAGTGCCACACCAACACCACAGAACAGAGGACACAACTGGTGCCGCATGTGCGTAGAAAAAGTCCAATCACATCAGGCATAGCAGGAAACTGTCAGATGATAATGTACGAGTACAACCTCACATCCTTCATGTAGTCGGAATGTCCACTGTCCCCCATCAAATACCCAGCTCCTCCAAAACAGTCACAATGTACATTGACATGCAGTCAGTATGTAAACATGTACAATGCGTGCACATACATGGAACACACTGTTAACCTGCATCTCACCTTCACATTGCAGAGGGACAATCAACACCTCCTGCAGAGCAGACCAGACATCTCTTCAGTGATGAGGAGGAGGAAACCCTGGCCATCTGCTCCTACACCATCCAACTGCTCGTGGACAGCCTCCGCACCCCACCTCCAGAAGCAGGGCAGCCCAGCTGCATCGAGGTGATACCACCCCCTGCACAGACCACACAGCAGGAAGCACCCACCACCACGGCTGGCTCCCAGCACCTCACCCAAGAACACATGGCATCCCAACGCCGTGAGTCAGACTGCCAGAGGGGGCTGGCTGAACAGGTGCGGGTGGGTTTCGACCTCATGGCAGCCGAACTAAATGCCATACGTGGGTGTCTCAGTCCCATCAGGGACCACTTACAGTCCCTAACGGACACCCACAGTCCGCTTCATGCCCTTCAGCAATCCTTGGCTGACCTCGCTAGATCCATTACTCGGATACAAGAACTGTCTAGGCATAGAGACTCCGGCGACGACAGCACAGAGTTGGCACAGATGCGGAGGACAATGGAGAACATGGAGCGGATGCAGGCAGGAAGGATGGCTGCCACGGCTGAACATGAGCGAGATGTAGCTGGGATCTACCATGCCCTGCAGATCCTGATCATGCCATTGCTGCCACAGAGCCTGTCCCAGATGACTGCTGCAGGAACTTCGACACACACATCTCCGCCCCCTGATGTGTCAGTGGCACACAGTGATGCAGCCATACCACCTCCGCCCCCTGATGAGTCCGTGGCACACAGTGATGCAGCCATAACACCACCACACACACACCTGGCACACCTGACACAGAAGACCTATCAGAGGATGAAGATGTGGACGGTAATGACTCTGTGTCAAAAAGAAGGTTGTAGCATTCATCCCCCGCCACATGGCCTGTTTCTGCTTGGTACAGCCCTCTGCATCATGCCCTGGTACAACACCTTCCACTGTCCCCCGAACACCCTGCGACATTCACCTGGACCCCGACTTGGACTGCCATATCTGCTCTGGTTACCAATGACACAGCAAACAGGCTGCGGACTCAACTCTGCCTCTACCGATTAGCTTGTTTTCCCCTAAAGGACTCTGTTTGGCCCTCCACTGGGCAACCATGTAATGTGGGGTGTGCAGGGCCATGTACTGCTCCAGCTCTGACACTCCACAGGATGTGAATAAAACATTCCTAATCACACAGATGTGTCATGTCTATGTCCAATCAAGTATGACAGTATGGATGACTGTAGGGCCATTGATTGCACAAAAAGGTACACCCTGGGAAATGACATCAATGCGCATGTTTGACCGTGACACACATGGCCAATTACAAGACTGTGGAGGCGTGAACTAGCTGTGGCCTCATTGATCATGAACAACAATCTCGCAACCCCCCAACGTAGCCCCACGTCCATGTATTAAATAGGGCTGTGTGTAAATATGTCAGAGTCGGTAGGAGGGCTAAAGTAGTGTCCCACATCACATGTGACAACAGAACATCTCTTCGCATACCTACACACACTCAACTGTGTGGACACAGCCTGGTTTGATGGAACACATTGGTCCACATGGCAAAAAGTTGGACACCATACTCACATTGCTGAAGACACGTAAGTGCACAGCTCGACCAGCAACTCACCCGAACACAATGTCTGGCTCACAGAGGTGGAGCTGGCAATAGGGACTCACCCCTAAGTGAAATCCGTCAGTCAGTCCCTCCCTGTGTACGTACAATGCTCATTGGGGCACACGATTTGGCATGCAAATCAACACTCATCACAGTTGTACACTAGTGAAGCTGCGTAGACTTTATTAGCATGTGCGTGTCAGTACGGGGAAGACAAGGGCCACAACATGCATACCAATGCATCATACACTAACATGCAGCCAAGGAACATGTAAGGGTGCAAGACATGGGGAGGCACAGATGAACACCAACCATGACGGATGCCGATGGTCTCAGCCCACCTTGCCCTGCTGGACGAGTCATGTGGTGTTTGGCGAATGCTCATTGCACCGTGTCAGGGGACACCACTCACAGCCCATGGGATCTGCATAGTCCTGTACCACCGTACAGCGCTGACTGCCTGCTCTGCTGACAGTGAGCAGGTGAAGGAGTCCAACAAGGTCACATGTAGTACTACATTGCCATGTGTGTACTCTCCCTCCAGCGGTGTGTCAGGTTGAGGAACGTTGCCAGGCGCCGCTGTCCACTCACCTTGCACAGGTGTGTGTCAACCCGCAGTCCTGCACGCACATGCATTCTGAGTCCAGGCGAATGCAGACATGTCCACTGTCATGGTGGGATATCTGTCCATTTCCCCAAGATGCAAAAGGGGGATGGGACCTGTGCCATGGGTTACAATCTTTTGCGGCTGCGGGAACGTAGTTACTTGTCCATGAAAGCAAGCGCAGCTTCATGGGCAATCAGTTCCAAGAGTACGTCGTTGTCGAGTTCAACGAACACGGGGGCGAGACAATTCATTAACTGGTCCGGACAGATGTGCTCCGTCCACGCCGTTTCACCAATCCGTAACACAGCCCAATAGGGGAGCGCTTCGATGTGGTCACTGCACACGAGGAATTGTGCAATCTCACATGCCCAACTGCCAGCACATACGCCCAATTCCAAGGCATCCCATGAACGGGTATCACGGTTACACTCCTGGTCGTGGTCCAACAGGGGGCACACACATGTGTCATAATCCAGTTCAGCTACCGTTGTGTTGGATAGGCAGACATCCATGAGCCACTCGAATATGCATGATCGGCAGTGGAACCAGGGCTGGACGCAGGTGACGTACGCAAGACGGAAGCTCAGACGGTAACTGATGCGCAACACTGCCAGTGGCAGTGCCCCCAACAAATGCAGCATTCGGTCACGGTACAGTTCCACGTGATAGGGGTTGTGCATGTGCCCGGGATGTTCTGACATTGCGTTGTTCGCACTCGTTGGACCGGCACTCTTCTGACCTGCGGCTGTCATGTGGATGATATGCCACAGCTCGGAGCAATGAGTCGTATGAGGGTGCAAAGTTTGTACATATGGATTGTCCTGTACGTAAGTGTCAAGGCCGTTTCATGCAGGAGTATCTTGGGCAAGGACTTCTGTGTGTGGGGTGTGGATACGTTGATCTTTCAATGGCACCATGTGTAGTGTGGGAGTCGTCTTCGTCTGCCATGGTATCTCTCTTAGGGGGTGCCTGCCGCATGCGTTTCCAAGGTCGGGGGTGCAGATGTCCTTCCGCCTTCTGTATTGAGACAAGGGGGCTTTCAACCCTAATGTTAGTCAGAACACTGCTTGTATCCTGGGTATGTGATGTGGCCATTGTGCTGCAATTGAGGCTAGGCCTTGGGCGTATGGTGCACCAAAAGCGATAAACACACACACCAGTTGCCATGTATGAGCCAAGACCCCGAGGGGCCTTGCGCTCCTTGTACAGTCCCTTCGTACGCGGACGCCCTCCGGCTGCATGCAACATTGCAACATTGTCGATTGTGGGCCGTGTGGCGCAGACACTGCAACAGAGACACACCCATCAGTTGGTTTCCTGTGCAGCCCAGATATGAACCACGCCCAGGGGCCAGGGATAATTGTTCACACCCCTACGCTGGCCTGGCGTACGCCGACCCAGCCCACTCGGCGTACGTATAAAGGGAGGACGACGACGCTATGTGTCCCAGTTCTTCCCCACTTCCTGAGGTGACATGGCTTCGTCCGCCTGGCCTACGACGAGGCTCAATCATATAGGGTCCATGACTTGTGTTGCACGGAGTCGGTGGCATGGGACGGTGACTTACTGTGCACTGAGGCAGGGGCACCTAAAGTGCTGAGTGGGTGTGCAACCTGCGATGATGACGTGTGCACTGATATGGTCTCTGCCATTGCTATATCATGACCCAGACTCAAGTGTGCGCCTGGTGGACCGCAATGTAGGCCTGAGCCAACGGGCAGCGCGGGCCTACCGCCACGTGGCGTTGCCTTGCGTTTCACAGAGTTAGTGGCACCTAGAGATCTGAGCGGGTGTGCAGCTTGCGATGATGACGTGTGCACTGATGTGATCTCTGCCATTGCAAAATCAAGACCCAGAGTCAAGTGTGCGCTTGGTGGCCCACGCTGCGGGGATGCGTGATGTGGAGGCTGCCAAGATCGCGGGCCCCGGGCTCGGAGCTTGCACCGGGATGTGGTGTGCCCTCTTGGAGAAACGCCGGTGGTGGAAGGTGAGCAGTGCGGCCTGGGTGCGCAGGGGCGGGCAAACACCAGTGGGCGGCGGGAGGGGCTGGGGTGCAGCAGCCTGTGTGCGCATGGGGCGGCCATTCGATGTTGCCGTGTGCAATGATGTGCACTCTGCCATTCATGTATCTGGACTCTGTTTCAGATTGGGGACCTGGTGGCCTGCAGTGTGAACCAGCACGTGGTTGGAGACACACCGGTGGCAGCAGGTGAGCAGTGAGGCCTGGGTGCGCAGGGGCGGGCAAACACCGCTGGGCGGCGGGGGGGCTGGGGTGCAGCTGCCTGGGTGCGCAGTGTCGGCACTGTCTCTCTCTTCCTCTCTTTCTCTATATTTCTCTCTATTTCTCTCTCTCTCTCTCTCTCTCCCGCTCATCCTTTCGCTGTCTCTCTCTCTCTTCCTCTGTTTCTCTCTCTCTCTCCTTCTCCCTCTCTCCCCCTTTCTCTCTCTTTCTCTCTCTCCCTCTCTTTCACTCTCTCTCTCCCTTTCTTTCTCTCTCTCTCTGTCCTTTGTTGTGCGCATGACACACCTTCTTATCTTCAATTTTGTCTTGCAGGCTGTGACTTACGGTTTGTCCGGAGAAGACCTGCCATGACTCTTCAAACTATTGCTGTTGTTTGGAATTTGAATAAATTGATTATTTTTGGAATTCTGCGATGTATGTATGTTTTTCCTTTTTCGAACCACACATGGATGTTGGTTGGTGTACTTGTGCGACATCAGGCGTATTGCTGTGTTCCTTAATTTGTGACGTAGATGTGAGATTTCTTTGTCCGGGGGGGGTGCCCGGGGTAGGGCCATGGGGGGGCCTGGGGGAGGGGCGGTGGGTGGTGTGGCCCTCTTGGGGCTCCGAGCTGCATGATCAGTAGCTCCATGGCATCTGTTGTTCTTCTGGTGTGGCTGTGGGCTGGGCACCCTTTTGTGGTGCAGTTTGTCGTCCGACTTAACACCAGGAAAGAGCAGGTGTTAAATCCCTGCTGCTAACTCGCCTTAGTGCATGTTTTGTGGTCTTATCGCCGATCTGGCTGGTAGTTGTGAATGTTGCGAAGTGGTGTTTCCGCGGGTTTTTGCAAGGGAACGCCTACTCTGCATCTCATTAGCGTTAGTTGCCGGTGTCATCCGTGGCGATGTTTTTTGCGGCTGCTCTCGCAGGAATACTGGTGATATCGGCTGTTAGCACCAGCTTGTGAATGGTGCGATGAATTTATCACCACTTTGGCTGCGATAAAGTGCTGCTAACTCGGCGATAAGTCCTTGAGAATATGCCCCTTAGTGGAGTCTCAATCAGAGTGCTGAGTTTCCTTCCTGGAACTGTGCGGATGCCCTATCGAGCCGTGTCTCTGAATCTCAGCATCAGGAGTGTGTTAGGGGGTGTGGTGGGAGTGCTACACAGTGCGAGCAATTTAAAAATAAAAATGTGCAGGCAAAGAATAACAAACAAAGGATCCAGCAATCCCCAATGATCCCCACAAGCTCCCTTGTGGAGGGCAGCCACTGGTAAAAAAACAATAACTAAAATAAAGATGAAAACACTAAAAACTCATAAAAGCAACTTAACTGGATGCAGCCACTCCAAAGACAATGGCGGATAAAATGGAGACTGGGAGCCAGGCAACTCCCACAATGCAAGCTAGTGCTACAAGTAAAACAATTAGTGGAGTCTCAATCAGAACCAGAGCTTCCTTCCGAAAGCTACTAGGAAGAACTATCGAGCCAGCTTTAAATTCTGGCATCGGGGGTGTCACAGGGGGCCTGGTGGGTGCACTACACAGCACAATCTATTAAAATAAAAAAATTGCAGGCAAAAGAATACAGAACGAAGGGTTCAGCAACTGTCACTGCTCTCCACTAGCTCCTTTGTGGACGGCAACTGCTGGTAGAGAAATAATAACTAAAATAAAGATGAAAATGCTAAAAACACATAAATGCAAGTTAACTGGATGCAGCTATTGAAACCTATGGTGTTTGGTATCAAACACCTTGTCTTAATAAATCTGTACTGATGCCAGTACTGGATTCATGAAGACATGCACCCAGAAGGCACTTATGAGGTGCCACCTGAAACCTACTAGTACTCTAGATTGCTGGCTGATTGGTATCATCCACACTGCCACCACAGATGAGTTTCTAATCCCCTTGAGGTGTAGAGCCCATGCTCTCTGAGGCCAGAAGCAAAACCTGCTACGGAGGAAGGTGTTCACACCTCCTCCAGCAGGATGGCTAGAGATTTAGCATGTTAGGGCCGGAGTCTTCAAAGTCACTGCACTTTTAATATGTGACCCTGGCTTCCCCCAGTCCTAGGGAATTACACCCCCTGCCCTGAGGCCCATTTAGCACCGGAGCAGGTAGGAAAATTAGCTAGTCAGAAGGCTTGTCACACTTACAGGCTGGGCACAGCCCTAAGGTGGGTCACCTGCAGCGGACAGTCGAGGAAGGGTTTCATCATCTTATTTTTGGTGAAACTAGGAACTCTGGGTCAGGGTGATGCCCACTCCCAGCAAGAAGTGGTCAAATAGGTGGTGTAGTCACCCCAGGAGTAAGTAGCCCAATGGCTACTACCCTACACTCCCCTAAACACCCATACATTCAATATTTAGGAGTCCCCCTGACACCAGAAACTTAGATTCATCTACCTGGGAACCAAGGAAGGCCAGAAGAGAGCAGTCATAGCGAGAACTGAGGACTTACCCTGAACTTGGTGCCAAACTCTGCCTTGCTGCTGGCACCTCGACAATTGCACCAACCAAGCTTGTCCAACAGCTGTGCATCCTCCCAAGCCTGTGGAAGACTGTCCAGTGCTTCAACATCCAAGCAGCATCACCCTTGCGGTGCTGTTCCCTGCAGCTGCAGGCACCAACTGTACTTGCCCTGTACCTCGACTTGCCAGCAATCCGGTCCACCGAAGGAGCATCTCATCAGGAAGGAATCTTTTGTGCTCCTAAAGGTCATATCTGGCTCCCTGCCAAGTTTAGAGAACCCATGCCCTCCAGGAGTCACCCAGCTCCAATACCCTGGGTATCAGAGCATTTGCCACCACCAAAGCTTGTTGTGTGTCCAGTCCGGGCACCACCAACGCCAAAACCTTCAAGCCGATGAGGGACTTCAATATCACTGAGGCCAACACAGAGAGTGCCCCTGCTGTCCTGTCTTCCCTCCCTCTCCAGGTAATCCAAGACAAGTGAAAGCCTTTAACTATAGCACCCCACTGGCTATGACAGCTCTGCTCCCGAGCCCCCTGGCCCGTGTTCACAGAAACCAACTGTGTCCCTGTGCTCCAGAGACCCTCAAGAGCCGAGCCTCCCTTTGGGTTCTGCCAGACTTGTCCCTAAGACCCCCCTTGCAGCCTTTCTTTTGCAAGTACCTTTGCCATTGACTCTACTGTGTAGCTCTCAAGGCTACCAACGCGACCGGCACTTCTGCACCCGGACTTACCAGGGCAGGTAAACCCAAACTGCTGGTGGTTTCTTGGACCTTGGCCCCAAAGTACCTTGAGTCCCTAAACATATCCTTCAAAACTGCTCACAAGTGTATCTATGCAGTATATGTTTCTCCCATAGGATAACATTACTGTGTTCGAGGCTCATACCTCAAAACTTTTATTTGACTATTTTCTATTGCTGCAAAATGTTATATCTCTGAAAGTATGCACCTGATTCCGATTACCTTGGTGTCTAAAATTATATAAAAATCTGTGTTATTTTTCTAAATTGGTCCCATAATTTTCTTCTTGTGTGTTTTTCTCATTTATTAATTATGTGTGTACAACAAATTCTTAACACTACCCTCTGATAAGCCTAAGCTGCTAGACCACACTTCCACAAATAGAGCACTTGGGATTATTAATTTAAGCCCTGTCAACCAATAAGGGTCATCTGTACTTTTTGAATGGTATTCGCCTACATTGGCACTACCACATTAAAAGCCAGCTTCCACCAGTGAAAGCCCAACCCAGGCAACAACCACAACCCTTGTCAAAGTGAACCACAAACTCACTAAATTATCCTTTGCTTAACCCTCTGGTAGCTTGGCAATACAGCAGTCAGGCTTAACTTAGATGCAATGTGAAAAGTATTGATGCAGCATATAGACAGTAATAAAGTGAAATCACAACAGAAGAAAAATCCCAAATCAATTTAGATGAATGGAGCACATTTTATTGAATAGAATGATAATAGAACAACAAAACTCGAATCAGTAGAACTGGAGATATTCTTTAAAGATTTAAGTGAAAATAGTGCCTAAAAGCACAAAGTGCCACTCGCAGTCATCTGGTCGCGCTAGACCAGGTTAAAGTCACAAGTTCAGGCCGACTACAATGAAGTAGAGGTCGGATAAAGGGAGCAGGTTAGTCCAGCTGAAATTTTACCTTCTCAAGTCTGGCGTGAAGAGTTCTGTTCGTGCTGTAGAAGGCCGCGAGGAGGAGACTGAGCACTGTGAACAGTGATCACTGTAGTGCGAAAAGCAGGTCTCGTGTCACAAACTGTTGTCACTATAGCACGATGAGCAGGTTAAGCATCACGGACGGTGTAGGACGCTGGCTCTCTATATAGTGTAGCAAAATGAAGTACACCGTGCAGAGAGTCCAGTGGATTCCCAATGGGTATGCAGAGGTAAAAGTAGATTAATCTAATGCTCTTTTTGTGGTAGTGCGGGCAAGCATTTAGGCTTATCAGAGGTTAGTGCTAAGCATTTGTTGTCGCATACAGAGGCAATAAATGTGACACACTCTCAAGAATAAATCCAAGACCAATTGGTGAAAAATAAAGTTGTACCTTTACATATATTTTTAGAAGCCAAGAACTTCGTTCAGCAGTGAATAAATGGTTTGTATGTCAGTTTTTAACCAAATGCAGTTCAAGACACAAATGCTTACGAGTTCCAAGCAGCAGTGGTCGCTACTGTCATGCAGAGGCCTTCGCGGTCAGGGAGAAGAAAAGCAAAGGGTTAGATAGCAGAGTACCACCAACACATTTACCGTCACAGTCGATGGAAGCACCACTCCGCCACAGAGTTTTGTGGGACAATTGTCGCCCATAGTTCAGGGGAAAGTCCCATGGCTCGGGCACAGCAGGCAGTTCTGGGTTACCTGAGTCGGAGGTGCCGGACGTCTTGGGATGCAGAATTTGTTCTTCACCGGTAGCGTTCAGCTACTGGTGCGATGAGAGCTGTCCATCGCGATTTGGGCGATTGTGCCCAAGTTGCTGCTTTCACGCAGTCAACTTCACCAGAAAGTGGGTACAGGCTCACAGGAGTGAGACTGTTTCCAGCGTCAGTCGCTGGTACTATGAGGAGGTTGTATGACACTACCACGCATTACTTTACCACTCATGTTTTTATAACACAGATTTTAAAATGCATTCAACTACCACGCATTTACATTCACTCTCATCTAAAATACCTTTACCACGCAATCCACTACCATGCACAGTTTTACCACGCTTACAGTTACAGAAAATCCAGTCACAGTCTAACACTGCCACCTACTGTTAAAAAATTATACAATAAATCTTAAAACACTAGGGGGAGACCCCCTAACCCCCCCTTTTTTTAATTACCCTTAAAATATATAAACTACTTACCGCATAGTCGCCAATACAAACATATATGCTTTGTAAAGACTTGCGTGGTAAAGACTAGCGTGGTAAAAGTAATTCCGAAGAAAAAAATGTGTTGTAATTGCATTTCTTGGTCAAATCTTTGTGGCAAAGGCATGTCCCCCTATGAGGATCCCTCTGGCTGGTGGATGCGTTGAAGAGGTCGGTTACTGGACTGGTGACCAACAAGACTTGGCTGCTGAAACTTTTTGGTTGACGATGTGAATTGCGTCGACACGGTCCGTGCTGTTCTTCACCCCGTGTCGGTCTTTACCGATGGCATGCAGGGGACTAGTACCACTAGTCCAAAGGGAGGTCCCAAGCAATTGGCGAAGGCTGACAGGGCACCAGGTTTCTTGGATGCTGCACAGGTTTCAGGTAGGGAGGGCAGACCACAGTTGTCGAGTCCTTTTGCAGTTGGCAGGATTTGGCGCCGGTTTCTTCTGCAGCAGGGCTCAGTTCCTTGATCAGCAGCACACCTTCTTCCTTGGTCTTCTTTAGGGCCATGGATTCTAAGGTTCAGGTCTCGGGAGCCACCTAAATACTGATTTTAGGGGTGTTACAAGGGGAGAAAGGCAGAAGCCAATGGACTATTTACCTTTAGGGTGTCTCACCCTCTAGTGACCACTTCCTGTCGGTAGGGGCACTACCCTAGCCCTGATTGGAGGTTTTCTCACCATCTCAAGATGGTGGAATTTCAGGAGAGGGGTTAACCTCACCTGCCCCACCCTAGCACTGTTGCAGGCTGAGGGGGTACCCTCCTCCTCATCGAACAAATTTTCCAGCCTTTCCTCCCACCAAAAGTGGAGCAGGAAAGAGGGCTTGGCCTCCCCCACTCTCTGGGGGTTCCTGGATTGGAATTCAATGGCGGCACTGGCTTTGAAGCTTCCCTCCCAGGGAGGCTATTCTGTCCTGGAGGAAGTGTGAAACATTCAGAAACGAGAGGTACCCCCTAGGAATAATTTGAAGGTCTGGGAGAAGGGGGAAAACCAACAATATCAACTGAGAAAGACTCCCACCCGACCTATACCTGTTTAACAATGGCTATGACTTGCTCCAAATGCTATAAATGTCAATAGGTACAACAATTGCAAATTTATTTAAATCCTCATTTTTATTGACATTTTTTTAGAGTAAAAAGATTATGTTTTTGAGTACATTTCTTTTGTAATCATATGTACAGATCAATTTGTATTTAATACAACATTTCATAGTTCCTCCATTATACAAAAATGAAAACGAGACTACACATATCCCCATACTCTAACCAACCTCACATCACAACCTTTCATACCAAACTCCCGCATTCACACATCACATACATCCAGTGCCCAGCTTAAATTAGCATGCACTGCTAAGATCATGGAAAGAGCCCTTCATAAATGCCCATGATTGTGCCACCAGCTGGGATCCAAGAAGCTCAGGTCAACGCACGTTTCAGTTGGTAACAATTACTTTAATCCACCTTCCTCAGGACCTCTCTTTTTCAATATTTTTACGGCAGAGAGTAATGGGGAATCTGAAAGCAAAGGGTACAATATAATTTATGGCGCCCTGACTTAGATTGGTTTGCTATTACGTTACACTTGGTGACCACTACTCCACTCCAACAAAAAATAAGGAGGAAAAGAGAAAGAGCTCCATCACCATTCCTCTAAGTGAGTTAATAAAGTGACAGAAAAGGGAATACTATTCAAATAAGAGTTAAAATTAGAAACGCAAAATATCTAGAATGCCTAGGCATTTTTATAGTAATTAATAAGGTGGTTGTATTTGTACCTTATAACACTAATTTAAAAAAAAAAAAAAAAAATTAAATTTGTGATAGTCTTCTCTGTGACGCTCTCATGCAGAGTGTGAGTGCCTGCTTAGCACTAACCCTGGGCGTAGTACTACGCTACGCTCACGGAACATGCGTAGTTTAGGCTACTATGCAAATTGCACGACGCACAGTGCAAAAACTGTGCTAATTGACGTAGCGTAGCAGCAAAATCATCAACACCTACAAATGCTTTGATAAAGCAATTTTACATGCTAAAAAGTATATAACCAATTCACAAAAGTGAACCTTGAGAATGAAAATATTAGGCAATGAGAGAGGTGATGATTTTGGGGTCCCCCCTAACCTAGGGGGAGGACCAATCAGATGCCTTGAACACAAAGAGCATATCATGCTGAACGATTCAGTGGTGGTCCCTTCCTCCTAGGACCACCCCAAGCACAGTTATGGGCAAAAATACAATCCCAACCAAAGGCCCTGCAAAGCATTATGGGACGAGATTAGCAGTGGGCAGTGAATATTATAGTGTCCAATATCAAAATAATTCTACAAAGAGCTGCAGTTCAACTAGTCGTTACTAGATGTCCCTCACGAGTCAAATGCAAAAGCATTGAAATTATTAATACATCAAGCTGCAGTTCCACTAGTCGTTACTAGATGTCCTCACGAGTCAAATGCAAAAACATTGAAACCCTTTCATGAAGCTTTTGCATTTGACTCGTGAGGGACATCTAGTAACGACTAGTGGAACTGCAGCTTGATGTAATAATAATTTCAATGCTTTTGCATTCGACTCGTGAGGGACATCTAGTAACGACTAGTTGAACTGCAGCTCTTTGTAGAATTATTTTGATATTGGATACTATAATATTCACTGCTCACTGTAATCTCGTCCCATAATGCTTTGCAGGGCCTTTGGTTGGGATTGTATTTTTGCCAATAACTGTGCTTGGGGTGGTCCTAAGAGGATGGGACCACCACCGAATCGTTCAACAAGATGTGCTTTTTGTTTTCAAGGCATCTGCTTGGTTCTCTCCCTAGGTTAGGGAGGATCCCAAAATCATCACCTCTCTCACTGCTTATTAATTTATCGTTTTCACTTTTGTGAAATGACTATATGCATTTTAGCATATAAAGACAAAGATACTTATTTTATCATAACTCGACAGCACCACCCCAGACGTAGCGTTCTTCACCGAAACCTGGACCAACACCACCTCGGGACCGGACATCGCCATTGCCCAAGGATACAAGATCTCCAGGAAGGACCGCCCCACCCGCCCAGGAGGAAGAATCGCCATCGTCCACAAATCCAGCCTCCGCCTGAGCACACTCCCTGACGAGCCCACAGAACTGATGGAACACCTTCACTTCAAGATACTGGCCAGCCCCACCGCCACCCTCCGAGGAACCCTCATCTACCGACCCCTGGACCCCGCGGACCCTTCGCCAACTCCATCACAGACATTATCTCCCCGCAGGCCATCGCATCCACCAACTACACCCTGCTGGAAGACCTCAACTTCCACCTCGACAACCAACTGGACCCCAACACCACATCCCTCCTGGACAACCTCCACAACATTGAACACCGCCAGATCATGACCGATCCCACGCACTCAGCAGGACACACCCTCAACCCCCTCTTCACTACAGGAAACTCCATCACCTTCAGCCACACCACCGAACTCCCATGGACCGACCATCGTTGCGTCCACTTCACCTTCAGAACACCCACCATCCACAGACACCAGCACCTGCTTCCACAAAGAAACTGGACCAAAATCACCGACGACCAGCTCACCTCCTCACTCAACAACTCCAGCCCAACCATCGTGGAAAACGACGACCCCAACACCGTAGCCCGAACCCTGCATAGATGGATCTCGGACAGCACCAACACCATAGCCCCCTCAAGAAAAACAACAATACCCGCGCCAAGAAAGCCAGATGGTTTACCACCGAACTTCGAGAGTCCAGACGCACATGCCGCCGCCTCGAAAAGGCCTGGAGGAACACCAAATCCACAGAAGCCCACAACAACTTCAGAGCCGCCACCAACGCCCACCATCAACTCATCAGAGAAACGAGGAAAAAGCGATTGAAGACAGAATCTCCACCCACGCGCACAACAGCAAGGAACTCTTCAGCATCATCAAGGAGTTCGCCCAACCCACCAGCGAGTCTACCGACATCCCTCCCTCACAAGACCTCTGTGACAAACTCAGCACCTTTTTCCACCACAAAATCAAGAGCATCTACGACAACTTCGACGAAGACAACCAACACACTGACCCCTCACCAACCACCCCCGACACCCGGAAACCAGCGATTGATGACTGGACAGCCCTCACCACCAAAGACACACTGAAGACAACGAAGTCAATCCATTCAGGGGCCCCCACGGACCTCTGCCCCCACCACATCTTCAACAGAGCCGCCGACACCATCGCACCCATGCTCCGCCACACCATCAACCGCTCCCTGGCGACCGCCTCGTTCCCCAACGACTGGAAACACGCCGAGGTCAACCCCCTCCTAAAGAAACCCTCAGCGGACACCACCAACCTCAAAAACTACAGACCCATCTCCCTGCTCCCGATCCCAGCGAAAGTCATCGAGAAAGCCATCAACAGCCAACTCGCCACATTCATTGAAGAACACAACATCCTCGACTCCTCCCAATCCGGCTTCAGAAAAAACCACAGTACGGAAACCGCCCTCCTCGCCGCAACAGACGACATCCGCACCCTACTGGACAAAGGAGAAACAGTAGCCCTCATCCTCCTCGACCTATCAGCGGCGTTCGACACAGTCTCCCACTGCACCCTAATATGCAGACTCTACGACGCAGGAATCCAGGACAAGGCCCTCGACTGGATCTGCTCCTTCCTCTCCGGCAGGATGCAGCGGGTCAGACTCCCCCCTTTCCTCTCGGACCCCAAACCTACCACCTGCGGAGTCCTCCAGGGCTCCTCCCTCAGCCCGACGCTCTTCAACGTCTACATGGCTCCACTTGCCCCCATCGTCAGAACCTATGGACTCAACATCGTGTCATACACAGACGACACTCAGCTCATCCTCTCCCTATCCAACGAGCCCAACACCGCCAGACGCAACTTTCGAGAAGGCATGGAAGCCGTCGCCAAATGGATGAAAAACAGCTGCCTACAACTAAACACCAACAAAACAGAAGTACTCATCATGGGCCCAAACCCCGACGCCTGGAGCGACACCTGGTGGCCCCCCCGCCCTCGGAAACCCGCCAACCCCCACAGACCACGCACGCAACCTGGGAATCATCCTGTACTCCGAGCTCAAAATGGACCGCTAGATCAACTCTGTCTCGTCTTCCTGCTTCCACACCCTCCGCCTCCTTCGTAAGACCTTCAAATGGATCCCCCTCGAGGACCGAAAGACAGTCACTCACGCCCTGGTCACCAGCAGACTCGACTACGGCAATGCACTCTACGCCGGACTAAACAAAAACCTCATCCGCAAGCTACAGAACATCCAGAATGCCGCCGCAAGACTGGTCCTCAACCTGCCAAAACACTGCCACATCTCCCAGCACCTGCGCACACTCCACTGGCTCCCCGTCGAGGCGAGAATCACCTTTAAGATGCTCACCCACGCACACAAGGCCCTCCACGGCACCGGACCAGCATACCTGAACAGCCGACTCAAATTCCACGCACCCCAAAGGACCCTACGATCAGCCCAGCTCTACTACGCTGTGGTCCCCCGCACCAGAAAGACCAGATCTGGAGGCCGCTCCTTCTCCTTCCTCGTGGCCAAAGCATGGAACGCCCTTCCGGCCCACCTCAGACAGACAACATCGCTCCCCATCTTCGCAAGAAACCTCAAAACCTGGCTCTTCGACAGACCCCTCCTTGATGGAATGGAACCTGCACCCCCCCCCCCCACCCCTAGCGCCTTGAGACCCTTACGGGTGAGTAGTCGCGCTTTAGCAAACTCCTGATTGATTGATTGATAACTTGCACTGTGCAAGATGCCCTACGCACTACTACGCAATATTGCGTAGCTGAGCGTAGTTCAAAGTGTACTTCGCGTAGCTACGCGTAGTGCTACTACGCCCAGGGTTACTTAGCACATATCTATAACTGGCCATAAAATCAGCGGGCCTTCGTTCTCACAGGTATAGACTGATGTTTGAATGGTTGCATAATTTTAGAAAGCCATCCAAATGATGGAGTTTGTTATCGTTCCAGTGACCGCTCTTTATCTTACTTCACTACAAAGGTGGAGAAATGGCAATGTTAATATGAGCTATTTCCCTTAACTTGGAACAATAAGTAAATATAACAAGTTGGTGGGAGTATAATTGTATTTCCTTGGAGCTGTCCAAGCAGCCACAATTACTTTTAATTGCTGGAAGATGGATAGTTCCAGCAGATAACTCGATATGACCCAATTAGTTCTGCGGGGACCAGTGCTGCTTAGAGTTTATAATGACTAAAAGTCCTTTGATGGATATTTCTTAGAGTAAGAACGATGTCTTACTGCTGCTAATGAATGAGAGAAAGAGACATAAATCAGGAGTTGATACCACGTAGTAGCAGTGCAATATTTCTCTCTTCTAGCTACATTGGATTACTTATTCACAGGTTTTTGGATATAGATTTTAATCTCATCTGATACATACTGGCGGGTCAGGTTAAAATAAATGTTTGCCCTTCCCTCATCTTGCATTCCTTCCCCACTGACCATAGGTACTACAAAACATCATGAACAATCGACAGGGTTTGGCAACCCAGCAGAATTTCAGAGCTGTTTACGGTAAAATGCCAAGCCCAAATCATTTCCTGTTTGGTACCGAACATCTTCGAAATCAGTGAAGCCATCATGGAACTAGGAAACCCATGTTGACAAGTATCCAGCCCATGTACTCTTTATGGCTTACCTGTTCACTTACAACATCACGCAATGGACTGGACATTGTAGGGGCATATCTGCTCATGCTTATATGCACACACGAGATATAGTGCACCCTGCCTTAGGGCTAAAGGTCTGCAGAAGGGATTACTTACCTATATCCTATCCAGTGTATGGGTGGCATGGCACACAGGGCTGTGTGCCATGTTGGCTCTTGAGATTTTCCTGTACCAAGACATGCAGCCTGCAATGGCAGAGTGCATAGCCTTGGTGAGGTGGCCACAGGGTAGCACAACCAGTGATGCATCCCCAGTGGATCCTCTTCAGAAGCCATGCCCTAGGTACCATTTACTAGGGACCTACAGGGGTAACTGAAGTTGTGCCAATTGTGGTACATTTTTAGGGAAAGAACACTGGTACTGGGAACCTGGTCAGCAGGGACCCAATACTCTATAGTCAAAGTTGCAACAAAAGCCAGACAAAAAGTGGGGGGTACTGCAACAAACACTCAGTTTCTCACAGACGGTCATTGCAGTAGCTTCTCGTTGGTGGTCATTGTGGGCTGTCGATGGTGTACTAAGAAGTGCAGGTCTCGCTCCACCTGTTACCAGGGACACTCATTGTCAGCGTGAAGAGGAGGCTTCACCAGAGCTTCACGTTGGCAGTTGCCACTCAAAGAGCCCAAACTTCAGGATTTTCATATTTTCTAAGCCTGGGCGGAATTTCACGGAGTTACCAAAGAACTCTGCCAAATTCCGCAGATTTCCATGAGCTGGCGAAGTAAAATGTGGTTTATGAAACATTGGGGCATATTAGCAAGACCCACGTTAAAATTATCGCCGTTTTAGCGGCAGGAAACTGCCGCTAAAACGGTGATAATGAGCTTGCTAATATGCGCTATGGAATTCCAATAGAAGCCCAGGTTAGATGTCCTGCACATCTAACCTGGGCTTCTATTGGAATTCTATAACGCATATTAGCAAGCCCATTATCGCCGCTTTAGCGGCAGTTTCCTGCCGCTAAAACGGCGAAAATTTTAACGTGGGTCTTGCTAATATGCCCCACTATCTTAAAAGACGTCATCCTTTTTTCAATCGTGCTGCTGCGGTTATGGGTTTGGTCACTGAGTGGCGCTGCTCACCAAGGTGAGAGAGAACTGTACCATGAGACTTTTCTGATTGCATGGTGCAGTTATAGCTGTGAAGAGCTACATTTTGTAAGGCTGATTTCGGAGGTGCACTGGCTTTAGTTAAGAAAAGAGATCTGAAACACTTGTGTAACCCAAATTATAGCTGCTGAGTAGAACAAAACAATGGGATGGAGGAGGCCCATTCTCATTGCTTGCATTAGTGCATCTTTATCAGCAATGGCAGGTATTAGGCATTGCATCAATCTCATTGTACAGGTAGCGGTCTGTGGGCGTTGATGACTTGAGGGAGGTCACCAGAGGCTAACACTACCATGGAAACTCGTGACCAGTTCACGCAAGGCACTGCACAGACCACTGAGTGTGCATCACAAAGAAAAGCGCCTTGTAATTTATTGCTGTGTTTGTAACCCACCTCGCTATAACTCAGTCTTTTATCTGTGAAAGGATGAAAAGCTGTGTCACCTTTTACAGAATGGCATTGAACACCAATCACTGCAGAGTCAGAGCTTCCGTTTTTGAATGTTTTTATGAGTACTGTCTTCCATGCTCAACTTTGATAACCTCACTCTCCAAAATGTCACCCGTGAACTAAAGTGGCGCCAGATTAAGGAGGAGAATTTTACCACGAGGCAGGCGCAGCACTGTGCCATTATGCTAATCCTTGGGGCAGGTCTGAGTTGCACCTTTGCAACCGAAATTGATTTGGGTTGAGAGAGCACCTCGCCGCTTCTTTGTCTTTGTTTAAATGACAATGCTCATGATTTGTTTAGCGCATACTACTGGCATTTAGTCGGTTTATAAGTGCTAATGTCAGCACACAACATAAGTGATTAGCATGAATATAACTAGTTGGTCAAGTGATAAGGGAAAAGTCTTACAGATAAAAATCTTAAACATAAGGCCACATTACTTTCTCACTTGCTATTTAAAGAAGAAGGGCATAACTCTTCGGAATTTGATAGCTCTGGACTGTACTACATGTGGAAACTTTGGGGCATATTAGCAAGGGCGTTATCGCCGCTTTAGCGGCACGTTTTGCCGATAAAGCGGCGATATTTGTATCGCCCTATTAGCAAGCTGTCGCTAACAGCTGTTAGCGACAGCTTAATGGCGATAGCGGCCGTTTTGTTGCCGCTTTGCATGTCAGCGATAATTATCGCTAATGACAGGCAAAGTAGGCGTTCCCAACTAAAGGCAACTGCAAACAGTCGCAAACACAACTTCCCCCTATTAGCAATGCCCACGAAGCGATAAAAAAAGTTGCGCTAACCGCGATTATCGCTGGAATTTAACACCTGCTATAAACTTGACTTAACCATTCTTGTCAATGGGAGGTGGATTGTAAGGTTAAGTCCTCACCTGCCTATTAGCGAGCTTTTCATTAGCGCATTGATTTTATCGCTGGATTTCTCACGCTATTGCTGGGTTTCGCCGCTATCGCTGGAGTTTTATCGCCTTGGAGATAAGCGTTGATAATAACGCGTTATCTCCGCGATGAAATCCAGCGATAGCCGGCGATAAAAAAAACAGCGCTAATCGCGCTTTGCGATAATTATCGCAAATCCTAGGTAATATGCCCCTTTGTCCTGTTAACGCTAGGTTTGAGCCCTTGTCATTTAGGGGCCGTTTTAGAGTTAGCACCAAAATTACAGAGACCCCTAAGTAATAACTTGATAGCTGCCAAGGGTACCAGGCCCATGCCTGAGCTGGCTTATTTAATTTTCACAGATAAAGTGCTTCGACGCCTCGTCAGGGGTAGTAAGTACTAAATAAATGCAATTACAATACAATACATGGTAAGCCGTGAGCAGCAGTGAAGAAATTCACCATTCGGTGTGCTGCATCAATTGCATCCCAAGGCAGGTGATCCCCGAGTGTATGGGTAACATGGCAAGTTCCGTATATTATTAACCTTGCAATGAGGTACACATAAAAACAGTTGTTCTGTAAACAAAGCTGACAACGTTTCAATGAAACAAACTCAATTTACAGCACAAAACAAGTGAGCATCTCTCCGGCAAAACGGAGTACCTCCCATCTTCAGTGAAACAGAAAATGGACTTGTTATTTATGCGCCTGCTCCTACCTTTGTGAACGTAGCGGCCACGTTGGCAAAGTAAGTTTATCATCAAGTGGATGATGAAACTATTGAACAAATTGTGATCTGAATCTGACCAAGACTCCTTCGAAACATGTGAAAAATTCAAAATTTTAATAGTTCACTTTTAGTTCATCATAAGTAACATGAAAAATATATCTCAAATTGTTTATAAATCATCACTGGTGGTTTGTCAATTGCCACAAACGTGTCAAATTACATGGAATGCTCAAATTATATCAAATTACATTTGTACAAGGTGACGTTTGTCTATTTCCTGTGTCTGTGGAGCGATGTAGCCATATGTGTTACTATGGATACAGTGAACGTCAGGCCAGATGGGACAGCCAGCAGGTAGCCTTACTAGGGAAACATGCCATCGCCGGACACCTGCCAAGTGGATCCGCTTGCTCTAAAGGAGCCTCTTTCAGATGATGAGTCCACAGAGAAGGAAACGAGCGACTAGTGTACTGAGAAACTGTCACAGGTCAGTCATTCTCCATATCGGCCATAAACTAACACCGAAGATAGAAATATGGGTGGGCAGCGGGGGCAAACTCTGCCACGCGGCAGAATCATAGTTTTTGGCAAAACTTCACACTCCCTGCGGAGCACCGAGTTGCAAAACTCTGTGAACTCCGTCCGCGGAGTGGAGTTAACCACCCACCCTTAATATTTTCCTGCAGGAGTTCACTGATGTTCCAGGATTTGGGGGGGGGGGCAACTCAAAAGTACACATTTTGGGGATTGAGATTCACTCCAGCAGAGGGCAGCAGCAGGGCTTATGCAGTTCTTGTTGCAGGTCCAGTTGCAGCAGGTCAGCTAGGCAGTTGCAGGGAGGCCTTTGGAGCTTCTGCCCCTATAGCTCACACAGGAGGTCAGCTAACTGACTCCTGGAATCTCTCTGGGTAGCCTAATCTGAAGTCAAGCAGGTCCAATCTTCCTTCTCAGTCAGCAAGGCAGTCCCTAAAGCAGAAGGGAAGTCTTCTGATGGAGCAGTCCATCTTCTGAATCATTCACAGGTCCAGGAGTGTTCTGATGAACAGCTTTGGAGGTTTACTATTTATACCTGGTGCCAGCCTTTGTGCTCGGGGACTCTGTGCCCTACCTCCACAACTGAGTATAAATAAAGTTCTCCTCCTTCCCTTGATCAAGGCTCCAAACTGCCTGGGGGTGACAAAGGGATGGGCCGGCCTGGTGTCTGGTTCCTTTGTGTGTGCTGTAGGGAAGGCCTCTATTTCTATTAAGTATAGACGCCCTTCAAGGTTGGAGCTAGTGCCCCATAGACTTACTGGGGAAGGATTATGTACCTATCCTTGTGGAACAAGGTTCGGCCAAGGGTGACTACAACCTGCTGAAAGAAATTTAGGTAACCCAGGGCCCTCGTTGAATTTGCCCTCACCAGAAATTTTGACATCTAGAAGTTCAGCATATAATACTGAGCATTATACCGGGCCCCTGACTGTAAATGAAATCACCAGTACAGTCCCTATTGGTGGCATGCAAACAGAAGGTAGGACCCTTGTTTCTTCTTCCGTAGGTGAGTCTCTGATCGCCAATGGAATCTGTGGTATAGCCCCTAAACCCGCATTAGAAGGTGGGGTACCTGCCTCTTCTAACCTAAGGGTTCTAGTTTGGAATGTGGCTGGGATCTTAAAGCTGCAATCAGATCCAGATTGGTGTAGTTTTGTGGACACCTTTGATGTAATCCTGTTCCAGGAAACCTGGAGTCTGACCACCCCTTTCAGAAGCGGGTTCTCTGCCTATGCCATTGAAGCTAGCAGGAAAGAGCAGGGCAGACCCTCGGGGGGCCTGGCAGTTTGGATAAAAAATGCACTGGGGTCCAAAGTTAAGCTCCTTTGTGTCGATTCACAGGACATTCTGGCCCTCGAGCTGACCCTGTTCAGTGGTTGGAAGGTCATAATTTTTAATGTCTACAATAGAGTGGACCGTACCTCGGAGGAAACAAATACGATTTATATATTAGACCATGCTCTGGCCAAGTACTCCAATAGTGTCCCTGTATTGGTGGCAGGTGATTTTAACTGTACTTTTGAGCCCCTTGTTTCTGCTTCTACAGACCTAACTGAGCATTGGGATCGTGAGTGGTCCATCCCAACCTTATATTTACCAAAAGTTAGGTGGACGAAGAGAGGAGGCCAGGTGTTTGCCCTTACTCTACAGCATGATCTAAGAGCAACAAATGATAGAACTAGGTCGGACCCAAATGGGGAACACACTTTCAATAGACCCGGTCACACCAGTAGAATCGATTATTGTTTAATTACCACCAATCTTTGGCCCTTAGTGGAAGATATGATAGTGGTGAAAAGATCAGAGAGTGACCACAACACCCTTGCTCTTATTCTTACAAAACATGGCCCACCACAGACAGTCATTATGGGGTGCCCTGATTTGGGTGTGCTCTCAGTTACAAATAACCAAAGAGCTGTTAAGTGGGACTGGGTGGAGGAGCACCCGGCAGCTTTAGAAGTAGTGAAGGAAAAAGCAAGGCAGGTGATCAAGGAGCTGGCCAAACTGCCTGCCAAGAATGCAATGGATAGCCTGGGGCCCCGCCACGAGCTGTTCTTTAGCGAGATAAGGGACACACTTAGTCAGCCTCCCACAGTGTGGGGGAAGGGGAGACAATGTAAAGACCCACTGCAAGACACCATGAGTCCTTGGTATAACCAGGATTGCAGGAAGGCTAAGGGGGCGCTTATTGGTGCATTAAAACATAGGGGGTGTGCGGAGATTGAATCTTGCAGAGCAGAGTATAAAATGGCCATTGGCAGAGCTAAAAAAGAATGGGAGCATTTTCTCTGGGCTTCCTTACATAATGCACTGATGGATAAAGACTCCAAGGCCTTCTGGAGACAGGCAGCACACTGGCTAAAGGGGACAAGGCATACCCTGGAATACACTGTTCAGCCCGAAGAATGGGTTGCACATTTTGGCCTTCTTTATGGTAATGGTATGAATGAAGTTAGTGAGATTAGTGAGATGAGGGTGGAGTCTCTGGGAGGGGAAGGTGAAACTTTGGTCATCGCCATGGAGGAAACTCAAACAGCAATTTCATCTTGCGTGCCAGCGCGAGCCCCTGGTCCAGATAGAATACCTAATGACCTGTATAGAGATGATAAAATGCTCTGGGGTTCGTACATAAACTTGGTAACTAATTTGATCCTGTCTGGTGCCCCTATCCCACCATCGTGGCTGAATGCAGAAATAGTGCCCATCTACAAAAAGGGGGATAGATCCAAGCCAATGAGCTATAGGCCGATAAGCCTCATTGACTCCCTTCAAAAAAAAATTAGTAAGCAGGTTTTAGGAAGGATACAGGACTGGATGAAGAAGTCCCAAAGCCTGAGTGATTTCCAGGCAGGGTTTCGTACGAAAGTCAGCACCCTGGATCAGGCCTTCCGTTTTATCTGTATTTACTGGAAGGAAGTAGTCGTTAAGGGGGGCAAACTATATGTGGCTTTTGTCGATTTGCGCACTGCATTCGACCTAGTTCCCCGGGCTAGGCTTTGGAGGGTTTTAAAAGAAATGGGTCTCCCTGCTAATCTTTTAAACATTTTAATTAGACTCCATTCATTCAACACAGCACAGGTCAGGTGGGGCGCGAGCAACCAAGTAACAGAAACTTTCCCTGTCCAACATGGAGTGAGGCAGGGTTGTGTGTTGGCGCCCACCCTTTTTACTCTTTTTATTAATGGAGTTGCTGATTATGTAGACAGGGATGGCTGTGATGCCCCTAAAATTGGTGTAAGAAGAGTGCCTGCACTGTTGTTTGCAGACGACACGCTTCTAATATCTAAATCGCCGCAGGGTCTCCAACAACTCCTGAACGATTTTATAAGATTTTGTGATGAATGGGCCTGATTTTAAATGAGTCAAAAACAAAGTACATGATTTTGAACAGAGGGAAAAACAAACCAACAACTAGATCTATGTGGGCTGGTTTCGCCAAGTTGGAACAAGTAGAAGTCTTCGATTACTTGGGCATCCGCCTGACTCCATCGATCGATTGGGGGGCATATATGGAAAAAGCAAAGTTACAATTAATCCACCAATGTTCCCACATCAGCAAAATACATAGGAAGATGGTATCCCGTCAAATTGCCCCTGCCCTCGAAATTTATAATACCAAGGTTTTGGGAGGAGTACTGTATGGTGCTGAGCTATGGGGCACGGGCAATCAATTCCTCCTTATAATTGTTGAAAACCGCTTCCTAAGATCGCTGATTGATCTACCTGCTAGTTCCCCTTTGAAACCTCTGTACTTGGACCTTGCCCATAGGCAGCTGCATCATAAGCTGAATTGTAAATTGCTAATGTTCTGGTTTAGGCTATGGACAGTGGAAGAGCTGGAAATTTATCGAGAGACTCTGAAGGATCTCCTGAAATTCCCCAAGGCATCTTCGATTAGGTGGTTCATCTCCTTACGCGATTTACTGGGGAGGCTGGGGATGGAGACCTTCTGGACGAATCCGGAAAGTATGGTACAAATCTCGAGGGTGAAGCTGAAAGAAATGTATTGGGAAAAGACACTGGCAATGGCTTTGGCAGAAATAGTGAACAGTTTGACAAAAGACTTTCTGCTTTTTAAATCCGGTCCACTGTTTGAGTCAACCATAGATGAAATTACTCCAACGTTGGCACGCAAACTTTCTTTACAGTTCCGCTATAAGACCCTACCGACCAGACTATTTTGCTCCAAGTGGCGTTCTAGTGCTTCTTTTGAAGTTTTGTGCCCTGCTTGTAAAGCTTGCCCAGAATCAATTGTCCATTTACTCTTCTTCTGCCCCCATTATTGATCCCTGAGGAAAAAATTGATTTTTCCACTGTGTAGACTTGTTGGTCCGGGACACTATCTTGAGGTAATGAGAACATTGTGTATTGATACCCGTAGACCATTGGTCTTTGACCTCTCCAGATTCTGGTACGCACTATGGATCAGGCGTGGGATGCTACTTGCATGAAGCACTTTATTCTTCTAGGAATTGCTGCATTTTGCTCTTTGCACATCTACCTAATGAAATTGTTTATAATATATGTATTCTTATATGTTTACATTTCTGCTTTTATACTTGTGCTGTGTACTTTTTAGGATCCTGGTGATCGTAATAAAGTTTTTGATGATGATGATGGTAGGGAAGGCCCTTTGAAGTGCAAGTGAGGCTGGGTGCAACTCTTCCCCAGTCATCCTCTCATGATGTCCCATCCTGTTCACACCAAACCCCCCTTTGTGTCACTGTTTGTAACTAATCCACAAACCCCAACAGCAGAGTCATTCACAGTCATGTGACCCAGAACACTGGCAGAAAGGAATTGTTGGTTGGGACAAGAAAATGCCAACTTTCTAAAAGTGGCCTTTTCATAATTGGACTTAAAATGTGACACCATTAAAGAGGATTTTAAATTACAATACATTTGAGTGTAAACAGCATATCTCTATCTGCTCCCAATCTAAAGTTAGCACTTATTAAATGTCATAAAGTAACCCAGTGTTAGTCAATGGGAGGAAAGGCCTTACAACAGTGAAAAACAGCTTTAGAGGGTTTTCACTGCCAAGGCATGTGAAACTTAAACACACATGTCCTACTTTTTAAATACGATGCACCTTGCTCTTTGAGCCTTTAGGGCCTATCTTAGGGGCAAATTATAAGTATTAAAAAGGAAGGCTTAGGCCTGGCAAAAGATTTATTTGGCTGGTTGAAATGGCAGCTTAGAAAATGCAGTGGCAGGCCTGAAACAAGTGCTACTTTTGTGGGTGGCACGATTGCTGCAGGCCCCTAGTAGCATTTAATTTACAGGCCCTGGGTACATGTAGTATCATTTATTAGGGACTCACAAGTAAATAAATAAATGTGGCAGATAGGTGTTGGGCAATTTTACCATGTTTGTAGGAGAGAGTAAAATAACGTTATCACTGGTTAGCACTGATAAAGTGCAAAGGGTCATAAAGCCAACAAAAACGAATTCAACAAACAGGATGGGTGAAGGCAAAAGGTTTGGGGGAAGACAGCACCAAGGATACCAGGCTTAACACCCTTCATCTGATATGTGCTCCCACACTCCTAAACTTCAAGAAATACCTTCCATCCCTCTTCTCCTCTCTACATTTATTCTGCCCTATCTATTTATTATAGGGATTATATAGTGCCTACAAGACCCAGGGGCGTCAGAGAAATGTTTGAAAAAAATCAGAAACAAATACAGCACAATGTTATTGGTACCCCTTACACTCATATACTCTGTCCATCTACCTGACCTCTGATCTTAGGGTATTAATGTGGAGTATAGTGGCTGTACTGATGGATTTCCCTGATCTGATGTAAAACTCAGAAATGCTTCTGTTACATGTACGTATAGGCATGTAACCTCCAATTTACGTAGAGTTCTCTGTTGCCCTTGATTGCTAAGTTCACATGAAATAAATAACCCTAATGAAATAATTAAAAATTGAACATGCAATACCACCTTGAAAATCAGATTATCCATGCCAGTCAATAGTCTTGGAAACTGCCTCCTTCGTGTAGCGTCTTCCCCAGCCTGGGTACCCACCAATGACTTTGCCACACACAGAGCTTAGTTTTACATGTCTTTATTCGTCTGCGAACTCAATATTCTAAACCATTCAGTGCATTCCATTCTAACACTTACGTCACAGTTCTATGGAGTGCATCAGGAGTCAAAAGGGTTCCATCATTTCTAACTCGCAAGACACTATATCTCTCCCTCTGTTAAATTAAAAATTACAATCTTTTACAAAATATATAGACAGATAAAAATAAACAATTAAATCTCTTAAGCAATTTTTTGGGCGCTTTAATTGTTTTCCCTGATCTTGGTACTGGAAACTGGGAACTGTCATCACCAGTGTCCAGGGTCTGCATCAGTGGTGTAGAGGTAACCTCTGTCACTGCTGTTTCAGACCCAGTCTTTCCTTCCACAGTTAGATCTGAGAAACAATTAGTTAAGTGCCTAAAATGAGAAGATTCTCTGGTAACAGACTTCCCAGGGTGCTGGGCAGTCTCCTTGTGTCCCTTGGTAGACAGCCTTTAAAAGGTTCTGCATCAAATGGAGCATCAGATTCTCTTCTCCGCATCTGTTGTGCAAGCCTCGATCTCCTTTCATAAAGATAATGTTCGTTGAACATCGTCTTTGGTCAGCATAGGTTTTCATCTTTTGTTTGTTCACCAAGTCTTTCTTATGAGTTTTCTCATCTTTCTTTCTCTGATTGGTCCATTGCTGTAACTTGGTGTTCATTGCTCTCCTGAACATCAGTGTCACAGGACTTTCACCTGTGGTCGAGAGGGGTGGTGAATGATAATCTCTCATAGTAGAATTGAACACAGTTTTTAAATAGAGCTTTTCAAGAGTATAACCCTGTGCTACCTTCTTTAGTGTACTCATAAAATGCTCAACAGGTCCATTGGCCTGTGGCAACTAAGGTGTGCTCTTTTGATGCTTTATATTTAAATGCTCCAAGAAATCTTTAAACTCTCAATTATTGTAAGGCGGGCCATTGTCTGACTTCACTATGGCTGGAACACCCCATGTCGCTAAGATGCTACCTAGCCTTTCAATGACTCCCTCTTGAGTAGTAGATAAAAAATCTTCAAATAATGGAAATCGTGAATACTCATCCATAATCACCAAGAGGTGATGTCCATTGTCGAGAGGACCAAAAAATTCAATGGCTATTCTCTCCCATACATGCTGTGCTAGTTCTGACATGTTCAAGGTGTGGTGAGCAGTTTTTGTAGAAAGGCAGTTGCATAGATGACAGGCTCTTAATTCCTTTTCAACCCTCTCATCAAGATAAGGAAACCAGACTCTTTCAGAGAACTCGTTTTGGTCGCAATGATTCCACGATCTCCTTCATGAGCCAATTAATTTCTGTCGTAGACTCTCCGGTCTCAGAATTGTTGACCCTTGTACGATAACTCTTACCTGAGTTATGGACAGTTCATCCTTAACATTTTTGTGATTTTGATAATCGCCATCACTGATGAGCGGTCGAGTGTGTGGGTTCCATAACTGATGTGTAATTATGTCCTTCAGCTTAACATGTCACTATCATGGCTTGTGGTAGTGATAATCTGGGCTAACGAAATGGCAGCTGGTGTGTTTGATTTTATAATGAAATTGATATAGGACTCAGCCATCTTGGAGGGAGTACCGTGAGCTTGTATAGGTACTCTGGAAAAGTAGTCATTTTGGCCTTTGCATTGCCAAATATGGTCAGTAAAGCTTAATGATCAGTTACTAGTGTAATAAGCTTTCCATGCAGGAATACAGGGAAATGTTCACAAGCCCATACCATAGCTAAGCTGTCTTTTTCAGGTTGTGAGTCAGCACATTCTGTTTGGGACAACCTTCTACTTGCAGATGCCACAATATGCCTTCGAGCATTTGAGTTTCTGCTGTGCTGTGCAAGGGTATCGCCTAACCCGACTGGGCTAGCGTCAACGACAACCACTGTATGAAGCTTCGGATTGAATTATGCATTTCCGTAGCATTCTCAATGGCTTGTATAATTCTTCTAAAGCTTTTCTCACATTCATGTGACCAATGAAATGAAGCATTCTTTTTGGTCAAGTCTCTCAACAGAGCACTGACAGTGGCAAAGTATTGTATGTATCTAGAACAGTAACTGTCCATGCCAAGAAATGAACGCCCCATAGAAACATCTTGTGGGTATCAGCATTTGACAACGCTTGTACTTAAGCAGGATTTGGTGTCATACCCACATCAGAAAAGATATGACCATAGAATTTGAGCTTTGTCTTATTGAACTCACACTTGTCTGCATTCAAAGTCTAACCTGCTTCAGTAAGTAAATGACATACTTACCATGTTCTTTTTATGTAGAACCTAAAACCAATATTTAATTGCTTTAATTGAACGTATTTATGATAGGCTGTATGATACGTCAAATGACGTCTTGAAACAGTTTGGAATTGAATGACACACCAAAACGTAATCTTTTGCATCGAAGCAGACTAACATGAGCGGAAAAGGTTGTAATGTACCTGCAATCTTCTGAAACCTCTAACTGGTGATCATTTTTTATTTAAATCAAGGCGAGAAAAGACCTTTGTACGATTTAATGTGTTAATATGTTATCAATGTATGTTGTTCTAATTTAATTGCCTTGTTTGCCCGACTCATGTCAACACATATGCATTCAGCTCCTTCACTGTCCTTTTTAGGAACTACCACTATGGGAGAAACCCATAGCGTTGGACGAGTTGAGCGCTTAATATTGTCATGCTTAAGTAACGCTTCAAGTCTTTTTCAACAGTTTCTTGCAAATGAAAAGCAATTTGCCTATGTCTCTGAACAGCAGGACTGATGTCCTCATTAATATGTAACTTTACTTTCATAGCCTTAAGCTTTCCCAAGCCATAAAATGATGAAGGAAACTGAATAACTATTTTGTGGTGAGCATTCATGTTGTAATTCGTGGAAATCAATCCCATATCAGCAGCTGTGTTGAAACTGAGTAGACAGGCACTTGATGCTGTGCCTTGAAGCACACGGATGGGTTCTTGTGCCTTTGTTTTTTTGTGTTTCATTGTTGCTACAAATGAACCTTGACATTTTAAAGGCATCGATACAGCCCATGTATATACTTTAGTTTTCAATGGAGTAAGTTGAGGCAATGGAGATAGATCATCAAATTTCTCCTCAGTCATTATGTTTGTCGATGTACCAATTTCAATGATTAAGCCTGGGTGGAATTCACGCAAAGTGACCTAAAAACTACACTACGCAGAGTTCCACAAGCGGTGTAGTTTGTTAGGTCGTGATCTTTCAAGTTAATTTTTTAGCGTCGGGTGTTTGTCCAGCGCTGGAAAATCAATGCAAACGGCACCATGTGCAGTGCAAAAAGGGTGCTACTGCTTTCTGCTGGTTGAGTAGTTTTTCTACTCGTATGGCAGCTTCCTCAATGCGAACAGATGTTTCTCAATGGAAGCGGTCGTGACCATCCGCGACCGCACGTGTTGAGAAATATCTGTGGGAAGTGGTCTTGCATTGGATTTTCCTCGCTTGCGCTTGGCAACTTAATGTTGGCGAGCGCGACCGAGGAAAAGCGGAATGGAGTTTTTCGCCACTCTATGTGCTCCACGGACAGAGCGGAGTTTACCTCCAGGCCTATCAATGATGAAAAGTTTTGAACAACCATTTACTTTTAGTGTAAACATCACACAGTGTTGGAATGACTTTGGTGCTTTGGCATGTCTATCTTTTCTTGACTGACATTTTTCTTCACAAGCGGCCAACCCAACATGCTCATGCTTTTCTGAGGTAAACATCGACATTGCACAATCATTTTCATCACTTTCACTTGATACTGATACAGAAGAACTGTTTGACGATGATTTAGATGATGATCAACTTTGTTCAGTGTCAATTTGTCTCAACTGATGTTGCCGCTTGACCTTGTGAGTGCGCGTCAAACATTGCTTCTTGAATGTTCTGGTGACCATTTTGTCTTCGCACCATGATGCACTTCCTTCGCTTTGCAAAATGGTTCTACTTCTCACAGGCTTTACATATGTGTCCAAGAGCAGAACATTTACCTTAGTGCAGAAAAGTAGGGACCCTTCCTTCTAGTCAGGGTAAGGGAGTTACACACCCAAGATAACCCCTGCTCACCCCCTTGGTAGATTGGCACGAGCAGTCTGGCCTACCTCAGAGGCAATGTGTAAAGCATTTGTACATATCACACACAGTAACACCATGAAAACACTACAAATGGACACCACACCAGTTTAGAAAAATAAACAATCTTAATCTAAAGGAGGAGGAGCCAGGATCCATCATGGCCGCTCGGAGCTTCTGCTCCGCTAAAGCCCTGCGTTCAACAACCAGCGCGGCGCTTAAACCCCACTTCAACAGCTAATTGAGCCATCTCCTGACGTCTGAAGGTCGGGAGCGTCTGCCGCTGTGGCCGCTGTTCAAACCAGACGCTGCAACGCCGGGATATCGGCAATTGACCTGGCCGGCGATATTGCCTCAAGATGGCGCCCGGGATGGAACGGACCCGCGTTTGAAATACCGGAGCTGTGTGGCCCGTCCGCTGCGCGTGAAAAACATCCCTTGGCCGCAGCGGACATGCCGGTTTGTTTGCCCTGAGCCTAGAGGCACCTGTTTGCCAAAGATCGAGGTGAGCAATCCCCCCTCCCCCCCCTGCGCGAGGCAATATGGCGGCTCCCACTGCGCTGCCCACCATAATGGGAGATGTGCCCCAGCGCCCTTTCAGGGTCTGCGCTACGCCTCGAGAGCCTAGGGACACCGGGGGTGATCTTGTGTCCTTTGAAATAACTAATGGGAGTCCGACCCTTCCCTCCCCACAAAGCTCTGTCGTACTCAGCACACTCTCGGTTTGGAAAAGGGTCCCAGGATGCCTGACCCCAACATGGCCGACATTGGTGACTTCGTCCCCCTTGCTGAACTTTTACCTACTCAACCCTTCCTGGACTGTGCCTGACCTCAAGAGGACTTCTAGATCTCTTTATGACCATGGCCTCCCTCCCCCACCACCCCGCGCACTACTCTGACATTCCCTGAGGACACATAACCTCTTTCCTGACAGCAGAGTCCGAGGATTATGTCCGACGCCCGGTGGAGCTGCTCTGTTCAGCTAATGAGGAGATCGGACTTGGTTCACCCCCTGACCGTCACCTGCCCAGCCGGACCTTGGGCACAGTTTCTCCGTTTCTCCCTGTCTTGCCCACCCTCCCCCTCTTTGTATTCATGCCGTTCTGCTTTTGGCTTGTTCTCCTTTCTATCCACCTGTCTGACCGATACCCGTTGGTGCTTCCTTGAGAGCTATAGGGGAGACTGGCCTCGGACTACCTCACTGGCCGTCACCTACCCATTCGGTCTTTGGGCTGACTTTACCTCTGTCTCTTATTCCTTCCTCCCCCTCGTCCTCTCCCTCTCACTCCCCCTCTCCCCCTTCCCTCTCTACTGATTTCTCCTTCTCTCCCGTTAATGTGTCTCATATATTTTGATGTAACGTAAAATTGTTATTATTGTTGTAACTTTGCTGACCTTATGTAAAGCGCTCTGATACCTACGGGTCTAGCCAGCGCTATATAAAACTCTTTAAATATATAAATAAAATAAATAAATAAATAATCTAAACCAAACAAGACCAAAATGACAATAATCCAACATGCATGACTCAAAATATTACTTTTAAAAGGTTTTATTAATTCTGTCCATAGAACTCTATGGATGCATTGATTGTAGCACAAAATACCTTTGATGCATCAAAATCCATGATGAAAAACAGCCGCAAAGGAAAAAAGCAACAGAAAACACAGAGATGCATCAATTCTTGAGTCCCAGGGGAATGGAGGTGTCAGTTCTGCTGCATGCAGGAGAAGTGTTGCGTCGATTCCTTACTGTGAGGTGAAGCAATGCATCTATTTCCGGAGGCGACTGCTTTCGTCAGGGCGATGAGTTGGAAACTTGGCGCACAGGTCTGATGCGTTAGAAAATCTAGACCCTGTGGGTCGATGAGGTGGCGACACAGGTGCTGCATCGATTTCCATAGCTGCAGACAGGTAATGCGTTGATTCCTTCAAACGCACCGCAGTGCCTGTGTCGAAGTCACAGCGGGGTCTGGACTCGGGCTGTGGCAGTTCTTCGGGCCACGAACAGGTGCTGAATTGATTTTTCACACACAAAAGTAACCAATGTTACCAGAAGGGTCAAGAGGAAATGTTAAGTGGAGAGTACATCCCCCGTGTTAGAACACTCAAGTCACATAAAGTACTCCCCTATTGCCTTATGCATATATAATTATAGATGGAACCTAAATCAAATAACTATAGACCCTAAATGAAGACAACAGAGTACACCACCGGGCGGTGGGCAAGGAAGCAAGTCCTTCTTGTTTTATATACCCTCACACACCCTAGTGGTGTCATGCTTCATCATCGGGTCACCCTGACGCCTAGAAGTCAGGGTGGGCTCAACCAATCTTTCAGGGAGCTCTTAGAAATATGTTTTTGGCCAGGGGGAATAAAGATTTAAAAATCTCAGAGAGATCCCGGTGTCCCTTTATTTTGGATCTCACTGAAATATTAAAAGAAAGTAAAATAGGGTCTTTGGGATATTATGGTCCTAGGACCCTAATGCCAACATGTTTCAGTCCATAAACAGCCCCCTATGGGTGCAGGACTTTCTTCAGGGCAAAGGTATGACACCCCTGGGAAAGAAAAGAAGAAAACGAGGGTGTGAGAATTTCCCTACCCTAATTATAATAAGGGCAGATAGCTGCTCCTTATACTACTCTTCAATGAAAAACAGAGTTGATTGCTCCATCTGTAAAAAGAAAGAAAAACAACAGCAAAAAGAAACATAGTGTATGAGTCTTTTTAATTAATGTACTTTCTCAGTTTTGTAATTAGTGCTCCTCACCTTTGTGCCAAATAGGATGATAAGGTTACACCACACTCACTGCACTCTATTTGGCGTATGTGATACCATTCTTACTCCTAAACTCACTCAGTTGCGTGATCTAGAAAACGTTTGCGTGTAGTGGCGGAAAATTTCCACAAACTGACACTATCTGCAGCCATGTGTCCGTGATTCACTGTGTGTTCCAAAAGTCACTCATTCTTAAAATCAACATCGCCGTACTCACTCGCCATCAAGCCCATATTTACATCCAACCATCTTACCCCTTCTTGGGTGATGTAATGTTTCGCGTCGGGCCTCGCAAATACGGGGTAGTCTTGTAGTCACACACTAGTGTGATTTTAACCCCATATCAGATCATTATCATGTGATGGTTTGCCATAAAAATAGGAAAAATAAAAGAAGAAATGGAAAGGAGACAGATCTCTCTGAGATTTTTAAATCTTTATTCCCCCTGGCCAAAAACATATTTCTAAGAGCTCCCTGAAAGATTGGTTGAGCCCACCCTGACTTCTAGGCGTCAGGGTGACCCGATGATGAAGCATGACACCACTAGGGTGTGTGAGGGTATATAAAACAAGAAGGACTTGCTTCCTTGCCCACCGCCCGATGGTGTACTCTGTTGTCTTCATTTAGGGTCTATAGTTATTTGATTTAGGTTCCATCTATAATTATATATGCATAAGGCAATAGGGGAGTACTTTATGTGACTTGAATTGATTTTTCAGCCACACCGCAACGATGCGTTGGTTTTACAACCGCATGGCAAGCTTGCTGTGGGAAAAATGTGGCTGGAAGGGCGATGCATGGATTTTCGAGTCTTGAAGCAGCAGAAACACCTCTAAGGGCACAGAACTGGAATTGCCACCACTTGGCAGGTCAGAACTCCCAGCAGTGTAGTTCAGAGATGCTGCAGATGAAGTCTTTGAGACTTCCAACAGGAGGCAAGCACACAGAAGCGTGTGGAGAACCTTGGTACAGCAGGATACAAGAAAGCAAAGTCCAGTTCTTTCACTGTCCACAGACAGAAGCAGCAACTGCAGGCCAACCCAGTAAAACAACAGACAGCAAAGGAGAAGTACTCCTCCTGACAGCTCTTCAGCTCTTTTTCTTGGCAGGGTCCTCAGTCCAGAAGTGTACCAAAGATGTGGGGTTGTAGATCCAATACTTATACCCCTTTTGGCCTTTCAAGCAGGGATATTTCAAATGAAAGTCTTTTTTTGTCCACAAGATCCTGCCTTGTCCTACCTTGGCTCCAGACACACTACAGGGGCGTGGAGACAGCATTGTGAGAGACCAGACACAGCCCTATTCAGGTGTCAGTGACAACGCCTCCCACCACTCTAGCTCAGGAAGGCCCTTAAGCATGGTGATAGGGCATCAGGATATGCAGGGCACACCTCAGCTCCCTTTGTGTGACTGTCTAGGGTGAATGCACAAACAACCCAGCTGTCAGTCTAAACGAGACCTTGATTCCACAGGCAGGCAGAGACACAGAATGGTAAAGCATGAAAATGCCCACTTTCTAAAAGTGGAATTTTCAAACAGACAATTTGAAAATACTACTTCACAAAAATATGTTTTTTTAAAATCCTTAGTTCAGGGAACCCAAACCCAAAATCTCTATCTTTTCCCAAATGAAACTTACACTTGTAAGATGTTACAAGGCAGCTTCAATGATACCCTGTGGGAGAGATATTCCTTACAATAGTGAAAAACAAAATTGGCAGTATTTCACTCTTAGGACATGTAAAACACACCAGTACATGTCCTACTTTTCACACACACTGCACCCTGCCTACCTTAGGGGTGCCTTACATTCAGAAAAAGGGAAGGTTTGGGCCTGGCAAGTGGGTGCACTTGCCAGGTCTACATGGCAGTTTAAAACTGTACTCAATGACACTGCAGTGGCAGGCCTCACGATATGTCTGCAGGACTACTCAAGTGGGTGGCACAATCAGTGCTGCAGGTCCACTAGTAGCATTTGATTTACCAGCCCTGTGCAAAAACAGTGCCCTTTACTCGGGACTTATCAGTAAATTAAATATGTCAATCATGGATAACCAATCATAATCACAATTTATACAGGGAGCACTTGCACTTTAACACTGATCAGCAGTGGTAAAGTACCCAGAGTGCACAAACCAGCAAAAACGAAGTCCAGCACAGGGGGTAAAGGCAAAAAGACAAGGGAAACCACCCCAAGGATGCCTGTCTAACACACCTCCATCACACCAAGAAGCACTTCACACCAACCAGTCACCCTTTGTTCTTCATACCTGCATGGAAATTACTTCCCACACTCTAGCACTCATATCAGTTCAACTGGTCAGCCTCGACTCTTCATACCTAGAACATATCTTTTCTTTGTTACCACCAATAATATATTCGAACCAAAGGTGTAATATTTAAATTCTATATTGCTTGCTGACAACCACAATATCACTCGGTGTGTCCTAAAACATCTGTAATAATTTAAAGGAAAGCTGAGTGACACTTTGTGATTCAAATGGTTGACACCTAGGTGAATTAAAAACTTGACTTTATAGTGTTTGGTAAGCTAATATTTTGTGGGCAATGTCTGTGAACTTTGGGATACAAGAAGAAGAGTACACATTTTAGGAAGATGAGATGAATCGTTGGGTGTGTGGGGTTATGTCACATTGAGTTACATTACTTTACATTGTACTTTTGACATGCACCTTAGTGACTGAATCCCCTCCTATCATGTGTTATAAATATTACAGTTTACACTGTAAACCATCTACACTGAAGCAATAAAAATTGGGAAACTATAAAAAAATATTGCTGTCAGATAACCTCACAGGATTTGATGACCATGTGAACCCCTAAACCATCAGCTTTGTGTATACTAATTTCACGATCATCAGCAAGTGGCGTTAACGATATTATTAAACACAACTATCTCCTTCCTGTAAGTGATATTGCCCTTCACTCAGGTTGTTAATACGTTTCGCTGCAGCACGTTAATGCCCACATTCTTAGGGTTGTGATTGGCCGAGCTAGTCTCATCATTCCATGGAAGGTGCTAATTCGGAATATGTTGCACAGTCTAGAATGATCTTTTAGCCAGTGATGTAGCTCGGGATTTTGGGCACTAGCTGTATAGCCTGCTAGTGATGGGTTCAGTTCTAAAAGGGAATGATTGGCATTGATTCATTCTTTACGTGATTGACAAAATGTACTGGTTAATAAAAAGTACCAAGAGACAGTTCATTTTATACCAATGCATGGACGCCAATTCATCAAAATGCCTGGGGTAGCGGAAGTGGCGCCACATGGCTTTTGACCTCAATGACATCACAGGGAGTGATGTTATATGACCTTTGGTCTCCTGCAACACTCCCCTCATTTGTTTGTTTTTCAACTGTCTGTGTTTTTTATTACCTCTTTCATCTCACTTGTCTTTCTCAGTCATTGTTGTCTTTTACTCACCCCTCCTCTTATCCTTCTCTCTCTCAACTCTGTCTTTCTCAATGATCGATCACCTTATATCTCACGTCCTTCCCTCTCTCCCCTTTCTCACCTGTTTGGTCTTTTTTTTTTTACATCTTTCACCTGTCTCCCACCTCTATGACCCCCTTATGTGTCTCTTTATCATCTATTTCTGTCTCACTATCACCTTCATATCTCTCACCTATCCTTGTCCCCACCTCTCCCTCAGTTGTTTTTTCTAACTTATCTGTCTGTGTCTCTAAACTGCATAACCCCTCTGTCTCTTATTCAGCCCTGTCAGTTTATTGCCACTCTCTCAATTGTCTCCCTTCTTTCAGCTGTCATTTTCTCACCTGTCCACCTCCCCACCTCCACATTGCTCTCAATTGTCTTTCTAACCTGTCTCATTATCATGCCTCTCTCTTCTTACACCTGTCTTCCCTTCTTTTTGAGCTGTCTCTATCACTTCTCTTAACTGTCTCCCCTACAATCGGCCACTCCTTCTCACTGAACTGACTCTTTCTCAGAAGTCTCCCATCTCTCACCTGCTCCCCAATCTCTTAAATGACAAGTCTTACCTGTCAATTTCTGAATTGCATCTTTCTAACAATACTCACCTACCTCCTTTTGCCTCTCAGTTGTCTATCACCAGCTGTCTCTTAATCACTTTTCTCACACCTGTCGCTCCCTCTCTTTCTGTCTTTCTTAGCTATCTCTTTCTCATCTGTCTCTATCTATATCACATTTTTCATACTGTCTTCCCCTTGCATCAATCCTCTGTCCCTGACTCACAGCTGTTTCTTTATCACCTGCCTATGTGTCTATCACTTATCACTCTCACCTGTCTCGTCCCCTTTCACACCTTTTTCTCTCTCACACCTGTCACCTGACCTGTTTCTAGGGTTGCCACCTGGCCGGTTTTCTACAGGCAGCACTAGTATTTTAATTTCTGGTCCGGAACAAAAATAAGCAAATTCACGTAAAACTGATATTTTTATCCCTTATCTGTATAGACTTCAAACAGCAAATATACACAGAAAGCACTTTCAAATGTGTTGTAAAGCTATGTTAGTGGTCCATGTCTATTAATAAAAGTAAACAAAGACAGAAAAGTCATGTTAAAAATGGATACTTACGATTTTGTCTAAAGGCCTATTTAGTATCAGTCCGGGCCTTTGCAGATTCTTAACACAACAACAAATGGCCTGCATTTGTATTTTTGAAATGTGGGACTGTTTCTGATTCTCTTTAATCCCCCTGTGTCTCTCTTACACACTCCTGTCTTTGTCTCTCAATCTTTCACCCATCTCTCTTAAGTGTCCTCTTGCTGCTCTTAACTCTGTTATTTCCACTCATAGTCTTTCTCCTCTCTCCCTCTCTCTATCTCCCCCTCCTCTGTCCTCCTGTATGTCTTGCTTTCTTCATGTTCTTAGGGCATCAGAGCACCGAGACACCTTTAGTGCTAGTGTTGCAAGTGTGTACCATTCTTCTGAGGCCAAGGGGTCCCAAGCACAGTGCTAGTGGTCGCAGACATAAGCCAAGGGGCGCAGTTCTGACGCCTGGGCACCCCTAAACGACATGCATGTACAAATGGTTAGCATGAAAGTTGCCAACTGTAATACTGAAGGTTTGCAAGTTTGCTTTGCCCCTCCACAACAAATATACTTTCCCTTCCCTAGCTCTACTTGCCTCCTCTAGGAGGTGCCTATTCGTTTTTGTTTTCTACGTGAACTTGTTACTGTGTTAATACTATTGACCGTCATAATCTTCTTAACACTGACCATGATTTCTTCCACTCTAGGCATGGTTCCCCTGGCTATCATATGCTAGCTCAGCTCTCATCACTCTCTTTACTTTTCTGTTTGGGCTTGGTCCATGTAAGTACTAATAAATGTACATTCACAATTTATTATTATAGTGCAAATTTCAAATTCAATGTTATTTCCAAAGCATAGAATAACTATATTGACAACTTGCAGCTTATTTCCTGCCAGGTTACACTTGGTATTGTGTTTTCAGTGCCTGCTAGAAAGGCCTCACTTAGGACCAGGAAATGATCAGTGATCATGCCTTCTAGTCAGTACTGTTACCCACCAGGTGTGAGCTGCGATCTTATCCAGCAGGTACTGGCCACATTGCATGTCCTTCAGCCACTCCCTGTACTTCTGCTCTGCACAGCCAGCCAGCAGACTTGGCCAGAGTCAATTGGGCATGAATATATGTCTTTATAATGCATGCAACTACCATACATATCTTTACCACGCATGGTAAGTATATGTAATTATTATGTTTTAAATTGCTTAGTTTTTATGTGTGTGTGTGTGTGTGTGTATATATATATATATATATATATATATATATATATATATATATATATATATATATATATATATTACCTACTGGCAGTCGCCAGTAGGTAGTTATAGTTAGGACCTAGTTTCCATAGGAAAAGCGTTTTTTGATTTGCCAATAACTTTGGCGCCGTTTGCTGAATCTTTGCGAAATTTTCCAAACCAAAGGGGTGGTCACGTCAGCTGCTTTCTGAAAAACTTTGAAGTAATCCATCAACCGGGGGCCGTCGAAAAAGGGGAGGGTCTCAAAATGCTTTTTCTCCATGTTAATTTCCATAGGAAACTGTTGACGCAGCTACAGCCCGCACTGCCAACGGAATTACACCAAATTTGGCAAAAAGGTAGCTCTTGGTCCAGAGAGCACTCTTTTTGTTAAATGATGTAAATCTATTCAGTAGTTCCTGAGAAATTTGAAAATTTCTCAGATATACAACTGTGGCTGCAGTGGATCCACGAACCCTCCTGTGCTCGTGCCTGAGATCTGATTGACTGCCAACAATTCAAACCAGGAAGTGTTGGTAGCCATCTTGTGACTCGGTTGAACTGAGTCACAGAAAAAAAAGTGTAAAAACAAGAAAAGGGGGCAGGGTAGAAACACCCTGACCCCTAGGCCTGTTCAGGGGATCCCACAGGGACCCCCAAGGCCAGAAAAAAGCATTTTTTTCAAATGTTCAGCGGGATTCGTGGTGGATCCGTGAATCTGACTGAAAATGCATGAGATCCCGTGCTTCGTTTATTTTAGGCCCCCGGGTGGGCCAGGTGCCGGGTACAATTAGAAATAAAGATGTGTCATTTGAGATGTCATCTGTGATGTCATCAGTGATGTCACTGACCATGTCATGAATGATGTAATATGTGAGGTCATAAGCAGTGCTTTGCAGGGGCTTAATTTTTAGTAAAGTCAGGTAACTATAACGGCTGAACTTCTCTTGTTTTGTACAAGTACAATGTCAGCCAAACTATAACGTCCCTGTATCCTTTGGTTTTTTGTATGAATATATATATATATATATATATATGCTTTTAATAAGGTTATATTTATATTTATCTATTTATATTTATTTATTTATATATATCAAATTCTATACTTATATATAACACTGTGGCTAGCAATGGCATGGCTGGATCTATCCAGTATCATTTTTCCATCAGTCCATGGAATGGGTATTAAAACCTGAATGTTATAAAATCCATTTATGCCATAGGTCAAAATTCCGGATGGCACTTAACAAAATAACAAATTGATTCTGTATATATTTATGCGGTACTTTGCACAACTTCTGCTCAGGCACTTGTCACTTTAAATTTAAAAAAATGTAAAGAGAAAAAGAAAAAAACAGAGAAAACAACAGGAAATGTTGCACTAGGGTATTTAAACCAACCATGTACTATGTTTCGTGTCATGTGATCAAGGCCCTCCGGGGTCGAAACGCGTCATGCTGATGGTGAATTTGGTGATGAAATAAACTAAAAAATCTGCACTTACTCTGTGGTCCGTGCTCCTGGTCCTGTTCCTGTGAGTTCGGGGGAAGGTTGGAGTTTCAAGGATATATATATATATATATATATATTCACTGAAAAAACCACAGGTTTCAGGGACGTTATAGTTAGTTGGACATTTCACTCGTACAAAACCAGAGAAATTCGGCCGTTATAGTTAGTTCAGCTAACTATAACTCGCACCCCTGCAATGCACTGCTGATGACGTCACATATTGCATCATTCATGACATGGTCAGTGACATCACTGATGACATGTTAATTGGTTATGTTAATTGGGCATTTATAAAGCGCACGGCTACTCCCAGGAGTGTCCCGGCGCTAAGCAAAAAACCACGTAAACAAGCACAACAGAGGAAAGCCAGACGAGAATCCTGCCAAAAACGGGAATTAAAGTTGGAAAAGCCACGTCTTAAGTTTTTTCCTGAAAGTAAGGAGGTCCTGAACCTGTCTGAGGGCCAAAGGGAGACTGTTCCATAGGTGGGAGGCGATCACTTGGAAAGATCGACCTCCGACCCAAGCAAGAGAAATTTTGGGAACAGGAATCAAGAGTTGAGATGAGGACCTCAGGGTACGTTGGGGAGTGTAATGAGGAAATCTTTGTCTGAGATAAGGGGCTCCAATCTGATTGAAAGCTTTAAAAACCAGAATCAGTGCTTTAAAATGGATTCTTTTCTGAACAGGGAGCCAATGCAGGGATAACAAAAGAGGGGACGAATGAGTTCTAGGGCCAGCCAAAAAGATGGCCCTAGCAGCCGAGTTCTGGATCACCTGCAAACGGGTGATTAGATAACTGGGAAGTCCCAAATACAGCGAGTTCACGTAGTCCAATCTCGAGATAACCAGAGCCTGGACAATGGTCTTTCTGTGAGGGACAGAAAGCAGGGGAAGAAAATTCCTCACCATTTTTAAAATCCCGAAACAAGTCCCAGCCACGGATTGAATCTGGGACTTCATAGAAAGTGTGGCATCCAGCCTGACACCAAGGTTCTTAACCAAGGTCACAGACGACCTGGGAGGGGTCAGATCCTGCGGCCACCAGTCATACCAAGTCTCACATGGTCGAGAGCCAAAAAGATAATCTCTGACTTATCAGGATTGCATTTCATTTGATTATCCTTCAGCCACAAAAAACTGCTGAGAGACATGAGTTTATTGCATGTCCATCAAACTCAACACCCTTCTCGCAAGTGAACAACAACTGAGTATCGTCTGCATATGAAACGATCTTAGCCCCGTGTTGTTCTGCCAAAAGGGCGATAGGGGCCATATAAAGATTAAACAAGGTAGGGCTCAAAATAGAGCCCTGCGGGACTCCAACATTCATGGGAGGAATAGCAGCAGAAAAAGGGGGGACCATATAGTTTGCAGGCGGTCGCTGAGAAATGACTCAATCCACCTCAGGGCTAGGCCACCGACACCACCCTCCACCAATCTTTGCACCAATCTATTGTGAGGCACGGTGTCAAAAGCCGCGGAGAGATCCAAAAGTACCAAGACCGCATTGCCTCCTCGATCTAGCGTGGTTTTTATAGTTTCCACCACTTCCAAAAGGGCCGATTCAGTACTAAAATTAGCCCTAAAACCTGACTGACTAGGGTGCAGGAGTTGATTGGTCTCAATGTAATCGGTAATAATAGAATTAACATATTTCTCCAAAACCTTGGAGAAGAAGGGAAGCAGAGATATGGGGCGGTAGTTACCGGCTATCTCCGGGTCAGCCGTAGGTTTTTTAGTAAAGGAAGAATTTTAGCATGTTTCCAGCAGGGAGGCATATAACCCTCCCGCAAAGCATTGTTTAAGATCAGATTAACCGTGGGATTAATCACCTCAGCGATTGCTGATAGCACCTTGGCGGGACAGGGGTCAGTCGGAGAGCCTGACTTCAAGGACTTCATAAGGGTTAAGGATTGATCCATCGAAATAGCAGGAAACTGCCTAAGGGAGAATTTAGAATTTACCACCGCACTAAGGGAATCAGGATCAGCAATATGCGTCGATGGCTGTATTTCAAAAGAGTCCTGTATTTTCTTAATTTTATCATAAAAGAAAGAGGCCATCATATTCGTCCATTCACTAGTTGGGGAAAACGGGCATTTAATAGCCGCAGGTGATGAAAAATGTTTGACAATATTGTAAAGTTCCCTACTTTTATTGTCAGCCTGGTCGATTTTCTTGGAGAAAAAAGTTTCTTGCCCTCGCGAACTTTCCGATAGTGGTCTCTTAGAGCTATTTTAAAAATAGATTTATCGTTGGCCGTGTAATTAGTTCGCCAAATTCTCTCTAGGCGTTTACACGCACTTTTATTTTTCCTTAAAGCTTCCGTATACCAAGGGGCAGAAGCACGATTCACCTTAGCCACCCTCAAAGTGGGGGGGCAAGCTCGGAAGTTCTAAGTAGCAGCCATTGCTCTAAGGAGTGTACATCACTTTCAAGAATCCCACTAATTGGAATGGGGTGGGTTAGTAGGGCACTTTGTATCGCCTCGGGAGTGACCAAATTAAAAGGCCTAAAACTACTGGCACAGACCTTTTCCTGAGAACGGGGCCTATTCAAATCCCGAGGAATTCTAAAATGTATCAGGCAATGGTCGGACCAAGTAAGAGGGAGCGGGGCCTCCACTTCTATCACTTTGGACGAGAAAATCTGGTCCAATATGTGACCCCTATCATGGGTAGGGAAGTAAACAAAAGGGGTCAAATTTAATATGTCCAAGGACTCACGAAGCTTGAGGGCCTCAGGATTCAATGGGTTGTCCATATGTAGATTAAAATCACCGAGAATCAGGCAGTGACTGTATTTAGCGGCTAAGGGAGAAACAATGCGGCTAATCGTCTCCAGAAACTTCCCCGCAGGCCCTGGCGGGCGATAAATAACCACCCCGGCTATGGACTGATGTGCCGAGATGGTTAAGAGAAAGCCCATAGACTCGGCCCCATCTATCTCTGTCAAGGCTAAAGGGATACAACTAAAAGTACTTTTATAAATTAAGGCCACCCCTCCCTTCGCGGCGATCTCTCCTCAGAATCTGATATCCCGACGGGATCGCGCCTGCAATAATGGGGTTAGAGGCTTCAGTCATCCATGTTTCTGTTAAGAACATCAAATCAGGTCTAGTGTCTGCTAAGAGTTCATACAGTTGGAGCTCATGTTTTTTAATAGAGCGAGTATTAAGCAGTGACGCCGAAAGGTGAATGCTACCCCCTTCCGATTGAGTTTTATTAATCACATGAGCCACCTGAAACGTTGTCCTACTACAATTCTCTAAGGTGCGGGAAGCCAACCAATTGCAATCCTTACAGGTGACAGCCCCATTCAAAGGAATAGAGAGGTGGGGCCTGCAACTCATACACCTACCAATATTAAGTAAGTACTCTCTGTCGTATTTGGTAGGTATGGGCCGCTCCGAAGGCCGGCCCTCAACAACTCCAGCTCCTGCCGCCTCCGGGACGCTGACGGGCGCAGACGGGCTTGCCTTAGGCGCGCCCGCTGCGCGCTCGCGCAGCGTCCCGTTTTATCCCCAGCATCAGGAACAACTAAACCGCAACCGTGCAAAAACAAATGGCGGCGTTAGTAACTAAAATAGTAAGGATTCAGGGTTCGATTCCCCCTCCCAGCTCAGCAGCGAAATTCGAAATAGCTTAGAACACCCCCAAATTCAAGTACATTCAACAATATAAAAAAAGATTAAAAATGAGGTTAAAACCAATATAGCAAAGAGGTAGTGCAAAATAGCAGCAAGTGAAAGTCCACCGGGGGACCAAGTGTCGGGTCTGTTACGGGTTCAAGCGCGCTCGCGCAGCGTCCCGTTTTGTCCCCAGCATCAAGAACAACTAGACCGCAACCGTGCAAAAACAAATGGCGGCGTTAGTAACTAAAATAGTAAGGATTCAGGGTTCGATTCCCCCTCCCAGCTCAGCAGCGAAATTCGAAATAGCTTAGAACACCCCCAAATTCAAGTACATTCAACAATATAAAAAAGATTAAAAATGAGGTTAAAACCAATATAGCAAAGAGGTAGTGCAAAATAGCAGCAAGTGAAAGTCCACCGGGGGACCAAGTGTCGGGTCTGTTACGGGTTCAAGCACGCTCGCGCAGCGTCCCGTTTTATCCCCAGCATCAAGAACAACTAGACCGCAACCGTGCAAAAACAAATGGCGGCGTTAGTAACTAAAATAGTAAGGATTCAGGGTTCGATTCCCCCTCCCAGCTCAGCAGCGAAATTCGAAATAGCTTAGAACACCCCCAAATTCAAGTACATTCAACAATATAAAAAAAGATTAAAAATGAGGTTAAAACCAATATAGCAAAGAGGTAGTGCAAAATAGCAGCAAGTGAAAGTCCACCGGGGGACCAAGTGTCGGGTCTGTTACGGGTTCAGTACATCTCAAATGACATCACTGATGACATCACTGATGACATCATCCAGTGACTGTGTGTTTCTATAAAGTTTAAATATGTTTTATATATATGCCAAGGTGTATTGAAAAATGAGTGGGTGTATAAGTGTCTGGATGGATGATTTAGTAGGTGCGTGACTGACTGTATAAGTGAGTGATTAAATGTGTCTTACTAAATGCATGGGTTAGTGACTGATACAGACATTCACACAGTTTAGTTTGTCAGTTGGTGTGAAGCGGTTGCATGGGTTGGTGAGTAGCTAAATGAGGATCTATATGGGTTATTGATTGGTTGTCTGAGTATCTGTATGGGTGCCTGAGTGTCTGTGTGGGTGGGTGGGTGGGTGTGACTCTGTGCAGTAACCTCACTGCAGTATGGCTTCTGTCACCACCCACTATTCATTCCCCGGGAATTCTGGACAACATAAAACAAAGACGCTAACTCTTTTGTTAAAACATAAATCAATAATCAATAATCTATACTTATCACCAAACTAGTCAATAATAACCATAACTCTGCTACCAGAAAACTGATCCAGCGGTGTACTAACAACAGATACTCTACTACCATATACTCACCTGGGCCCATAAACACTTACACAAATCCAAGTAGACCGCTGGGTTTTAGTTTATAATTTTCATATTTCAGGATTAGTTATTTCTTATTCCTAACTAACCTTTCACTGATCAAAAAGTTCTTTCCTCAGGTCGATGGACCATTAGTTGAACTAGTTGATGGTGATAATTAGCATAACTTATTAACTATTCCTTAATTAAAGTAAATAATCACAGACTGGGGAAGCTTTAAAATCTTTATCTAAATTAAATGAATGTGAACCATCTCAAAGTTTCAGTACAAACACCCTCATTCATAAGATTGCAAATCCGATCAATTTTTCATTAAGAAAATATTTCAGACTCATACAATAACTATGCTCAGAAAGGAGAGGACAGAGAGAAAAGATCATCTACAAATACCATGAATTTATAGTTACCAAGGATGGTGTGAAGACCAAACCCTCTGGCCAAAGGGCTGGTAAGGGTCCCCCGGGATAGATCAGGAGACAAAGACTTCAGGACAGGAATCAGGACAGGATACTTAACCTCTCTAAAATACCGACGACTGCGTAGCACCCTCTCAGACACTCTCTTCCTCCTCGAGTTTCTTCTGCGATCTTCTTGTCTAACCCAATTAAATAAAGATAGATGGTTCTGCATTCGGTGTCTTCATCAGCATCTCACAGTGTCTCTTTCAGCATCAGCACCACCCACAGCACCGACAGCATCCCGAGCTCTCGACTTCCAGCTGCGACGTATGTCTAACTAACTAAAGCTACCTCAGTTATACCTTTCATTTACCATCTACCACCCACTAAGGTTTCAATATCGCAAAAATACGAAATCTAATTGGTCAGGCAAGGGGGGGATGATCATCACACCATGCTTACATATTACTTTTTCCATTGAACTATTGTTCGCAAAACCCATCCCCTTAAACTTTATTCTTTTCTTCCGTTCCCATACATGTCCAAACCTTATTAGATACATTTATTTCAATATCATGAATACAAGTCTTCTTCAGTGAACTCTTCACCCTCTGTTCACAGGGCACATCATTCTCGTCCTTGGACGGCTGTCAAAAGCTTGGTCATCCTTCCGGGTTAATTCTTATGTAGGCATGCGAAAACTTGAATCAGTCGGCTGAGTTTAGACAAACGTGAAAGGCCCAAATGCGCACTAATAATAAAGTCAAAAGAAGAAATGTTACTTTCACAAATAAATGGTTTCACTGTATACCACCCATCTCTACTCTAACCCTCTTTACTTATTAATACTTTCCCCGCATTAGCATTAGTAAAATAGCAGGTTTTCATTTCGGCTAAGCAGATGGCATGCACGTGAGTCTTCAAGACTCCATTTTAATGCCTTCTGCACATGCGCTAGAATTTCCCTCCAAGCGTTAGTACCGTCATACTGCGTAGATGCAGTTGACGCATGCGCGGTAAAGATTTCCCAGTTAAAGCTGGATTAGTCCGTTTTCATTGTTATCTATATTAGTACACACATACGCAAGCTTCGCTAACCCGTGTGTTTCTGTAGTGCGTGTTATTATTTACAAGACGTTTACACCACTGCCCCCATCTGCCCCCCCGGGGGGGGCAGAAAGACTGGAATTTCTCTGGCGGGGGTGGGGGTATTTTCATGCCCATTTTTGGCAGCTCCCACCCCTACACAAATAAAAAAAAAATCCCTGGTTTCTAGTGGGCTTTCTGCCCCCGGGGGGAGCAGATTGGGGACTACTGCCCTCATATGCCCCCCAGGGGGGCAGAAAGACTGGAATTTTTTCCGGCGGGGTGGGGGCATTGGCATGCTTGTTTTGGGCAGCCCCCACCCCTGATTCAAATTGGCAAAAAAAATCCCTGGCATCTAGTGGGCTTTTTGCCCTCCCGGGGAGGCAGAAAGGCTGTAATTTTGGCTGGTGGGTGGGGGCATTGGCAAGCCCGTTTTGGGCAGCCCCCACCCTAATTAAAATTGCCCCAAAAAAATCCCTTATTTCTAGTGGGCTTTCTGCCCCCGAGGCAGAAAGGCTGTAATTGTGGCGGGGGTTGGGGGCATTGGCATGCCCGTTTGGGCAGCCCCCACCCTAATTAAATTGCCCCCAAAAAATCCCTGGCGTCTAGTGGGCTTTCTGCCCCCGGGGGCAGAAAGGCTGTTGTTGTGGCGGGGGTGGGGGCATTGGAATGCTCGCTTTGGGCAGCCCCCACCCTAAAAACAATTGCGCAAAAAAAAATCCCTGGCATTTAGTGGGCTTTTTGCTTTCCCGGGGGGCAGATTGGGGGCTACTGCCCCCATCTGCCCCCAGGGGGCAGAAAGACTGACTTTGCCAATTTTTATGGGGGAGCGAAGGCCCTTGCCCAAGGGGCCGCTCCCCTCCCTGGTGTCTAGTGGGTGGATCTCTGCTTGGGGATCGCCCTCCTGGGGCGATCCCAAGCAAGGATCCACTGGGGAAGGGTACCATTGGAAAGGGGAGATTCTCCACTTTACAATGATACCTCTCCTGTCTTCCTACGTGCTCAGGGGGCTGAGATAGCCCCTGAGCACGTAGAGTGAAACTGAAATGAGCCTAAAGGCTCATTTCAGTTTCGGTTTCTGTGAAATGACGTCAGCGTGACGTGCGCGCTGATCGCCATTTCACAGAAACGGGGAGGGGGGCCTCCGGAGCTGGGGAAGCTCTTCCCCAGCTCCCGAGGCTTTGGGGCAGTAAAAGAAATCCCTCTGGTGCCTGCACCAGAGGGATTTCATCTGCAATGGCGTCAGACGCGCGAGAGCCGTCCGACGCACATTAGAGCTTATGCGTCGGACGGCTCCCGCGCGTCCGACGCATGCAAGGGGTTAAGGAACTGAGCCTGCCCTGCAGCAAAGAGCCCTAGAAAGGTTTCTTCACAGATGTGGAGTTTGAGTTTTTTCTACTATATTCTCAGTCTTTTTAAATGTGATGTGGTCATTGTTCGGTTCATTCAACAAAATAATTTTTATGAAATTTTGGGTTTATCTAACAAATAAATTGTATATCATTTAAGTGAGACATCTTGAATCTTTATATTTTTATTTCAACATATTTCAACTAATTTAATTTATATTTGTATCTATTTCACTCACTGGTTAATCCCTGCAGTGGGAAAGCTTTTTTGAGAGTAGGATACCATGGCTTTAGATGTTCTCTATCTTTGTTAAATGTGCACATAAAAATAGGCGTGTAGCTATAAATATCTTACCTACTGCACTAGTAATGGGTGATGATTACAAGAGAGAATTTCAAATTGTGACTCAGCTACTAAAAATCTGATACCCACTATGCTGATTAAGCATTATTAGGAAGATAGACTTTTTTATCCGGAATGTTGGACATGACCCTTTCTGCAGGGTCACCCCAAACATTTTGCCTTCCTCCTTTTTTTCTGACCTTGTTTTTGTTGGCTTTCGGACTCTTCGCACTTTACCACTGCTAAGCAGTGCTAAAGTATATATGCTCTCTGCTTAAAACATAGTAACATTGGCTTATTCATGATTGGCATATTTAATTAACTAGTAAGTCCCTAGTAAAGTGCACTACATGTGTCCAGGGCCTGTAAATTAAATGCTACTTGTGGGCCTGCAGCATTGATTGTGCCACCCACTCCAGTAGCCTTTTAAACATAGCTCAGGCCTGCCACTGAAGCCTGTGTGTGCAGTGTTAAACTGCCATTTCAACCTGGTAAGTTAACCTACTTGCTATGCCTAAACCGTCCCTTTTATTGCACATATGTCAACTCTAAGTAGGCCCTAGGCAGCCCTAAGGGCAGGGTGCAGTGTATTTAAAAGGTAGTACGTACTTTTGAGTTTTGCATGTCCTGGTAGTGAAAAACTGCTAAATTAGGTTTTACTACTGCAAGGCCTATCTCTCCCATATGTTAACATTGGAATTGCCTTAAAACATCAATTATAGTCGGATTTTAAATTGTAAGTCTGAAAATGCCACTTTTAGAAAGTTGATATTGTCTGACTTTAACCATTCTTAACCATTATGTGTCTCTGTCTGTCTCTGAATACATGTCTGGGTTGGGTGACAGCTGGGCTTTCTGCATTCCCTCTAGACAGTCACACAGAAAGGGAGCTGGGGTGTGATATTTGCATCCTGATGGCCCATCACCAGGTAGATTGTGTTTCATGTACCGCCCTAAGTGGCTAGGATATGCCCGGATGTAGGCACCGTTCTCACTGGAATCAAGCTATACTTGTCTAATGAGCCCTTATCAGGGCAAAAACAGTCCTAGGTTGCTTGTATTCCAGTTCAGGAAGGACCTGGCTTGGCAGTTCTGGCTGAACTGTTCCTATGAGGAGCAGGGTCAAGGCTGATTTACATACAGCTGGGCCAAAATTAAGGTGGCATGGTGAGAAAAAGAACAATGGGTTGGGATGCTACCCCGGGCAATTGCTAGTGGTTAGGCAAATTGCAAGCATTCTTTCCATCACCTTTTGTGTGTGTCAAGTTAAAGTACTTGCCAGGCCCGAACCTTCCCTTTTATTGCATACAAGTCACCCCTAAGGTAGGCCATAGCCAGCTCTTTGGGCAGGGTGTAGTGTATTTAAAAGGTAGGATATGTAGTTTTGAGTTGTACAAGTCCTGGCAGTGAAAAACTGCTAAATTCATTTTTCACTACTGCAAGGCCTATCTCTCCCATAGGTTAACATTGGAATTGCCTTGAAACATCTTTTAAGTGTAATATCCAATTTGAAAGGATAGAGATTTGGAGTTTGGTGTCCCTGTCTCGCAATTTAAAATCACAATCTATGGTGAAGTCGGGTTTTAACTTATAAGTCTGGAAATGCCACTTTTAGAAAGTTGGCATTTTCTTACTTTAACCATTCTGTGCTTCTGCCTGTCTCTGAATACATGTCTGGGTTGGGTGACAGCTGGGTTTTGTGCATTTCCTCTAGATAGTCACACACAAAGGGCACTCGGGTGTGACATTTGCATCCTGATGGCCTAACACCAGGCTGATGGGCCTTCCTGAGGTAGATTGGGAGGGAGGAGCTGACACTTGCACCTGAATAGGGCTGTGCCTATCCCCACACAAAGAGCTGCATGCCCCCCCTGTAGTGAGTCTGGAGCCAGGCCAGGAAAGGCAGGAACCTTGTCGTCTTCAAAGACCTCTTTGATGTTTCCCTCACTTCAAAAGCACATTTGGGTATATGTAGTGGATCCCTGACACCACCAAATCAGAACTCTACTGGAACCAAGGACATTCTGCCTGCAAGAAGAGCAGCTGTGCTGTAGGGGGGACTGCTACTTTTATAACTGCATTGCTGCTGGCTTGCTGCCAGCTGAATGCTGTGCTGTAGGAGGGACTGCCACTTTGCTACCTGCTCTTCTGTGCTGGCCTGCTGCCTGCTGCTTCTTGCCTTGGAGTGAGAGGGACTGGGCCTGTTCTTTATATCTTTGAACCCAAGATCCTCCAAAGGCTTGTTGGCTTTCCCCCTGTTTTCTGAAGTCTCAGGGACACAAAAGACTTCTTGCAACTCTGCTGGTGCGGATGGACTCTGCCATCTGTGAGTATTACTCTTGTCTGAAGTGTCACTCTAGTCCTGGGCCTCAGAAGTGGGTTCTACACTTGTTTTCTGCAAACATCGACACAGTGTCCCCTGTGCGTTGATCGTAAGCGACGCAGTGCCCACCACCGCAGTTCTGACTCAACAACGACACGGGTCTTGACTGCGAAGTTCGCTGACGATGCAGCACCAATGTAGAGATGCTGCGCCAACCTTTTGATACCGTCTGCGAGACTCGACTTCGACGCATCGATTTAATTGCATGAATCGAGGCCAACGCTTGCTCCGTACAAGGTACCTTTTCAGCGGACCCTAAGTGGGTCACGTAGCCGGCTTGCCCTACATCCCTGTTGGCCAGAACTTTGGATTTACCTCAGTCTAGCGCGATCTCAAGTAACCTTTTAGCCCTATTCACTTTTATACACTGTTTTGGTATTTAATGCTTAAAAATTTATATCTTGACTTCTTCCGATTGGATTTTTTTGTCGGTTTGGTCTTGTCGTACTCAGATAAATATTCTCTATTTACCTAAAGATGTGGTGTCTTTTTGTGGTGTTTTCACTGTGTTACTGTAATTTAAGTGTTGCACAAATACTTCACACATTGCCTCTTAAGTTAAGCCTGACTGCTCTGTGCCAAGCTACCAGAGGGTGAGCACAAGTAAATTTTTTTTTTTTTTTAGAGTTTTATATAGCGCGAACTAGACCCGAGACATCGGGAATCAGAGCGCTTTACATGAGCGCCATTTTCGTTACAGATGGACACATTCATTTTTGTTAGGCACGGGGAGATTAAGTGATTTGCCCAGAATCACAAGATGTTGAGTGTCGTTGCCGAGACTCGAACCCAGTTCCCAAGCTTCGAGGTCAACCACTCTAGCTCCAAGGCTACACCCTCTCCCACTATTTAGGTTGTGTATCTGACTTACCCTGACTAGGAGTGTGGTCCCTATTGGATAGGGTGCAAACCTCTGCCCACTGAAGACCCAATTTCTAACAGGGAATATCAATCTAGATTTGTGGTCAATTATTACAGATTTTGATGTTATTGTTGCTTCTACTTAACATTATCATATCAAGGAAAGATTGAGGGCCGATTTCAAGTTTGCAGATGGGTACTTTGTGACAATTCAGTCACATATATAGTGTATATCCAGTCCACCTTATTATAACTGTGTTATATTCTATGGCTCTTGTAATAACGAAGGATGATATCAATTACTGGGAATATCAATCATGTTTGTGACGGAGCACCTATCCGTCAAACACTAAATCAGGCCCTGAGTCTGATGATGGAAACCTGCTATAACATGAAGGAAATTCAGCCTAGTGGCCGACAACGACACATAGGGGAGAGATTCAAATCTCAGCCTTGTTTTACCATGCTGTGTTCAGTGCTTAATTGGAGCCGGTGCTTTCCGGTGCTATGCACCGGCACTTAGACAAACAGCGCCACCATGTGGCATACTGCCCTAAATTAGAGAACAGCACAAGAACATTTGTTTGTTGATTCAATACACATTAAAATGACTAATACCTGTGGCACAAGCCATTCTTATAGCTATGGGGGGCCTAGAATAGTCTTAATGGTCACACTGCTAAGTGTGTGGTGGATGGTAGCTGTGGTGGCAGCGTAATTAGGAGAAATGAGTGGTGCAAGCTGCAGTGGCCTCCTGACTAGAGCCCTGGCACTTATTATTTTACAAACTAAGCACTGGCTGTGGTTCTTGGCAAATTACTTAATCCTCCAGTGTCTAAAAGGAACAAAGTGTGAAACGTAATGTACTTGGCATCTGTTGTAAGTGCTTTACCACGCCCTTAGGCCAAGTGTGTTTTAAAAAAAACTGGAAATAAGCAGTTTGACGGAAAAGTGAGTACCTAGCATTGTCCTAAAATGCCAGATCCATCGCAAAATTTTGGGTCAACTGAATAAATGATTACCGTTTAGCATAATTGTATGAAAATGCATTCCTTGTGACTGTCCTGAAATTCTGACATGGGTTCTTAGTTTAAAGTAACAGTAAGGAAGATGCATGCATCATTTTCTTTGTGTATGTAACCAGCTTAAAAAGACTCGTTCTTTCCTGAGCAGCTGCTGTCTCCTTTGTGATCTGTGTTGAGATCTTCACCCAGTCCTCCAGAGCTGCTGCCCTGGTGATTGCTGGGTCCCTGAACTGGATGGGGCTCTACTTGACTGGCATGGTCTTCCCGTACGTTGTGGTAAGTAACCCTGCATAGCTGGGTCGTTGCCATACTTAGCACCTATTGCCAACTGTTAAGGAAGAATGCAAAGAATAGCCTATACTTGGAGTGTCTTCAGACTCTGCTCCCCACAGCCAGAAATAATGGCCCATGCCTTTTATTGGAACATCACCATTTTGATTGAAAATATCCTAGAAGTCACCAATTAGTGCAGAGTGTTACAGCTCTTACACTGAGAGGAGTCTTGTCTCCCCTCTCCTATAACTCCATTAGTTAGCAGTCATTTTCAGAGTCAGATTTAAGTTGGCGCTTAGCAGGGGTGGCTCCTCGCCTGAGGTGGAGGAGCGTCGCTGCACTGCTCTGACTTAATTGACAGTAATTAAAAGAAAACTAAAATGATAACAACCAGCGTTATTATCATTTTTGTTTTCCGTTTCCTGGTGTGGGTGAGGCTGGACTGCCAGGGCAGGGGCCAGAAGGAGGAGTGGTTTCTCCACTCTTAAGTGCGAATAACTGTTTGGACGGCCCTCTTGGGCCGACCATAACAGTCATGCGCACTTTGCATGTTCTGCACCCAGGCTGTATTACAGCCTGGGTGTAGAACATGACCAGGCCCCCATTCTCGTCTGAGCACTGAACCAAGACGCTCAGACCAATCACAACACTGCTTTGCAGCGTTGTGATTGGCTAGGTGAGTCAGGAGCCTGGGTGCTTCCTGGTTCCTGCTTCCCAGGAGCGAGAGGCAGTGGCGGCGGCAGTAAGTGTTTTTTTTTATTATTATTTTAATTTACACACACCCCCTCCTCCTCCCCCCTGCCCCGCCACCCCCGGTAAATAGTGGCCGCCACTGGCGCTTGGGCCTGGGCCAGGTCTTGGCAGGATGGACTGGTGCCTCAAAGATTAATGTCTTCTCAGGGGGGGCATGTGAACAGAGCAAGGGCATTTCCTCAGGCTCTCAGGATTAGCGCATTCGTGAGTGCTGCTCAGATGTATAGCAGATGGGCGTATAAGGAGAACAGGAGATTCTGTGACATGCCCTGAAAGCTGGCCTACAGCTCACTCTGGCACTACCCTTTATGCAGCTCTCCTGAGGCATGACATGTTGCACAATATCCTATTTGTCCTCAGTCCAGTGTGCCAACCCATAGAATTCACTACTACCAGACCGTAGTTGTATGCTGACTTTCATACTGTTTTGGTTGCCGTGGATGAACCATTTTGATAAACCATCTTTATAAAATATCATGGGGAACTGACACAAAATACACTTGGATGATTAAGGGGCAGTGCGGGTGTGCACTGAAAGTGCATAAGAATGGGAATGACAGCCAAAAGGGGTATATTGGGCTGGGTCAAAGGGCAGGCTAATATAACATCGCCCCACTGAAAAAGCACTCTGAGTGGGTGAAGTGAAAATATTTATTCCCCACAATCAAAAAAGAGAACATCAGCACTTTCATAAACTACAAAAATATGTCCATGTTTTGGCAAGTCCATATTCCCCACCCTCACTAATTAAATAGAACTCAAGAATGCAATGTAAAGCCAAGCAAAAATTGAAACCTACACAGTTGTCAGGAGAAGAAAGAAAGGGCTGCTATTACGGAGTCATTCAAACATGTTATGGGGATATTTGAGTCAGTCATATTGCTAGGGCTGTATTACATAAAGTGGCCGTGACTGCACCAGAAGTTTGCACCTGCTTCCTGTGCCTCTGGGACACTTGTGCAGCTGCTTCAGTAATACAGATGGCACAACGCACAAGTAGGGCTGGCACAGCCTTAAGCAGGCGTTCCCTCATTTGTATGGAGGTGTAGCCCCATGCAAATAATGCAACACTTTGCCTCTGCACTGTTTTGTAGATGCAGGCGTAAGGTAAACAAGCTGTCAGGAGGCACACTATGAACCATAACCAGGTGGTGAACTGTCAATGTGCCAACTGAGAGTGCCCCCTGCCTGGAGGAAAATAAATCCCATGGACACCCCAGAAACCCCTGTGGAATCGGGTACAATCATTTACCTGCAGGGGCATCTCTGGCACTCTTTAAAAAGCATGCCACGTTTTAAAAAGCCGGCCGCTTAGCCATCTGCACTGTGATCGACGGACCAGCTGCTTCAACTACCCAGTCCAGACTTTCATTAATGTGCAGGCATCACAGGGCAAATTAAAAAAAAAACTATTGATGTACAGAATGCTGAACAATGTCAAACATTCACCCCAGTACAGAGATCTGGGCCTAAATCCATCGTTTTTTGCTCCTCATGCCATTCCAGTTTAAACCCAGCCATATGCAAATCCGTCTTGATCCTGCTCTCCATGGGAACAGTCCAGCCTGAACTGCCAGGCCAGGTCCTCCCTGGACCGGAAACAACCATCCTGGGACCTTTTTTGAGGTTTCATCCCTCATCAGCCATGCTAACTTGATTCCAGTGGCATGGAGAGCACTGGACCCACATCTGGACATACCTGTCCCACTCGGGGTGACAAATGCAAAAACAACAATTGATGGACAGAATGTTGAACAATGTCAAACATTCACCCCAGTACAGAGATCTGGGCCTAAATCAATAGTTTTTTTGCTCCCCATGCCATTCCATTTTAAACCCAGCCATATGCAAATCAGTCTTGACACTGCCCGCATGGGAACAGTCCAGCCCGAACTGCCAGGCCAGGTCCTCCCTGGGCCGGTGACAAGCAATCTGGGACCGGTTTTGGGGTTTCACCCCTCATCAGCCAGGCTAGCTTTAATCCAGTGGCAGGGAGAGCACGGGACCAACGCCTGGGCATACCTGTCCCACTCAGGGTGATAAATGCAGAAAGAACAATTGATGGTGTTGAGCAATGTCAAACATTCGCCCCAGTACAGATATCTGGGCCTAAATCCATAGTTTTTTTGTTCCCCATGCCATTCCAGTTTAAACCCAGCCATATGCAAATCAGTCTTGACCCTGCCCCCCATGGGAACAGTCCAGCCCGAACTGCTAGGCCAGGTCCTCCCTGGACCGGTAACAAGCATCCTGGGACCGGTTTTGGGGTTTCACCCCTCATCAGCCAGGCTAGCTTGACTCCAGTGTCAGGGAGAGTACGGGACGAACGCCTGGGCATACCAGTCCCACTCAGGGTGATAAATGCAAAAAGAACAATTGATGGACAGAATGTTGAGCAATGTCATACATTAACCCCAGTACAAAAATCTGGGCCTAAATCCATTTTTTTTTGCTCCCCATCCCATTTCAGTTTAAACCCAGCCATATGCAAATCAGTCTTGACCCTGCTTCCCATGGGAACAGTCCAGCACAAACTGCCAGGCCAAGTCCTCCCTGGGCCGGAAACAAGCATTCTGGGACTGGATTTGGGGTTTCACCCCTCATCAGCCAAAATATTATGAACAAACGTAAGGAGAGCCTTGAAAAAGTGATAGAAAATTGAGAAATACGTCAGCCGATGTTATTATTGAAGGTAATTCCCTTTCACCTGAGAAGAAAACACTATTTCTTAAAAAACAAAGAATAGATAATGATTTTTGGAAAGTGTTTTGATGTGAGCACTTACTGAGTTGTAAAGAAATATCATGTTGCAAATAGGACTGATTATAAATGTAATTTTCAATAAAATATTATTTTTGACGTGTTAAAGTTTTTCTAGCTGGTACTTCCAACAAACGTTTACATTATAGATTTGTTTATATAGTAATTCAAAGTGCTTATCTAACTTCAGTATTTGAAATAATTTATTTTGTTATATTTTTGTTGTTTTTTATAATCATTCCTTTATTTTTTCGTAATATTATTTAGGTATAGTAGGTATTAATAATTGTTAAATGACTTACTAACAAGTCCTCATCCTTTTGTCTTTTCAGAGCAGTATGGGCCAGTTCTGCTTCCTCTTCTTCCTGGCCTTGTCCGTCTTCACTGTCATCTTTTTATACATCTTTCTTCCTGAGACGAAGGGAAAATCCGTCCTTGAAGTCACGGAAGAATTTTACAGGTCAAAGTCACCCAGGAAACAATTGTTGAGCCTAGAAGAGAGTTCTCGGAGGAAGGAACAGGTCCTGTGTACCAGACTCTGAGAGAGAGACTTCATTCACACATTCATGCGTTGTTCTGATGCCATAGCAACAGACCAGCCATTGGTGCTTTAGATAGCCCACCACTGAAGGGACGTCCTGTCTCAGACTGTATCTGCACCGTTAATCCAACCAACCCAGAGCCTCAAATAACTCATTGACTGAAAGAAAAGATATTTATTAAATCAGTTTCCGGAAAATATTATGTTTCATGTCCAGCTTTTCAGTAGTGTGCCATTGATACTAGTGTGGCATTGCATGTTTGGAGTAATTACAGGTGGACCTGTACGTTTGGTTGCAGAGTTGTGTGCTCTAGGTGGGAAGAGATGGGTGTGATGCGTGAGCTCTTGATATACTGTGTGTTGCAGCAAGCTTGTCGCTGCTGATGCCCAACGATGCCATATGCTACAGGGAGCATTCAGAATGGAACAGAGCTTGCTTCATGCGGCACTTGTTCAAAGTGACCTCATATATGAGTTTTGCATTTTAATTCATTAAGAACTATCTGCTGAGCAAGAGTTGCTATTGAAGGAGGAAACGGTGTCACAAAAAGGATGTTATTATAGCATGCAGTCTAGCAGAGGTCTAGACTGCCAATCTTCAGCATCATTTAAAAAGTCCCGATTCACATTAGCCAATGGCTCCATTTACGTCTGACGACTGTCCAGAAAAGGATACCTGACAGGCATTAATGGTTGGACTACTGTGTAAGAGTATTGCGCAACGTCCAACCATTGCAATATCCAATGCAAAGGTTTGGAGTGGAATGTTCAAAGCATGGCACAGTTGTGCAGAGGCATCATACAGCAGTCTATGCCAGAGTGCAGATAGACTAAGGAGCATCAGTAAACAAAATAAAACAAATACGTTTTTTGGAGTGTTTATATGTAAAAAGAGAACAGTGCACACAAATTTTAAAAAGTGTAATTCGCAAAAATATAGTCATGTTAAATAATTGTGACAATGGCTCCTTTTTTGTCCATCGTATGATCATGCTCAGGTGCAGGAGCTGTGCCAGCCTCTTCTACACTTGCTGAATACAATTATAACACAACAAAACCTGCTGTGATTCTCACACGAAATTGGCACAGCATTCCAAGTTCACTAGACCACAAGAAAAAGATTTCCGAACACGACCACGAGGAGTCCAGTTAATTTCGAGGCATCTCTATTGTCTTCCACATATCGGACTCGGGAACGGTTCCTGTAAAATGTTGTTAAAAAGTCATAGTATAGTACCAGGTGCCTCTAAACACCAGCTTCCATGAACTTCAATTTCATCCACACAAGCATAGTGACGCACAGCTACAGGTGCATAACCATTGTTACCTAGAATTTCGGCAGCATCCACCATCGCATCCTTAGGTTCCATCAACAGGTGGGTTCTGAGCCAGCTGCGGTCGATGGTGACTCTGGCCTCCCCTACCCACACTGTTAGCTGGCTGACCGAACAGGAAAGACATCAGCCAGCGTGGATCAGCCAGCAGTGTATCCACTGGATTAGCATGTTGCTTCAGAATTAAGATGGTGGCATGCATAAAACTGCGTGCCGAGTGGCTCCAGGCACACATGTGCACCAAGGTTTTCTGGATTGCACGCATTCCTTGAACACCAAAAGAGACGTCACAGAACATCCCACTGTAGCTCCTCGTGCCGCTGCGCCACGACTTGCCGAATGTGACGACCACCAAGCGGGTATCTGACAGGTAAGCCTCGTGCTTGTCTCGCGCTGTAATAAAGGTGCATTTAAAATTAAAGCAAAAAAAAATTGCCTCCTTAATGTAACATACAAGAATGTACTTACAGGGGGCGTGGCTAGCAGCCAAACGAAATGGCCGCTGCCTAGAGAGGCTCCGAGATCGACACAACATCCCCATTAATCCGCTGCACAATCCGTCGAAAAACGGCAGCAAAAAGCATCGATCCAGGCGTCTGAAGCAACGGGGCACCCTTTGACCTAACTGCGAGCTCCGAGAAGTGGAAAATAAAGAACTTACGTCGTGCCTGCGAGACGTGGCCTACAACACGCAGCAAGCCGGGGTCTCGCGTGATGCTGGGGCCGAGCGGCGAAGTAAGCAGGGCACCGGAACCCGCTGGGCGGCGGTGAGGCATCCGCGCGCTGAGTGCGGTGGCACGGACTGAGCTGGGTTAGCCCCCTAAGCGCTGGAACGTGTGGCGCTGAAATCGAGCTGCGCATTAAGGATCCGAACACCGTGAGCGGGGCCGGCCGTGCGACGCAGCGCCACATTCACGCCATACCGGCTCTCGCCCACACGGACAGATCAGCGCCGGTACATACAGGTCCCTGGTCAGAGGCGGCGGCGAGCGTGTGAGCGCTCAGTTCGGTGCGGCCAGGGAAGTGCCACCAATACCAACAGCGCAACACTGAGCACCTTGTACTGGCACACCTCGACCTCAGGAGCGCGCCTCACTCCAGATAAGCAGCATCAGTGGTATAGCGCTGGACTAAGGGGAAATCCTGACGACACACTCACTACCCAAATGCAGTCTGTTAACCTCAGAGATGCACCCCTGCATGGCAAGTACCAGTGCAACTGAACAGCAGGCAGCTTGCAACGCTAGAGGTGAGGCGTGGAGAGCGCTGTAACACCTAGTGACTGAGGTTGGTTTCTGTCTTGGTGGATCGGTTGGAGTCCCTGTGAGCTACGCTGACGCTGTGAGTCTGCTAGAGGCAATAAACACAGCCCGCTACACAGGTGTGCTCCATCTGAGTCTGGACTCTGCAGGGGCGCACATCACCCCTGACACAGGAGATCCGCGGCAGGAAAATCGAAAGGCCGCACGTGGCTGACAGTCAAGTAGGCAGGCAGCGGCGATTACTGCCACATACCCGCAATACTCCACGTGGTGCCCCTGTGGACTGGCCAAAATGGGGGGCCGGGGCCAACGAACTACGCAGCACCTGAAACTGGAAAAGTATGCGTACAATAAAGATCCGCAGGGACAGGCAGAACAAAACACCACACGAGAAAAGAGCCTCGCATCCGATGGCCCAGCGGAGGTCACGTTGCAAGACATTATGTCCACCCTAAACAAGGTCCAAACCACAGTGGGGTCGATCTCCACTGACATCTTGCTCTTGCGAGCCGACTTTCAGAAAATGGCCACGAGAGTGACAGAAGTCGAAACTATCACAACAACTCTCTCCACCGATACGGCTGTCCTACAACGGCAAGTACGTCAACTAGAAGCAGAAAACAAGCTTATGGCGGCCAAGCTCGACGATCAGGAAGGCCGCTCGAGACGTAACAATGTCCGAATTATTGGCGTACCGGAGGGTAAGGGGGGCCCTGCATTAGATTTATTTGGTGAAGATCTCATCAAGACCCATCTACAGCCTCGAGGACTGTCAGGTTTCTTCTCAGTGGAAAGAGCCCACCGGGTACCGGGAGGCAGGCCTAGACCGGGCCAACCCCCCCTCCCCCCCTCCCCCCAGACCTATCCTAGCCCGAATTTTTTATTTTCGTGATCGTGACGCCATACTGCAGACGGCACGAGTGGCTCCTCCATTGCGGCTAGAGAACTGTGTAGTGTCATTCTTTCCAGACTATACGGCAGCGGTAACTAAACAACGGCGGAGTTTTCTGGAGGTAAAGAAAGAACTTAGAAGCCGAGAACTTAATTACTCAATGCTGTTCCCGGCAAAGTTGAGAGTAGAAGCAGACGGTAAAACCTGGTTCTTCGGGACACCCGAGGAAGCCCATGACTGGTTGGATGGATGGCGTCAGGCCCCAGGACAGCGAAGAACAGGCAAGAAACAACAGCAATGGCTATTGGAAGCGGCATCGCAAGAATCAAGAGACGCAGGCTCAATGGAAGACTTAACGCAGGTGGAGACTGAAAAATGAAGATACCTTGAGCTCACGTACTTCAGGACTGAAACCAGATGGAAGCCAACAAGGAGAGCGAGTAGACGTACAACACCAACAATGACACTAAAGTACTGGACCAACGTTCTTGGCCCGATTCACTGTGAACTTTGCCCCACCTGGCGCCGTAAATGTAATACATTGCATTATATGCTGTGACGGAACCTAACTGAACAAGTATGTTTTTGAATGCAGGGATGGCTCGGGGTGATCGCCGGACTACTCTCCCCCCTCACGCAAGTACAAGTTATGGGGAATAAGCACTCTGCGAAGTTGGGGTGGCGGGTAGTTCTATGTCCGTCATGCAGGGAGGCAGGGAGGGGGGTGGGGGATGGGAACCAGTTTAAGATTATGTTTATTTTGTTCACACAGGTACGCCTAATGATGACTATATATGTACAAAGTTTGCACACGATAACCACATCGCAGTACTCTAGATGCTCTATCGCTGACTCTATGCTAAATGACACAAGGGGACATACCGACCGACCTCGTACCCACAAAGCCCGTGACTTCTAATATGGTGGGCCCTCCTCTCTCAATCATATCGTGGAATGTAAATGGCCTATGTGACAAGATAAAGAGAGGGCTGGTCCTACAATACCTTAAACGACAAGCTCCAGCTGTAGCCCTCATCCAAGAATCACACTTAATGGGCTCAGCTTGTAAAGCCCTAGATAGATGGGGGTTTAAAATGGCGGCACATTCTGAATTCACTTCAGGTACGCGGAGAGTGGGGATCCTGGTTCGCAAAAACTTCCCACTTGTTATAAACGGGTCCTGGACGGACGATCAGGGACGATTCGCAGCTATATCATGCCAATGGGAAGGGCGAGTATATAATTTAGTTTCAGTATATAACCCGCCAGCTCTGCAAAACCTAGCCTTTCCAGCCCTTGGTAACTTCCTGCTCACACTTCCGCAGGGGGAACTGATCATAGGGGGTAATTTTAACGCCACGCTCGATGCTAAACTGGATCGAAAACCCCCAGGGAACAATGCGGTACTCACCTCCGCTTGGCTGAATTTCTTGACGCCTTTGGTCTCATAGATGTTTGGCGCTCATGCTTCCCACAGGAACAACAATACACCTTCCACTCGGGCGCACATAATAGCCTTTCGAGGATAGACTATATCCTTACATTGGCAAATGGTTTGGAGAGGGTGTTAGAGATTTCACACCTGCCCAGGGGTATCTCCGAGCACTCCCCTGTTATGATAAAATATACATCTCACATCCAGGGGAGGCGTCGCATATTTCCCATATACCCCGGCTTTCTTAAGGACCCCAAGATTTGGAAAGTCCTAACTACAACCACAAGGCAATACTTTACGGAATATGAACACTCAGTAACATCCCCGACAACTCTGTGGGAAGCGTATAAGACAGTGCTGCGTGGCCAAGCAATTTCATTAATCACATCTCATAAGCGTGACAAAATACAACAGTTGCAGGCCCTTGAGCAGGCAGTGGGCCAAGCCGAAGACGAACACTCCTCAGATCCTAACGACACCACAACTCACAAGCTGAACCTGACAAAGCAAGAATACAGGGACTATATGTGGGAGGAAGCGAAGGCCAGATTCACCAAAACACATCACACTATTTATGAAGTGGGAGATAAGGCAGGCAAGCTTCTAGCCTGGTTAGATAAAAGGGAACAAGCTAGTCGCTGGGTGGCACAATTGAATTCTGATACCGGGGTTGCCATTACAGACCCGCAACAGATAGTAAACACATTTGCACTTCATTACGAGACAATATATACTCCTAAAGCCGTGACCACATTAGATGATAATCTCGCATTTCTAAAAGATATACAGATGCCCACACTTGCACCTCATGAAGTCAAGCCCTGGAGGCAGACTTGACATCAAACGAACTATCACCAGCCATAGGTGGGCTCCAGACTGGGAAAACTCTAGGTCCCAACGACATTCCCATTGAACTCTACAAAAAAGCAGCGTGCAGACTCACGCCACATTTGCTTAAAATGTATGAGGCCAGTCTTGAAGCAGGAGAACTTCCCAGGGATCAGCGCACAGCGACAATAGTGGCAATTCCAAAACCTGGTAAGCCACTGCATGAATGTTCATCTTATCGGCCAATCTCGCTGCTGAATGCCGAAGCTAAAATACTAGCAAAGGCACTGGCCACTAGGCTCCAACCATACCTCACAACGCTAGTACACCCGGACCAATCAGGTTTTATGCCGGGCCGGAATACGGCACTTAATTTGAGACGACTAAATAGTGTAATGGCCCGCATACCCACCATCCAGGAAGAGGCTATCATTCTCTCCTTGGACGCACGTATGGCCTTCGATCTAGTCGAATGGCCCTTCCTTTTTGCAGTCCTAAGACATATGCGTTTCGGCCCCAAATTTTGCGCCTGGGTCCAACTCTTATACACAAAGCCACTGGCACACGTGGTGATAAATGGGCGTGTTTCTGCCGATTTTCCTTTAGGTCGCGGGACAAGACAAGGCTGTCCGTTATCTCCACTCCTGTTTGCCCTGGTATTGGAGCCCTTGGCGGCCTGGATAAGGGGGGATCCGATAATACGTGGGCTTAAGTGGACAGAGGAATGGGAGGATCGCATCTCCTTATATGCAGATGACGTTTTACTATATATGGCATCCCCTAGACGATCAATTAGTAGGCTTCTGGATATCTGCGCGTCATATGGTAGAGTCTCAGGATATACTATCAACTGGGCCAAGTCTGTTCTTTATGTGCTTAATGGCCTCCCTCCGCGACTACAGCGAGACTGCATGATACAGATCGAAGACGGAGGGTTCAAATATCTAGGACTCTACATTACTTCCCAACCCACGCAATTTACCGAGAAAAACCTCCTAGAGCCCCTAAAAAGACTCCGCCATGACGTTAAACATTGGCATTCCCTACCGCTGACACTATTGGGATGAGCTGCCCTGTTCAAAATGATGGCACTCCCCAGATTCCTATCTGCCCTGCAGAACACTCCATTTCCGGTTCCTCACTCCTACTTCAAAGCGATTGACGCAGAAGTAAGTAATCTCCTCTGGGATGGAAAACCTGCCCGCATAGCCATGCAGAAATTGGTGAAGGGCTGGTATGACGGTGGAATCGCCCTACCAAATATCAAAACATACTGCTGGGCTTCACAGCTCATTGTGTTAAATCAATGGCTCCACGCCCTACAAGAGGAACCGGCGCTCCGCATGGATAGGCATATTCTCGGTGAAGAGGGCGTTCTGGGAGCACTATACAATAAATCCCGTAGAAGTACACTGTCGGGACTGACTGCACATACCGTACACATATGGTTCACTGCACTCCGTGCACTTGGCTGGGAAGGGGTTTTAACACAACACACACCACTCTGGGACACCCGACGACTAGGCAGGCTCCGCAACAGTAAAGGCTTCAAGCAATGGGACCTCATAGGCATTTCAAGGGTGGGGAAACTGTGGAGTAAAGACAAGGTCATTGCATTCTCCCAGCTCCAAGAAACATATGAGATGGCTCCGACGGAAATTTTCCGTTACCTACAGGTCAAATATGCGCTCACAAAAGCTATTCCACCAGGCACTGATCTCCTGGAGACCTCACCGCTAGAGGACAGACTGTTGACGGACCACATGACTAAAAAAGCCATTTCCCTAACATATCGTAAAATTGTAAATAACCAACAAGACCCCACAAAAACTCTTCGTGAGAAATGGCAGGCAGAACTAGGGGAGCTGGACGAAACGGACTGGCAGGAGGCGCTCGCGTCCCCACGCGAAGTAGCAGTACCCTCCAAACTAAAATTAGTGCAACTCAAAATACTGCACCGAACCTACTACACAAGGATGACAATGTATAAAATCGGAAGAACTGACACACCACTCTGTCTGCGGGGTTGCAGGACACCCGGCACTTTCTACCACACATTGTGGGAATGCCCCAAAATTACACACTACTGGGAGGCTGTCATGGGCACAATCTCACAGGCTTGTGGACCTAGTGTCCTCCCAGAATCCAAGAGATGTCTCCTCAACATCTGGGAACCGACAGATCTTAACCATGCGGCTCAAGATTGGGCGACATTAGGTATGATGCTGGCTAAAAGAAACATAGCTCAACACTGGGGAGCGCAGGCCGTTCCCACACATCGACAGTGGTGTAGCGATATGGATAGCGCAATGGTGGCAGAGAAAGTGGTCTATGTCCGCAGAGGATGCCCCAAGAAATGGACACAAGTGTGGGGGAAGTGGAATGCATTTAGAGGGAATATATGTACCCCGCCATCTGAGGAGTCAGAACCGGAGCTAAGCGAACAATAGACATGATCAGAGCTGCTCTGGGACATTTGTTATTACTGTGGTCATGATGTTGGTACATGTGGGGAAAACTGCGATGCAAGACTGATAAGGACGTTCTTTAAGTATTGATACAACTATGTACTCTGTACGTACCCATAATTTCAGATCTATGTATTCAGTACCAACCTATGTAAAATGACAATAAAAATGTTTAAAAAAAAAAAATGTACTTACAGTTAACACACCGTAAAAAATATTAACGCCTCACACAGCGATGGGGTTAAGATTTAGATTTGCCAAACTTGCTCTATGCCAAGGCACAGTTCAAAAACAAAGACTTGACCTAAGTCAAACGGGTTGCTTGTTCTTGTGCCAGATGATTTATAACAAATCCAGACTATAAATATCCCAAAGCAAGCTTGGAGCTGTACCATGAGGCAGGAATTTTTTCTTTGTCAGCATCAGCAGGCTCCACGAATAATAAACAACATGGCTGGTCTAAGACAGTACCATAAAAGCTGTAACAACACACAAGAGGATCCAAACGATGTAAACAGACACATGCCCTGGCTGGAGCCGACCGATGTGGAGGTCATTAGTGGGGCTTTGTGTCTCTCTGTTCACTTTAAGTTTCCTTAATATTCCTTTAAATTTCAGTTTTCTGTAGAATCTTCTGTACAACGCATGGTCTGAGACTTTGGTTTCAGTGGGTATCTTCAGACTTTCAGTGTGCTTTTACATGTCAGCTTCTGTAGTTTTTGTAACCTAAGCAAGATATAATAATTTCCCTCTGCCCTCTCTTCGCTTTAGTATTTAGTTTGTCGTTTTGTCCTTCCTTTCTGTCTTCTTGTTCTTCCATTTTCGGTCAAAGTAGACATGGAAAAAATACCACTGTCACCCATTTTTCTTTTATCATTTTCCCTCTTTTTCTTGTGCCTGCACAAAAGCAACCAGCTTTTAGCATGCCCACAAAAAACCCAAAATAATTCTGGAACCATGCATTGCAGCAGCAAAAAGAGCATGTTTACTTCTTGGGTAGTGAAACGAACAAAGTGGTAAGCATGTTATGGCACTGAAGAATGAGGGGCAAAGCTATCATTACTGCATCAGGTGCAGCGATAACAGGGCCCTATTTTGATTTTGCAAATCATGAAGGATATCTTGTTCACCATATTACAAGTACACTAGGCAATAATGCGAATGTGTTCTGCCCATTTAGTAATCCAGGATGTTTTGAGTTTTGGTCACACAGCTTTTTGGACCTTTACTGCGGGTGAGTCTCACTACCCGAGTCTCACTCACAGTAATTGTTACTAGGCCATCCATATGTAGGCTGTATTGCTCACAAAGTCATGGTGCATGATATTTAAAAGTTGGACATGTTGAAATTATTATTGAACATGTTCTTACAATGAAATATCTCAAAAACGTTTTTTTCACTGCAGCAAGCCTAGCTGCTTCCAATGGGATATATTGTTCCATTTATTAAATGCTAAATTCAGATCGGTAGCAGCTAGAGAAATACTTCTTCCACTCATTTTAATTGTAATTTAAAACCCTTTTCAAGGGTACAGGTGGATCTTAAATTATTATTTGGGGAATTGCATTTTTAGAAAGTTGCCATTTTTCTGCCTAAGATTTCTGGGGCCTTTCTGAGAGTTGCCAGTTATCTCTGCTAGTGATATCTCTCTTGTTCGGACATGTGCATCGAATCAAACAGGTGATACAAGGGCCTGGGTGTAGAGGGGAGTGGGTCTTCCCAACTGGATGTCTGGGGAGGAGCTGTGACCTGCCCTTATTACACTTCAAAGGAACCTGCCTACAGCACACAGTAAGGAATCTGCCACCACGCCTGCCCCCTTCTTTGTTTCACTGGCTAGGCTGCAGCTAAACCCAGGTGGAAGGGAGGGAATGACCAGAATAATTTTTAGGGTTAGACAAAGGGGCATCCCCCGCCCACAAGTTGGTACTGGGCATAAAAGTGGTATTTCCAGAACCTAAAGGAAAACAAGGCGACTGGCCCTGGATGATATTGGCGGTAACACCATGGAAACTGGAGTGACAAGCCACCTGATATCCTGATGGACTAAGGTTTTTGTCAGCAGCTGACACCCCAAGACTAGATGGGTTTCTCCAGGGCCATTGTTGTTTCCCCCCTTAAACCCACTGAGTAACAGTTGGGGAAAGACCTGGACTTCTGTACCCCCAGGAGAAAACTGGTACAGGGAGCTGATAAAAACAGTTACCCAAAAAGTGCATCCTCTTGCAGGTCAGGAGGCCTGCTGACACTGGTCCAGGTGGCTAGGGATCACCCCAAAGAGCACAAGTAAATTGAAATTAGCCCATAATGATCTGAGTTAGGCAGTTTTAATGGAGGTGACCTTTGACTCCCTGCTCAAGCGACAGATGGCATAGGGCTCCACTTACGTTCCCTAAAATACCTCCGGGATGGGCCTGTGCCTGAGAGTCTACATCCTATTCAGTTATTAATTAAGTGGGGAAGAGGGCATGCTTGGGACCCTCTCCCCTGGGAACCTATCGCCTTCAGGGCACCCATTTTCACATGGGCAACGAGAATGAAACCAGGCCTGCTGGCTATTGTTGAACATGTCCTTACAATGAAATATCCCCCCAAAATATTTTCACTGTAGGGGTAATTTGTAATTTCAAAAAGTCACTAAAGGTAATTCCATCTGCCTGATCTATATATTTATAAATTAATGCATAGTATTTAGTAGTGTTTTTTCTCAAAGGAAAAGCACTGCCTGGACAATGATTTATTTAGTGCTGTTATTGTGTGCTAGCGAACAGTGATTACTAGCTAACTAACACCACCTTATCTTAGCCGGCCTTCGACTGGTCTGCTTTGCTATCCTGACCGAGTCAAGAGCTACAATGGGGTACTTAGACCTATTACTACGGTAGGACCCACATGCTACACAACTATGAACCCATTATCTTACAATGTTCTTATAATACAGGAGACACAACCTATGCCACATTTGTGATGACCTGTCCTGTTCTTGAAACTAAATATAAACCTAAGGGGGATATTCTCAAGAATGTGCGATAATCATCGCCAAAATAGGTTAACGCAATTTCTCATATCGCCGTTCATCGCGGGAAAATAACTCTGTGTTAACGTCTCATTATCAACACAGCGGTAACATGCGATAGTTTCCCGATAACGCGTCAAATGTCCGCGATACAACTACCGCGACGGCGATAAAAAAAGAAACCCGAACGTGAAAAAAGTTGCGATGGGCCCAACCGCGATACAAAAATCGGCGACAAGCAGCGCCAGGCTTGCAATTCCCACATCAGGCGGGAAAAATCACCATAAACGCTGCAAATAAAAATAAAAAGTAAAAACATAACAACTGCGAAGCACAATGGAGGTAGCCGGAGCAAGTACAGAGGACAACCCGAACCCCACAAGCCCCACGGAGGACCAGCCTGGGACCTCAGGGTCAGGGAAGGGCAAGGAGAAGAAGAAGAGGAAGACGCGGTTCAGTCCACAGGAAAACAGGATCCTGATTACGGAGGTGGTAGAAAACCATCAACAACTGTTCGTCACCACCACTGTGTCATTGGCAACTAAAAATACTATATGGCAGTCCATCCTGGACAAGGTGAATGCAGTCGGAGTGCTGAGGAGGACAATGGAAGAGCTCAAGAGGCGCTGGAATGATGTGAAGCGCAAAACCAAGCTGAAACTTGCAAACAACCGCAAAGCAGCAATGCAGACTGGAGGTGGGAGTCCAGCGCCACAGGAGGAGCTGAATGAGATGGAGGAAATGGTGTCCACAGTCATCAGTGGGGAGACGGTGGCAAGAGTCGGGGGGCCGGACACTGCTCAACATGACCTGACACAACAGCAACAGGGTGAGTAACCACCAGGGACTGGGGGGACGGGTGGAGATGGGCACAATGGCACACATGCACAATGAAGTATAGCACAATGCACAACCACAATGACTCTGCATCATGTCCCTGATCTCCTTGCCATACTGCAGCACACATAGAAACAGCAAGTAGTCCCCCGTCCACAATGTGCCCAGAGGGGCCCTCCCACACATCACCAATCTCACAACAAACCCATGCACATGTGCTGAACCCAGCAAAGCTGCGGATCCGTGAGCCCCACTGACAATGCAAGTGACACTGCATGACGATGAGCATGTCTGCAGGCCACTCATCATTACATGTTGCACCCCACGACACTGAGGTGGCTGAGTGTGGTTCACATCCGGAAAGGAGCAGGTCACACACTGACACATCCACGTGCACAAACAACCCCTGACGGCAACAAGACATCTGCAGACAAACCATGCCCAAGAGTCCCAACTCCCACCAAGAGCCCAATTTACCCAAGTATGCAACATCACAGCACTGCATAAGCACAGAAGTCAAAGGCACACTGCCTGAAAGGGAGAAGGCCAAGCAAAGTCTGAGCTGCAGGGGCGACTCTCCCACAATGCAGCACACACACAGAGCACATCAACATTGACAACAATGTGGTACAAACTGCAACACATTCACAACAGAACAGAGGACACAACTGCTGCCGCTTGTGTGTAGAAACTGGCCAATCACATTTGGCATAGCAGGAAACTGGATCACTGACAGAATATCGAGGAGCAAAATATCGACCTGGCAAAATATCGAGGAAAAAATATAGAATGCCAGAATATCGAATTCCTATCTACAAACAGGTAAGTACAAAAATATCGAATCCAAAATATCGTTGTAAAAATATAGTTAGTCAAAATATCGAATTTTTAAATGTCTTAAAAGTAATGTAAAATTAATAAAATAATACATATAATTAACTAAAACATACTTAAAAATACTTAAATAACCTTAATATTAATAAATATTTAATGTAAGTTAAAAAAAATAAACATGCATTTTTATTTTTTAATACATATATATATTAACATAATATTAATAACAAATATTCAATACTTTTAGCGTAGGATAGCGGGAGGGTAAAATTTACTATTCCCACTCCAGTGAGTGCAACAATAGGGAAAGCGTTGGATAGCGGGAGGGTAAAAATTACTATTCCCACTCCAGTGAGTGCAACAGTAGGGAAAGCGTTGGATAGCGTAGGGGTAAAATTACTATTCCCACTCCAGAGAGTGCAACAGTAGGGAAAACGTTGGATAGCGGGAGGGTAAAATTACTATTCCCACTCCAGAGAGTGCAACAGTAGGGAAAGCGTTGGATAGCGTAGGGGTAAAATTACTACTCCCACTCCAGTGAGTGCAACAGTAGGGAAAGCGTTGGATAGCGGGAGGGTAAAATTACTATTCCCACTCCAGAGAGTGCAACAGTAGGGAAAGTGTTGGATAGCGTAGGGGTAAAAATTACTATTCCCACTCCAGAGAGTGCAACAGTAGGGAAAGCGTTGGATAGCGTATGGGTAAAAATTACTATTCCCACTCCAGAGAGTGCAACAGTAGGGAAAGCGTTGGATAGCGGGAGGGTAAAATTACTATTCCCACTCCAGAGAGTGCAACAGTAGGGAAAGCGTTGGATAGCGTAGGGGTAAAAATTACTATTCCCACTCCAGAGAGTGCAACAGTAGGGGAAAGCGTTGGATAGCGGGAGGGTAAAAATTACTATTCCCACTCCAGTGAGTGCAACAGTAGGGAAAGTAATGATTTAATATTTAAATTAAAAAAATTAATTATCAATACCAATAAAAATTAATTAAAATTAATTACCAATTACAACATATTTAATAATTAATTAATTATACATACCAATACATATTATTTATTAAAAATTAATTACCTATTAATAATTAATTAACAACCAATTAATTGTCAATACCAAAAATTAATAAGTAATACAAAATGTTTACCAATTAATAATTAATTAACAGTAAATTAATTATCAATACACAAAAATATTTTCAATAATTATTTAATTACAATTAAATTACTTCCCACCCTATTCCCCTATAAACCCACAACCCGCTCCGAAAAATAAATTAATACAATTAATATAATTATCAATTAATCAATTAATACACTTTAATTACCAATTAATACAAATTAATTACCAATTAATAAAAATTAATTACCAAATAAAACTAATTAACAATACATTAATAATCAATACCAATAAAGAAAAATAAATAATTACTGAATTACAATTAAATTACTTCCCACACTATTCCCCTATAAACCCACAACCCGCTCTGAATAATAAATTAATACAATTAATATAATTATCAATTAAAAAATTAATAAAAATTAATTACCAATTAATAAAAATTAATTACCAATTAATAAAAATTTATTACCAATTAATAATTAATTTACAATGAATTATTTATCAATACCAATAAATAAAATTAAATAATTACTTAATTACAATTAAATTACTTCCCACCCTATTCCCTATAAACCCACAACCCGCTACAGAACTAAAACGCAAAATTAAATTAAAAATAATTAATAATTCCTAAAAATTAATATTTAATTTACTATAATTAAATTACTTCCCACCCTATTCCCCTATAAACCCACAACCCGCTACGGAATTAAATTACGCAAAAATTAAATAACATAAAATTCATTACTTTAAAAAAATTAAAACATACATTACAAAAATAATACATACTTTTAACACATATACTAACACTTAAAACACTATAAAAAAATTCGATATTTTTAACAACTATATTATGACTGTCGATATTATGACAATCGATATTTCTTACCTGAATTTCGATATTCTGCACCACTATATTTTGGCAATTCGATATTCTGTCCATTCTATATAAAAAACTCGATATTTTGGCAATTCGATATTAAAAATTCGATATTATGGGCCCAATTCTGATGCGGGTTGGAAAAGCTTCCCGACCGATGGCCTGATTCTGATGCGGTTAGGAAGGCCTCCTAACGGCATTTGCTCCTTCCAAATCGGATCGGGAACGTGTCTTCCCGACCGAGGGCCCAATTCTGATGCGGTTAGGAACAAATGTTCCCATTGAAGTCAATGGGAGTTCAACCAAATCGTATCTGGAAACATCCGGATGCATCCTACTCTGCCGGTTGGACTTTCCCGATCCGAGTGGGTCGGAAACCATTTCCCAACCGATTCGGTCGGGAAGCTTTTCCAACCCGCATCAGAATCGGGCCCTATGTCTGTTCACCCAGGAAACTGTGACATGATAATGGACAAGTACAACCCCACATCCCTGATGGTGCACAAATGTCCACTGTCCCGCTTCAAATATGCAGCTCCTCCTAAACAGTCACAATGTACATTGTTATGCAGTCTGTTTGTAAACTTGGCCAATGCGTGAACATACATGGAACACACTGTTAAACTGCATCTCCCCTTTACATTGCAGAGGGAGAAGCAACACCTCCTGCAGAGCAGACCCAACATCTCTTCACTGATGACGAAGAGGACCTCCACACCTTCGACACCGACGCCCTCCAAGAGCTCATGGACACCCTCAGCACCCCACCCCCAGGAGCAGGGCAGCCCAGCTGCATCGAGGAGACCCCACCCCCAGCACAGACCACACAGCAGGAAGCAACCACCACCCCGGCTGTCTCCCAGGATCCCCACAACCAACACATGGCATTTCAACGCTGTGTGTTGGAGGGCCAGAAGGAGATGGCTGAGCAGGTGCGGGTGGGGTTCAACCTCATGGCAGCCAAACTAGATGCCATCCATGGGTGTCTACGTCCCATCAGGGACCACTTACACTCCCTAACGGACACCCACAGTCTGCTCCATGGTCTCCAACGAGCCATGGCTGACATCGCTGGAGTCATGACTCGGAGACAAGAACACCTGTCTAGTCAGAGTGGCTCCAGTGATCTCAGCCGGGAGTTGGGACACATGCGGAGGCTCATGGAGGACATGGTGCGGATGGATGTGGACAGGATGGCTGCCACGGCTGCACATCAGCGACATGTAGTTGGGATCTTCCATGCCCTGCAGATCCTCATCATGGCATTGCTGCCACAAGGTCTGGCGCAGATGAATGCTGCTGCTCCTACACCATCCACATCTCCGCCCCCTGATGTGTCAGTGCCCCACAGTGCGGCAGACATTCCACCTCCGGCACCTGATGTGTCACTGCCACACAGTGAGGACGACATTCCACCTCCGGCCCCTGATGTGTCAGTGCCCCACAGTGCTGCAGCCGAAACACCACCAGCCACAGGTGAGGCACATCACACATCAAAGGACGATGATGTGGATGAGACTGCCGTTGTGGTAATGAGGAAGCGGTAGCATTCATCTCCGCCATATGGCCTGTTTCAGCTTGGTTCGGCCCTTTGCATCATCACCTTCCACTGTCCCCCGATACACTCTGCGGCACTCACCTTGGACCTCGACATGGACTGCCATATTCTGTTTGGTTACCAATGACACAGCAATCAGACTGTGGACTAAACTCTTCCTCTTCCGATGAATTTGTCCTTCCCTAATGGACTCTGGCTGGCCCTCCACGGGGCAACAATGTAAAGTTGGGTTTGCATGGCCCTGTACTGCTCCAGCTGCAAAACTCCACTGAATGTGAATAAAACATTCAAATTCACACAGATGTGTCATGTTTATGATCCTTCAAGTATGACAGTATGGATGAATGTAGGGTCACTGATTCCCCCTCACGTCCAATTAGCACATGTTGTGGGGCTTGGGTCACAGGGTGCAACATTGCCGATTGCGGTCCGGGTGGCGCAGACACTACAACGGAGACACACGCATTGGTTAATTCCTTGTCCAGGCCAGAACTGACCACGCCCAGAGCCCCGGGCTCATTGTTCACCCCCCTACGCTAGACTGGCATACGCCAGCCCAGCCCACTCCGCTTACGCTCACAGGGGGTGACGACACAGCTACATGTCCCAGGTCTTCCCTGTAGTGATCTTCTGGTCACTGGTCTAGTCATCAGCATGCCACAGCCACTCCCTGAGGACTGGTTTACACCCACACCACACCCATCCAGCACAGGCGTCATGGGACATGTGACCCTGCCAATAAAAGGGGCCCACCACAGCACATCCCCCACTGCCGGAGGTGACATGATGTCATCCGCATCCACGGAACACAATCATAAAGGGTCCGTGACTTGCGTTGTCCTGAGTTGGTGGCACCCAATGGCCTGGGTCCGGCACAGGCCTACCGCCACGTGGCGATGACTTGCGTTGCCCTGAGTTGGTGGCACCCGATGGCCTGGGTCTGGCACGGGCCTACCGTCACGTGGCGATGACTTGCGTTGCACTGAGTTGGTGGCACCCGATGGCCTGGGTCCGGCACGGGCCTACCGCCACGTGGCGATGACTTGCGTTGCACTGAGTTGGTGGCACCCGATGGCCTGGGTCCGGCACGGGCCTACCGCCACGTGGCGATGACTTGCGTTGCACTGAGTTAGACCCACCTGAAGAGCTGAGCGGGTGTGCAGCCTGCGATGATGCGTTTGCCTCGATACGGCGTCCAGGATATCAGGACTCGATTTGATTTGTGAGCCCTGCTGGACCGCAGTGTACGCGCAGGCAGCAGTCAGCACACATATGACTCCGCGGTGCGGTGCCGCAGGGTGCGCTGGGGGCCTGTGGCGCAGAATCCAGCCATCGGCTGAGGAGGTTGCACTGGCACGTGGAGGGCCCTCTTGGAGACACGCCGGTGGCGGCAGGTCAGCATTGAGGCCTGGGTGCGCAGGGGCAGGCAGTCATCGCTGGGCGGCGGACCGGTCTGGGGACCAGGGCTGGGGTGCAGCAGGCGCACAGGATTGCGCAGGCACCACCCGTCACGGCGTCAGCCTCGTGGCTGGGGGGGGCACCTCCCTGGCAGACACGACCCTGCATGCGATGACGTGATGTGCAGGGGTTGGCTTGGGACGTAGTCACCTCGTCTCCAGTGTGAATACGGCCGTTGAATGTGGTCGGGCACGTGTGTGTAGGCCTATGGCCACGATATGGCGGACACAGAGACAAACGCAGTAGTTACTGTGGTGGCCATCCCGGAACTGGACCACGCCCAGGGCCCCGGGCTATTCATTTGCGACATACGCCGCGAAGACCGCTCCGCTCAGGCTTACAGGGGGGACCACATGGCTACATGTCCAAGGTCTTCCACACTGCCTGGGGTAACCTGTTTGCGTCCACTGTCCACTACACTGCAAACACCAGCAGTAGATGTCCACATGGACATGTCTGTGCTCTGCATACTGCAGTCTGTCCAGCACATCTCCGCAACACTTGGCATTGTGTCCTTTCTTGTTGCTGGGTCACTTGCCTCCTTCGCACATTCTTGGGTCCCACCTCTCCCCACATTCTGCAATTGTGTGGCAGAGGGGCTCTGCCTTTGTGGATGGTTTGTCTACATGTCTGGCCCCTGTTACCATGGTTACTTGTGTTGTCGTGTCCGGTAGTTAGGCATGTTGGTTGGCATGTTGTATGTGATTATGTTACGTGTGCTCTCCCACAGTTGTGAGTTATGTGATTGTGGAGTTGAGGTGTGTGGTGTGTTCAGTTAGTACTTACCAATGAGCAGTGCATTGCCATAGGTGCCATCCTGGAAGCGCTGGTTGATGATGGACTGTCGGAAGATGTATGTGTCATGCACACTGCCTGTGAAGTTGGCGATGACATTGGTGAACTGTCCCCGGTGGTCCACTATTGCCTGCACATTGATGGAATGTGTGTGCTTTCTGTAGCGGTAATTGTGTGCAGGGTCGGCAGTTGGCACAAGTGGTACATGTGTACAGTCAAATGCCCCCGACGCGTGCGGTAAGGCAGCTATGGCGTAATTCCCTTGCATGGTCTCCAGCTGTTCATGCACAGCGTGGGGGAAGTGAAGGTGCAGGGGTATCAAGATGATACAAACCGTGATGTTTACAGGTATGATGAATCCTGCATGATGAGACCGTAACAGATGTTTGTGTGGTCATAACCTTCCTTTTCTTTCCTGCGGAGGTTACGAGCACACGGACTTCTGTTACAGTATATTTGGACTGGATTCATCATACCTGTATGCATTCCAGTTTGTCCAAGTGCAATACACTGTACCAGATTACGTTTGTGACTATGGGGACGCTTGACCATTGTCACCATTTCTCCAACAGGTTTCTGACTACTGATTTCGGGATATGGAATGGTATTTGGGAGTTCCCGCAGCATTTGCAGTTTATTGGATCCACACGTTGCCCTGGTGAAGTTACCCGTTGGGAATGGAACGCGTTGGCTGAGCTTTTCATCTTGTTGTTTATGTATTTGTAATAAAATTCTGTTTTTCCACTACTGTTGACTACTGGACTTCATGACCTGTGGGGGAGGGTCCGGGGGGTGGTTGCGGTGGGTGTTGTGGCCCTCTTGGGTCTCCAGGCTGCATGATCATTGTGTCCATGGCATCTGTTGGTCTTCAGATGTGGCTCTAGGCTGGGCTCCCTTTCATACTGCAGGTTGTTGTCCTGCTTAACACCAGTAAAAGGCAGGTGTTGAATCCCTGCTGCTAACGCGCCTTATCGCCTGTTTTCGGATCGCATCGCAGATCTGGCTGGTCGTTGGGAATATCGCGGAGTGGTGTTTTCGTGTGTTTTTGCACGGGAACGCCTACTCTGCATATCATTAGCGTTAGTTGTCGCTCTCATCCGTGGCGATGTTTTTTGCGCCAGCTATCGCTGGAAAACTGGCGATATCGGCAGTTTGCACCAGCTTGAGAATAGGGCGATAAATCTATCGCCACTTTTGCGGCACTGAAGTGACGATAAATTGGCGATAAGTCCTTGAGAATATGCCCCAAAGTGTTTTAAGTTGAGCATGAGTTAGTAATAAAAGCAGTAGAATTTGAGAATAGGGAATAGAGAGGCGGAGGGCTACAATGGGGTACTTGGCTCCTACTAAGGATCCGATTCTGGACCTATTACTAGGGTATGACCCAAATGCCGCACAACCTATGACCCATTATCTCACAATGTTGTTATAATCCAGGAGACGAAACCTATGCCAGGTTTGTGATAATCTGTCCTGTTCTTGAAACTAAATAGAGCCCTTAGGGGCCCATTACGATGTCGGGCGGAAACACTACCGCCGTACCGAAGGAGGTAAAAACCGCCCATTACCGTCCGCCAGCAACTGCCCGCACTCCCGCAAAATTAGGATGTGAAAAGTCAGGCCAATACCACCCGCAAGCCTGCGACGCCGCCCGCCATCAAAGTGCGCCCGCGCACGTAGCGGCGCCAGCCAACGGAAGCACACCGTCCGACGAAATGACGCACCGCCCGGCGTACAAATTACGATGACACAACCAAACAGCCCAATCGGCAAAGAGACACCACACGAGAACAGGAGGCGGAAACTACATTGCTGACCAGAGAAACACCAACCCGGACTACTCCGACATGAATCCTGCACTCCAGGCCATCCCAATGCTGATCCTGATGCAGCACCTAGGACTGAACGCGCCACGACGACGCAGGTAGGCAGACACACAACAAGGGCATGCAAAAACGCACACCATGCAAGGGCGGGAAAACTGTACATGGGCCCCCTAGACACCCCTGTGGGGACAGGACACATCCAACACTGCACCCACACATATCCCACCTGCAAAATATGGGCAACCCGCAACATCATGGGCACCCAATACCCCGGCCCGGGAGGTGACCTACCCGGCACGGCCCCGCAGCGCCCCGGCGATGACGCACATGCGCACAACGCAGAGGCCAACGACAGCGCCACGCGTGGGCTGCACACAAACACCGCAGGGCCGCAACAACACACCACACACACCAGCCCCACCCTGAAGGCACAAGTCACGTGGTCCCCCTACGTCAACCATGACCACAACCGAAAACTCACAGTTGCCAAAACGTAGTCACACAAATGTGCCGAACAGGGGAGCAAAGTGACGTCGGAAGAGGACACACACCTGTTTGCAAAGCATGGAGAAGCACACGGCAACTGCCACAGAACTGCACAAACAATGGACATTGACCGCAAAAGGCACGCCAGTCACAACAAACAACAGCTATACCATCCTGCACACACCATCAAGCCATGCCATGTCCAAAATTGAGGAACGCTGCTGCCTGCGAACAGGTGTTCACAATCACGGCGCCCACACACCAGTCCCAATGCACAGCGGGAAAGAAGTGACACACCCACACACGCGAGAGCAGATAGCAGTGAATGTCCTTCCATTCCCACAGCCAAATCACATTGCAACATATCCCGCAGGAGAACGGAGCCATTGGAACAACCACAACCCAAACATAGCCATGCTGAGTCAACCATCCACTGGCAGATAAGGCTGAACATGAAAGAAAGATAAAACTACAAAATACAATCATACCACTGTGCCTTGTGGCTCAAATGCAAGTAATCAGGAAGGAGTCAGACACCACTGGCCTTGACCATTCATAGGAGCATGTGGGATGAGGGCCTGTGGCCGCCTCCCAAGCCATACACAAAGTCCTGCCGCCTAACATCCATACAAGAACACACAGCAACGTCGGAGGTTGAACGCAGCAGACAGCCCAGACAGACGGAGCACGACATCCCAGCACACCGCAGCAAAATGGACGGGGCACCAGCACTATACACCTACACCAGACAGATGCAGCTGTACAGCAATAGCTTGCAACAGATACTAGGCAGTGCAAATCTGGCCATGCTGAACGTAAGTTATCGAGTAACTTACCGCATTGAAATGTTCAGCTGCGTCAAGCCCGTTTTCTACTGTCGGAGGTGCCCGTACCACTGGCCTGTGGATGTATGTCTCTCCAACCCGGCATGTCCAATCGGGGACCTGGTACAACTGTTCACACCCCTGGACACCCACGACAGGAACTGTTCAGTGTATGGGGGCATGGCGTTCGTGGCTGCAATAGGACACACACTGCAATGGAACCAGTGTGCCTCCGCACAACGTATGCTGGATCACAGTTTCATCGAATGTCACCCGACATGTCCCATCAGGATCATACAAGGGACAACTTACGAGGAACACGTTGCAACCCACCATCCGCTTCATTGGATGTCAGCCACAAATACCACCAATGCGAGGGATGCTCTGCAGGAAGGTATCGCATACCTGACAACCTGTCAATTCATGGGTCCCCAAATCAATACCCACAACTGAACATTCATGTGCAACACCCCACCCATGCTTGCCGTCCGCACGCAGTGGCCAGTCAGCTGTGCAACAACTACACCATGCACTCGGAAAGAAACGCCTCACCATCAACTCCACCGTCATGACACCTGACAGATCCGGGACATGCACCCTGTCCATCACCAAATCCCCTGTCCCTGCATGAACACGGGAGGCTGGAGAATGGGACCTGTGTACAGTGACCACATGGCCAACATTGCACGCACCACAATGCTACAACATGCATGCCGCGCACCTGAACACATGCTCCTGTATGTGCACGCTTATCTGTCTGCTGAACAACTTGAGAACTGTCATCTCACCTCCCTCTGAACGTCCGTGCCAGGACATTTGCATGGACAACAAATGCAACACCCCACAACATGTCCCCGGGCAGTGAGTCATGTACAGTAGCCACCATATCTCAACAACATGACAGGCTATGCTGCATGCATGTAGGCACATGCTCTGATGACACCTCTGACGCAGGTGTGTCGGGGTCACAATTGTCGTAAACCTGTGCCATGGGACTCAGATGTACTGTGCACATGATGTAAAGTTGTCTGATAGGGTAAACCAAAACTGTCTGTGTCACAGCCAAGGGCACCTCAGTAATGAGCTAATGAACTGTAGCATAGCAAGGGCAGGGCATTCTGAACTCTGAAGCCCCATCTCCACAATTAACGACTCATACCATCTACCTGTACCCCCTTATGTATATGTAATCATGCTAAGTATATCCTCCACATGCATAACGCTGCCAGTAGTGTCCACATCCTGCATTACAGGGGTGGTAAGCTCAAATACATGCCTTAAAGCCAATACCTGACTCTGGAGAATTATTGATCGTAGACAAGTACGAATGAGAGAGGATGAGAGTGTGTGAAGTACACGGGACGTGTGAGATAACCATGTAGTCAAGTGACATTGGATGTCAATGCATATGATTCGTTGCCACTGTGGACCCGGTTAAATACCACAGGTCGTGGGCCTTGGCATGTCAGAGTCTGACGTGGCCCAACAGATCTTCACATCAACACTGACGGCCTGGTCACTACAAAGCACAGTCCTACAAATGTGTACAATGACCTTCACAGTCTGACATCACACTCAACAAGCAAATATAGGAGCCACGCCAGTTACACGCCACATCAATGCATGTCAAAACACACACGACATCAGTGTGGGTGGGCAGGGCTGCACAGTGAGTACGAACCGCCGAGATGTACAGACATGCACAATTGAACAAGCCACAATCTACACATTCACACACCCTGCAGACCCACAATGGCCAATACACATCAAGTAGGAGTCCACCTGAACTGCAAGGACACACCCACACACTGTGCAACAGACAATACACACATGTGCCCACATGAACAGACCCGAACAAGGACACAAACACTGACCATGCCCCTGTGTAACACATGTGTGTAGTCGACATTGCCAGAGCGCACACACACACACCAACAGCACCCCAAAGTCACACCACACACACACACCTCCCAAATGCACACATTAACAGTAAGCCATGTGCCCTGGCTCGAAGTTCATCACAAGATACACATACACGTACACTGCTGGCCAGCCAGCCAGTAAGCTCACACAAACCCGCACACTCTGCACATGCCACCTGTCATCCTGTGGCCAGACACACACCCTGTGCTGTGCATGCACGTAAACATGACATGTACACATCAACACAGAAATAGCACAACATACATGCAGACAATCCGTGTAACAGACACACGTCAACATCACACACACAAGTAGCTGAGTCTGTAAGAAGTGAAGTCACAACCACGCATCATACACATAGGAATGTGTGACCAGACATAGCAATTGTTGAGGTACCATTCACGGCATGTGCCTCACCTAACTATGCACACACAGGAACAACAGCAAACAGCAACTTCACAGACACAACCCACTACAGGAACCACAGCATCCAGTCACAGAATACATGGACAGTTGGCAACAATGAACTACACCAGGGACAGTGGCCACTCCGCTGTGCAGAGTACTGATAGGATAAGCTACGTATGCATTGTGTGTGGGTGTACCCTGCCATGGACAGCAACACTGCCATGGCAGTCACGATAGCCAGCACAGCCACCACTGTGGCACAGGTAGGTGTGTGAGGGTGCCCAACATTCAAACAAGATGCCAGTCCGACTGGGTGCAGGCTGTATGCTACGGGACAGTTGGATGTCCGCCCCTGAGAGAGAAGCACAACTGTGGAATACACACATGTGGCATGTGAAGCGGGAGGGCTACTTGGCAAAGGTGGGTCTGTGACACGGGTGGGTGCACACATGCAGTGTCGAAACAGACTGTGTGGGTACAAACCCGGCGGGGGAGACTACCACTGTTCTGGGAATGTGGTACGACCAGCTGTCTGGGGACGAATGTGGACTAGTGTGTGCACAACAGGCGGGCACACGATCCATGCTGCATCAGGTGTGGACGTTGGCTCCCCCTCTGGGGACATGCTGGATACTGATGTGCGCAGCCAGGCCCCTGCCGAGACATTTACACCCCTGGCCTTCAGGTGTACTCCCACATCGTCCACCTGCACAGGCTACCCAGGGCATGGGATGGCAGTGGAGCTTGGTGGGTGGGATGCCATGGCACCCTGCTCCTGGTCACATCTCGCAGGCAATACATTCTCAGTGTGCAGCAGGGCCAAGTCCCGAACAAGATGTGGGGGACGCAGACGACATGACAGGTAGTGACGTCACGGAAGCTGGCTTGCACCATCAGACTCATCGCCACCCCTCGCCCACCCCACAGATGCGATTGCATCATAGGAGCACGCGCGTGAGCAGCAGCTCCAATCTCACCCCAGAGAGGCCAAAGAGGGAATGTGTGGCTCCACACGCTCCAGTCACCGAGCCCACGGTAAAATAAGTGGTGGGACGCCGTACACCCGCATGGTACCCGGACTCGTGCCCTGGTGTGCAGGCATAGCTACCTAATGGTTTTGCGAAGTGTGTGATTTGCATGACACCCGTTGGCGGGGGATGGCTCGGAGGCTCTACACCATGGGTACTCACAAACCTTCTCTCGGGGGCCAAATCCACAGCGTGGTTTGTGGCCGAGGGCCGCACCGGTGGGGGCGGGGTCAGTGGGGGAGGGGGCGGGGCTAGTGCAGAAGAACTATGACCATGAGGTTGAACACAGGCCCCTGCAGCGGACGCCTTCGTCCACTGAGCCACCAGACCCGGCATACACACATCTCTCTCTCTCCATCTATCTCTCTCTCTCTCTCTCCCTCCGTCTCCCTCCCTCTGTCTCCCTCTGTCTGTCGCCCTCCTCCCTCTGTCTGTCGTCCTCCTCCCTCCCCATGTCTCCCTCTCTCTCACTGTGTCCCTCCCTCTGTCTGTCTCCCTCCCTCTGTCACCCTCTGTCACCTCACCCCGCCTGTGAGTCAGCCCGGGCTGAGACAGCTTCCCGGGCACACACACAGCCGCACCGAGTATTTCACAGGTCTTCATAAGACCATTCACTTGTTATTGATGCTTCGTTGCATTACACCTCTACTTTCCGCCCCTGCATCTCCACTCAGAGATGCAGGGGCGCTGAGAAGAGCTGAAATACAACACAGCCTCATTAACAAGTGGATGGTCTTTCAAAGCATCGCCCGGCCCCCATTGAGTCCTGCTGCAACCGGCGCAGTTTGCTGACACTTACAGTAAGTACACAGGTAGGATATCTGCAAGGTCCGCGGGCCGCCAAGGACGGCCTGCCGGGCCGCTGGCGGCCCGCGGCCCGTAGTATGAGTACCCGTGCTCTACACCATGAGGCACATATCACACCCCATGGGTCCCTTGCCAATGTCAGCGGATGCTATGACATTGCGCGCCGGGGTGTGTCTACATGTCGTCTGGGATGGTGTTTGCAGCATGGCCCGCTAGGGCAGCTACAGCTCCCATGTGTGGTATGTGGTGTATCCGGACTACGGAGACAGCCATGCTTTGTCACTGTTGTCCAGGGCATGACTCGGGGTACCATGCGGCTGTACGGCGTCCCCCCACCCATTTACCCGTGAGCTCGATAACTGGAGCGACTGGAGCCACACATTCCCTCTTTGGCCTCTCTGGGGAGAGATTGGTGCTGCTGCACACGCGCGTGATCCCATGATGCAATCGCATCAGTGGGGTGAGCGAGGGAGGCAATGAGTCTGATGGTGCAAGCCATCTCCTGTGCATGTTGGGACCCCACAGGCTCAGTATCATTGTGCTGCGGATGACCGACATGTGTGTCCCCCACATGCACTCCTACACACTGTAGTTGTCTTACACACACATGACTTTTGCCGGTATTCGCCTTGGGCAGTGTGCGTGGAGCTCGGATTCCAGGGACTGCAGCTCCTCGCCGGTGAGTGGGCATGGACATGTCCTCAGAGTCGTCGACATTAAGGTGGACAGGTGGCAGCAGCAGCAGGTGTTGTCGTGGGGTGGCAGTCAGCAGTCCCTGGTAGCTGTGGTAAAGCCTGTCTCCCTCCCACACTGATATAGCCCCGTTGGGGCTGATTCTGCGTGACCAAGCTGCTGCGCTTGGTGTACCGCTCAGCCTGTGTACGTTGTGTTGTTGGTGTGTGCCATACTCACCCAGCCTCGGAAGAGGTGTCAGGCACAGCAGCTAGGTATAATGCCGTGGTGTTGCCGCTACTCACATATGCAGTCTGACTCCATCATCATGCCTATCAAGCTGATATGGCCTCAATCCCCATGTGTCTACTCATGGCAATGGTATGTGTCAGTGGTCCTTGCTACTGGTAAGGGGATCTGTGTAAGAGTAATGTTGCTGTGCTATCCCTACTTGTCAGCTGTTCGTTGATACTATTGCTTTGACGGTGTTCTTTGTGTTGTGTATGTGTCGATGCCATGTTGTGTGTTGCATTGACATGTGTCCACTTCCATCTGTCCTAGGAGGAGACCAAACATACATCGCCCCTACCAATTGCTGTCGGCCATGGAGGATGTGGAGGTCATCAGGAAGTTCCATCTGGACCGGCCCACCCTGCATCGCCTATGTGCCATGTTGGAACCCCACCTTCGTTCTCGCAGGGTGTATCCAACTGCATTCACCCCCATGGCCAAGGTGATGGCTGCACTGCATTTCTTCGCCACCGGGTCATTCCAACACACGGTGGGCAGTGGAGGTGGGATGTCCCAGCCCATGTTCAGCAAGGTGCTATGGGATGTCCTGTCGGCTATGATGCGGTACAGGAACCGGTACATCAGATTCCCCAGGGCCCGTGATTTGCCTGCGGTGAAGGGTGCATTCTATGCACTCGGACGCATCCCCCAGGTTGTTGGTGCAATTGATTGCACCCATGTTGGCCTTGTTGCACCACAGGCCACTGAGCACATCTACAGGAACCGGAAACATTTCCACTCCCTGAATGTGCAAGTGGTGTGCCTGGCGGATATGATCATTACCCACGTGTGTGCGAAGTTTCCCGGGTCCACCCATGACTCGCACGTCATGCGCCACAGCATCCTCCCACGTCTGATGACCAATCTTCAACCGGACCGTGCGTGGATTGTTGGTGACTCTGCATATCCTAATGGCCCTTGGCTTTTGAGTCCACTACGCAATCCTCGTACACCAGCAGATGTCAGGTACAATGAGGCACGTGGGAGGACCAGACGTGTGGTGGAGCGGACATTTGGACTCCTGAAATCCAGATTCAGGTGCCTGGATCGCACCGGGGTGCACTGGCATACTCCCCACAGAAGGTGTGCCAGATTGTTGTGGCATGCTGCATGCTGCACAACCTCGCTATTCGCAGGCAGATCCCCTGATAGTGGATGACGGTGATCAGCCAGGGCCCCCGCCTGCAGGCCAAGCCGTGTCCAGTGACGAGGACAGTGGAGAGGAGGAAGCAGTGAATGAGCGTCAGCAGCTCATCGCCCGCTACTTCACCTGACGGTGAGTGACCATGTACGACGGCTGATGTCGCTGTAGTTGTGTATGTGTATGTGTGCATTGTCAGGGCGGCCTATTGTTGACTGAGTGCTGTGTGGCAATGGTCCTTGTCCAGGGTAGTATGCCACTGAGGGTGGCTGTGACATTGTGCCCTGTTGCTCTGTGAGATGTGTGTACATTGCTTAGGCCTGATGAGAAGTTCTGTGTGATGAGTGTGTGACACACACAGTCAATGGACTCTTGTTCTGTTTGTCACCCCTAGGTCCCTACAGCCTCTCCTGCCCTATCGACAGGACACAGTACAGATGATTTTCTGAACATGCTGACGTTTGTGCACCATTGCTAATAAACATAGCAGATGACATAGGATGTGATACAGGTGTATTTATTTAAAAGCTGACATGTGATTGTGGGGAAGGTGATCAAGGAGGTGGTGCATGCTGTACAATGAGTGGACGGTCATGTCCGCGTGATGGTCAAGGTGTACCCATGTAGTCCTGGGTCCGCAGTCCAACAGACATTTGCCACTCGACTGGCAGTGTGGGGTAGGATGGTAGTCCAAGTGAATGCAGGGGGTGGCCACCATGGCTGGCTGACTCACTGGCGTTTGGTGCGTGCGAAGTCCTCCCTGGACATTTGTTTCCTCTTTGGACGGCCCCTTCCACGTTTGGGAGGGGGTGTGTTTGTGGGCTGCTGGTGGTGGCTGTGGATTGCCCACTCGCTGTGGACGCCGGGGAACTGGATGTGGCACGTCCCTGCGCCCCAGCAGGTGGTGTCGTAGGTGTTGTGGTTGGCCTTCTGTGGGCCCTCACCTCCACCACTAGCTGGCCCATGAGGTCCACAAGTCAGCCCATGTGGGCGTCCATGGACCTCAACACACCAAGGACTTCCCTCGTGGCGGAAGCTGACCTGGTTCATTGTCCCTGGGCCTCTTCATAGGCCCCAAGGACTCTGGCTTTTTGCGGCAGGGCTTGGCTCCCAGGCTCTGTTGGCGTTGGCCTGAGCCTGCTCCTCCCACCTGGACTGCTGCCACCGGCCTGCCCACTAGCCACATTGCTCATCCGGGTCCTCCTCCTGGCTCCCAGGGTAGATGTTGTGGTTCGCGCCACCTCTTGGGATGGCTGCGTGGTCAGGGAGGCCGTGGTGGTGGTGATGGTGGTGGTGGTTGCGGCGGTGGTGGTGGTTGCGGCGGTGGTGGTGGCCGCTATGACCGTGGCAGCAGGGGCCTGGGACTGGTCACCAACCCTGGGAAATGGGTTGGTGGGTAGGAGAGGCCCTGGGGAGCGGTTGGGCCCTGCCACACCAGATGGGCCTGCTCGGTGGTCCTCGTCCGAAGAGGTGTCCGGGTCTTCTACATCCGTGAGTCCGTGTGGGGGGGCTTGTGGACTGGCTGTGATGGCTGGTGTCTCCATCCTCAGCATCCTGCTGGTCGTCACCTGTGGGGCGGAGACAAAACGTTATTGTGTTGCACCTTGCAGGGTTTGTGTTAGTTGTCTGCCATGCACAGTTTGTGCACTGATTTGCAGGATGCGTGTGTATGTCTCTCCAATGTGTGTGCGTGATCAAGTCACTGGAATAGTGTGATGGGTGCATCTGGCATGGGACGGATTTGAATTGCCAATTGGTGTGTGTTGCAGTGCCCCTACATTTTGTGGCTTTGGTGGGAACGAGGTACAGCCCCATGGACGGTTTGGTGTTGGAATATGGTACTGTGGTACATACAGTGACATATGGGTGCAGAGGGGGACATGTGTTTTGGCCACACGACACTACAGGGACAGAGGTGTGTGTATGTCTGTCTTAGCCAGCATATCTGCTCACTGTTGTCATTTATGGGCATTCCACAGCAGGCATTGTAGTGGGTGAGTAATTGTTGTATGCCACACGACGTATTGAAGATGGTACGATTCCTTGGTGTGCGTGCTACTCTCACCCATGTGCAACAGTGCAGTGCTCTTGGAGTGTTGATTGCATTCTGTATGTTGTTACGCACAGTGTGACGAGCGCTTCAGACACAGCAGATACAGTATTGGTCATCGGCAGGACTCTTTGCTGTACTACCGTCTATGGGGCAACTGTTGGGATGATATACCTTTCCTGTCACTGGGGCTGGAAGATGGGATTGATGGGATCTTAAATGTGCATTGTGTAGCTGTGTGGTTCATGGGTCCAGTGGTGTATGTGACATTACTGGGGTTCCACTATGTTTCATTTGGACGAGATAGTCTTACATGGTTGATGTTGTACTATGTCAAGGGTAGAAGCAGACACGACTACATGGACAAGACCTGGATGGTGTTGCTGTTGTGTGTGATGACTGACACAGTGCACGCCATGTGGGTCAGTACTCCAGTTAGACCTGTGCATGCTGACGTGACTTGTTACGTGTTTCTGCATTTGTGATGGCTCATGTGGGATGTGACTCTGTGATTGCTGTCCGTGTGCACATTGGTCAGATGTTTGTGGCAGGGAGCAGTGCTACCTGTCGCTCTGCTAGGTGACATGTCCCACATGTTGATCGTAGTACAGTCCACATGCCTACAGACACCCCGCCCTATACAGTTGTCTGCCCAATTGTTGGTTCTGAGGGTGAGATGCAATGGCTACCACATGATTGTGGGAGGGAGGGGTGCTCCATCTTGCTGGTCTGTGGGTGTGGGGGCCGTGTTGTGAGTCGTGGTGATGGTTTACCATCAACAGACAGCCCTCCATGTAGAGTGACATGTCTACTTGTCGGGTGTGGGTGTGCACTGCTATGGCTATGACATGGGTGTGGGGAGTGCTCCATCTTGCTGCACTGTAGGGGTGGGGGCCTGGGTGGGGGGACTTCTGCTGTCCCCCCTCCGATACTCAGAGATTGTGGTACGGCTCCTTCCCTGTTACTTGTTGGTTGGTGCAGCTATGGCTGACACATGGGTGTGGGTGTGGGTAGTGCTCCTTCCCGCACTTCTGGGGGACAGAGGGACCTGGTGGGAGTTGTGGTGCTGGCTGCCTGTGCACATGCCCCCATGGTTTTGTTTGTTGGTACCTTTGGGCTGTGGGTGTGGGTGTGTCTTTTGCATGTGTGAGAGATGTCTGGTGTGTTGTGTGCTGGACATGGGGGTGTTTGGCCCTCGGTGCTATGGAATTCTGGACGTGCATGTCAGTACATAGCGGTGTGCTGGTATACATTTGTTTGTACTTACCAGCCTCCACTCCCCCTGGTATTCCGATGAGACTCTCCGGATGTAGTATGCCTCGCACCTTCTCCTCCCACGCCTTGAATGTCTTGAATGGCGCGGGTGGTCCGCTGCCAGTCCTGGCAGCCAGCTCCCGGTTCTTGGCCTCCTTCTTCCTGACAAGGGTTTTCATGTCCTGCCACCTCTTGGTGATTTCCCCCGGTTGCGTGGCACGTTCCCGACTGCATTCACCTGGTCTACGATCCTTTTCCACATCCTGTTTCTGGTGGCTATTGGTGTCTGTTGGACCTGGTTCCCATAGATTTGTGGGTGCACCTTGATGACCTCGTCGACCATGACCGTCAACTCTGTGGCAGTGAACTTGGGCATTCGTTGTGTTGCCATGGTGCGTAGTGTGGTTGTTGTGGATGCTGGTGTGGTGTGTTTGGTGTGTGATGTGCGGGGGTTTGTGGTGCCGGTGTTTAGGTGGTGGTTGTGGTGGTTGTGGTGATGGATGTGATGTGTGTGTGCGTGTGGTATGCTGCTTTCCTCTGTGTCTCTCCGTGTTCTCTGCTGTGGTATTGGCTTTGTCGTGGTGCAAGGGTTTGTGGTCTGTGAGGGGGCTGCTTTTGTACTCACCTATGTGGGTGTGTCATGATGGTCTATCGTTTTCAGGTGTGTTGGGCGTGGTGTCCTGGGATTTATGCTAAATCTATATTTTGACAGGGGCATGTGTCTTTGGGATGGGTTCTGTGTCTGTGTATTTTGGCGTCGTTTACTGTGTGTACTTGTTGGCTGTGTTGTGTGTATTTGTTTGTGCCGCCACTGATTTCCGTGCACGGACGTGGCCGCCAGGCCTTCCGCATTGTCAGTTCTTCATTTCTATTGTTCGTCGTAGCGGGCGGGATTTGTGTTGGTTTCCCGCCTTCATGTCGGGGAGATCATAATTTGACGTGCGGTGTGTGGTCCGTCCGCGCGGTCGTCTTTTGCTTTTTCTGGCGGTATTGCGTCCGTGGCGGGCGGTTTGTCTTGGACTCTGTCGTGGACGGGCGGTATTCTGTTATTTTTTTCCGCTGCGGGCGGTGGTTGTTTCGCGTCATCATAATACCTCGGTCGCTATTTCAATGTTGCAGGCGGGCGGTATTTTCAGGCTATGGCGGTTAACGGTATTTTTACCGCCGGTTATCGTAATGGACCCCTAAATGTTTTAAGATGGGCATGAGCTAGTAGTAAAAGAAGTTGAATTTGACAAAGTGGAATATAGAGGCGGAGAGGATATGTACTGCTAAGGGAGGTTAGAGAGTCACAGTAAACCTTATAGAGAACACTACATGAAAAAAATATGTTTTATGGGTGACATGGGTTACGAGTAAAACACAGCATAGTCAGAATATGAAATAGAGTGAAGAAATAACAGTAAAAAGCTCAAAAGATGATCTTTGCAACCAAAACATTTAGCGATAATATTAAATGTGACAGTTTAACAATTATATCATGAGTGATGTAATATGTGGGGTAATTAGCAGTGCACGGTGAGGTTTTTTTTAATTGTAAAGTAAGTGAAATGTAATGTAAAGAAATACAAAGTAATATATAATTACAATTTCTAACTAAAACATCACTTTAACCTTTGTTTTCAGTGAATTTCTAGGTTTTAAAAAAACCTAAAGTGATATTTTATTACATATGTAAAGCCAACCCCATGCCACATGGCCTTTGGCTGTGTGCGCCGTTAGGGTGACCGCAGAGCCTGGTCTGTGTCCAGGCCCTGCATCCAACCCCTCACAGGTAAGACTGCTGACACAAAGGTAGTAAACCTATTTATTTCACCTCGCTTCACTAATTTTAAAACAGAGCTATTCAGGGAATCTCACCGTGGCACCTTACTTTTATTTGTCCGGTGCAGCTGGTGCCATTTGTGTGGAGGAAGTTCTATTGTTATTCAGGTCCACTGCTGGTCACTTCCAGCCGACTATATCTAGCCGATGCCGGCACCGTCGAGCTGTTGCCAATAACCGTGGGCAATGAACTCCGCTCCGCCAGCAGAGGTTGCGGAGATTTGTTAACTACGCATTACATTGAAAACACAGAATTCATGCAATAATTCCAACTCTGCCACGTAGTGGAGTTAGCTACTGCACTCACAACCCTTTGATAAAACAACTTTACCTTTACATGCTAAAAAAAACATATAACCAATTCACAAAAGTGAACTTTGAAAAATACCAGACAATGAGAGAGGTGATGATTTTGGGGTCACCCCTAACCTAGGATGAGGGCAAGCAGATGCCTTGAACACAAAGAGCATATCATACTGAACGATTCGGTAGTGGTCCCATCCTCCTAGGACCACCCCAAGCAAAGTTATGGGCAAAAATACAATGCCAACCAAAGGCACAGCAAAGCATTATGGGGCAAGATTCTAGAGTGCAGTGAATATTATAGTATTAGCTCTCTATAATATATATGTTTTTTTTCACAGCTCATATGCTCTATCATAGGCCCCCATATCAAAGTCCCCAATTTTTTCCTTTTCCGTGATTTCAAACAATAGAGGCTATATTACAAATTGTAGATATTATAGAATTTAGCCCACCATATTTCAAACGATGGGGCATCCTGCTGCAACCAAACTGATGCAACACAAAGTCGTGCTACCGCCACAGCTATAAAGATATCTAAATGGATAGCTTGGTCGGCCCGGTTTAAGGGCATCACCAACCCCTGTTAGCATTACCTCCGCTGTTATATGGACATCGACCCCTGTAATTTCAGTCAAGAACTCCTCAATGTGTCCCCGCCATTGCATTAAGTATGTACAATCAAAAAACATATGCATAATATCTGCCATCGCTGAAGCGCATCTAAAACATTTCCCATCATTTGAACCCCCCCATTTCATCATCCTCGCCGGCGTATAATACAGGTTGAAGAGTGACTTAAAGTGTTGGGCTTTCAGATTGGCTGACAGCAAGATTTTCCCCGCAGTATCAATTGATTGCTGCATATAAACACCATCCTGTCCTAGCAGTATACTCCATTTCCGGTCTTGGACTTCCAAATCATCCTGCTGAGTGTCAATTAAGATACCATACATTACCCCAATTTTCGCCCCTCGTTTAATTGCCTCCACAAAAGGACTAATTTCCATCCCAGCTGATTTATGATGTTTCCACAGATAATCCAGAATTTGCAAAAACTTAAAGAAGTCGTTTTTTTGCAGACTATCTATCAGCCAAGTCTAAAAATGACACAAGTATTCCACCCTCATATAAGTCTCCTAATACTCTTATCCCATTAACCCTCCATCTCTCCAACCTCGACCCCCAAAATATAGCAGGTAATACAAGCGTTGAGTTAATAGATGTATAAAAACAAATCCCCGGGATAGTGAATATCTTACGAACAATCTTCCAGACCTTATATGCTGCCAACACAACCTTAAAGCGTGTTTTTTTTATAGTAGCTTGGCTCCAAGAATTTAAATAGAGAATTTCTAGTAGCTGAACCCAGTAACATCTGATATATTGATGGTGTTTCCGCCGATAAGGCAACTTCCTCCCCTGTTAACAATATCCGCATATTTTGAAGCAGACACACAAAATAATAAAACTTGAAATTTGGCACAGCCCATCCCCCCCTATCTCGTGGTAGCATCATAAACTTGAAGGCCCGGCGCGCTTTCCTTTGCCCCCACAAAAACCTATCAGTTATGGATTGTAATTTTTGTAATTGAGTTCTAGTCAGCTCTAGAGAGACCGCCCTAAAATAGTACATAACTTTAGGTAGAATACTCATCTTGAGCACATTGCATCTCCCCACCAGTGAGAGATGCAAGCATTCCAGCCGATCCAATTGCTGTTGAATCCCTAGGACTATACCTCCCCAGTTGACTTCTATTAATTCCTGCAGTGACATCCTGATTTTAATACCCAAATACTGGGCTTCGTCAGTTACCCGAACATCTCCAGGGCAGGCCGCTTGATTACACATAATTTGAGTTTTTGTTGGGTTTAATTTATAGCCTGACGCCTCCCCAAATAAATTGGCCAAGCGTTCAATCTCTACAGCAGCCTGCTCTGGGTCTGCCGTTGCCACTGCGACGTCATCTGCATAAGCTAAAACCTGCACCTGATATTGCCCACAAGTCATGGACGTGATCTTATTACTCTTTTCCAGCATTGCCAGAAACAGCTCTATTTATATAGGGCAAATAAAAGCGGGGAGCAGGGACAGCCCTGCCTTGTTCCCCTACTAATACAAACAGGCTCCGATTCCTTGCCCATTACACAGATCCTAGCACGCAGTGATTTATACATGATCTGTATAGCCCTAATAAAGTTTAAACCGAACCCCATCTTGCACCTGAGTGCCCATAAAAAAGGCCAGGAGACACGGTCAAACGCTTTCTCAGCATCAAGAAAAATCAACCCGAGCCTAGTATGTTGTACATTAGCGTAATCTATCAATGTAATAACTCTACTAATATAATTGACCGTGCTCCTGCCAGGTATAAATCCATGTTGATGGGTAGATACCAAGGGCGAAATCACACGCGCCAGCCTTGTTGCTAGGATCTTTGCATATATTTTGCCATTTGCATTTAACAGCGAAATTGGTCTGTAAGACCCTGGCAAATTTGAAGGTTTGTCTTTCTTTTTGAAGACAATTATATTAGCCTCGTCCCATGATGGTGGCGGATTCCCGGACTGAGCCGCTTGAAAAGTGACCAACATATCCTCCTTAAGCACCTGAAAAAGCATTCGATAAATCTCCAGTGGCAATTTATCAGGTCCTGCTGCTTTTCCACTAGCCAGCGATCCTATTGCCTCCTCTAGCTCCTCCATGGTTATCGATGCCTCAAGTGCTGCCTGTTCCTCTTGTCCTAACCTGACTAACTCTAATTGCTGGAGAAATGTCTTTATAGCCTGATTGTGACATTCATTCTGTGTATACAGCTCTTTATAAAAGAGGTGCAGTACTTCCAAAATGTCCTCCATAGTTTCTGCTATATTCCCAGCTGTATCGACCAATGCCGTTACTTTCTGTGAAGACTGTTTTACTCGCAACCGCTGGGCCAAACAGCGCCCTGTAGCCTCACCATATTCATATCTCTCCTCCTTATAAGCCTTATATTGACTAGCAATTTCCTTACTCCATACCCTGTTGATCTTAGCTTTGCAACAAGCTATCTTAGTTTGTATTTCCTTGACTTCCAACCTAATCCTAATCCCCTGTATAAGTTCCTGCTCTGCTTCCCTAAGATCCACAAGAAGCCATGCAGCACCGTCTGTTGTTGCTGCTGCTTAGCCAATCCATAACTAAATGTCTCTCCTCTCAGCCCCACCTTCAGAGCATCCCATACCATGGCACTAGAGGTAGATCCTCTATTTACATCCAAAAATTGTATAGCCCAGGTTTTCATATGGTCCATAAATGTACTGTCCAGTAAGAGCTTCCTATTAAAGGTAAAAGCCCTGTCCAGCTTTACTTGACTAATCCTATACATATCCAAAAGCAGTGGGCCATGATCCGCTGTGATCCTGGGCCACACCTGCATTTTTGCCCCCACAATAAGTGATCTAGACGTGAAAACATAATCAAGGCTAACCAGTTTGTGGTGAGGATATGAATAAAAAGTATATCCGGGGTTCGGATGATTAAGAGATGACCATACATCTACCAATCCATGATCGCTTATAAGCTGCCGTAGGGCTTTAAAGACTCTAGGTTTACGACCCTCATATCTATCATAGTGAGCATCCCAGATCTGGCCTTCTACATGGATGTTAAAGTCTCCACATAATATCAGCGGGGTGTCCCACAGAGCCAGTTCTACATTTAACCCCTCTAGTATTGCTGCTTCGTCCATATTTGAGCCATATACTGTGCATATTACCAGTTTAGTATCCCCTACTAAACATTCAGCGATGGACCACCTACCAAAATTATCTACCAATTTTCTCCAGGTACCAACAATTCCTTGGAGGGCCAAAATCGCAACTCCTCTATTAGTGGTAGTCTGTCGAGATGCCACAATCAGTGAAAATCCAAGCTCCTTTAGTACCATACGTTTTCTCCAGGGTATGTGTGTCTCCTGTATACACAGGATATCAGGTTTCATCAATCGTAGGTCTGCCGCTACCCGTTGCTTTTTCCCAATATTGTTCAAGCCACAGACATTAAACGAACATATATGTAGCCCAAAGGTTGTTATTTTACTTGCCATACCTATCAGAACCAGCGGACCAGATGCATGTCAGAGCTTCCAAATAATATATAGTAATCATATACATCAACTTTCTCTTGCTTTGGATTAAGTTTTTTGATAGCCCCTCCCCACACCCCACCTCTACCACCCCACCTCAGCCCCACACAACCCCCACCCCCAGACCACCCCCCACCATGTGCCCCCCCCAACCCCCCACCACCCCTCTTCCCTCCCCCAAAACAGCGGGCATTAGGGCCCACGGCCCTTACGATGGGGAGTTTAGCTTCCTACCCGGGATGCCCCCTCCCCCCTCTCAATCAAAATTCATTTCTCCTCTATTCCGAAGATCGAACCAAGAAAAAACAAACCAAGAATAAAAACCTATTAAGTAAATTACATACAGCATTAAGGACCCAACAGCTCAGCCGTGAACTAGCTAAACCTTTGTTCAGCATTCCCCTTAAAAGGTCCACAACAAGTCCAGATCAGACCATTAAGCAAAAGCCACCTATAGTCAAGCTACTGACATTTCAACTTAGATAGACAACAAATATTCCTTAGCCTGCACTTCTGATGTAAAAAAACGCGTTTGTCCCTTGCATATAATTTTCAGCGTGGTTGGATTTAACAGGAAGGCTTGTGCCCCCTTGCCTTGGAATGGTGAAATTAATTGACGTAGTTGCCACCTCCTTTCCACCGTGTGATGGCAATAGTCAGGCCTGACAAAGAATTGTGTACCCTTCCCCGCTCTCTTCCTATCTGGCCCTGCCACATCATACACAGCCTGCCGTGCTAAAAAGTTATTCAGACAGATCAAAATCGCCCCTGGCCTAGAAGCAGACTGTCCGTCTTTTGCAATATATTGTTTAAATGGAAACCTATGTGCCCTCTGTATTTCACTAGCCCAGTTCCACATTGAGAGTTCCGGAAAGGCTTCTATCAATAAATCCACCACGAATTTGCGAATATCCTGGCCCTCGACTCCTTCAGGAATCCCTAATATGCGCAGGTTGTTACGCCGTAGTCGATTCTCTAAATCGACAATCTTTAATTGCACATCCTCCTTGTGTGAACTCATAGCTGCAGTCGTTGCCTTTTGGGCGACCATCTCATCCTCGAGAACCGAGATCCGCGCTTCTGCTTCAGTAATTCTTTCCGTAAATTCATTGCAGGCTTTGGCGATCCTCCAAACAGTATTCTGCAATTTCCGGCAAGCAGTGTGAGTTTTTAAATTCTCTGTACGAGTCTCGATTCTATGATCCAGAATACTTGGATATATTGATCCCAATGAGATTTCTTCATCTGGTTTGCTTAGTACTTCTCCCATGACCGAGCCGACAACCCTTTCTCCTTCAGGTGACATCTCTAATGAAGAAGAAAAGTCCCATAAGGTACTCTCTCTCTCACCTATTTGCTGCCCCTTTTCCTTGGTTACTCTTATTTTCTTACGCACAGTCAAAACATCGTTTTTTTCCTCATCAAGATAGGCGCTATTCTGCTCACTGCCAGTGCTCAATAATGAACCCTTAGAGGAACTTGATTTAGTGTCTAGCGCACTTTCTTCCTCTGACGTCTCCGAAGGATCAGACATTGAAAAAATGTTTTCACCAGAGTCAATCTCTTTAGCAACACCACCATAAGCTCCTCCATGCTCAACCAAGTCCGGGGCTAGCTCAGCCACAGATCCCATGCCGGACCCATTTTCTGTGACCTTAACTTTCTCCATTCTCTCACTGATTCCCTCCAAGGTTCGTTCGTGATTTGCTGCCGCCACCAGCTCCACAACATCGTCCCCCCTCTCTTGTGTATCACCCGAACTACTCTTGGGGTATTCCTGGGGTGACAGCTGCCGCTGAGATACATTGACACTCATTTCCTCCGAGATCAAATCATGATTTACTGCTGCTGCCAACTCCACAGCGCCCCCCTTGTCCTGTGCACCACCTGGACTGCCCTTGGGGCATTCTTCTGAAGACAGCTGCCCCTGAGATGCATTGTCAGCCACTACCTGCGCCTCCTAATACTGTTTCTGGTGTTTTCCCAGCACCCGCTCTAGAAACAGCCGTAGAAGTGACTCTCTTTTTAGCCAAAAAGATCGGGGTGACTTTTCTATTCTCCATTCCCTGCTCACCTCCTTGCAGCAGGTTGTCCGTATTGCTCTGCAGACCTTCCACAGTTACACGCTGTGTACCACGCCCGGTCACAGCAGCTCTGCTGCCGGACACCGTATCCACCATTACGCGAGTCTTCCCACCTCTCGCTGATTTCGGCGGCATACTGCTTCCCTGCTTCCCCAGAGCTTGGAAGACTCTGCCTCTCACCACCGCCGGGCTCACCACCGCCGGACTCCCTGCCGAAAGACCCAAGTGATACAACGCTGTCAAGCCCTGTTGAGAAAACCAGTAGACTCAGCCCCTATGCCGGTCCCGTATCGCCATCAGTGAGTATTTTTTCTGGCGCCGCCAATAAAGTTATCTTCTTATCCTATTCAGGGGCATATTATCAAGGGCCCATCGCCGCTTTAGCGGCACTTTTTTGCCGCTAAAGCGGCGATATTTTTATCGCCCTATTAGCAAGCTGTCGCTAACAGCTGTTAGCGCCAGCTTACAGGCGATAACGGGCGGTTTTTATATCGCCTTGCATGCCAGCGATATTTATCGCTAATGACATGCAAGGTAGGCGTTCTGTCTCTAAACTTCACAAAAACGCCCGCTAACCACACTTCGCCCTATTAGCAAGGATGGCCCGGACCCGCGAAGCGATAAAAAAAGTGTCGCTAAGGCCTGCTAGCTGCAGGTTTTTAAGACCAGAAAAAAGCAGGTCTTAAAAATGTGTATAAGACTTGGGCCCACAGCTATGCATGTTTTTGGTGCTGGACTGCGCTGCAAGCAATATTGCAGCGCTGCCCTGCGACAAAAATATAGGGGCAGATATACAATCCCCCTGCGACATCTTTACGACACCGTTGCGCCACTTATGTGATGCAGCGGCGTCGCAAACAATGCGCCACTATGCGACAGATGTACAACGTGACGCATCTAGTGAGATGCGTCACGTTGTAAAGCCCTGAGCTACATCATACCTGCGTCAGGTATAATGTATGCAGGGTGGGCGTTACGTCGCAAGGAAGCCCCGTAAAAGTAACGCTGTGAAATCTACAAGATTTCACTGAGTCACCTTTACGTCCCCACTGCGTCAAAACCCCACGCCTGCTTGTAGCAGGCGTAAGGAGTGACGCAGCATTGCAAATATAGGATGCCCCTGAGCAGTGCTGGAGTAGCGTCGTGCTTGCGACACGACTCCAGCACTGCGTCACCTATACGCCGACAGATGCGTCACGCATCTGTCTCTCCTTGTGCCACAGTGAGCTGCATTGTAAATGCAGCGCATCCATGGTGGCGCAAGGGGTCCTAAACGTCACGCAAAATAACTGGCGCATCCCTGCTGATCTGCAGGGATGTGCCAGTTATTGTAAATCTGCCCCATAGTGCAGGAATGAGCACCATCACTAAGATAGTGCGCATTCCTGTGCCCCAGTCATGAAAAGTGTTTATGCGCTGTGACAAGACAGCGTTGCAACACTTCTCATCACACCCTCCTTGCAACAGCATGGATGCGCTGTACTCACTGGACAGCGCTCCATGACGCAAGTAACGACAGATACGTCAGGAATCCTGACGTATCTGTCTGCGCTAAAGTCATGCATTGCTGCAGTCATGTCACAACCATGACGCAACTCCAGCAATGCATGGGGCCAGCCCACCCCTGTGGCACAACATCACCCTCATGCCTGCCATGAGGCAGGCGGAAGGTACTGACGCAGTGCCGTTCATGAGGGGTGTCCGAATGTCTGCGATGTTGGAGATCCATCGGTGGTGGTTGCGCGCTGTGGTGTCATCGTTGGGAAGCATCGGTGGAGTGTTGGTGCGGAGGGAGTCGACGAGACGTTCTGCGGTGGCCTGGATTCAGCTGCGACGGGGTGCGATGTTGGTGCTGGTGTCCGGTGGGCAAGGTGAAGACGTCATTCATCCAATGATGGTAGTGCAGGAGAGTCCGGTGTTGTGGCTGTAGTTGAAGTACCTGCTGGCGGAGGTGATGTGCCCGACCGTGTGTCCTGCTATGTGGCCTGTTGAGGTGACTTGCTGCTTGCGTCTGATGTCGGTGACCTTCCCCAGGAGGGGGTGGTGCTCAGGTCACTGGGGTTGCCCAGGTGGAACTTGAGTGCACCGAGTTGGATGTCGTTGGTGGATGGGAGACCCTGGGGTGCAATGAGGTCCTAAATGGGATTGGAGAATGGGAGGCTACGGCCCGGGGGACCTGCACATGAGGGTGCCGCAGAGGATGTTCTTGGGCTTGGTCCTGATCTGGGAGTTGACGTTGTCCATGGTCACCCTTGGCACATTAGAGTGCGTCGTCAGTCGGAGTGTGCCCCTGTAGGTGACGGCAATGCCTCCTCCTTGACTGTCTGGGTGCTCCTTGCGGATGATACTGCAGCCGTCTGTGATGGCGAAGGCGAAGTCCGGTACGGAGCAGAGGTAGGTCCTGGCAGGCGAGCTGGAGTCCAGGGTTGATGGCGAGGAGGGTGCAGGCATCGTAGCGGTGGAGTGGCCAAGAGGAGTGTTTGATTTGCTCTAACGCTCCGTCCATCATCCCCTTTGGTATCGTTTTGTTCGCCCTAAGTTGGCAGGGTATGCCCAGACGTGGGTCCCTTGCTCACTTTGCCACTGGATTCAAGATAGCCTGGCTGATGAGGGTTTTGAACCCGAAACCGGTCCCAGGATGCTTGTTTCCGGTCCAGGGAAGACATGGCTTGGCAGTTCGGGCTGGACTGTTCCCATGAGGCACAGGGTCAGACTGATTTGCATATGGCCATGTCTGAACTGGGGTGGTGGAGTGAGCTAAAGAATGATGATGGATTAAACCCAGATCAGTTGACTGGGGGTGAGTGTTTGATTTGCTCTAACGCTCCGTCCATCATCCCCTTTGGTATCGCTTTGTTCGCCGTAAGTTGGCAGGGTATGCCCAGACGTGGGTCCCTTGCTCACTTTGCCACTGGATTCAAGATAGCCTGGCTGATGAGGGTTTTGAACCCGAAACCGGTCCCAGGATGCTTGTTTCCGGTCCAGAGAAGACATGGCTTGGCAGTTTGGGCTGGACTGTTCCCATGAGGCACAGGGTCAGACTGATTTGCATATGGCCATGTCTGAACTGGGGTGATGGAGTGAGCTAAAGAATGATGATGGATTAAACCCAGATTAGTTGACTGGGGGTGAGTGTTTGATTTGCTCTAACGCTCCGTCCATCATCCCCTTTGGTATCGCTTTGTTCGCCCTAAGTTGGCAGGGTATGCCCAGACGTGGGTCCCTTGCTCACTTTGCCACTGGATTCAAGATAGCCTGGCTGATGAGGGTTTTGAACCCGAAACCGGTCCCAGGATGCTTGTTTCCGGTCCAGGGAAGACATGGCTTGGCAGTTCGGGCTGGACTGTTCCCATGAGGCACAGGGTCAGACTGATTTGCATATGGCCATGTCTGAACTGGGGTGGTGGAGTGAGCTAAAGAATGATGATGGATTAAACCCAGATCAGTTGACTGGGGGTGAGTGTTTGATTTGCTCTAACGCTCCGTCCATCATCCCCTTTGGTATCGCTTTGTTCGCCCTAAGTTGGCAGGGTATGCCCAGACGTGGGTCCCTTGCTCACTTTGCCACTGGATTCAAGATAGCCTGGCTGATGAGGGTTTTGAACCCGAAACCGGTCCCAGGATGCTTGTTTCCGGTCCAGGGAAGACATGGCTTGGCAGTTCGGGCTGGACTGTTCCCATGAGGCACAGGGTCAGACTGATTTGCATATGGCCATGTCTGAACTGGGGTGGTGGAGTGAGCTAAAGAATGATGATGGATTAAACCCAGATCAGTTGACTGGGGGTGAGTGTTTGATTTGCTCTAACGCTCCGTCCATCATCCCCTTTGGTATCGCTTTGTTCGTCCTAAGTTGGCAGGGTATGCCCAGACGTGGGTCCCTTGCTCACTTTGCCACTGGATTCAAGATAGCCTGGCTGATGAGGGTTTTGAACCGGAAACCGGTCCCAGGATGCTTGTTTCCGGTCCAGGGAAGACATGGCTTGGCAGTTCGGGCTGGACTGTTCCCATGAGGCACAGGGTCAGACTGATTTGCATATGGCCATGTCTGAACTGGGGTGGTGGATTAAACCCAGATCAGTTGACTGGGGGTGAGTGTTTGATTTGCTCTAGCGCTCCGTCCATCATCCCCTTTGGTATCGCTTTGTTCGCCCTAAGTTGGCAGGGTATGCCCAGACGTGGGTCCCTTGCTCACTTTGCCACTGGATTCAAGATAGCCTGGCTGATGAGGGTTTTGAACCCGAAACCGGTCCCAGGATGCTTGTTTCCGGTCCAGGAAGACATGGCTTGGCAGTTCGGGCTGGACTGTTCCCATGAGGCACATGGTCAGACTGATTTGCATATGGCCATGTCTGAACTGGGGTGGTGGAGTGAGCTAAAGAATGATGATGGATTAAACCCAGATCAGTTGACTGGGGGTGAGTGTTTGATTTGCTCTAACGCTCCGTCCATCATCCCCTTTGGTATCGCTTTGTTCGCCCTAAGTTGGCAGGGTATGCCCAGACGTGGGTCCCTTGCTCACTTTGCCACTGGATTCAAGATAGCCTGGCTGATGAGGGTTTTGAACCTGAAACCGGTCCCAGGATGCTTGTTTCCGGTCCAGGGAAGACATGGCTTGGCAGTTCGGGCTGGACTGTTCCCATGAGGCACAGGGTCAGACTGATTTGCATATGGCCATGTCTGAACTGGGGTGGTGGAGTGAGCTAAAGAATGATGACGGATTAAACCCAGATCAGTTAACTGGGGGTGAGTGTTTGATTTGCTCTAACGCTCCGTCCGTCATCCCCTTTGGTATCGCTTTGTTCGCCCTAAGTTGGCAGGGTATGCCCAGACGTGGGTCCCTTGCTCACTTTGCCACTGGATTCAAGATAGCCTGGCTGATGAGGGTTTTGAACCCGAAACCGGTCCCAGGATGCTTGTTTCCGGTCCAGGGAAGACATGGCTTGGCAGTTCGGGCTGGACTGTTCCCATGAGGCACAGGGTCAGACTGATTTGCATATGGCCATGTCTGAACTGGGGTGGTGGAGTGAGCTAAAGAATGATGATGGATTAAACCCAGATCAGTTGACTGGGGGTGAGTGTTTGATTTGCTCTAACGCTCCGTCCATCATCCCCTTTGGTATCCCTTGGTGCTGAGCGCGGTCCAGGGGCTGACGGACGCAAACGGCGTAGCCTACAGGTTGCCTTTGGCATGTGATACAACCATTACAATGCAGGCAGTACATCGTTAACAACGAAACTCCGACCACGCCGGTGCCTTAACAACGCATTTGATTACAACGCATTGTGAGGTCAGTTATGGGGTAATTTTAACTTTTTCATGTGTGAATGTGTTTTGGATGTCAAAAATGAAAATTGTTGTTTTTCTGGGGGTCAGATTTGAGAAATGGGGTGTGCTTTTGGGGTAAAATATGAAATTTGGGGTGTATTTTGGTGTAAAATATGAAAATTGGGTTTTTTTGGGGGTAAAATATGAAATTTAGGGTGTTTTTTGGGGTAAAATATGAAAATTGGGGGTTTTTTTGGGGTACAATATGAAATTTGGGGTATTTTTGGGGGTAAAATATGAAAATTGGGGTGTATTTTGGGGTAAAATATGAAAAATGGGGTGTGCGCTTTTCTCAAATGTGATTTTCCGGTGTGTTCTGGGGGTTCTAAAAGGGATTCTAGGGTTCATGTTAGGTTTTGTTGTGCAAAGGTTAGTGTTGGGTTGCACTCACTGAAGTGGGAACAGTGATCTTGATGTCTCAGCCATGCAACACCTACCCTACTGTTGCAATGTGCCTAGTATTATTATGCATTGGAATGGAATGCGAGGTCATGACATGCGTCGCAACTACATATGTGCCTTTGGCACACGAGTGGTACGCCCGCAGTGCATGGGCGCACAGCGGACAACAGTGAGAAGTGCGGGGGGTCTGGACAGCTGTGGGGTGGTAAACGCCAGAAAGAACACTGGATGGTGCATGGACGCGGGGATGTGTGTGTGAGCGGGTGTTGTGAACATTTATTGAGGGAAGTCTTACCTCCAAGCCGGGTCCCGTGTCTTCTTAGCTCCTGCTCTCCTGCGTCTGCTTCCAGGAATAGGAAGTAGCCAGCCAGGCTCCCTCCCCGGAGTCAATCACAACGCTGCAATGCAGTGGTGGGATTGGTAATTGGCAACGGGACAAGTCATGCAGCCCGGGACCGGAGGGGTGGGCATGTTCTCCATGCAGGCTGTAATGCAGCCTGCATTGCGAACAGGGAAGTGTGCATGACTGCATTGGGCAGCCTGAGTGGGCCGAACAAACAGTCGTTGCGCACTTGAGTGGGCATGCCAATCCGCCCATGCCCTGCACAGTGTTTGGAGCAGTCCTACCCACCCCCGAGGATACATAGCACGCTTACATCAGTTAGTTAGCCCTTGTGTTCCCCCTTTATGAATTATTTATTGGCTTCTCTGAGCCCGCACTTCCCGCCGCTGCTGCCCCTGCGGCCCGCACTTGTCCTCGCCCATTCCCAACTCCCAGCTCATTGATCCTCCACCCTCCCCTCATACATGGCGGACGCTGCGCGATTGCGCAGCGGACACGCGCCGCTGACGCACAGATGGCGCACCTAATACCAGCCCGTCTGCGCCCATCCGCAACCCAACCACGACCAGCGCCAGGGACCCTGGATCACGGGCCACCCACTGCTACAGCACAGCCACCCTCCATGCACTCAACCCTGGAAAAGTCAGAGACTGACAACAGGCCTCGACTAACACGACACACGGCCAGTTCTCCTGCCTCCACTGCCGCCAGAGCGTAATCACCAGCCCAGACTCCAACACAGCCGACGCCAGCACCGGCGACACCCTAAGATGCATCCTCCTCAACGTCGCTCCGTGCACAGACACGCCGTGGAAATCTGGAACCTACTCGACTATCTCTCACCCGACATCGCCTTCTTCACAGAGACTTGGACCAACGCCTCCTCTGCACCCAACATCAACCTCGCCATCCCGAACGGATACAAGATCCAGAGGAAGGACCGCCACACCCACCCAGGAGGGGGCCTCGCATTTGCCCCCAAAACCACCATCCGCATCACCACCTCCAGCAAATCCTTCCCCATCGCCTAACACCTGCACTTCCAGATCCAGAACAACCACAACTCCACACTCCCAGGAACCCTCGTCTACAGACACCCCGGCCCACGGACACACCAGCCAGCCCACCATCTCCACCTGGCCGTCAGTCACAGCCGAAGATACCGCCTCAACCATGAAAGGCATCCACTCAGGGGCGCCCACCAACCCATGCGCTCCTCACATCTACCACGGAGCCATGGACGCCAGCACACACGAACTACAAAGCACCATCAACACCACCTTCAAAACAGGCACCTACCCAGACGACTGGAAGCGTGCAGAAGTCTGGCCCCTGCTCAAACAGACCACAGATGACCCCACCGACCTCAGGAAATACCGGCCCAGCTCGCACATCCCCTTTGCGCACAAAGTTGCAAAGTGAACAGTCAACAGGGAACTGACACGATTCATTGATGGCAACGCCATCCTCGACCCGTCACAATACAGATTGCGAACCAACCACAGCAACTAGGCCGTCCTACTCACCGCCACAGACGACATCCACACCCTCCTGGACCAAGGCCACTCCGCAGACCTCATCCCACTCGAGCTTTCAGCGGCCTTCTTCACCGTCTCCCAACGCACACATGTCGCAAGAATACACGACGCCGGCATACAAGGTACAGCCCTAGACTGGATCCGATCATTCCTCCCCAGAAGAAGCCAAAGGATCAGACTGCCACCCTTCCTCTCCTATCCCACATAAATCACATGTGGACTCCCACAGGGGTCATCTCTGAGCCCGACCCTATTCAACATCTACATGGCCCCCCTCGCCGCCACCGTCCGACAACACGGCCCCAACATCGTAACCTACGCTGATGACACCCAGCTCATCCTCTCCCTCACCAAAGACCCCACTGCCACCAGACACAACTTCCAGGAAGGAATGCAGGACGTCGCAGTCTGGATGACCAACAGCTGCCTGAAGCTCAACGCCGTGAAGACAGAAGTCCTTGTCCTTGGAACCACCCCTTCAGCATGGGACAACACCTGGTGGCCTTCAACCTCGGAAGCCCACCTACCCACTCGGACCACGCCAGAAACCTCGGCATCCTACTCAACCCATCCCTCACCATGAGCAGTCAGGTCTACGCTGTCTCCTCCAGCTGCTTCAACACCCTCCGCATCCTCCGCAAGCCCTTGAAATGGATACCCCCAGAGTCAAGGAAGACAGTCACCCATGCACTCATCACCAGCAGAGTGGACTATGGACACGCACTCTACGCCGCCATTTACAAGTCCCTACTCCGTAAAGTACCGACATTACAGTACACCGCCGCCATGACTCGTCCTCGGCATTCCCCGGCACTAACACATCAGCCTGTGTGGCTCAATGGTTAGAGCGGCAGACCCTGATGCAGAGATCTGGCCCGGGACCAGGGTTCAATTCCCGCCTCGGCGGGTCTTGGGCTCAATTTCCTCGGACCTGATAATTCTCGCCTCGGTGCCTATTCTAATCATGGGTCCCACTCTGCAACTCTGGGCAATAGCTTGCTTAATCTCCACAACGGCCCCAACAGCGCTGGGATGCCTGGCTTCACCCTGGGGGTGCCCAGGAGTGGACATTTCACAGGGAAAAGCCAGGAAGGGTTCCACAGCGGTATGCGTACAGCGCCTGGACACCCCTTTGGGGGTATGGGTGCGCTTTACAAGTACAAATTTCATTTCATTTCATTTCAGCCAACGCCTACGTAGACTCCACTGTCTCCCCGTGGTGTAAACAGTGACCTTCAAAATCATCACTCACGCCTACAAATGACTACACATCAACGTAAACAAATACCTCAACGACAGAATCAAATTCCACCTACACAAATGAGACATCCGATCTTCCAACCTCGCACTATCCGAAACCCCGCACATCCACAGAGCCAGAGCAGGCGGGAGATCCTTCTCCCACATTGCATCCAATACCGGGAACGAGCTACCGGCAGACATCAGAGGTGCCCCCTCCCTGTACACCTTCAGGAAGACCCTCAAGACCTGGCTCTTCAGCTAACAGATCAGCGGCACCCCACCTCAGTGCCTTGAGACCCTCACGGGTGAGTGGCGCGCTTACAATTCCCCTGAGTGATTGATTGATTGTGTTATCATCATGTGATGATTGTTCCTCTTCTGCACTGCTTGGGTTGGTGGGGCAACGCTCTTCCAACATAGCGGTAGAGCCGCCACTGGGGGTGCGTCATCTACATGTGATAGGCATGAGCAATTCCCCCCCGGCCCTCCTGAGCTACGCGTCTCACCTTCTCCTTACCTTTACATTGACCCCGTGGCGCTGTCCACTGCACTCTCTCCAAATCTGTGACTCAGCCAGCAGGAGCCTAAGCCAGGTGTGCTTCCACTGGGCTGGGTGCAGCAGTCACCGCATTGTCCGCTGGTGGACCACCCGATGCAGTTGATGCAGCAGGGCTCCCTTAGGCGTGTAGTTGCAGTGCTCAGACCACACAAGTGCAGCTTAGCACAGGGGCCTCACCCTCCAGAGCATCCGGCCAGCCCAACATCATCCATCCTATGATGCAGGGAGACGGCACCCACCATTGTTGATCCCCTTCGTGCATCCCGGTGTAGTGGTGGATTGTAGTATTCGATGCGGACCCCAGTACGTTGGTGCGCCTGAGCGCCTCTACCATTAACTGCTCCAAGGTGAACAAGGCGGACTTCTCACACAGGTCAGCAACGTGTCTCCATGCGACCTGCCAGACTTCACCACCAGGTATGGGTGATCGTCGCGATCAATGTCTCCAGCCACGGCTCATCGACTCTACGGCTCCTCCACATCCCACTCCAGGCTCCAGACGCAGGTCCAGTGAGGCATCCAGGCACCAGATGCAGGTCCAGCGAGGCATCCAGGCACCAGACGCAGGTCCGGCAAGGCATCCAGGCACCATACGCAGGTACAGCGAGGCATCCAGGCACCAGACGCAGGTCCAGCACGGCATCCAGGCACCAGACGCAGGTCCAGCGAGGGATCCAGGCACCAGACGCAGGTCCAGCGAGGCATCCAGGCACCATACGCAGGTCCAGCGAGGCATCCAGGCACCAGACGCAGGTCCAGCACGGCATCCAGGCACCTGACGCAGGTCCAGCGAGGCATCCAGGCACCAGACGCAGGTCCAGCGAGGCATCCAGGCACCAGACGAAGGTCCAGCGAGGCATCCAGGCACCAGACGCAGGTCCAGCAAGGCATCCAGGCACCAGACGAAGGTCCAGCGAGGCATCCAGGCACCAGACGCAGGTCCAGCGAGTCATCCAGGCACCTGACGCGGGTCCAGCGAGGCATCCAGGCGGTCATCCTGGATGTTGGGTGGCTTGAGGGGGTTGTTGATGTGTGCTGCACTTGGCCCTGGAAGCTGCATTGAACTTTTTTTGTGTGCATCTTTTGTATGGGAGGTGGACTGATTGGCTATTTTTTCCACACTTGCTGCTTAGCGTGGTTTTTTTTATCGCTGATTGGCTTCATCGCTAGATTCCGGCCGCTATCGCCTATTTCCCTATCGCCATCGCTCTGCGGTTAGCGGCAGTCTTTGCCGCTGATCCCTGAAGCTATCGCCTGTTAGCGACGTGTTGGTAATACGTCGCTAACATGGCGATAACTATCAGGGATCGACGGCGATAAAAAAAATGCTGCTAAACTGGATTAGCGATAATTATCGCCTCTTCTTGCTAATATGCCCCTCAGACTTTTGATTGTCCAGTAGCTTTACCGCTCAGTCCTTCACATCAGACCCAGAGGGGGCAGGATAGACCGGGAGCTCGCTTCTCACTCGTCCGAGCCCTCGGACGCCATCTTTCCCTTGGATACTATAATATTCACTGCACTCTAGAATATTGTCCCATAATGCTTTGCAGGGTCTTTGGCTGGGATTGTATTCTTGCCCATAACTGTGCTTGGGGTTGTCCTAGGAGGATGGGACCACCACCGAATCGTTCAGCATGAGGTGCTCTTTGTGTTCAAGGCATCTGCTTGGTTCTCTCCCTAGGTTAGGGAGGACCCCAAAATCATCACCTCTCTCACTGCTTGCTATATTTTCATTTTCACTTTTGTGAGATGACTATATGCATTTTAGCATGTAAAGATAGTATTATTTATTTTTTAACTAAAGGTACTGCTTGTTATGTTTTCATTTTCGTGAGATGACTATATGTATTTTAGCATGTAAAGATAGTTATTTGTTGTTTTATTAAAGGTATGTAAGATTACTGTTTTATTGATACGTATGCATAACACGGAGTTCATGCAGTAACTCTGGAGTAAGCTACTGCACCCAATAACTCTGGAGTAAGCTACTGCACCCACAACCATTTGAAAAAACAACTTTACCTTTACATGCCAGAAAGCATATAACCAAATCACAAAAGTGAGCTTTGAAAAGTATCAGGCAATGAGAGAGGTGATGATTTTGGGGTTCCTCCTAACCTAGGGGGAGGACCAAGCAGATGCCTTGAACACAAAGAGCATATCATGCTCAACGATTGTGGTGGTCCCATCCTCCTAGGACCAACCCAAGCAAAGTTATGGGCAAAAATACAATGGCAACTAAAGGCCCAGCAAAGCATTATGGGGCGAGATTCTAGAGTGCAGTGAATATTATAGCATTAACTCTGTGCTGAGCCTGGAGAGCCTTCCCCTTGAGGAATGTTTTGATATTGGATACTATAATATTCACTGCACTCTAGAATCTCGTCCCATAATGCTTTGCAGGGCCTTTGGTTGGGATTGTATTTTTGCCCATAACTGTTCTTGGGTTGGTACTAGGAGAATGGGACCACCACCGAATTGTTCAGCATGATGTGCTCTTTGTGTTCAAGGCATCTGCTTGGTTCTCTCACTAGGTTAGGGAGGTCACCAAAATCATCACCTCTCTCACTGCTTGCTGTATTTTCATTTTCACTTTTGTGAGATAACTATATGCATTTTTGCATGTAAACATAGAGTTACTTGTTGTTTTATCAAGAGTATGTGAGGTTTCTGTTTTATTAATGGGGATGAGACAGAACAGAGTTACAGAGTGGAGTTCACAGAGTTTTTGTTCAATTACGCAGAATTCCGCGTGGTGGTACTCCGCCAACTACGCCCACCCTTAGCTGCCAAGACTGCTGACACAATGGTAGTAAACCTACTTCATTCACCTTGCTTCGCTAATATTAAGACAGGGCTACCCGGGGAATCTCACTATGGCACCTTACTTCCTGGTTCACTGCGGCTGGTGCCGTTTGTGTGGAGGAACTTCTATTGTTATTCAGGTCTGCTTCTGGTCAGCAGTCTAGCGATCTCCTTTGCATCACTTCCGGCTAGCTATATCTAGCAAGGCAAGTCCGTCTGCACCCATCTGTGTCGGGCCATCGCCAGGAGCCAGAACCCCTGCTTCTCCTCCATCAGAGAATAGGTATGCTCAAAGATTTGTGTAGTCTCAGACCAGCTAAAAGAAATGGACAATTTGTGTAAAGCTAAGTCCATATGCTGTAATGTTATCTTTAAAAGTCCATGAAGGTCCCTGGCTTGTTCAAAGTGTAGACTTCAAACCATGTCTTTTTCAGAAAGTCAAAATCCTCCAGAGCCTAAAACCAAGACTAATAATCTCTTGGCGCCCACTCCAACTGTTGTTTCAAGGTCTCACCCCCTAGAGGCTATTCTTCCCCTCAACAGCTTAAACTGTTTTTTAGTCAATGCTAGATCCCTGCCTAAACATACTGTGAAACTTTGGGATCTACTCTCTTCCTCTCCTTTTGAGATCGAATTTCTTACTGAAAAGTGGCTACGTTCCAAGTCCCTCCCATCCATTACAATTGCGCTACTTGACAATTATAAAATACTTAGATGAGACAGGGAATGCAAGATTGGGGTTGGCACTGCCATCATTTTTAAAGAAAATACTAAGGTTGCAATAATTGACACCTTCGTAGGAGATTGGACAGAAATATGCATTTTTAAGCTTGACTCCTCCTCCAAATTCTGCTGTGAAGGAGCGTTAGTCTATCGTCGGCCTGGTCCTAAATGGGACTTCAGTCATTGCCTACTTGAATATATTGCGCCCCATGTGCTTGCAAGGCAACAGTTCCTCCTGTTGGGAGATTTTAATTATCATGGGGAAGACCCCCTTAACCTAGAGACTAGCCAACTACATTCTGATCTAGCAACGTTAGGTCTACATCAACAAGTTAAAGGTCCAACTCATATCGTGGGCCACACCCTCGACCTAATTTTTACAAACACTTCACAATTTTCCTGCGATTCACCAAAACCTTTACTCTGGACTGACCATGCACTTATTTGCTTCCAGATTCCCACACACAAGGTGAAGGGTAATTTGCCCTCTTGTCAAAAAATCTATCTAGACAGTGGTGGAAAATTACACCAGTCTCATGGGCCAAGGAGCCGACAACTCAGACATAGAGCAAGCGATTTCTAACTTTAACAGTGCGCTAAATTCAGTTTTTTATAAAATAGCTCCTCTTAAACAATATGGAAAGAGCCTGCACAGACCTCAGGCACCTTGGTATTTGTTAGGACTAAACACAGAGAAAGCCTTGTGTAAAAGACTAGGAAGAAGGTGGGGCCAGACTAATAAGCCCACTGAAACAAATATTTATAAATTGGCCTTAACCACGTATCATCGTAATATCAAGAACGCTTGCAAACTATACATAGGGAAGCAAATTGCTGAGGCTAGTAACTCCTCCAAAACTCTTTTTAAAATACTCAAATCCTTTTTAAACCTAGAGGCATGGTCTCCAGAACTAAATCTGTCACAATCACTTTGCAAAGCTTTAGCTAATCACTTTGAAGAGAAAATCAGAGTGATCTACCATAACTTCCCCAACGCTCTTGATTAGCCTGCTGAGAAGCAGGTAGTCTTTACTCTTCTCCCTGAGGATGTTACCAGTCTAGGTAAATTCAAAGAAGTTTCACCAGAGGCAATTCAAAACCTTCTTCACTCAGTGAAATCTGGTTCACCCATAAATATCTGCACTCCTAGAACTATGGCTGACCTCACATATGAGCTGGCCCCTTCAATCTGCTCTCTATTTAATCTATCTATCACCAAGGGGAAAATCCCATTAGACTGGAAGACGGCCCAGATCAAACCTTTTAAAAAAAAAGGCCAACCTGACATCGATGGATCTTACTAACTACCGGCCTAGCTCGCTCCTCCCTCTACTGTGGAAGTTGTTGGAAAAGCACATTAATAAGCAACTCACAAGCTATTTGGAGTCAAATAGCTTATTAGACCCTTCTTAGTCGGGCTTTAGACCACTAAACAGCACAAAGACAGCTCTGCTAGGAGTCACCGACCGCATCAAATGCTCTCTCTATGCAAATATACCTTCAATGTTGGTGCTGCTGGATTTGTCAGCAGCATTTGATACGCTATCCCATCCTAGGCTTCTTGGTAGACTGCCTGAGATCTGGATTCATGGAATGGCTCTACAACGGATGGCTGACTTCCTTTCAAATAGGACCCAAACGGTCATTCTGGACCCTTATAGGTCACGAATTATGAGTCTGGATAGAGTTCAACAGGGTTTCTTTCTCAGCCCTACGCTTTTCAATATTTATGTGGCCCCCCCTCGCAAAAATTGTCAAATCTTTTGGCTTTGAGATCATATCATATGCGGATGACACCCAGATACTTTTTTCCTTTGAGAAAAATCTAACAAAATCTAAAGTATCTTTTTCTGTTGGGACGAAAGCCATTGCTACCTGGATGTCCGAAAATAGACTCCAGCTTAACACTGCAAAAACTGAGATTATGTAATTTGGGAGGGCCCAACTACTTTGGTCACCTGATAGGTGGCCATCAGAACTGGATATGGGCCCTTTACCCAAACTAGTGGTAAAAAATCTTGGAGTCCGGCTGGACCAATCCCACACTATGAAAGAACAAATCTCTGCCACTATAGGCTAATTTTTTTACATGTTGCATATGCTGAGAAGAGACTTTCCTTTACTACCACTCTCCACAAGGAAAACTTTAGTCCAGGCACTAGTTATCAGCCGTCTAGACTATGGCAATTCGCTTTTGGCCTCCGCAAATGAGAAGTTGCTTTCTAAGCTTCAGGTAGTACAGAACACCACTGCACGTCTTATCTGTAATCTCCCCCCTGGAACAGCATCTGCCCCTCTTTTACAGTCCCTACATAGGTTACCTGAGAGAAACATAATTAACTTTAAAATTTGCTGTCTAGCTCACAAGGCTCTACATGGTAAAGGGTCTACCTATCTATCATCAAAGCTCACCCGCTATACCCCTTCCAGACTCCTAAGATCATGTGACAACATTTTGTTTAAAGTCCCCAGGTTCAGAAAGGCCAGGTCAGGCTGCAGATGGTTTTCCTTCCTCGCCCCCAACTATTGGAATAAACTGCCACTGCAATTACGTATTTGTGAAGACCACTTCCACTTCATGAAAGTACTCAAGACTCATCTATTTTAAGAATAGCCCTCTCTATCTGTTGTCCTTGTCTCGCGCCGAGATACCCCTTCAGGGGTGATTAGAACGGGTAATAAATCAAAATAACATAACATAACAGGCAGCCAACCCCATGTCATACACAGCCATCGGCCATGGTGGTGCGGGGTTGGCAGTAGGGCCTGGCCCTTGAATCATGCCATCGCAGACAAGCATCCCCACACCATGCACAGCCAAAGGCTTTCACAGTTTGCAGTTTGTCTCACTAGTCCTAAACACACTCAGGCAGACTTAATGATTTTCTCAAAGAGTCACAATACCAAAATATAAAAAGTGAGCCTATTGTCTTTATCAAGGGGTGAGCATATCAATATAGATAAAGCAGATCTATCATTTTTCTCCAAAAATTACTAATAATTTTATTCAAATGTATATTTTAGTAATTCATACAATGCAATGTTTATTATCAGTGATTAATATAAAAATGTTTATTAAAGTTTTATAAAAAAAAGTGTGTGAGTTTTTCTTTGAAAGATAGTTTTTATTATGGCATTTTGTGGGCAGAAAAATGTTAAAAGAAAGAAACAGAGACATAGGTTTTAAAAAATAAAATAAAATCAACATGTCTTTTAGTCTTTCTTTTAATATTTTTCAGCACACAAATTGCAATCATTACAACAACCACAGGAGGACCTTGCACTCCAGCTAAGGCGCATAGACCTTCAGCTAGGAGTGCTTTAAAAAAGTATGGTAAGCTCTCCTCTGGTCAAGGATTTAACATCTATGTGTCGGACTTAGCTAGAGTAATCAAGGTACATGGGATGGGCCTTACATCTTATGCCGACGATACGCAATTGGTGTTGACTATACACAATGATGGTGAAAAGGTAGCAGCCAACTTTCAAAAAGGCATGCTTGCAATCAGTAGCTGGATGACCAGTAACTGCCTTAAGTTGAACTCTGATAAAACAGAGGTTATGACATTTGGCAAGCTATCTCCTATCTGGTCCTCCTCTTGGTGGCCTGCCTCACTGGGTCCCCCCCCACTCCCAGTTACCAGGGTTAGGAACTTGGGCGTCATATACGATGACAAATTGACTTTTCTGCCTCATGCTAACTCAGTGGTCTCAGCCTCATTCCACAAGTTACGTATGATAAAAAAGATTTTACCATTTCTGCCTCTGACTGCAGGAAAAACTCTGGTTAGTACACTAGTCATGTCTACCATTGACTACTGTAACGGGCTTCTTGTAAATGCCCAGAACAAGGTCATTCATAAGCTACAGTCAGTCCAGAATGCAGCCGCCAGGATGCTATCAGGAACCCCTAAATACAAGCCAATCTCTCATGTTATTCAGAAGTATCACTGGCTTTCTGTGAAGAACCGCATAAAGTTCAAGGCCTTGTGCATTGCTTACAAGGCTTCCCGTAACACAGGACCTCAGTTTCAAATCAAGGAGCTAGCGACCTATATTCCGGCCCGAGCCCTTCGCTCATCCACTGCTTTTTTGCTTAGGGTCCCACGCACTAAAACTGCCTCATGGGGCGATAAGCGTTTTATAGTCGCCACTGCAAAACTCTGGAATTCTCTTCCACTAAAGATCAGATCTTGCCAATCTTTGCTAACCTTCAGGAAAATGACAAAGACCTGGTTGTTTAATCAGTAAGTTCCTCCGGTATATGGTATTTGCCTGCTGTCCTCAGCGCCGAGACACCCATGGGTAATTGAGCGCTTTATAAATCTCATAAACATAAACATAAACATGAGCCAGGAGATTTACTTTTTTTTAATGTTACTCAGGGGAATGTTGCAATACCTGCAAACCCCTCCCTGAGCCTCTATGGGCCCCAGGGGCCCCACCTCCCGGGGTATTTATTTACTATTAAGGGGAGGGGGACATGAAGCCCCCCTCCCCGAGCCTTTAAGGCCCCCAGGGACCCCAGAGCCTATATGGGTGCACTGGTGTCCCCGGTGTGTTTTCTGTGTGTATATATATATATATATATATATATATATATATATATATATATATATATATATATTATCTACTGGCGGTCGCCAGTAGATAGTTATAGTTACAACCTATTATCCATAGGAAATCCGCGACATTCTATTTGAAATAACTCTCTTGCCGGTTGACGTATCTTCGCAAAAGTTTCAAACTTTGTGGGGCACTCCGGTCCGCTCCTACCCTGAAAGTCTCGGGGGGATTCGTCAAGCGGGGGCCGAGAAAAAGGGGGGTCCCAAAACGCGTTTTCCCCATGCAATTTTCCATAGGAAACTTTAGACACGGCTACAGCCCGAACTGCTGAACGGAATTACACCAAATTTGGCAAAGAGGTAGTTCTTGGTTCAGAAAGAACCCTTTTGTTAAATGGTGTAAATCCGTTCAGTAGTTGCTGAGAAAATCAAAAGTAAAAAGATAGATATATCTGGGCGGAGCCTAACCACACATGTCATCGTGAGATCTGATTGGCTGTCAGCACTTCATCCTGGAATTGCTGGCAGCCATCTTGGGACCAATATAAATGATAGTACTCCATTGAAATGCATTGTAGTGAATCAAAGATTTTGAGGGTTACCAAAAGGAGAACTATAAAGGGTGATAACAGACTCTAGTTACATTAGAATTCATTTGTTGATGGTACCATACTAATTTCAGGAATTGTGGTGTGTTCTAAGGTGATTTTACCCTGTGAAAAACCTTCTGCTGGGATATCATGAATCATGTTTGAGAGAAAACTATTTTCACATGCTTGTCCCATAGAGTTTTGGAAGGTGCTCCAGAAGGTAAAATGAGAGCATATTTTCTGTAAATTCACATTATCTTTCTCAGTCATGTGAGAATGAAGTCTGACATTCTCAGTAAAACATGTACATCCAACAAGGGCAGAGACTGTCAGTTGATTCCTTTGTGTTCTACTGCAGCTTCCCAGAGTGTTCTAAAGAACAACTAGAGTGCTAACAGCCTTACTTATGACAAAAGTATGGCACACCTGAAGCAATCCTGATTGGAATAAACTGGTAACACTTAAAACATTTAATTTAAAAAGGAACAAAATGATGGGGTTCATTTTGTCATAGAAATTATGGTTAGTGCTGTAGAAAGAAAAATTAGGATTTCAAGTGTGATCTCAAATATCTTCCTGTTATATTTCAACAGGAGCAGCCTGCCAGTTGATGCCTTTGTGTTCTACTGCAGCTTCCCAGAGTGTTCTAAAGAACAACTAGAGTGCTAACAGCCTTACTTATGACAAAAGTATGGCACACCTGAAGCCATCTTGATTGGAATAAACTGGTAACACTTAAAACATTTAATTTAAAAAGGAACAAAATGATGGGGTTCATTTTGTCATAGAAATTATGGTTAGTGCTATAGAAAGAAAAATTAGGACATGTTTCAAGTGAGATCTCAAATATCTTCCTGTTATATTTCAACAGGAGCAGCCTGTCAGTTGATGCCTTTGTGTTCTACTGCAGCTTCCCAGAGTGTTCTAAAGAACAACTAGAGTGCTAACAGCCTTACTTATGACAAAAGTATGGCACACCTGAAGCCATCTTGATTGGAATAAACTGGTAACACTTAAAACATTTAATTTAAAAAGGAACAAAATGATGGGGTTCATTTTGTCATAGAAATTATGGGTAGTGCTGTAGAAAGAAAAATTAGGACATGTTTCAAGTGTGATCTCAAATATCTTCCTGTTATATTTCAACAGGAGCAGCCTGCCAGTTGATGCCTTTGTGTTCTACAGCAGCTTCCCAGAGAGTTCTAAAGAACAACTAGAGCGCTAACAGCCTTACTTATGACAAAAGTATGGCACACCTGAAGCCATCTTGATTGGAATAAACCGTTAATACTTAAAACATTTAATTTAAAAAGGAACAAAATGAGGGGGTTCTTTTTGAAATAGAAATTATGGTTAGTGCTGCAGAAAGAAAAATGAGGGCATGTTTTAAGTGAGATCTCAAATCCTCTTCTACTTCATTAGAAAATTCTGACATGCAGACTGAAACAATCACTTTCAATACCAGCAGCAGACTTCCAGTTAACTCCCTAGTGAGCAGTAGCTTTACTACAGTGATCTAATGAGCAACTAGAGTGCTAACATTCTGAATTTATGGCAAATGTGAGACACATCTGAATGCCTTCTTGATGGAATCAAAGTAAAAAACTGAAAGCATTTCCTACTGAGGAGACTGCAGTAAATGAGGAAATTAGGAAACTTCATAACAAAGGTCTTCCAAGATGGCCACCAGAGAAAAAAGAGCCCAAATGTAGCACAAATATTACCCAGATGTAGCCCACATATAGCCCAATGACAAAAGTGTGCAAAACACTTTTTATTTTTAGTTTTTTTGCAGTTTTATGTAGTGCAGACTGGTCAGGTATTGGAGTGTTGCATCTTAAAACATGACCCCCTACACTACAAAAACACCACTGCACTACCCTAAACGCTAAAACACTACCCCCAGCACGACCCCCTACACTACACAAGCACCACTGCACTATCCTAAACACTAAAACACTACCCCCAGCATGACCCCCTACACTACACAAACACCACTGCACTACCCTAAACCCTAAAACACTACCCCCAGCACGACCCCCTACACTACCCAAACACCACTGCACTAACCTAAATCCTAAAACACTACCCCCAGCACGACCCCCTACATTACCCAAACATCACTGCACTACCCTAAAACATGACCCACTACACTACACAAACACCACTGCACTACCCTAAACCCTAAAACACTACCCCCAGCACGACCCCCTACACTACACAAGCACCACTGCACTACCCTAAACCCTAAAACACTACCCCCAGCACGACCCCCTACACTACACAAACACCACTGCACTACCCTAAACCCTAAAACACTACCCCCAGCACGATCCCCTACACTAACCAAACACCACTGCACTAACCTAAATCCTAAAACAATACCCCCAGCACGACCCCCTACACTACCCAAACACCACTGCACTAACCTAAAACATGACCCCCTACACTGCACAAACACCACTGCACTACCCTAAACCCTAAAACACTACCCCCAGCACGACCCCCTACACTACACAAGCACCAATGCACTACCCTAAACCCTAAAACACTACCCCCAGCACAACCCCCTACACTGCCCGAACACCACTGCACTGCCCTAAACCTTGAAACACCAGCCCCTGCACGACCCCCTACACTGTTCGAACACCACTGCAGTGCCCTAAACCCTGAAACACCACCCCCAGCACGACCCCCTACATTGCCCGAACACCACTGCACTGCCCTAAACCCTGAAACATCACCCCCAGCAAGACCCCTACACTGCCCGAACACCACTGCCCTAAACCCTGAAACACCACCCCCAGCACGACCCCCTACACTGCCCGAGCACCACTGCACTGCCCTAAACCCTGAAACACCAGCCCCAGCATGACCCTCTACACTGCCCGAACACCACTGCACTACCCTAAACCCAGAAACACCACCCCAGCACGACCCCCTACACTGCCCGAGCACCACTGCACTGCCCTAAACCCTGAAACACCAGCCCCAGCACGACCCCCTACAATGCCCGAACACCACTGCACTGCCCTGAAACCCTGAAACACCAGCCCCAGCACGACCACCTACACTGCCCGAACACCACTGCACTGCCCTAAACCCTGAAACACCAGCCCCAGCACAACCCCCTACACTGCCCGAACACCACTGCACTGCCCTAAACCATGAAACACCAGCCCCAGCACGACCCCCTACACTGCCCGAACACAACTGCACTGCCCTAAACCCTGAAACACCAGCCCCAGCACGACCCCCTACACTGCCCGAACACCACCGCACTGCCCTAAACCCTGAAACACCAGCCCCAGCACGACCCACTACACTGCCTGAACACCACTGCACTGCCCTAAACCCTGAAACACCACCCTGTGCACAACCCCCTACACTGCCCGAACACCCCTGCACTGCCCTAAACCCTGAACACCACCCCCAGCATGACACCCTACACTGCCCGAACACCACTGCACTGCCCTAAACCCTGAAACACCACCCCTGCACGACCCCCTACACTGCCCCAAACTACTGCACTGCCCTAAACCCTGAAACACCATCCCCAGCACGACCCCCTACATTGCACGAACACCACTGCACTGCCCTAAACCCTGAAACACTACCCCCAGCAAGACCCCCTACACTGCCCAAACACCACTGCACTGCCCTAAACCCTGAAACTTCACCCCCAGCAAGACCCCCTACACTGCCTGAAAACCACTGCACTGCCCTAAACCCTGAAACACCAGCATGACCCCCTACACTGCCCGAACACCACTGCACTGCCCTAAACCCTGAAACACCACCCCCAGCACGACACCCTACACTGCCCGAACACCACTGCACTGCCCTAAACCCTGAAACACCACCCCTGCACGACCCCCTACACTGCCCGAAACTACTACACTGCCCTAAACCCTGAAACACCATCCCCAGCACGACCCCCTACATTGCACGAACACCACTGCACTGCCCTAAACCCTGAAACACTACCCCCAGCAAGACCCCCTACACTGCCCAAACACCACTGCACTGCCCTAAACCCTGAAACACCACCCCCAGCACGACCGCCTACACTGCCTGAAAACCACTGCACTGCCCTAAACCTTGAAACACCAGCCCCAGCATGACCCCCTACACTGCCCGAACACCACTGCACTGCCCTAAACCCTGAAACTCAACCCCCAGCACGACCCCCTACACTACCCGAACACCACTGCACTACCCTAAACCCTAAAATACTCCCCCAGCACGACCCCCTACACTACCCGAACACAACTGCACTGCCCTAAACCCTGAAACACTACCCCCGGATGACCCCCTTCACTACCCGAACACCACTGCCCTAAACCCTGAAACACCACCCCCAGCAAGACCCCCTACACTGCCCGAACACCACTGCACTGCCCTAAACCCTGAAACACCATCCCCAGCATGACCCCCTACACTGCCCGAACACCACTGCACTACCCTAAACCCTAAAACACGACCTCCTACACTACACAAACACCACTGCACTACCCTAAACCCTAAAACACTACCCCCAGCTCGACCCCCTACACTACACAAACACCACTGCACTACCCTAAACCCTAAAACACTACCCCTACACTACCCAAACACCACTGCACTACCCTAAACCCTAAAACACTACCCCCAGCAGTACCCCCTACACTACCCAAACACCACTGCACTACCCTAAACCCTAAAACACTACCCCCAGCAGTACCCCCTACACTATCCAAACACCATTGCACTACCCTAAACCCTAAAACACTACCCCCAGCAGTACCCCTACACTACCCAAACACCACTGCACTACCCTAAACCCTAAAACACTACCCCCAGCATAACCCCCTACACTACACAAACACCACTGCACTACCCTAAACCCTAAAACACTACCCCCAGCACGACCCCCTACACTATCTAAACACAACTGCACAATTTGTTACAGGCGTTGCAACGCAGGCCTGTGGTGCTTACTGGAAGTACCTGGTGGGCTAGTTGGCCCCAGGGACCCTCAGGATTCAAGGTGACCTAATCCCCCAACTTAAAACGCGCCACGGGGCGCGTTTGCACAGTGGTGAAAGGAGGGGGCGGGGCCTTAGGTGACATGTGCGCAAACAAGTGTGGAGTTTTGGAACTTTAAAATATTCCTCTAAAATAAGCCGAAATACGAATTCCGATTTACTCACCTGTTATCAGGAGAGACCTCAGTGCTGCATCTTTCAGCCCAGTACTGATCCTCAAAAGTAATTTTAACCGTACTTACCGGTAACTTGAATTTCCTTCCATAGGATATCATTGCCTGCTTTTTGCTGAAAAAGTTTCTAAGTGTTGATTTTTGAAACATACAAATATTCCTCTAAAATCAGCCGAAATCCGAATTCTGATTTACTCACCTGTTATCAGGAGAGACCTCAGTGCTGCATCTTTCAGCCCAGTACTGGTCCTGAAAAGTAATTTTAACCGTACTTACCAGTAACTTGAATTTCCTTCCATAGGCTAACATTGACTGGTTTCACTTGGAAATTCTTCTAAGTGTGGAGTTTTGGAACTTTAAAATATTCCTCTAAAATCAGCCGAAATACGAATTCCGATTTACTCACCTGTTATCAGGAGAGACCTCAGTGCTGCATCTTTCAGCCCAGTACTGATCCTCAAAAGTAATTTTAACCGTACTTACCGGTAACTTGAATTTCCTTCCATAGGATATCATTGCCTGCTTTTTGCTGAAAAAGTTTCTAAGTGTTGATTTTTGAAACATACAAATATTCCTCTAAAATCAGCCGAAATCCGAATTCTGATTTACTCACCTGTTATCAGGAGAGACCTCAGTGCTGCATCTTTCAGCCCAGTACTGGTCCTGAAAAGTAATTTTAACCGTACTTACCAGTAACTTGAATTTCCTTCCATAGGCTAACATTGACTGGTTTCACTTGGAAATTCTTCTAAGTGTGGAGTTTTGGAACTTTAAAATATTCCTCTAAAATCAGCCGAAATACGAATTCCGATTTACTCACCTGTTATCAGGAGAGACCTCAGTGCTGCATCTTTCAGCCCAGTACTGATCCTCAAAAGTAATTTTAACCGTACTTACCAGTAACTTGAATTTCCTTCATAGGCTAACATTGACTGGTTTCACTTGGAAATTCTTCTAAGTGTGGAGTTTTGGAACTTTATAATATTCCTCTAAAATCAACCAAAGTACGAATTCCAATTTACTCACCTGTTATCAGGGAGAGAACCCAGTGCTGCATCTTTTAGCCCAGCACTGACCCTGAAAAGTAATTTTAACCGTACTTACCAGTAACTTATATTTTCTTCCATAGGAATCCATTGTCTGGTTTTCAGCAGAAAACTTTGTGTCGATTTTCACAAACTACAAATATTCCTTAAAAATCGCCTGTATGACTTAAACGCATTCTTTCAACTGTTTACAGGAGATGCACCAGTGCTGGATCCAGGATCCAACACTGAGTAAGAAAAAGTAACGATAACAGTTTTTACCTGCTAAGTGAATTTCCTTCCATAGGATAACATTGGTGATTCTATGAGAAAAAGTTTCTAAGTGTCAACTTTTAAAAATACAATAATATTCCTTAAAAATCACTACTGTAACCAAAACGCTTTTACTCAACTGTTTACAGGAGATGTCCCAGGACTGAATCTAGGATCCAGTCCTGTGGTTAGAAAAGTAATCCATAAAGTAACTAATTGCATTTAACTAGAAATTCACATTGAGCTGAATGTTGCATTGTGTTTGAAAATGTGTTGCCCATTGCAACAACTGTAACTACTGTACTTAAAAGTCTATTGCCTATGTTCAAAGTATTTAAACTAAAGTAATTCATTCTGAGAAAGTATTTTTTGTAATGTAATGTATAATGTAATTACAATGTAATTTAAAAAACAAAATATGTAAAAAAAAATTGTTTCTAAAAAATTTGGAAATCAGTATGAAAAAATTTATATAACAATTAATACATTTAAAAATTGTCATTTACAAAACCTTTGAAATTCACTGAAAAAACTGTAGGTTTCAGACATGTTATAGTTGCAAATTAGCATTTAAAAAACCTTTGAAATTCACTGAAAAACCATAGGTTTCAGGGACGTTATAGTTACAAATTAGCATTTAAAAAACCTTTGAAATTCACTGAAAAAACCATAGGTTTTAGGGACAGTTATAGTTAGTTGGACATTGCACTCGTACAAAACCCGTGAAATTCCCCGTTATAGTTAGTTCAGCTAACTATAACTCGCGCCCGCAATGCACTGCTGATGACGTCACATATTACATCACTCATGACATGGTCAGTGACATCACTGATGACATCACTGATGACATCTCAAATGACATCACTGATGACATCATCCATGTGATAATTTCATGCATCTTCTCACACCCTAATATAACTTTTGATACACCCACTCTAAATTACAGACTGCCATTCTCAAAACCATAGACACTCCAACACCAAAAACTACATACCCACTCACTGATTCTTAGGTCTACACACACATCCACTCACTCACCCGTACAGTCACTCATACTTAGTCACTCAGTACAGGACTATCATATGCACTCATACACCTATATAAACACTCACACACCGCCACTCATCCATAGAGGTACTCACACACCTAGTCAGTCATGCAAAAACTTAATCAATCACCCATTTACTCACCTATACAGTTATACACACACCAGCTCACTTACTCATACAAATACTAGCACATTCTTACGCTCTTATACAATCACTGATACAAGTACACACTCATCCATACAGCCACTCTCACAATCACACACTCTCACTTATAGCCATTTATATACTCCAACACACATATATACTGTCTTTCACATATGTAGTTACTCACACATGTACCACTGAGATATACATTCAATCACTAACACACCCATACACACACTCAGCCACCCATACAGTCCATCACAGATGCACTCTTGAAACCATGCACCCAGTGAATCACCAACTCACACATCTATGCACAGCCACACACACCCCACCCACACAAACACTCAGGCACCCATACAGATACTCAGACAACCAATCAATAACCCATGTAGACACTCATGTAGCTATTCAGAAAGCCATGCAGCCGCTTACAAACCAACAGACAGACGGACACAGACATTCACACAGTTTAGTCACTAACCCATGCATTCAGTAAGATACATTTAATGACTCACTTGTAGAGTCAGTCACTCACGTACTAAATCATCCATTCAGACACTTATACACCCACTCATTCTTCAATATGCCTTTCCCTATATATATTAAACATATTCAAACTTTACAGAAACACACAGTCACTGGATGATGTCATCAGTGATGTCATCAGTGATGTCATTTGAGATGTCATCAGTGATGTCATCAGTGATGTCACTGACCATGTCATGAGTGATGTAATATGTGACGTCATCAGCAGTGCATTGCGGAGCGCGAGTTATAGTTAGCTGAACTAACTATAACGGGGAATTTCACGGGTTTTGTACGAGTGCAATGTCCAACTAACTATAACTGTCCCTAAAACCTATGGTTTTTTCAGTGAATATATATATATATATATATATATATATATATATATATATATATATATATTCACAACTGCATCACAGTATGCCACAACTTCATACTATTACACAGGAGAAGGGAAATAACAGGAGATCTTCTAGTATATTATAGAGAAAATGGAATCAACTCCTGACCACCAGTCCGATGCAAAAAAAATATGACTAGCAGATATCTGAAACAAAATATATATGTGTGTGTATATACACACACATATATTTATATAAACATGTATACAAATAGTAGATATCTGAAACAAATACATATATATTTTGTTTCAGATATCTGCTAGTCATATTTTTTTTTGCATCGGACTGGTGGATGAGTTGAGTGTCATTGGTGTAGAAAATGACGATGAAGTCTTGTTATTGGATGATGTTGTTGAGCGGTGTCATGTATATGTTGAAAAGAGTGAGGCTAAGGTACAATCCCTGTAGGACTTTGCATATCAGTTTCTTGGTCTCTGATGTAAAGGGTGGCAGCCTCACCCTTTGGGTTCTTCCCATAAGAATGGAACAGATCCATTTGAGAGTGGATCCTTTTATGCCAATCTTGTGGAATCTTCTGATTTGGGTGTTGCGGGAGATAGTGTTGAAGGCTGCAGAGAGTTCAAGCAGGAGGAGGGCCTCTGTTTCTCCTCAGTCCCAGATGATTTGAATGTCAGAGTTAGCTGCAATGAGTTCTGTTTCTGTGCTGTGGCTATTTCTGAATCCTGATTGAATGTTGTGTAGAAGTTTACGGTGGATTGTTACTTGCTTGTTGATGGGCGCCTCAATCACTTTGCTTGGATAGTGGAGCAGGGAGATGAGTGGGAAGTTGCTCAGTTGATTGGGGTCGGCTGTGGACTTCTTGAGGAGGGCATTGTTTTATGCAAGATTCCAGTCATCCGGGCAAGTGGCAGACATGATAGAAGTGTTGATGATGTGGATCAGAGTGGTGCTAATTGGTGATGTTCCCAGGTTTTACATGTGGTGGGGCAAAGTTGCTGTAGATGTGATTTTGCTGGGGAAAAAGTTGGATAGGTTGTTGCAGAGTTGTTGAGATGCAGCGATGTTGTTAACAGTGGCTGAGGGAGTGGTGAAATCATTGATGATCAAGAAGATGTCCTTGCACCTTTTGGAGCTTCCTTTGATGTGGTTCACCAGTGCTTTTTTCTTGCTGTCTCTTATTTGCTGGTGATAGCGTCTGAGTGCAGCCTTGTAGGTATTTCTGTAGGTGGTGTTGAGTCTACCTCTCCATTTCCTTTCTAGCTGTTTACAGTGTTGTTTCGTGTCTCGGAGGTCTTCTGTATACCATTTGGCCTACTTGTTTGATCTACTATGCTTAATCGGGTATGATGGGTGCGAGGGACTCTATGCACTTCTTGATCCAGTGTTTGAAGTTGTTGATGTCCTTGTTGAGGTTGTCTGTGGGGCGAGGTTGATCTGTGCTGAGGCAGTCTGCTTCTGTGATTTTGCCCCAAGTACAACTTGGTATGCTGATCCGGACAGGGGTGTTGACTTGTAGTGTGTTGATTTGGAAGTGGATGATGCAGTGGTCAACCCATGTGAGCAGTGTGGTGGAGTTGTATTTGATGCTGCCGCTAGAGGTGGTGATGAGGAGGTCCAGTGTGTATCCTGCGGTGTGTGTTGGTTCTGAGACGAGCTGGGTGAGTCCAACATTGCTCAAGCTTATGAGGAGCGCTGTAGAGTAGGGTTTGTTTCGGTCTTTCAGGTGAAAGTGGAGGTCACCAAGGAGAATGTAGGCTCTGGAGTCAATGTGAGTGGGGTGATAAAGTCGGTGATGTGGCTGGTAAAGGTGGCTCACGGTTCGGGTGGTTGGCAGTAGGCTGAGTTTTACTCCACAGAACTCCGTGAAGTGACAGAAAAACTCCGCGGAGTTTCGCCAGTGGTGGAGTATGTTAAGTTGTGCTGCCCACACTGATTTTAAGCTCCAAGAGTTTGTCTCGCACTGTAAGATCAGCGTGAATGGCACTCCGCTTTGTGCTGGTGGGCGCTGCTGCATTCTGCTGCTCGAGTAGACATTCTACTCGAGCGGCAGCCTCTTCAACGCGAGCTGCAGATTTCTCAAAGTGAGCGGTCGTGACCTGCTGCGACCGCCTGCATTGTAATATCTGTCAGAGAGGAGGTACAGTGTGATTTTTCTCTCACAAGCACGTGCAATTTAAAGTTGATGAGCCGCATGTGAGAAAAAACTTCGCTCAGCATCGCTTCGTGAAGTTTTGTGGAACTCCGCACTCTGCATGGAGCATGAAGTGGGCAAAACTCCACGAACTCCGCTGGTGTAGTGGAATTCTTCGCCCACCACTAGTTGGCAGGCAATTGTTTCAATCAGGATTAAGTTTTCAGAGATTTGCAGCTTGAAGTGCATGTGTTTCATGAATGGGGTGGCATTCTCTGTGGATGTTGTGCATTTGATGGATTCCTTGAGGATGATTGCGAGTCCTCCTCCTGGCTTGTGAAGAAAGTCCTGTTGAATGATCTGGTAGTCTGTTGGGATTGCCATGGCAACGTTGGGAGCTGATGAGGGGCTGATCCAGGTCTGTGTGATAAAGAGGATGTCAGGTACTTCGCTGCTCAGCAGGTTCCATATTTCAGTGTGTGTTTGCTGATCAATTGTGTGTTGAGAAGCATGCATGCAAGTGGGTATTGCTGCGCTGGTTTGCTGTAGCATGTAGAGTAGGCTGGGGGTGCAGACGTTGTTGGTGCTTGTGTGGCATGAGTGTTGGGAGGGGGTGTTGAGGGCGTTGCGTGCATTTGCATGGGGTGGGTGTGTGGCTGCTTGAGAACCAGCAGTGGATGCAGCTGAAAGTTTCTACCGTGGTGTGAGGTGCAGTGCAGCAGCAGTTGGGGGAGTGAGATCCGAAGTCTAGCAACCTAAGAAGTGCTGCAGAGTGGACCAGGGATCCTGGCACTGGGCGCAGTCCACGCGCAAACGAGCGCAGATGGGCTTGTCTTTGATTCACTCGTGCGTATCCACTGCACGTCCGTGTTCCAGCTGCTATTAAGTAGATCCAGGGAGAGGGAGGAGTGCAGGGTGCTATGATGTCATTTCCCATGCTGATTGTTAATGGGAAATTAATAGGCCTGGGCAGTAAACTCCGCTCTGCTCGCAGAGTTTGCGGAATTCAGGTACTCTGCGTCCTGCGGCAGAGCCCCGACTACCTGGATTCCGCCTTCCAGGAGCAAAGTAGATTTTTTTTTTCATTTGCGCACTCAAGATTTGTTTTGGCACTCGCTTGTGAGCACCATGATATTCTCGTGCCGCGAGTGAGCACGTGTGAGAATTTGCACCCGCTTGCATGGCTTCAGGCTGCGACGGCACCAATGTAGTGCTGTTCGAGATCGCGAACACACCACTTGAGTTGCATTTGTGCTCAAGAAGCAGCTAAAGAGGATTTTGAGTGGACTTTCTTCTCCAATTACCATTGAAGTTGTCTTTTTGTGCGTGAAGCCACAGGACGGAATTGCCCCAGACGCTCCAACTTCCTGTTCCTGTCCAGCAGGCTCCTCCCAGTGCTTTGTCCATCTCCTGGTCACTTTTCATTTGGATTTGGAGCTGAAATTATCACCCTCTTTGTCTGCTGCATATATACCATTGGATTTAAGGACTTTGTATTTGAGATTTCACAATTAAGTTAAAAAACTCGTGTATAAGGGTGTTGTTTGTTTGATAAAGGGCATGCACAAGTATTTATTTGTACTTTTGTTTGAATTTTCAAAGTTATTGTGGTGGGTGGCCTGCATTTTCATTTGGGGCCTAGTTATATTTTTGCATTTAATTTTTCTTCTTTTGTAAATGAACAATGATGCACAGTTTAGTACATTCTCTCCATGTTTGGTAAATTTGCAATATTTATTTATTTTACTATGTAGTCTAGTCTGCTAAGAGGCTATCAAGTAGGCCCAAGCCAGCACTAGTCATGGGTGCATGACACAACTGTTTCTGTGGTATATGTTGTTTTAAAACATCATTTAGGGCTGGGATGGCATTGGATTCAATTAGCAATGTGGTGTGCCTCCTTGCTTGCTGTGGTTGTTTGGCAATGTGGCTGGCAGCCATTTTGTGCATCCAGCCAGTGAGCCTTTACCATAGGCATGCATGTGTTCTTTGTTCCCCATGCCTCCTGTCTTGCTGTTGTTGTTTGACCATGTGGTACTTGCTGGTAGCCATTTTGTGCATCTAGCCAGTGTGCCTTTGCCATAGGCTTGCATGTGTTCTTTGTTGCCCACGCTTCCTTGCTTGCTGTTGTTTTTTGGCAATGTGGCTGGCAGCCATTTTGTGCATCCAGCCAGTGTGCCTTTGCCATATCCTTGCATGTGTTCTTTGTTCCCCATGCCTCCTTGCTCGCTGCTGTTGTTTGACCATGTGGCACCGGGGCTGACTGGCAGCTATTTTATGCATCCATCCAGTGAGCCTTTGCCATAGGCGTGCATGTGTTCTTTGTTCCCCATGCCTCCTCCCTTGCTGTTGTTGTTTGATCATGTGGCACTTGCTGGCAGCCATTTTGTGCATCCAGCCAGTGCGCCTTTGCCATAGGCCTGCATGTGTTCCATGTTGCCCATGCCTCCTTGCTTGAATTGTTTTTTGGTCATGTGGCTGGCAGCCATTTTGTGAATCTAGCCAGTGTGCCTATTCACTAGGCTTGCATGTGTTCTTTGTTCCCCACGCCTCCATGCTTGCTGTTGTTGTTTTACTATGTGGCACTAGCTGACAACCATTTTGTGCATTCAGCCAGTATGCTTCTACCATAGGCTTGCATGTGTTGTTTGTGCCCCACGCCTCCTTGCTCGCTGTTGTTATTTGACCATGTGGCACTAAATGGCAGCCATTTTGTCCATCCAGCCGTGTGCCTTTGCCATAGGTTTGTATGGATGGATGTGATATCAGTTTAATAATATGCTTGAGGATCATTGTAGTATGTGTATTAAGAATATGATTTTGATGAACAGTGCTTATATATTACATGCATTTTTTTTTATTTTGTACCTCCTTGCCTCACAATAGGTTTCTTCTCATGCTCCCATACAAACATCGGCAATTATTGTTTTTTTATTTTAATTTTAATTTTATCTTTTAATTGTCATTTTAATTTTCTCATTAATTTTAATTTTTATAAAAAATGAATTTTATTTTTTTATTAAAAAAAGTACAATTTTTTCATTTTTTTTTAAATTAAGAAAACATTTAGTTGTTTTAAATCTGTTTTAAATGTATTTATTTTGTTTTCTTTTTGTCTCAGTCGATCCATCTATCCATCTGCCACAGGCGCACAGTATTCATTTTTTTTTGGGTATAATACCATTTCCTCCTGGATACCATGGCTGCGGAACACGGCAGACACATCAGCATCATTCACTTTTGTAATGATTATTCCATTTCCCCCTGGACCATATAGCCTGACATAGGCGCACGCTAACCTCCATTTTTAGGTCGAGCCTAGAGTCAGCACGCAAGCGCTGCTCTGGTGAAGATCTGCTGTAGTTCAGTACGTGAGGGAAGCCACGCCCACTCCCCGCCTATTTTTTTCATTGTCTTGTGTCTTTGTCCTTTGTAAATGCTGCCTTGGGATTGGTTTATAGGCTTGTTAGTCCCTCCTTATTAAGGCCATGTCGTCATTTGTAACCTCCCATGGCTACAGGCCCCTTTACTTCGAGTGTTACATGGTACGTGTTATTTAGACTGTGAGCACTATTTTCTTTAATGAGGTTCTCCTACTGCCTTCTCTACTCCCCCCTCCCTCCCGTTGTCCGCGCCTTCTCCCTCCTCCCCCGCCCGCACTCCCGTTCTCTGTGCCCTCCCCCCCACCCTCCCTCCCGTTGTCTGTACCTACCCCCTCCCCCGCCCACACTCCCGTTGTCCGTGCCTTCTTGCCACCTTCTGCCTCCTCCCCCGCACTCCTGTTGTCCGTGCCTTCTCACCCCCTTCTACCTCCTCCCCCCGCACTCCCATTGTCCGTGCCTTCTCCCCCCGCCAGCACTCCCGTTGTCGTAATGACTTCCATTTGCATTGCAATAAGTCTCTTGTAAATGCGAGTCCTATTACATTGCAAATGCTTGTTTGGTCTGTTTGCTGCGCTGCTCAGCTAGGGTTCTGTGAAGAGGTTCTGCAAACAAACAGATCCGGGTCTCGCCCTGCCATCTTAATCTCCCTTGGAGTCATGTGGGCTGAAATGTAAGACTCTGTCAACTACTGGTCTCGGCGTGCGCCTGGAAGTCCGATCCTAGTACTCATCCAGTAGACCACTTCCCTAAGCGTTACCTTCACTTCTGGCATCGGGGCTCACGTCAGCCGATGTCATTACACGTGCACATCTACCAATCTCTAGGCAGTGGGCCTTGTTTCACTAATATCATGGGGGTTTGAAAGGGACATGAGGGCACCTTTAATCCACATTGCGTCTGGGACGTTCATTTCATTAATTTATTTTTAGGTTTCTTCAATGGGAACCAGCACTCAGTTGTGTCATAACAGTCATTTAAAATTAAATATATACAGAACATTTTTTATAAACATGTCCCCAGTGTAAATGTCAGCGTGGCGCTGACAGAACCCCATGCATTGAGTGCCACAGAGCAGGAACTGTAGACCCAGGAGGGGCATCAGAAAAAGCAATGTCACGTGACCCTTATTGCCTACTATTGTACATCTTTTAATAATCAATCTTTATTGAAACCACCTCAGTGATTCTGGAACAAACTCCTCTACCACATCATAGCCGCCAGATCCATCCTTGAGTTCTGGAAGCAACTGAAAACCTGGCTCTTCCAAGAGTCTCACGGACCGGGCAGCCCAGCCCCTCCCCCAGGATACCTTCCCAGGTGACATGCACACCCTGCAAATAGCAATAACATAACATTACATGACATGGCATACCATGACGACACAACATGACATGACACGACGACACGATGACATGACGACCTGACATGACAACACGACATGACGACATAACATAACGACATAACATAACAACATGACATAACATAACATGACATAACAAAAGGACATGACAACACAACATGACATCACAACATAACATAACAAAATGACATAACAACATAACATAAAACACGACACAACATAACATAACGGCATAACATAACATAGTTAATAGGCACAAACAACTAATGAAAGTAGGAAAAGATAGTGGTAAGTAAGCAGTCGGATTGCTTGAACCACAGTGGTTGAAAAGCTGCCAACTGGCAGAAGGTAGGCATGAGAGCCATTTATTTTACATATCACTGTCCGTTTGTACTTTTGATCGATTATTATAATTAAAGTAAACTAAAACTACCAGTCCCAGAATGCACTAGATGGTTTCATGAAAGTCCAGGGCAGCACCGATGCTGCCATTGCAAAAAAGAACGATGGAAAAGCGAATTCCATAAATATGGAAAAGAAACAGTTATTGGAAACTCTTCGTGCATAAGCAAGGTGCTAAGCCCTTCCGAACACACAGCGACTGCCCTAAGAACACTACAAAGCGTTACGAGTATTTTAACTATTTTCCTGATGTCTCAATAAATTTGAAATGCCACACGTGGCACAGACGGTGACTCATTCCTTTAATATGCACCAACTCAAAGTGCTGCTTTATTGCGCCAAGCCCAGATTACAGTTTCCCCTAAATGGCGTCTTTGTGCACCTGTTTACCCAGCTGAAGCGTGCCCGGAGGTGCCATGTAGCCGACCCGCGCGCCCTATTGTTAGCCAGCCCCTGGCTATAATGGCTCTGTGTATATACTGAGCCGGCAGCCATGGCGAACAGGGCTCATCTGTCCCTTTCCGTGCCTGCCTGGCTGGTTGTTGGTATCAGGATGGCACAATGCCCTGCGCTGTGCAGTCCCACAGAAAAACGCATAGGCAGGCGGATGTGCGATTTGAAGTTCAGGTAAAACTTGAACACGGAGGTGATGAATGCTGGACAGGCCTAGTTCCGGTTGCCTTTGCTCCAGGGTCTTTCTTAAGCTACTGGACGCACGGAAAAGCACAGTTTGGGGCATATTCTCAAGGACTTATCATCGATTTATCGGCACTTTAGCGCCGCAAAAGTGGCGATAGATTTATCGCCCTATTCTCAAGCTGGTGCAAACTGCCGATATCGCCAATTTTCCAGCGATAGCTTCCGCAAAAAACATTGTCACGGATGAGAGCGACAACTAACGCTAATGATATGCAGAGTAGGCGTTCCCGTGCAAAAACACACGAAAACACCATGTCGCGATATTCTCAACGACCAGCCAGATCTGCGATCCAAAAACAGGCGATAAGGCGCGTTAGCAGCAGGGATTTAACACCTGCCTTTTACTGGTGTAAAGCATGACGGCAACCTGTATTAGAAAGGGAGCCCAGCCCAGAGCCACATCTGAAGACCAACAGATGCCATTGAGCCAATGATCATGCCGCTTGGAGACCCAAGAGGGCCACAACACCCACCGCCACCACTCCCAGGACCACCCCCCCCCCCGGACCACCCCCACCTGACTACCACCTAGGCAGCGCAGAAGAAGACAGCGGACGTTCCTAAAACGTACCAGCCTCAGACACTCAACACCAGAGGATGCCATTGCCCACTACAGGCTCAAAAGGACAACCATCCTCCGCATCCTGACCCACATTGCCCACAGGCTGACGGCACCAACACAGCGGAGAACCAACATCCCTCCGCAGACAAAGCTGCTGGCTGTGCTGCACCTGTTGGCCTCTGGTACCTTCCAACCAACAACTGCCAGAGTCGGAGGAGTCTCACAGCCAGCCCTATCAAACTTCCACACACATGTCTTGGATGCATGTCCACAAAAGCAACGGCGGGCCCCTGTATCCGCACCACACGCTAGTTCCAATTCGTAGTGTTCCTGCGCAACCAACCCCAATGCCAGCCATTGCTTGACGCCTCTGTGCTCCAGATCCAAGATTGTAGTTACTGAAATGGGGTTGCGCCAGGTCATGAAGTCTAGTAGTCAACAGTAGTGTAAAAACAGTTCTTCATTACAAATACATAAATCAACAATACGAAAAGCTCAGCCAACACGTTCCATTCCCAACGGGGAACTTCATCAGGGCAACGTGTGGATTCAATTAACTGCATATGCTGCGGGAACTCCCCAATACAATTCCATATTCCGAAAGTCTGTATTCAGAAACCTGTTGGATAAATGGTGACAAGTAAGTACCAACTCAACACACCACACACCTCAAATCCACAATCATACAACTCACAACTGTGGGAATGCACACGTTACAAAATCACATACAACATGCCAATCAACATGCCCAACTACCAGACACGACAACACAAGTAACTGTGGTAACCGTGGCCAGCCATGTAGACAAACCACCCATGGCATGGCACCTCTGCCACACAATTGCAGAATGTGGGGAGAGATGGGAACCAAGTATGTGCGAAGGAGGCAAGTGATCCATCAATAAGAATGTACACAATGCCAAGTGTGGCGGTGATGTGCTGGACACACTTCAGTATGCAGAGCACAGACATGTCCATGTGGACATATACTGCTGGTGTTTGTAGTGTTGTGGACAGTGGACGCAAACAGGTTACCGCAGCCAGTGTGGAAGACCTTGGACATGTAGCCTTGTCGTCCCCCCCTGTAAGCGTGAGCGGAGTGGCCTTGGCCGGCGTATGTCATGAATAAATAGCCCGGGGCTCTGGGCGTGGGCGTGGTTCAGTTCCGGGATCGCCACCAAAGTAACTACTGCGTGTGTCTCTGTGTCCGCCATATCCTGTCCATAGGCCTACACACAAGTGGCCGACACCCTTCAACGGCCAGAACCCACGCACATCTCGTCATCGCATGCAGGGTCGTGTCTGCCAGGGCGGTGCCCCCCACCCAGCCACGAGGCCGCCGCCGTGACCGGTGGTGCCTGCGCGATCCTGTGCGCCTGCTGCACCCCAGCCCTGGTCTCCAGACCGGTCCGCCGCCCAGCGATGACTGGCCGTCCCTGCGCACCCAGGCCTCAATGCTCACCTGCCGCCACCGGCGTGTCTCCAAGAGGGCCCACCACATGCCGGTGCAACCTCCTCACCCGATCGCTGGATTCTGCGCCACAAGCCCCCAGCACACCCTGCGGCACCGCACCGCGGGGTCATGTGTGTGCTGACTGCTGCCTTCGGCGTACACTGCAGTCCAGCAGGGCCCTCAATTCAAATCAAATCTTGATTGGCAGGACGGCGTATCGAGGTCTACGCATCATCGCAGGCTGCACACCCGCTCAGCTCTTCAGGTGCCCCTACCTCAGTGCACCGAAAGTCACCGTCCCGTGGCGGTAGGCTCGTGCCGGCCGCAGTGCATCGGGTGCCACCAACTCTGTGCACCGCAAGTCATCATCCCATGGCGGTAGGCCCGTGCCAGCCGCAGTGCATCGGGTGCCACTAACCCAGTGCGCCACAAGTCATGGCCCCTTTATGATTGAGTCTCGTGGTGCGGACGCCATCATGTCACCTCCAGCAGTGGGGAATGTGATGTGGTAGGCCCCTTTTATTGGCAGGGTCACATGTCCTGTAACGCCTCTGCTGGATGGGTGGGGTGTGGGTGTGAACCAGCCCTCAGGGAGTGGCTGTGGGATGCTGACAACTAGACCAGTGATCAACAGATCACTACAGGGAAGACCTGGGACATGTAGCTTTGTCGTCCCCCCCTCTAAGCGTAAGCGGAGTGGGCTGGGCTGGCGTATGCCAGTCCAGCATAGGGGTGTGAACAATGAGCCTGGGGCTCTGGGCGTGGTTCAGTTCTGGACTAGACAAGAAAGTAACTAATGCGTGTGTCTCTGTTGTAGTGTCGGCGCCACCCGGACCGCAATCGGCAATGTTGCACCCGGTGACTCAAGTCCCACAAAATGAGCAACATGGACGTAAGGGGGAATCACTGACCCTACAGTCATCCATACTTTCATACTTGAATGACCATAGACATGACACATCTGTGTGAATTTTAATGTTTTATTCACATTCAGTGGAGTGTTGAAGTTGGAGCAGTACAGGGCCATGCAAACCCCACTTAACATTGTTGCCCCGTGGAGGGCCAGCCAGAGTCCTTTATGGAATGACAAGTTCATCGGAAGAGGAAGAGTTCAGTCCGCAGTCTGATTGCTGTGTCATTGGTAACCAAACAGAATATGGCAGTCCATGTCGAGGTCCAAGGTGAGTGTCGCAGAGTGTATTGGGGGACAGTGGAAGGTGATGATGCAGAGGGCAGAACCAAGCAGAAACAGGCCATATGGCGGAGATGAATGCTACCGCTTCCTTCTTACCACTAAGGCAGACTCATCCGCATCTGCGTCCTCTGATGTTTCATGTGCCTCACATGTGGCTGGTGTTGTTTTGTCTGCATCACTGTGTGGCAGTGACACATCAGTGGCCGGTGGTGGATTGTCTGCAGCACTGTGTGTCACTGACACATCAGGGGGCGGAGATGTGGATTTAGAAGCAGCAGCAGCATTCATCGGCTCCAGGCCTTGTGGCGGCAATGCCATGATGTGGGTCTGCAGGGCATGGAAGATCCCAGCTACATCTCGCTGGTGTGCAGCCGTGGCTGCCATTCTTTCCGCCTGCATCAGCTCCATGTTCTCCATGAGCCTCCGCATGTGTCCCAACTCCCGGCTGACATCGCTGGAGCCACTTTGACTAGACAGTTGTCCTTGCCTCAGAGTCAGGACTCCAGCGATGTCAGCCATGGATCATTGGAGAGCATGGAGCGGACTGTGGGTGTCTGTTAGGGACTGTAAGTGGTCCCTGATGGGACTTAGACACCCACGTATGGCATCTAGTTTGGCTGCCTTGAGGTCGAACCCCACCCGCACCTGATCAGCCATCTTCTCCTGGCACCCTAACACACGGCTTGGGAAGGCCATGTGTTGTTCGTGGGGGTCCTGGGAGTCAGCCGTGGTGGTGGGTGCTTCCTGCTGTGTGGTCTGTGCAGGGGGTGAGGTCTCCTTGATGCAGCTGGGCTGGCCTGCTCCTGGAGGTGAGGTGCCGAAGCTGTCCATTGGAGGGCGTCGGTGTCAAAGGTGTGGAGGTCCTCTTCGTCATCAGTGAAGAGATATTCAGTCTGCTCTGCAGGAGGTGTTGATTCTCCCTCTGCAATGTGAAGGGGAGATGCAGTTTAACATTGTGTTCACATGTATGTTGACGCATTGTACAAGTTTACATACATACTGCATGACAATGTACAATGTGACTGTTTGGGAGGAGCTGCCTATTTGATGCGGGACAGTGGACATTTCGACAACATCACGGATGTGTGTTTGTACTTGTACATTACCATCTCACATTTCCCTGCTATGCCAAATGTGATTGGCCAGTTTCTACACACAAGCGGCACCAGTTGTGTCCTCTGTTCTGTTGTGAACGTGTTGCAGTTTGTACCACATTGTTGTCAATGTTGATGTGCTCTGAATGTTATGTGTGTGTGCTGCATTTTGGGAGAGTCGCCCCTGCAGCTCTGATTTCGCTGCCCCTTATCCCTTTCAGGCGGTGTGCCTTTGACTTCTGTGCTTATACAGTGCTGAGATGTTGCATACTTGGGTAAATTGGGCTCTTGGTGGGAGTTGGGACTCTGGGGCATGGTTTGTCCGCAGATGTGTTGTTGACGTCAGTGTCATGGCGTGCAACATGTCATGATATATTGACTGCAGCCATGCTATTCGTCATGCAGTGTCACTTGCATTGTCAGTGTGGCTCACAGACACGCCGCTTTGCTGGGTTTGGCACATGTGCATGGGTTGGTTGTGAGATTGGTGATGTGTAGGAAGGGCCGCCTCTGGGCACATAGTCGACGGGGGCCTACTTGCTGTTTCTAGGAGTGCTGAAGTGTGCCAAGGGGATCAGGGACATGATCCAGAGTCATTGTGGGTGTGCACTGTGCTATACTTAATTGTGCATGGGTGCCATTGTGCCCATCTCCCCCCGTCCCCCCAGTCCCTGGTCGTTACTCACCCTGTTGCTGTTGTGTCAGGTCATGTTGAGCAGTGTCCGGTCCCCAAACTCCTGCCACCGTCTCCACACTGATGACTGTGGACACCATTTCCTTCATCTCATCCAGCTCCTCCTGTGGTGCTGGACTCCCACCTCCAGTCTGCATTGCTGCCTTCTGGTTGTTGCCGAGTTTCTGCTTGGTTTTGCGCTTCACGTCATTCCAGCGCCTCTTGAGCTCTTCCATTGTCCTCCTCAGCACTCCGACTGCATTCACCTTGTACACGATGGACTGCCATATTCCATTTTTTGTTGCCAATGACATAGTGGAGGTGACGAACAGTTGTTGATGGTGTTTTATCACCTCCGTTATCAGGATCCTGTTTTCCTGCGGACTGAACCGTGTCTTCCTCTTCTTCTTCTCCTTGCCCTTCCCTGACCCCGAGGTCCCAGGCTGGTCCTCCGTGGGGCTTGTGGGGTTCTGGTTGTCCTCTGTACTTGCTCTGGCTACCTCCATTGTGCTTCGCGGTTGTTTTGGTTTTGTTTGTGTTTTTTTTTTCGTCTTTTAAAGTGATTTGTCCCGCCTGACGTGTGTGAATTGCAGGCCTGGTGCAGCTTATCGATGATTTTTTTATCGCGGTTGGGCCCATTGCCACTTTTTTCACGTTCGGCTTTAGATTTTTATCGCCGTCCCGGTAATTTTATCGTGGACATTTGACGCGTTGTCGGGAAATTATCGCATGTTACCGCCGTGTTGAGGATAAGACGTTAACACAGCAGTATTTTCCCGTGATAGACGGCGATATGAAAAATTGCGTTAACCTATTTTGGCGATGATTATCGCACGTTCTTGAGAATATCCCCCTAAGTGTGTTAGAGTTGAGTGTACCTTCCGTCTTGGATACTTAAATTTCATTTGGTTACTTTTTAAATAGCGTTGCAAGCTGGTAAAAGGTGTATCGGCAGGTCATGAGTTAACATTCTTGTAAAGTCAACTTAACATTTCTTCCTTCTGAGGTCGGTAAATTTAGGTACTACAACAGTGCGTACAAAGGCCAGAAATGTGATATAAAGTGCTATTAAAAAACAATTTATTATTATTTCATTTTCACCACTTGGTGGAGGTGCATACAAAGTTTGAAAGGAGGTGGAACGAGGCACAGTAGGTGCCACAGGTATCGAACGCTTCCTAATGGTACACATCATCTCTAGGGGTGGGCGTAACTCACGTAATTCCATGTAGCATAATCACGTGGAATTACCCAAAATTCTGAGATTACGCAGAATTACGCGAGAAGAGTAATTCTGCATTTGGTGCTTTTTTCTTAGCGCAAAAATGCCCTTTTGCGGCCAAAATGGATGCGACGATGCATTTTGCGCTAAGAAAACAGCGCTAAATGCGACAGAACATAAATAGCAGAGCAAGCATCCGCACGCTAAATGTGCTCTCGCGGTAGGACTTTTCTTCCCCCAAATTACTCTTAATTATTTAAGCCGGAGTAATTGCGGGCATAATTGCGCTATTACCAGTAATTCCGAGTCAAAGAGTAATGTGGAATTAACATATTTACTCCAGTGACTCTGGTGCAATTGAAATTCCACCCAGGCCTAATCATATCCATAGTCTAGGACACTAGGAAATGATCAGATGTGGACTGGTTAAAAGGAACTTTTAGAGCAAGTGAGTCTGCGTTCTTCTCACAGTTCCACAAGACAATCGACTTCATGATCCAAGTGCCACTACAATACCTCTTGCCACACATTTCTAATTTTCAAGAAAGGCGCCTGTCCATGCATTTCTACGCGCACCTCGGAATGTATATAAAATTGTACTATGCAGATGGTGCAGTGGGTTATTCACTTAATGGCCCTATACGCACAAACCTTTGGCTAAAAGTAGCGGCTTGGTACAGACTGCTCCACAAACAATCACTGGCAAAGCCAAAAGATTTGAAGTTTGAATGGTGCTGCCTTGCCATTGCTTACTGATGGAGGGAGCAATGATGCAAAAAAATGTGCAATGACAAGGCCACATGATCCTATAGGTGCCCACATGAGTGATGACGTGTTTACACAGGAATCATAATGAAAGCTTCATGAGTCACCATGCATGCACACTCCTGCAAAATGACTCGCTATTGTCTATCTGATAGGCAAGACCTTAAAAGGGGTTACTTTCTTTCCTGGAGCAAGCATTTACATACGCTTTTGTCAGTGCTTGCTCTCCAGAGCTATTGGGCTGCTTGTGGACTGATATCAGTTGTGAAATAATCCCCCATTCATTCCAGTGGAGGTGGTAGGACAAACCCAAATAGCCATTAAACAAGCATTTGCAATGCAACGGTCTCGCCTTTGGGACCTTATAAGTATTTAGCTATGCACCATATTATCCATGGGACCACCTGCACTCACTTTTTAGTTAAAGCCCATTGCTATCAAACACCCCGTCTTGTTAAGCACTAACTCCGGCCATCAGGCCAACCTATTGCCCACTTTTGCTACTATTGTCCACCTCACCACTGCATCTCCCACAAAACATTAGGCCAACTGTCTCTCCTGCTGAAGTCACTTCCCTACCACCATCACCACTTACTAATCCCACAGTGCAGTGATATTTTTTTACATGTTTGGTGCAATTCTGTGTTAAATTTTAGCAGGACAGTACGATGAAAGTACAGGGACACCTGTCCGGTAGTGCAGCTGTGTGTCCTCCTGTTAAATAATGAAATGGGGTGGTTGTCACTCTGATTTTTTGATTAAAATATGTCCCCAAGGCCAGTATTTCCCAGGTGGGAGCAAGTCTGATTCCCAGAATTGCTACAAAGACTTCCTTCTTTCCGGTGAAATCTATGCCTCCCTTTCTGCACTTATCTTTTACAATGAAAGTCTGGCAGTGAGAACTGCAGGTGCCTTGCGCTACTAATACAATCAGATTGTACACGCAGCGGCGTATGGCACGTCTAGCACCAAACACATGTGACAGACGTGCACCTCCAACTGTGAATGCACTTTACAAATGCCAGACATATAAGGTTTATCTGTTGATGCAGTTGCAATTGAAGCGCATCCTCTTTCAGTTGGGCCCTTGCGCTTTTCTGTCAATAAGCAGGTGATTTGTTTTACCCTGACACCATTTTTAATGCTTCCTCCTTACCAAAACGCGCTCCCCTTTAAAGGCAGCATAAGGCATACAGGTTACAGAATAGACAAGCACATAGAAAAGGTAAGGAATGCTTATCTAATTGTAAGCAGAGTAGAAGGCTGAATGCAAATACGAAATAGAAATGGATGGTGAGGCTTGTCAGCTAATTAAACTGCACAGTGAACCGGAAAGGCAAAGGAGAAAGATTACCAACTTGTGTTAGTTGTCACTGACTCCTCGTCGCTATCGCGCTGATAATGTGATTTTTTTTTTATGTTTTCATGTGAGCCCCGGCATTTAGAATCGGACAAGTGATTATTAATAAAAAGGCTATTATTAGCGGCGGCCGCTACCGAGGGGTGCGCGAGAGTGATCGGAAATCTACAATTAGCCGCCTGTATTGCGCATGTGTAAGCAAAACCACAATTAGCCGAAATACGAAATAGAAATGGATGGTGAGGCTCGTCAGCCAATTAAACTGTACAGTGAACCGGAGAGGCAAAGGAGAAAAATTACCAACTTGTATTAGTTGTCACTGACTCCTCGTCACTGTCACGCTCGTAATGTGATTTTTTTTTAATGTTTTCATGTGAGCCCCGGCATTCAGAATCGGACAAGTGATTATTAATAAAAAGGCCATTAATAGCAGCGGCCGCTACCGAGGGGTGCGCAAGAGTGATCGGAAATCCACAATTAGCCGTCTGTATTGCGCATGTGTAAGTAAAACCACAATTAGCCGTCTCTATTGCGCATGTGTTCTGGACAGGTCAGGCAAAATAGAGTGCGAATTCACCCAGCCAATCCCAGGACAAAACAAGCATTTACAAATGCAATAGGACTCGTATTTACACGAGACCTATTGCATTTGAAACGTAAGTGCGGCCGTCGAAGAAGGCACGAACAGGAGGAGGGGTATGGGGGGGGTGAAAAGTCACAGACTGTGGGAGGGGGCGGGGGGAACACAAGGAAAAAAATAGCGTTGGAGTAAAGGGGCCGATAGCCTCAGAAGTCTACAAATGACGACATGGCCGTGAAGAGGAGCGACTAACAATCGGAAAACCAATCAGAAGACAGCATTTACGATCTAACCCAATCAAAACGATGGGAGGAAAGTGGGCGGAGCTTAAATGAAGATTCCCCGCTATTGTGTATACTGCATGCCTCGCAGAGCGATGGCAGCGCATTCGCGCTGCAACGCTAGGCGAGACCTAAAAATAGTGAGACTAAAATGCTCATGTGGGCTCGTCCAAGATGTGGTTGAAAATGCACAAAGTGAATGGCTGAAGATTCTGGATCAGAATAAGCCAATGTCAGAAGAAGGCTAAACAAGAGGCTCTTAAAATAGGTATAGTAGACAGTATGTTCACCATGAATGGCACTAGTATCAAACACATCAAAACTAAAACAAACATTGGCAAAGTCAATAGATAAGACCTTTTTGAGCTATTGGCCCTGCCAATGCTTTTTGCAACCAAGCCTGCATTTGTAAGAAAAGCAGAGATCCCCCTGTAGGTGGTTGTGGTGAGTGATTGCACCCGCCTGCAAGTGGATGCCTGGGATCCCTGTGCTGTGTATTTTTACCCCACACCACTGTCTGTGAAGTTTCTCTCAACTACCTCTGGGTCATGAGGCCTGGCATGAAAATATCTGGACTCAAGGTGTTCACCAAACCTCTCAGAGTCATCAAGCCTGGTGGCAAATTAGTGCCCAGTGAGACCAGACCTCTAAGAGTAATCTCATGATGAGGCTTGGGCTGTCTTCCTCTCACAAGCTTGTTAACTACTCATCTTGTGGTGGATAACAGCACCTGGCTGGTCACGACCTCTGGGGCAGCAGGTAAAAGAATTAGGCAGGTTCTCCATGGCTTTCTGTCACTCTTGTCGCCTGGAGTTATTTTGGAAAACGTTGTCAATGGCATCACTTCCCCCAACTCACTGATTGTGAGAGCTTTTCCACAACTTTGTAGCAGACTAAAACTGGTGTGGCATTAATATGCATAGCAGTCCTACTGCTGCAGTAAGCCTAGTTCAGCTCCGAATACATTTCCTCGCTTCGCGTGGCCTGATATTAACCTCACTGCATACATGCTGACATTTTAGAAGAGAATAGTGAGAGTTTTTTTTTTTTTTTTAAATAATCAGGAGAATGTATTTCTCCCATTGACTTCTATTGAAGCCTGAATCTGGTCTATTGTCATGTACTGGGACTAAATGAAAATACCCATTTTTAGGTCGAGCCTCGAGTAGCGCGCAAGCGCTGCCCTGGCGAGACTTTAAGTAAGGGGGTTTCAGAAGCTGACCACACGCTCGTGGCCTTTTTCGGGCGGTTACGCGCGAGCAAAAGGCCATGGTGCACGAGCGTGTGGTCACGCCTGCTGCTCGCAAGCGCACAAGCGCGCGCGACGTGCACTACAGCGCGTGAATACCCTCCCCCCTCCTCCCACTCCCTCCTCGTCAGCTTCATTTTCCTTTCACTTTCGCGCGGCCGTGTCACTTTCACGGCCGCGCGGCTATCAGCTCCGGAGACAGCATGAACAGACAATCCTGGAAGAAGTGAGCTGCAGTGAGTCCATATGCAAAATGGCAGCCCCGTGCGACCCCGTCGGCCAAACGCTGTGATGTGGCAGAGAGGAGCGGCAGGAGCCCTGAGGCATGAGTAGCATAAGCCGCCGCTCCCCCCCTCTGGCTGGTGGTTTAGGACTGGGGGGGCGTGGGGACAAGCAAAGAAACAGAGGAGTCTGTGGCGGCTGCGGTCATAGTCGTAGAGACTTGACAAAGGCACCGGGAAGCAGGAAGGCCGGCGAGGCAGCAGGGGGACTGCCAGGGGAGCGTGGAAGACAGCGCTGCTCCCCCAGGCCAGATCGCGCACACCCAAGAGTCCGCATTGTTTGCGAGTGGCCTGCGGCTGCGCTCCGGTACCCGAGGAGTGGAGTGCAGCAGAGAGGCTGGGAGTGGTGTAGCCTAGGCCGCAGGGGCCCGTATTGGAGTGGTGAGCCCGCTGCCTCAAGTGTGCGCATATTGGAGGTGGCCCGGCCGGGGCCCTGCAGAGGGCTGCAACTACCGGCTGGACAAGAACGCATTAGGTAAGGAGCCGGTGGGGGGTGTGGGGGGTGGGGGGCTCTGACCGGGAACAGCGCGAGGCCCCCCCCCCCTGAAGACAGGATGGTGAAATAGTGGATCGGAGCAGTGCTGGCTGGGTTGTCGGTCTCCCCGCTCCGATCCCAGAGGTACTTTGCAGGCGGCCTGCCCTCCTGCCTGAATAGTGGTGAAGCCTTAGGGGAGAGGACACACAGCGCCATGTGAGGCGAAGAGGGGGCTGCAATGTCCGATGGTGAGGAGCTGTAAAGCTGATTGGACTCTGACAAGTGGGGCCTGGCAAGTGGAACAGGGAGAGCGCCCAAAGGCACACACAGGAGTGGCAAGCAATAAATGTGCCCTGGAATGTCACACTGCTGCTGCACCCTCTGAGGATCACCGTCTCTGCGGAGGCCTAGAAGAGAGGTGGCCCCCTCCTTCTCCGGTGAGTCCAGATGTGAAAGGTGCCTGCCTGTCTGTGCTCGGCAAACTGAGCCATCGTCCCCTCCCCCCCACTGCGAGAGGCACCAGGACCAGGGCTTATGAGTCTCCTGCCCCTTGATTGACAACTTCCCGGACAGGTGTGAGAGCACTGGGTACATACACGGCGCCAAGGAGATTTAGGAGAGTTGCACCTGAGGGTTCTGGTAACCACTAGAGGAAAGCAGCTGAGACCAATAACTGCTGGACAACTGAAATGAACCCCTCAGTGCACATAGAGGAGACGGGCTGACATGGGGAAGACGGACACTCATCAATCTAAGCTGACCTTTGAGCATCGCAAACCTCCCAGGAGAGGTAGCTCATTGGAGGACTAACCGTCTGAGTCAAATATGGGCGCCGCGTCCACACAAGAGCCGAATATCTGTGAAATGTTCAAGGACCTTAAGCAATCACTCACGGCCATTGACCAAAAAATGTATTCCATGTCTGACAGACTGAACAAGCTAAAAGACAAGGTATCCAGCCACAATGAACGCATTGGACAGGTCGAGCAGCGCACATCTGCCCTGGAAGATGATGGAGCAGCAACGCGGGAAAAACTGCTCAGTATGGAAAAAGTCCTGGAAGGGATCAGAAATAAAATGAGGACGTAGAAGCTCAATCTAGATGTAACAACCTGCGCAAAATCCACAGCCGTGACTCGTGTTTTGGACTATGTAGAGGAAATGCTGCAGTCCCTATATGGTGGCTCCCTGTCAGCAGTCTGCATAGTAGAGGGGGTTCACCAATCTTAAACTTATGCGTAGTCTTTTAAGATGACCATGATCAAGGGCCAAGCTAGAGCCAGACATTTGTCTCGAGCCAGGCTTGGCTTGCTGACCTCTACAACCTTCCTTGCCAAAATATGTGGTTCCTAGCTTTGTCATTGACAATGATCTAGAGGAGTGATTTGCTTCTCCTGAGATGTTCTTAGAGATGCATAGGGTAGCAGAAGCACTGGGTTACGCTGTTGTGGAGGTGGTTATCAGTTCAAGGAAGGAAGGCAGTCCTAAGACTTGAAGAGATAGAAGGTATACTGTACTATCACATGAAGGCAGTGCAAATACAAATGTTTGGGCTTACCCTGAGAAATATCTCAGAATGTTATGAATACTCAAAAGGATTCACATCATGGTAAGATTTTTCGGACTCTTCATTAAAGTTACAGGAGGGTTGGGTAAATGGCAGGCAAGTGAATACTCATGAGCTATATAATTTGTCTATGAAAGAAAACATTTTAAGTATTGGGAATACATAATAAGTATTGGGAATACATAATAAGTATTAAATAAAGAGGTGCTTTATTTAATACTTATTATGTGTAATGGTGTCTCCACTATAATTTGTTTGTCCTACCAAAATGTGTCTTATACAAACAATTTACTCTGCCTGAGCCTTTTTGTTTCATGTTGTACGTCCTTCCCACTAAGTTGGATACAGGTTTGTGTCCCACTTTATTTGTTTCTTGCTGAATTTTGTGTATATTTAAGCAACTATATATTAAAAACACCTGTCCGGCTGGACAGCTGTAAAATATAGTACTGATTGGGTCTATATTTATTGTTTGCTATCATTAATCCTAGTCTAGGGACCACTGTCTTTAGAAATAACGTATAGAGCTGACAGCACCAGACCCTGTGAGACCCTGGCTAGAGAAAGCAGCACTTGTATGGGAAAACTCAGGTGACTTTTTCAGCATTTTCTTGAAATTGTGGCTTTTGGTTGTTGCAGAAATAAACCTGTGTGGAGTCCCTGTTGAGGAACTTCTCCAGTGTTCTATGTATAGTGTTCAGATGCCTTTGAGTGAGGTCAAAGATGAGCAGATCCATACATATATACCTCTTAAAACCATGGTGCTTAATATAAATTATCTTCTGGCTCAAATTAAACAGTCACTTGAGCACTACCGACAACCCTTCACTGTATATGGGCTGAAGATATTGGGTTTGTCAGTTTAGAATTTCGTGTTTATCTAACCCGAGAAAAGAACGGCCTATGTCCAGGATGTCTTACCCTTAAAACGCCTGAATTTGCACCATTATCTCTCCAAAGTGAGGTGCGCAAGTTGGAGTTGAGTGCCGATGGCCGGGCCACCAGGGAACTCCAGTAAGACACATATGATGGGCTCCTTAAAATGGTCTGACTTGCTCCAGCTGCCAGCCTGATAAAGTCATCTGCAGAGTTGGGCGTTCTTTATGGTGGTAACCATACATTAACTTTTGAGTCACAGGCTGATAATGAGCTCAGGTTGCCTCATTTTGGCCACAGACTCTGTGTGCCTACCACCACGAGTTACAAAATGTGAATCGGGCTCCCATTTTAGTCCAGGGTGAAATTTCCGGTGTGTTAGGACACCCGAGCTTAGGATGATTTGTTTTCAGCACCACCAAGAAGCCGTCACAAATACCTTATCTCTGCAATATGCAACTTGCTCCTAAAAGAATGGAAATATACAGATGAGACTAATATTTCTGACTCTCTTTGGAAGGGTTTGAGATGGAGCCCTTCCTATCTCTAAGTTGGATTTCTTATTAACCAACATATTTAATTAGTCCTCAGTGACCTCAGATAATGCAGTGCCAGCTATTTCTTTGATATGAAGGCAGCAGCGGCCTTGAAGCATTCTTTCTCAGCAATTAATTTTTCTCTATGTTTGAGTGCATATGGAGTCTATATGGTTCTTTTCTAAAACTTTACACAATTGCTGTTTCTGGTTTTCTATTTATGAGTTCTGTGAGATGAAGACCACATCAGTTGCCTCAGGTGGGCACAAAGGCAACAATGGGTGTAATTCAGGAAAATTAAGGTGCACCCGAATTGTCTTATGATGCACTTGCTAGTTTTTGAGACAGTAACGTTTGGCAGTCAGCTCCATGAAATACTGGCTAGTACTTAATTTGAGCTGGTCGTTTTCGGTTCTCCCCACCGGAACTTGTCAATATCGGCACATACAACAGTCTGCCACATGGTGGTGCTGTTTCTCTACTTTCTGGATGAGCACAACAACAGTTGTTTATTAATTCAGTATATATTAAAGGTGACTAAAACCTGCCCCCAAAGCCATTCTTAAAGTTTTGGGGGTCTGGGATAGTCTAAATTGTCACACTTGTAGGAGTGTGATGGTTAGTAGTTAGTTGTGTTGGTGTTGACTTGTGCATCGCTGGCAGGAGCAACGGGTGGTGCAAGCTGCAGTGGCCTTTGCGCAACTGTGAAAGGGGGGGAGGGGAGGAAGGTATGCGAAAGACACTCCACCCCTTCTAGTAGAGAGACTTGTTTCGATTAGCATCATCATGCTTACTAAGAGATCAAAGTGATAGATGTCTCTTTCGTGGAATGTATGGGGACATTGTTCTCTAGCAGATTGTGGTCACCATCCCCTCTCCTCCCCCCAAAGACATGTTTATGTTGTCGTTCCCTGAACCTCTCTGTAGGAAGGCATCTTTAGCATGTGTGCCTCCATTGAGCTCCTGGATGGCTCCATCCAAATGGGTGCGGAACCATCATTTTTCATACTTTTTAAATTCTACCTACTTTTTAGATTTACTAATTACTTCTTGATATAGTGCAAACTAGACTCACATGAAAGGGGTGTCAGAGCCCTTTAAAGACTGAAAATAGAATACAAAATTACAGAAGGGACAATAATTAACAAAATGCATCGAATGTGCAGCAAATCACTTGACGGTATTAGCTTTCAGCAGTATAATAATTTTATATGAATATATTCACATGATGAGGAAAAAATCAATAATTATGACTACAGTACAATACAATTTAGCGATATATTCGGTCACAGACAGTTATCCTGCATCCATGCATCTATGTATTTTTTGCCAAATGTGCTGGAGCTGTCGGGTTGTTTCCTATATTACCAGACGATTTCTTATGCTCATGTGACACTGAAGGCTGTTGTATGCAATGACCTTGGCAGATCCCTGGGGCACTCTATAGGTGGAGATAAGTTTCTGCTACCGTTCTTCCATACACTTTCACACTCAGCAAGCAATAGGAAAGAATGTAATGCACTGCAGTGCTAGCATGTCGAATTCCGTCTTCCTCTTTAGGCAGTTGCCCCGGGGAACAGCAGCACCAGAGCTGCAGGGCAGCCTCCGAATAAGAGTCTCAGAAATTTCCTGCATGGTCGAATTTGGTTGGTTCGAGCTAGCAAACCCTTCTTGGTGGTTTGCGAAGGTCTTCTTCTCTTACAAAAATCAGGGACATGGCTACGATATGTTCATCCCAGTTTTGATTCAGCATTGATTTATGCTGAATAGTCCTTACAGTCCAACATAGGTTTCTCGGAATACAGCAGATCTTCAGCTGTTTTAAGGCTTGCAGACAGAGTGACACATTTTTATGAGACATTTATCATTTCCTGGGGTTGAAGTCTTTCATATGATTGGATGGAGATGAGCAGTTGGGCAATTTCATTCAGTTGGCTCGGCCGAGTACCCAGCCAGTCTATATTAGTAAATTTAAATGAAACTAATTGGGCCCTCAATTAGAAAGAATGATTTGATTGCCTCTATCTATTATTTTGTGTTCTAAAAAAAGTTAAGTAACAGTTGGAGTTTTGCTATTGACACCCCTGGTGCCATATATGTATGTTTCCATGTTTAGAAAGCTCTGTTTTTGGGGTGGCTTCGAGGTTGATTCCGTGCTCTTGAAATAACACGTAGTGTTGAATAAGGAAACGTGAACTAAAATAAGAAAGCAAATTAGTGACTATGAGTTTTTAAAAAACAAAAATGCCATGAGGGCAAATCCATCTGTGTTGGGTTGGATGAATCCCTGAATTTTCCCAAGTGAAAACTTCCACGAGGTGCTGTGGCAGTGAAAAATACACAACGAGGGGGCTTTCCAGCACATATTCGACTCCAGCTGGGCATCTCGTGGCTTCTGATATATGTCAGGGAGAGTAGGTAAATGATGGAGAAAGGTTCTCACAGATCGTGCTGCAAGTGTGGGAAAGGAAATGGAACTAAATCAAGATTAACATGTCTCTTATAACTATAGAGGTTTGTTGGTTTTTCGCTTACATTAGCTGTGCAGTTCCCAAACTTCCAAGCTATTTTACACTTGGGCTGGATGGCCTGGGTGGAGGTGGTGCTAAAAGTATGCATGGAACATTGACAAAGCGTGTTGGAACAGATGCATATACATAGAAATTTGTAGTTCGCCACCCCCTGCCGAATACATAATCAGTCTGATTCCAGTATACAGTGGCTATAGGACATGCAATCACTCAAAAAAGCATACAGAGTAATGGCACATTAGTTGTTCGTCTCTGCAAAGCTTTATAGTCTATAGTGTGGCTTTCATTTTTAGGTCTCGGCCTGCACCAGCGCTTGCGCTGGTCTGGCCGAGAGTTTTAGTAAGTGGGTTTTGGAAGTGCAAACCCACTGGCTTTCGGCTGGCGACCAGCTTGAGTTCACGATGGCGTACACGCGCAGCTGGCATCTGGGTTTCCTATCTCTTCCTCATTTCCTCGTCATGGCTCATTAACTCGCTGGACTCTGATGTTTCAATCGCAGCAGCAGCTCACATTACCAACTGAGGGCCCTGGACTACAGTCACATGAAAAACAACAGCGATTAGCATTGAAATGCAAGCTTTTTTTTGTCTAGTTAGAAATATTGCTTCGGTGGGTTGATTTCACCTTATATCGCTATTTGTTTTATATTGGGAGTCACAGCCTAATTACCAGTATTTTTGTCTCTCACTGTTTTTTTAAAATATTTATTCGCGCAAAGCACAAAGCTATATTTAAGGTTACTTTTTCCGCGTCACTTCTTCACTCTATTTAAACTCCACACCCCCACTCTTATTGTCTCTCTCCTTCTCTCTTTCTCCCCTCTCTAATTCTCTCTCTACTTAATTAACTCTCCCCTCTCTATCTTTTTTAGCCTTTCATTCTCTCACCCCTTTATCTGTTTCTCTTTCAAACTCCTTCATTCACTCTCTCTCCCCTTCTTTCTCTCTCTCTCTATCCCGCTCCACTCTTTATTCTATGTACACCCTTTCTCTCTCTTTCTCTCTCACCACCCTCTCTAATTGGGCATTATATCTTCACTCTATCTCTCACTCGGCAACACCACAGCATCACTCAGCGCAACCACAGCATCAATCAGAGCCAGCACAGCATCAATCAGAGCCAGCACAGCATCACTCAGCACCAACACAACATCTCTCAACGCCATCACAGCATCACTCAGTGTAACCACAGCATCACTCAGTGCAACCACAGCATCACTCAGTGCAACCACAGCATCACTCAGTGCAACCACAGCATCACTCAGTGCAACCACAGCATCACTCAGTGCAACCACAGCATCACTCAGCGCAACCACAGCATTACTCAGCGCAACCACAGCATTACTCAGCGCAACCACAGCATTACTCAGCACAACCACAGCATTACTCAGCGCCACAACAGCATCACTCAGCGCCACCACAACATCACTCAGCGCCACCACAACATCACTCAGCGCCACCACAACATCACTCAGCGCCACCACAACATCACTCAGCGCCACCACAACATCACTCAGGCCACCACAACATCACTCAGCGCCACCACAACATCACTCAGCGCCACCACAACATCACTCAGCGTCACCACAGCATCACTCAGCGCCACCACAGCATCACTCAGCGCCACCACAGCATCACTCCGCGCCACCACAGCATCAATCAGCACCACCATAGCTTTACTCAGCGACACCACATCATCACTCAGGGCCAACACTGCATCACTCAGCACCGCCACAGGATGACTCGGCGTCGCCACAGCATCGCTCAGCGCCGCCACAGCATCGCTCAGCGCCGCCACTGCATCGCTCAGCGCTGCCACTGCATCGCTCAGCGCCGCCACAGCATCGCTCAGCGTCGCCACAGCATCGCTCAGCGCCACCACAGCATCGTTCAGCGCCGCCACAGCATTGCTCAGCGCCAAGACAATATCACTCAGCACCACAGCAGTATCACTCAGCAACACCTGAGCATCATTCAGCATCACCTCAGCATCGTCTCCGCAACAGTCACCACCACCACCACTACCACCTCAGCATCACTCAGCACCACCTCAGCCTGCTCTCGGAATCTGGCATCTGTTGATTCTCCCCTAGCGTCTGGCCGCTGCTAGTGTTATAATACAGGTACTAGTTCCCAACCTTCACCCTCCGATTGTTTATGCCCCCTCAAAAAAAAAGCTTTAACAAACAACCATTGCCAGCATTGCAAGAACAAAAGAAAACTGAGGAAATTTTTTATTGTAAATACTTTTTTAATATGGTCGTTCAGTTTTACATAATGCCTTCTTGGTCATATATAAAGTAACAAAAATGCTTCTGACACTTTTTTATTATAACTTTTCAGCATGCCGCACAGCAGCCACACTTCTCTACAGCACAGCTTGAAGACATTGGCAAAGTCAATAGCTCTGGCTAAACACTTATAAGGCCCCAAAGGCGAGACCTATTGGCTATGCCAATGCTTGTTTTTTTCCTTACCTGTCAGGAGCACGGAGAAAGACTATGGCAGTCAGAGAGAACGTGACACAAATGTTGTGCACTGGCCTGCAAGAGCAGGTTACTGGCAGTGCATACAGTGCATACTCCGAGCCACACAAGACTGGTCCCTGTCTGCAGAAGCTTGCAGAGGAATCGGGTTTTTGCAGACAGGAATCAGGAGGTGAGAGACTAGCCTTGCACTAGTCTCCCGCCTGAATTGGGAGGGTTGGCATGTATGTCACTGTGAATTTGAGGGAGGCAGCAGTGCAGCTTTTTTACCTGTATGCGCTGCCAAAGCAGCTACACTGTAAACACAGTAGCCAGCTTTTAAAAAGCTGCAGCCGTGCTTTGTACCCTGTTTATGTGGCTGTTTCTTACTTTATAGCACCAATCGCAGACCTGCTGTGGACTTCTTAGCGCTACACAGAGGTGAACAAGATGCTCACAGATTAATGGAGGCAGAAATTTGAGAACACATTACACACTGCATTAACAGAGGAATACTAGTCCCAATTCTCGCGGTTCAAACAAGCAACCTTGTATCTAGAAGCCCACCAACTAGCAGCGCGCAAACATTCTCGAAGGACGTTTCAAAGTGCTAAACGTAGATCTGTTCAGAGTACAGTATGAATACAATAATATTGACACCTTAAGCAGTGCACAACACAATCTGAAGTGACATTTAATAATATATTGCATTATTACCCACACTCACTTTATCTAAAACTGAAGGATAAAATTCTGAGTCCACCCCTAAACCTGCAGGCAGCACCCAGGCCTGCTGTAGGAGTTCCATCTGTGGGATACCGTCCTGTCTGACACTATAGTTGACTGTTCTCAACAATTGTGTGCTAGCAAGCTATTCCATTAAATGGTGATATATAGAGGTGTTCTCTTCAGTGGCAATTCACATGGGGACCTGTTCCTGTGAACGGCAATGTACTGAACTATCCCTTTGAACAATGTTATACAGAGCTGCCCATGTGAAGGGCACTTTGCAGAGGCCCTCGGGCCCTATTCTCAGTTGTCCTCTTAAATGACCCTTTCTTGCGCTCTCTCTGTATTTTGTTTTTGGGTGGGATCACAATGGGCGCAATATCAAGTGAGGGTAATGCTCACAAATTCAGATGAAATGGGAAACGCAGCCTAATAGCGGCTTGTGGCGCAGTGGGAAAAGAAACGGTAAATGATGGTAGGGATATTTGGAAGAGGCGAGCTTTGAATGTCCCCAACGAAGGAGCAAGCATGACATGCGAAGGGAGGTTGCTCAAGCATGTCTGTCTGTATACAGAGAAAGCCTGTAGGCGTGATCTGTCCCAGAGTTGTCTGCATGGTATGGTGCTAGCCTCATGAATTGTTCTACCTCAGTATGCAAGTACCAGACAGTCCGCAGCTTTACCCGTGCTCAATCTTTAATAAGTGGGTAGAGAAGAGGATAGAAGTGCCCAGCCTCACTGGAGGTATTCTTAAGATGTGAGATCGGAGGAGGACAGCTGTTTTCTGTGCATGCAGCTACACAGCCGATTTATTTATTTATTCTTTTATATAGCGCCAACGTCACCTATCCAGGTTTCAAAGCGCTGTATTTACGGAGGGCGTGAAAAAAGAAGCAGTCTGTTCTGCTATTCTCATGCCCTTTTGTCCTCATGTACTGCTCACTTCTCCTGGAAGGCTGATCCCTGCATTCCCCACCCTTCTGTGAACGACGGAGGCTCTAATGTCACTCCCATGCCCCCATTCCTAAGCACTCTCTCTCCTTTCATGCTCCTCCAGCTAGCAGTCCTTTGCGCCTGAGGCAAGTACCCCTTTAGGAGTGGGACTGCCTTTCACAACCCCCCCTTTACCAGTGCACAAGCCAGGAAACAAACTGGAATTTGTCCAGCCAGTCTATTAAATAAAATATAATTTATACATTGTGGATGTATACTATACATCCTTAGCCATGTTTGCCTGACTCATCATGCCAATAAACTGTGGGGCATATTAGCAACGTGATTATCGCCACTTTATCGGGACTTTTTCCCGCTAAAGCGGCGATAATTCAATCGCCCTATTAGCAAGCTGTCGCTAACTGCTGTTAGCGACAGCTTCTAGGCGATAGCGACCGGGTTGGGTGCCGCTTTGCATGCCAGCGATATTTATCGCTAATGGCATGCAAAGTAGGCGTTCCCAACCTAAAAGCGACTGGAAACAGTCGCTAAGGTCGCTATCGCCTATTAGCGAGGCAGGGGAGGTCCAGACCTGACTTAGCCATGTAATCCAATGGGAGGTGGATTACATGGCTAAATTCCCCTCGCCCTATTGGCAAGCTAACACTGGTCACAGTGCGAATATCGCTTGGTTTCAAGCGATATTCACACTGTTCTCCAGGGTTTCTATCGCTTTGGAGATAAGCGTTGCTGATAGCACGCTATCTCCGCGATAGAAACCTGCAATAGCCGGCGATAATTATCCTAGCGCTAACTGCGCTTAGCGATAATTATCGCCGGTTATTGCTAATAGGCCCCTGTGTTGTATAGCACAGTGCAGATGTTCTGCTTCTGCCTGGGGGCGGAGGGAGGGGCTAATCCAGCCCAAACCTTGAGGTATGCTGCTCTGATGAGGAGACCTTCTGTTGACCCTGACTTATTTTGTTTGAAGTGTCCTCCTGGCTCCAACTTTACAAACTTCTGAGACTTTCACATTCGTCCATGAGTTTGTCCGTTTTACACTTTTGCTCTCCTGCAAGCATTCATCTTACTGAGTGACACTGGTAATTTGCTTCATATGTTCTTCCATATTCCTCGCCTAACAACTTTCTTGTTTCATTCCTTTCCTGTGTTTTTTTCAAGTTGTGCCCCGTAATTTAAAAGCAAAAGCTTGCAAATTAAAAATATACATAAGAATGGAAAGACATGCTGCCTTTCACATGTCCCTAGTTGTAAAAGGAAGTGAACCAAGAATAGACCTTGACACATAGGTTCAAAGCCTCAATCATGAGTTGTGCACATCAAAGTGACAATGTAGAAAGGAAGCAGGCTGGCTGGCTCTTTAGTCTGCAGAGATCTTATCATGTGCTATAACATAGTCCCAATACCGGCAACATCCCCCACCTTCCCATAGGCGAACGTGCATAAATAAACACACAAGACACTTTGTTTATGGGAAAAACTTGTCGCAGGTTTATTCCATACAAGAGTATGCAATAAGGTGGGTTATCTTACGGGCGATCCATGGGCAGGCAGCCATCCAACCTATGCTGCCCCTGCCCGCCTGATGAGCCAGCACTGTGGGATGTATGCCCGATCAGCGCTACACCTTTGTTGATCCACCACCGGATCACGTGGCACCTTGTTACCATCCTACTCATGCCCCTTTCAGGGCAGAGCGTAGCAGGGCAAACCCCCGGTTGGTCAGGCCCCCAACCGCCCGAAGGACTAACGGGGCGCCGTCACGGTTCTCCAGGACCCTGCCCTGAGGATCCTGGTCTTTGGCTCTGGCACCCCTATTGTGCCGCGCAGAGGTACCCTTACTGTACCCGTCTGACGCAGAGGTACCCTTACTGTACCAGACTGCTTCCAGATCGCCCTGTAACTCCGCCACAGCCCTGGAGGCGGCCACCGTCGCAGCCAGGGCCCCCCACCACTGCACCTCCTATTACCTGCAACCTGCCCTTTCCAAACATTCCTTTACATCCAGGAGAAACAAGTCCATCCCCACCGGGGACAAGTGGACCCCGTCCTCCTCAAAGTAACCTTTAACGTTTGCCTGGAAGAGCTTGTGTCTGATGAAACCCAGACCCCTCTGGTCTGCGAGCTTACGCCCTGAACAGTTCCCTCTTACAGGGATGTTCCACGGCCTCCCCTGACTTAGCTCCATGCCACCTTAGCGGGGGCTCAACTCCGCCCATCAGAGCTTCACATTGACCCATGTAGTTGCTGAACTCATCAAACAGCGCATTTCCACATGCGACCGCACATTTCCAGGCTTCCTGCAAATCTAAGGGAAGAGATCACTCCCTACTGGTGATAGATGAACCCCATCTCTATCACAATAGCCCTTGACTTTCGCCTAGGTCAGCTAGTGTCTGAAGAAACCAAAGACTCTTCTGTCCTGTGAACCTGTGCCAAGAACTATTCACCCTCCTGCGGGGAAAGTTCATCTGCCTCACATGACCTAGCCCCGTGCCAACTCTGGGTGGGACGATTTCCAACACCAAGGCTCACATTGCCCCATCTATTTGCTGGTCCCACCTAGCTGCCGTCCTTCTAGCACTGTGTGTGCCTGAACCCCTGTGTCCCCCATCTATGGGACAGCAGCCCCCTTGTTAGGTAACCGCTCCCACTCCCGCCTGCCTGCTTTGGCTATTCGGGCGAGGAAGATTATGCTTAACCTTTGCAGTCCCTTTGCTTTCTAAATCATGACGCACAGGAATGTCATAACTAGCAGTATGTGACAATGAGCAAGAGGGGCTCACCTGCCCATGCCATGCATCCCTTATTCCTTATGGGAATTCCGCCAGCTCAGCTCCCTCTGTGGAGAAACCCCCTAGGCATACCCGCTAAGAGGATCTGTCTGATTCAATACAGTGCGCACTGAGCGATATGGTGCCTAACCTTAAGGATTGTCTAAGTCCTACCTAACCCCCATCCTAGAATATTCCCGACCAGGGGGACAGGGGCGTTCCCACTGCCCACCCTTGGGCAACCCCATAGGTGGAAAATTACCTTTCGCCTGTGCGTACCTTTAAATGAGACAGGCTCCACACCGCTGTAAGGCCAGAGACACACATATATGTTGTGCCCACTTATTGGAGACAACTCACCTCTTCTTGGTGTGACATCTACCCAGGTGCCTACACAAGTCACCCAACCGGCAAGTTGGCCCTGACTACCTTGTGTTCTGGTGCCAGGTTTGGAAAGCGCCTTGCCTACACTTGCTGCCCCCTGGGAACCACACAATGCCCGTGCTCTGGCCGCAAAGCGGCGATGCCCTATTGTCGTATTGAACCCCTGGTCAATTAAGAGTGCCACTCCAACTACTTAAACCTACCCCTTGACCATGGGCGGAGTCTAGCTCTCCCCAAACTTTTGCTGGTATAACCCGCGGGCAAGCCTCCTGTTTCGTTCAATTTAGTAATTCATGGCACTGACCCACAAGGGCCTAATACTGGGCTGTGTAAATGCGGCCCAGGGTGACCTTAAACACTCGGCTTGGTGTGGATGGGTGCTAACAATACCTGGCTGAAGTGCAATCCCTTTGACAATCACTCCTGACAAGTTGTGCCAATGCAGGTAGAAGCAAGAGTTATCCAGCCCACCTTACTTCCTGTCCCAGTTATCTGAGTAACTTAGTGAAAGATGCACATTTGAACTGGTAACGGAAACTGTTACTTACGCCTGCCAACGCTCTGCTCAGAGCAGCCCGCCAGACAATGGCTTCCATTGAAAGGCGGTGCCAACAGACCTCCAAGCACTTAAGGCGGTACCTCCGAGTGGGGCTCTAATCTAACAAATGCCCCGTGCATCGGATACCGCCTCTGGCTGTAAGCCGCTCAGTGCTACTGATGCCTTGGCGCTTCCTGACCCACAGCCAGCACACCCTGATACAATCCGCTCGTGACTAGGACTCAATAGTGCGGTGAAAGCATGAGACATCCTAGCCTGACCTTAGCTCTTCACCAGGCTCCCACACAAGAGCCATCCAGTGCTACTGATGCCTAGGCGCTTCCTGATCCACCACCAGCTGACCTTAATAAAATCCGCTTGTGACTGGGACTCAACAGTGCGGGGAAAGCACGAGACATCCTAGCCTGACCTTAGCTCTTCACCAGGCTCCCACACAATTTTTTAATTACCCTTCGTATCGTCCATACAAGAGAGACTTAGTACCATCTGCCCCTATTACCCTGTGCTACCAAACCTCATCATAACATCACAGGGATTACATAACTCACTAGGTCAGCACGAGACATCCTAGCCTGACCTTAGCTCTTCACCAGGCTCCCACACAAGAGCCCTCCACAAACCTTGTGGCCTAAAACATTCTCCCTGTGGTGCGGTTGTGAATGGACTGCAAGCCACTCCTAGGCATTCTCTACCAATGTTGTAAATGGAGTTTCTGGTTGGCTAGGGTATGCACTTAAGCGTGGGCGAACCCACCTCTCTAGTCAGGAGAAGGGAGCACACACTTAGGCTGACACCTGCCCACCCCCTAGGTGGCTAGGCAGAGACTTTGGCTTATCCCAGGGCAGTGTAAATTTAATGTGCCAACCGCACTCCCACAGTGGCACACTACAGAAGAGACTCCATACCAGTTTATTTTAATTACCCTTCATATCGGTCATACAAGAGGGACTTAGTACCATCTGCCCCTATTACCCTGTGCTACCAAACCTCCTCATGACATCACAGGGATTACATAACTCACTAGGTCAATCGGGCCACCGTCCTACAGCTCAGGAGTGATAAAAGTCTTTCTAGCGTAGCCAACCGACGGTTTATACGAAAGTGACTGGCCCCCCTTATGGATGACCAAACCAAGGGTGAAGCAATGGGAGCATGAGGCCTTAAGCAACGGGTGTCTTTGTGTCCCGGAAACATTAATTACCCACGCAAAGACCCAAGGGCATCCCCGGCTAGTGGGAGCACTACTAGGACTCGTGGGACGCAATAGAGATCTAAGGCATTGGTGCCACTTAAGTGCACTGTCAGTAACCTCCCTCACAGTGGGCATGAACGAATTGAGCTGTGTCAATTAAGGCTGTTCCAAACAGGTGCCCCAAATAATTTGGCCCCAGAGCAGCTGGTAGTACTACAGTATGTACTGTTGATTACAAGTATATGCACTCCTGACCTCAAACCTCCAGGATGTCATGTTTTTAAAGCGCCGGAGCCACCCACGCGTGCTGGAGAAGTCTGTGCCTTGCCCTGCCTGGTATTTAGCTACTATGTCATTGTGTCCCTATATTTACTACAAAAGGAACACTACACCTACAACAAGCCCATCTATTGGCTCAGTCAATGTTTCTACCTGCATCAGATACAAAGCCACCATTCAGCTCAGTTGCATAGCCACCCAAGAGCTAGCCGCCCCCATCCATGGCTGCCAAGGTTTCAGATTGCTATGTGTGACATTTCCCTCATTTCAGTGCAACTATGAGTGACATTTAAAGGACTATGACTGACACTTTCTTGCGAGCAAAATCAAACAATGAAGATGAGGAAGAGATATCGATATCAGTGATTTCCAGGCTTGGAGGCGCCTTGCGCGGTGTACACATGTTCCATAACCCTTGGTGGCACAAGGACCTCGATGGCCAAGCAGCGAAGTCTACACGCAGTGCAATAAAATGAAACTGATTGCTCACAGCGCACGCCCCCCCCAGGCGCCAACGGGACAAGCCGAGGTTTGTCCCAAGCATCCCAACTCCAAGGAAAGGCACCACAACCGACCAATCCGCTGCGCAGGTCGCTCACCAAGGCACCACTGTAAGGACCCCACCTTAACGGCCCCTACATGAACCTTGAGTGCACACTGTGAATAGTGTAGGCTGAAAACAGTGATATAGTCCTGTGACAACAAACTGGCTATGAACAGAACGCTGGAACTGGGACTGTTCCACCTAGCAAGGACGCTGCGCCCATATAATCCGGCACAGCACACGCCCCACCGACATACATCATGTGACGTTGCCTGTTCTGCGCCACCCTGAGCCACGCAAGTACCCAGACAATTCAACAAATTGCAGAGGAACACCGGGGAAATTGGGTGTCCTTAGTTAGTTCTTCGGCTATTGCACAAGTCCACACTACCTCTGCCGTAATTCCTCTAAATAGTGCCGCTGCACTTTGGGGCCCATCAGATCCTGCCTGACTCCGTAGTTTTCCTGCTGCGGTTTGCCCCACTATGATCACGGTAGGCTCCAGCATGCTCAGCGGTTGACACCTTTGACCGAACGTAAAACAACCATGGGACAGTGCCCCCTGGTGCTAAAGCACCCCTCTGAGGATAGGTGACTACCCCTGTCAGTGAGTCAAAGTCAACTCTATAAATTATGAAGAATTGTTAGCAATGGGAGTGTTGTCAAGGCCTTCCTCGTGGGTCCACTAATGCCCCTGCAAACCACTTGTGATAATTATTAAATTGATTACTACCACTCTCTTAGCGCCACACTGTAACCACTTGCGCTACCTCCTGCGTGAAATAAAACACAAATTCAAGCCAAATAGTCATCAACCTACGAGGCATTCGGGAACAGGCATTATCCCTTTATACATCGAACAAAACAACTAAATTGCTTGACTACCAGTAGGGGCACGTGTACAAACATCCATAAATACTTTAACTTTGAGCGCAGGCCAGAGTCCCCCCCAGCTCCTACACGAATGACGTTGGAGCCGTGCTTGCAGGGACTTGCGTCCCTGTAGAACATGTGATACTCCTTAGTCGGTAATAATGGCTCGGAAACAGTAGCGTTACCTTCTCGCGGCCTAAAGGCGTAAATAGCTGGCATGCGGAGGGCTTTGTGTGTCACCCCCGGTGCGCTTGAGCCATGGAGCACCTTCTATCTTCAGCCATAGTACGACGTAAAGCAGGACAAAATAAAGGAGGGGAGAGCCAACACCGAGACTGGAACCCGGGTCTCCAGTTCCAAAGTCGGCACCTCTGTATATTGAGGCCGAGCTCAAAGCATCCAAGTCTCAGGTAGGACTTGCCCGAGGGAGGTTTACAAACGTGTGGCAAATATTAACGGCTACGCAGTAACTCGCGACGCGGTAGGCACACTGGCACGTTTCTGATTTCATTTCCAATGAGTGTAGGCGTAATAAACCGGGGTTCCAAGTAAAGACAGCAAAATGCCCTTGCCTGTTGTAACGCTCTCTGCCCGAGCAGGACGCAGCCCCCACTCTGAACAGGCAGACAGCGCGCCGACCAACCACACTCCGCTGACTGCTGAGCCAACGTCCGTGACCTGTATAGACATCCCAGGCCACCGCAAATCAACACACCCAATAGTTACCCGCTCTTCAGCAACAGGCCGCTCCTCGCCTGTAAAACAAGCCACACGCTCGGCCCTAAATCCATCCAGCCGTAATAGAGCATTTGCTCCTTTTCACTGGTGGCATGGCAGGCACAGCCCTAACCAAATCGGGACCAGTTCCTGTGGCCTGCGACAATATGAAACATTTTCATCCAGTCATAAAAGTGCATCTGGACCTCATCTATGACAGCATTGGCAGACACAACCTAATCTACTTCAAAGGTCCGGGCTCCGGACCAAGTGCCGCCCTTCGTACTGTGGGCTCCCGGGCGGGCGGGCTGCCCCAAGGGGCCGATTTGCACCACTGCAAACCAGACCCGGCCTAATCCTTGCAGTGACAGGCTGGGTGTTACCCTCTCAGGGACTTATTACCATGCGTGCGCACCGTTTGCTGAGCTATGTTGTGGGAGGGACAGGTGAAAGGAAGTACGGAATGTGGACCCGCATTATTGCTCCCCTGTCAGCAGGGAGCAATGTTTATTCTCGACATCTGTAACCGATCCAACAGAAAGCTTCAACAGCATAACACAGCAAAACCTCAAAATCCCTACACAGTCTGCAACTTAAACGTTGCCTTCCGCCCACAAGGAAGCCAAAATTCACCTAGCTTCCGCCATATGAAAATCTGAAATGTGATAGCAGTGCATGCAGAGATAACGCTCAACGAGAAGTGGCCCCAGGCGTGGAAAGCGGGATCGGTGTGCCCTTGGCAATATAACCAGTCAAGAGAAACATCAGCGCAACGCACCATCCCACCCCTCCTCCCTCCAGCAACGAGTAACCATAAGTGCCTCGCAGCCCTACGGAACCACTGCTGCCCGAGGGGGGCAGCCACAAGGGAGGGAGAAGCACAATGATGTGGGCAGGAGGGTAAAATCAGACTCACCACCAAGACGGCAGCGAGGACCATGGCGCAGCTGGACACACTCCCCCCGTGCAACCCGAGGTGGTGAGGGTGGAGGAAGGAATCTTCCCAGGACACCCGACGTGGCCCAGCCAGCGCAACCTGCGAGCCGAGGGGACAGCATACTCTGCCTGCCACAAGGGAAATGCTAAAAACTTAACAAAGTGCTTCCTCACCGTTTTAACCGGGGAGGTAAGCATACGAGGCAAACGGGACATGCACTGCTCTCCCACGGCTCCATGGTGGGGGGGGAGTTTCGGGGGGGTGCGAGCACGCGGCCCCTCCCCCAGGGAACAACAGAGGAACAACCCGCCACACACAGTGAGACCTATAGATGCTGGGATGAAAACCCAGAGCCTCCAAAACTAAAGCCTGTGCAGGGTCTGCCGACCCACTCGCGCTCCAACCCTGAGCTAGCACAATCGGACCCTGACGATTCTCCCTACGTTGTTACTGTCTGGCGATGACAAGGGACGGAAGTCGGTGTCACCGGTGTGCAGAGAGCACAAGCCCCTCGCATCAAGCTACACCAAACTCTCAGCATATCAGCTGAGGCCGAGCCCCAGGGGCGGCTCTTTCCTACGCTTTCAGACTCGCTGTGGTGACTACTGCCCCTGGCTGCACTGCATCCCCACTATGAAACCCTCTCTGGGTTAATCCTGGAAGGGGCCGTTCAACGGTGGCTCGTCAGGGGAGACGAGTACAGCCCCTTTTACTTGCTTGCGGCGGTTCGATCTGGCCAAGCCGCCCGCCGCAGCGCCCCTTCAGTCCACAGAGTGCCCCTTGTACGGGGGAAACCGAAAGTGGCAGCCAAGTGCCACTGTCCTCTGAACGCCGGGTATGCCGACTACAGCAGCCCCCAGCGGGACCAAGGCCCGGGACGTGCAACTGGGGCGGGGGTCCCACACTGCTCATGGCAGCATGGTGAGACCCTGCCATTAGAGGTGTTGGGGCTCACCTCAACTCGCCGTCCGTATGACCTCCGAAACTCGGAGAAGTAATCCACCGCAAGCTGCTCCGCACGACCCCTTAGACGGCGTGGCTGGCGGACAAGAGGCCGCTGGGAGGGTTGGAGGGGTATACATACCCTCCCTCCCCCCTGGGCGTACCGGAAGTGACGCCCACACCCCCTGGACAGCGGGCTCCAGGCGGAAGCCCTCTGGGCTAGAGCGAGGGGTAGGCTTGTGCCGCAATGGCACTAAAGGGCCGCCCTTTTAGGGGTGCCCCCTTTAGGGGCGGCGGGCAGCCACAGTCTCCACTGTAAAGGGGCCCTAAACACTGTGAATGACCATATGTTATAGTGAAACTGACGCTACAACACTCAAATGGATGTGTTCCTAAAAAGCAGGGCATAAAAATGAAAGCACTCATCAAAAACACATTCATATCACTAGCAAGTCACGTCTTGGACAACTTCTCTCAAAGTACTGCCGTTTGTCCTCAAGGCATCCCGGGGTGACATAGGCACTCTTGCAAATTTATTCCCAAATATGCTTTTATCCTTAATGAACGACTTAAAATTACATTTCTTTCATTTATTTATGCCCTGCTTTTTGTGAAAACATCCATTTCGTTTGTTTGCACTCGTACAATATTATTGTATGCAAACACAATTTCACATTTACAATTAAAGTGAATAGAACAGCATTGGCAAATCAGTTTGAAACGAAAATGTTTCTCTTCTGAGCAGAGCTGAGAGATTCCAATGTAGAAAACATCCATTTAAGTGTTACTTTAAAATATGGTCATTTTTCTATACTTTTTACAGATTAAAAACATTATTAGCAGCTGTTTGATTTACATCCCAGTTCTGAAAGCATTTAGTTTCCTCTAGCCTCTCAAAAACATAAATTCATACCATGGATGTTACTTGTCAGTGAGTTAATAAGTATATGTTATTTTAATAGTGCCTAGAAGTGATTGTAAATTTGAAGTCCAAGCCTTTCTTCCGAATTACATTTCGTTTTATAACATTGGTGATTTAAGGATCACTAATGGCATACTGCTATACAATTTAGACACACACCACAAATCACCAACAGATACTATTCCACTTGTTTAAATCCATAGCATACTATCCCACTCTCATACCATTTAATTACTATCTACATAATTCCACAGCACCCCATGCAACATATTTCCACTGCACAACTCCGCACCACACAATCACACAACATGCAATTCCACAACAAAAAATACCAATACAACCCATCTCTACATCACACTTCAACAAACCCTATCATATCCCCCACACACACACTGCCTCTCTCATCTCTCCCTTACACTACCACTACCCCCTCTCATTTCACAATTCCATTGGTCCCTCATATCCATTCTTCACATTCAATGTCTCCTCCCTAAACGGCGTGCTCACACATGCAATCCTCCTGTACATCCTCGCACTGGGTACAGGTCCACCTAAACCCCCAGATGGCCCTCCCAGGAGATCTCTTTCTCTCTCGTACTCTCTGTCACACCCCTATCTCTCTCTCTCACGCACTGATCCATCATTTCTCAGGTCTTTCTGCACAGTTTGTTTACCATAACATTTTAAAAAAGCCAGACCTCGAACACACACTCTCCTCCTCTTCTTTCGGTGTCTTCTGCGTACACAAGAGCAGCCTCTTTATGCTTCTATAACCTTCTTTCCCCTTCTTTCTCTTTCCCAAACACTGTTTCGGCTACTCTGTCTGGAGGTCATTCACCACTTCATGCACAAACTATCTTTCCTCTCAATCTTCCTGTCTATTCTATACAGCTCTCACCACTATTTTTTCACTGTACCACATAACTGCACTACACAAATACACTACATACCACACAATTTCACCTCTCACAATTCCAATTCAAACCACACATTTCCACTACAAATAATATGCACCCAGTCCACTACAAACAAAAAACATAAGTAAAAAACAATATAATTTACAACATCCATAGCTCTAACTTTCACAAATGCGAGACCGGTTGCATTGGAAATGCTTGTTTAAAAGATTGTCAATCCATTTACCCATGCAGTTTCCTGATTGCCACAGGTGTCTGCTTTAGAATATATGGATATAAAGGTAAGAGCTCTATCTGTATGTTGTGTTTTATCCTGATGGGGAATAATTGTGTTGTGGTTTGACTTTAAAGTGGTTATTACCTAAGTAACCAACTACACTAGTATTGCCTTTGTATTTACTAATTCAAACTACAAGAATGACACATTTCAATAAATGTTTTTCTTGCTTGTTTGTTTTTAGGTGCACAAGTGAAGAAGAGACATCACCCACAGTACTGCCAAACAGAAGGCCTGTGCAGTGACGTCACACATCAGTCCTTCACTTTCCGCTTGTGAAGCTTAGTGCCACTGCCAACTGAGAGCTTCTAGATGGCCCCAAAGAAAATTGATGCCAAGAAAGCAGCCAGTGAGAAGAAGCAGCTTTCCACCAGTGGCATGTCAACCCAAACCTTTTTCGGACACCATTGTGTGCCTGGCGCATTGGGAGGAGCAAGCTGGGAGCAGCACTCCTGTATCAACAGCACCACCCCAACCTAAGCCCAAAACCATTTCTGTCAGTGCGGCAACCACTGCAATCATGGCGATGCTGATGAGCAGTGACGTTGAAATGGATTCGTCCTTTTCGCAAAGTAGTACCCAATCATTTCAGGAAACAGAGCAAAATAGACAGCAGCTGCAGCCAGCAATAGTACATCTTTATGATGTTGGAGCAAAACTGGAGGTCAAGCTTCCTGCCGATCACGAACCTCCTCTTTTAGAATCATTGGCTCCTAGACTCAGCAGCAGCTGGCTCAGATAAGCGCGGTGAGGCGGGGCGGCGTGGGGAAAGCCGACAGACAGCGGAATAGGTATAATTAAATAAATAAATAATACCTATTCCGTCATCTGTCGACTTCCCCCCTGCCGCGTCCTGCCCCCCCATTGCGCTTACCTGTGCCGGCCGCCGGTGCCCAGACCTCCAGCAAGAAAAATAATGAGTACTACTCCACCATCTTCCTCAAGCACCATTTCTGATGATGATGATAGGGACATGGCGTGGACTCTGCCAGAGTTCGGGAGACGCTAGGAGAGGTAAGCGAAAATAAAAATTTCTTAAAGCCTTAGAATTATGGACGGGGGTGATGAGGAGGATGACGACAATGAGCTACTCATTGTGGAAGGTCACATGGAGGAGTCCAACATTGCTATTCAACCTGCTCCGATGGATGTGGCACAGGTAGCACCACCAGCTCCCATATTTGCAAAGCCACAGCTGAGACCTGCACTAAGCACTACCTCAATAAAAGTATGCACTGCAGAGAGGCAATCAACATCATACCCACCTACTTCCAGTTCTTTTTCAGGTTTTGGCAGTAGCCCAGTATAAAAGTACTTCCCCCAGTTTGGGACTTTTTTATGGTTAGCACATAGGGGGAGCACATTGCAGTATGCAGCATTTGCAACATGCCTGTTTGTTGAGGTAAGCCTGGTTCACATTATGGTGCTGGAGGCCAAATGACCCGTATGAGAAAACACCGCGCAATTTGGTGGGAGGAGCACCTTAAAAAATTGCTGCACGTGGTTGTGGTGATGACGGTGAGGAGAGCCAGGGAATATCAGCTACAAGTCCAATCACGGTGGAAGTTGATGATGAGGCAAAAGATGGTGGCATCCTTACACAAAGCAGCCCTGTCCCCAGCTGTGCGCCAGCAGAAACACCCACTTCAGTGACTTCATAATGTCACAAGACTCAGAGTCAGATGGAGACCCACTACGACACGCACCGAGTCTACCCCCACCTACTTATCATAAGTTGCCTGCGTCAGTGACCCTGGAAAAAAAGAAAGAAATATAGGCTTTTTGGGCATGTTTAGGCTGGAGGGGTCCTATGACTGCAACCACCCAACGGCTCGTTTGTACAATGGGTACAGGCAAAAACATTAGCGCTGGACCTCCTCCATTTTTCTTTTGTGGAAGGAGTAGGATTTTTAGAATTTCAAGCAGCCATCTGCCCAAAATGGAAGGTTCCAAGTCGGACCTATTTTGAGAGAGTTGCTGTAAAGTGCTGCATCACGATGTGCTGCAATTGGTTGGAAAGCTTTGCAGCAAAGTGTTGTTCACACTATCCACCTGATGACAGGCATATGGACCAGTTGTCAGGCGACTGATTGCATGTGCATCACTACACAGTGGATCTCTTATGCAGGGGTAAAGCAAAAGATATCTACAGGTCTTGGCCCTGAAGGAAGTTTTAAGAGCATTCGGAGGCATGCAACAGTTGCATGTTCGCCATGGAGAAATCACATACAGCTGAAAACATCCTGGATGAATTTAACAGCAAGACATCTGAATGGCTGTGACCCAGAGGTCTCAGCATTGGATTTGTTGCTACAGACAATGGCAGTAACATACTCAAGGCCATGGCAGAGGTTGGCTATTTCTGCGTCCTGTGTTTGGCCCAGTGCATTAACCTGGTGGTGCAAGACTTTCTCCAAAAAGAAGACATAGTCAGCAACATACTGACCACCAGCAGAAGAATCTGCATTCATTTCAGCCATTCATTTAAAGCCCGGAAGCAGTTGCGGATTACTCACTGTGCTAATAGAGTACCAGTTAAAGCCCTGATACAGGAGGTGCCAATATGTTGGCACTCAACCTATTACATATTGCAACATCTGTTTGAGCATTACAACAGATCAATGACTATGTCATTCAAAGAGGAGGGGATGCAATTTGGAAAGCTATGACCATGCATATGGGAAAATGGGGCCTAGTCAAATGCCTCACAATGATGCTACTCCCTTTGATATTTTCACACGGGAAGTTACCAAGGAGGACAGTACATTGGACCAAGCTATCCCGTTATTGCATCTGCTACAGGACCAGCTCAATAAGGTGTCTGAAAGTTACGCACTCGCAGGTGTGAACGAAAACACAGAAGGGCATGCCTTGGTTGAGAGTTTACACTTTCGCTTGGTTTTTAATAGAAGGCTGCAAAACAACATCATCTCGTCCAAAGAGAACATCTGTGCCATACTTGATCCACGGTACAAAAAAAGTCTGCCCACTTCCATTCCTTTTTCCGAAGGGGATGTTTCAAAATAGAAGAGTTGGATTGTTGAGTAAGCCGGAATCCTGGAAGAAGAACAGCTGGAACTTAGAGTCCCACTCCACATTTCTGGGGTGCTGCCTTCAACTACCAGATAGGGCAGTCTTGTCTCACAGCAGCCAACACCAGCAACCAGAACACCGGCAACAACAGCAACAGAAGGATCAGACCCAACCTCTGCATTGTGTTGGTATCAAATGGCAGTACTTAAGTCCAGTGAAGATGAGATGGCAAAAGAGATCGAGCACCATTGACCATCCAGAAGATGTTCCAGGAGTATTTGGATGATCCAAAAGAGGTCTATGTGGAGCAAAATCCATTGATGTATTGGTATGGGTAGATGCACCAATGGCCAGAGCTCAGCAGGCTGGCAATAAAGTATCTGGCTTGTCCTTTAGCCAGGATGTCTGCTGAGTGTGTATTCAGTGCAGCTGGCACAGTTGTTACAGTGAGAAGGACCAGTCTCTCACCTCAAAACAGAGAGTGACCATTATCAAAATGAACTAACATTTCATACCACTTAATTACACCATTCCTGAAACAGCACAGGAGGAGGAGGATTGGTCAGAATCAAGTGTGTTAGCTGACCAACTTCTGGGTGAACCACCTGAGTTTGGGGACAAACTCTACTTTCCGGACTGAGAATGCCAGTGCCACCATAGAAGGTTTTAATTATTTCTCATTGAACTTCTTTCTTTGTATCAGATTTATGCTACCCTACCATTTTTTTGTCACATATATGGCTGGATTGCAGTTGGACCAGTGTGCAGTGAAGAATCCTCCACAATTACTTCATGACATTGGAGACAATGCCTGCCTCCCTTGCATGCCTATCCTTTTTTGCATCACTTAACAGGGCTGCCACAAAAGATAATTGATTTACAAGCGAGCAAATACCAAATTCCAATGTGTTGCCTTCCTCAAAGATTTAGGGGCCGATTCTGATGCGGGTTGGAAAAGCTTCCTGACCGAATCGGTTGGGAAATGGTGTCCGACCCACTCGGATCGGGAAAGTCCGACCGGCGGAGTAGGATGCATCCGGATGCTTCCAGATACGATTTGGTTGAACTCCCATTGACTTCAATGGGAACATTTGTTCCTAACCGCATCAGAATTGGGCCCTCGGTCGGGAAGACACGTTCCCGATCCGATTTGGAAGGAGCAAATGCCGTTAGGAGGCCTTCCTAACCGCATCAGAATCAGGCCCTCGGTCGGGAAGCTTTTCCAACCCGCATCAGAATCGGGCCCACAATTGTGTACCTACTACCTAACCTACCCATGGTTGGATTGGAAGAGGTATCTACAACTATTGCAACATTGAGTGAGTGATTGTGAGGTGTGATTGATGATTCATGTGGTGGCAGACAGTGAGGGAAGATTTTCAACTAATTTGTAAACTTGATTTAGATGATTTGCAATGTTAGGGCCTGAATGATGGGTGATTATTTTTCCTGAAGGTAATTGGCCTTTACACACTAACTTAGCCAAAATTAAGCTGTAGGGTCCACCCCTATCCTTCTTTTTTCCTCACCTCGAAGGGCTGCCCCAGAAGTTCATTTGATTTACAAGACTACCAAATTCCAATCTGTTGCTTGCCTCAATGAGGCGACACAAATGTGTACCTACCACCGTTATTGGATTGGAAGAGGTAACTATTGCATCAATAGTGATGTATTATTGAGTGATTGTCAATGATGATTAATGATTCATGTTTTGGCATACAGTGAGGGAGGGTTTTCAACTGCAATTTGTAAACTCAATTTAGATCATTTGCAATATTTGGGGCCTGAATGATGGATGATAATTTTTCATGAAGGTTATTGGCCCTTTAACATTTAGCAAGGTTTACTTGCAGGGTCCGCTCCTTTTTTCTCATTCTTCAGTCACCTTAGTTAACAAACAAAAACAAATGCAAAATACTTCAATTCTGTTTCTCTACTTGTTCTTCAACAGCAGTGCACTACATGTCTATCTTGCACGGATCGGGACTGGAACGAGTTACCCCGGAATCAGAAGGAGGATGGAAGAGCTCAGGGTGGGACTACCTCATCAACAGCTAGAAGAAAACAGTTGTTGACTTCAAAGGGAAACCATGACTCTTAGGCCTAGTATTAAGCTATGTGGAATGGGGAGAGGTGCGTTGATTTGGGAAATGCGCGCTGGGTGTGTGTGTTGTACTGGTGGCAAAGGTGAAACTCTGAGTCCTTTTGTTTTTTGCTCTGCCTCTTTTTGTTCATGGTATACACCTCATGAAGCTCACCTTCCTTCTGTCCTTCTCCTTGACTCTACAATACAGTTTCTGTTTCACAATTCGCAGGCCTTCTTGTCTTCTGCATGAATGAAATGCGAAAGCTGAGCTAAACACTCTTGCTTACCTACCGAACCGGTCCAGACTGGCACCTAAGAGTGGTGGACATTCCTGAGGGGAATGCAGATGCACCACCCAATTTTGCAATACAGTATCATTTTTCTTTTAACAATCATATTGTAGAACTGGCTGGGTTCACTCCTCCATAATTTGAGTCTTTCAAACCTAGAAGACAGACTATTGAGATATCTGACAACTTGGGTCTCTGGCGCAGAAGGACTGTTTGCAATGCATTTAACTGTACTGTGTCATACTCATTCCTTCGTTTCCTTCTGCAACAGATTGATGATGATGATGTACTGCTCATCGCCCAGATGAATATTGTCCTTGTGTAGTGTTTGTCTTTGGGACACCTTTCACCAAATCCCCTTTCTCATCCATTCATCAAACATCTAACCCTCTTCCCCGGGCTGTGTGATTTATTGAGGTGTGACTTAATTTACACCATAAATAGATCACACACTTGGTGGGGCGAATGTGGGGAAAGCGACACCAACTCATTGCAGGATCTTCTATTACCTAAGCAATAGCCACCAACGCATAAAAGTGATCCATATTTTAGATATAGAAGAACATCAGTTGTCAGCATCATCATTCAGGCCTTGTGCTGCGTAACCACTTAACCTTATCCACCCTAAATTTTGAGTCCACTTTTCATGACTCGAGGATTTTGTAACTTTAGTTTTAATTAAATACTAGCTCCCCATTGTTCAAAAGAAGTTACTATTGATATTTTTTGTTATTGTATCACTATCAGGTATTCTTTGTTGTGTCATGTAGTAGTCTGGTCTCACTTCTTTATTTAGCTATGATATAACTTATAACCCACTAACTCAGTTTATTTCCATTTAGTTGCCTGCGAAGTATAATCCTTCCAATGAGTTGGAGCTCACCTGGGTGGGAGTGGGACCTCGCTTGTGAAGTTATGATCACTTCCCTATTATTGCTTCCTCTATATTCAGGTAAGAGAACTATGGAGTGAAGTGAACTAGTTCAGTTAGTAAGTAAGCAACTAACTGCTACTGCAGATAAGAAATCGTTTATCTAGGTTGAGGTAGGCAATATAGGTCATTTGAGCATCCCCCCTAATGGACAAGATAGTTACAGAGGGCAATAAGAAAAAGGGTATAAAACTAACTATAACTAGCCAGTATACACTTTTATAAACAGATTAAAAAAACAGGCTGTGCAAAAAGGCAGCAGTGCAAAGTAAAAGTAAAACACAAATAAACTACTTTAAGCATTAAGGGTGGTAAAATAATTTCCCCCCTCAATATTTTATTTTTAAAAACCCACCCTCTCCACCCACAACAGGTCCACCCTGCTCTCCAAACAAACTGACCCATCCCCAACCAATGTCCAAGCAAACGTCCAAGGAAAAAACACCCAGTCCCAACTCCCTTTCCACCCTCTTCACCCACAACTCGTCCCTTCCACAAAAAAGGGCTTAGAAGAGGGAATTGTACATAAGGGTCTGGAGCTGGTCAAGGTTCTGATCTATGCTCTCTAGCTAGCTTTCCATGCGGTCGAACCGCTGCAGAATGCGAAGTTGAAATTACCTGTCTGAGCGGGAGGGTTTGGCTAGAGTAGCAATCAGGGGCGGGAGGCTGGGGCTGGCTTGCTGAACTGGGGCCCTGGTCAGAGGCAGCTACTTCCACCTCTTCATCCTCCAGGGCCACCAGCCACTGGTATTCAGACAGGATGGTCTCCAGCTACTGCAGCCAGGCCGCTAACCCCTGCCTGGCAGGTGGTGCTGGTGGGCCAGTAGGAGTAGCTATATCGAGAAAAACAAAAAGAAAAAAACAAATTGCAAACACTTTTTTTAAATTAAGTAGTGGGAGGCACAGCAGCAGTGCATTGCTGGTCCCCTAGGGCCATTGGATTTTGATTAGATTATGATTTGAAGAGTCACAGGGCCAATTTTATTTTTTACTCACACATGAATCACATAAAAAGCACTGACTGTCTGGCAGAAAAGAATTAAGGCCGAATAACACCAGATTTTTTTTTAAAACAATTTTTTTTTCTTTTAAAGGCTTTTCTAGTAACTAAGCAGATACTTTGAGTGGAAAAATAAAAATAAGTTACCTCTCATTAATGAGTAAGGCATTATGCACTATGGAGTACAAGTTGTTGTGCTAAATTAATCAAGGCATGCTAGCCAGTGCGTCAAGTACTTTGCTACTGTCTTCAGCTAGGACAGCTGTAGTTGACAATTATCAATCTTTAATTCCAATGGCCCTGCTCTTCTCCAAATGCCTTTCACTTTCTACCCTGACTCCAAAGAGGCAGATGAATAATTAATAAGATATTGCATCACACATGTCACTTATAAAATGCAGATACTATCGTCCTGCCTATCGTAAGTAGAAGGTGGGGAAAATGATGCACTGCACTGCAGGGAAAGAAACAGTCTATATAGATTGCATTTGGCACGTTTATCACAGACTGTCCCTTTTGCCAAACTGGAAATCAATCAGGCACTTAGTCCCACTTTACTCACTGGCCTCGTCCACCACCCCAAATTATTTCCAACAAATGTGTTCACTGGGCAGTAAGGAAAGGAAACCTGACTTACTCTACTGCAGGGTATGGTAGAGGGATTAGTTGGTTAGGTAGAGCTTTTGCTATAGAATAGAGGGCTGTCACTGATCATGGATTTGTCATGTGCCTAAGCTTTGAGTCACTGTAATTGACGGAAGTCGAAAGGGTAGAAATCTGAAAAGAACTGATGAAAAATAAATCTGTTATTGGAAACCATGAAATATATTTTGTAATCACTTCACATGGCCATAAAAATGTGGCACATGCCAAGAAAGGATTTTTCAATTTTTTGGTAGGCTGGGACAGAAGAACTTAGGAAAGAATAAAGGCGTGAAATACTAAGAGGTCACTGAGTGGGCGAAGGGAAACACACCTCGTGTGTTCGGTTTGCAACGCATTGAAAACTTTGTAAATGCTGCATTAATTGAAGCAGACGTCCATTGCATAGCTAACACTGCAGTCACAAATTGAACCATACTGCACTTTGGTCGTGGGTGGTGAAACGCCATGGGGAGGGAGGGGGCGATGAATGAAGAAGGTTGGGATACATATCTACCTCACTTAACAAATACAGTGAGTCAAGGGATTAGACCAAAAATTAAAATACCCCCCACTACAAACTATACCTTTGATAACTATAAAACAATGTAAGTGAAGAGATCACTTGTTTATTCATCTAAGCAATTATTCAATCATCCTTTCATTCTTCTATATTCACCAACAACCACCATGATTTAAGCTTTATTATCTCTCATACAGTCTTTCACCAACATTTACAATACATTATCCATCCATTCTGTATCCACCCTTTGTTTCAACCATCCTTTCACCATTCATCCATTTACCCAATACCCACCCAAGCATCCTTTCACACATGAACGCATCCTTTCCTTTCACTTGTATACCATTTCACCCATCCTTTCTTTTAATCTTCTGTTCTTTCCCATTTCCATTAGGCCATCATTTTTAGCATTCATTATGTGAGCTTTTGCTGAGTTGCAGACAGAAGCCGGGATGTCCGTTTGGAGGTGCACCATAGACACTGAGGGGTCGATTCCGATTCGGGCCGGAAATCTCTCCGACCGAGCCGGACCCGGAGAGATTTCCGACCGAATCGGACCCGTGCAGTCCGACCGAACGAGTACGATGCGTCCGTATGTTATCGGACACGAGTCGGTCGGACTCCCATTGAACTCAATGGGAGCCGGTCGTACAACGCGTACGCGGGCTCCCATTGCCTCAATGGGTGCGAGGCGGACAAGGGCGCCCCCTACAGCGAGTACGCCGCGAGCGCTCCGCGGCGTACACGCACAGGTAGGGGGGACCCTTGGGTCCCCCTGTGTGCGCCTCGCACGGGTACGCGTACAGGGGGGTCCGACACGGACCCCCAAAGTACGGCTCCGACAGCGAGTTCGAGTCGGACGGCGCGAGTCGGTCGGAGCGGTCGAGGTGCGCATCGTACTTACCCGGCCGGAAAACGTCTCCATTGCGCGGTGCGAATCGGGTCCGACCGAGTCGGTCGGAGCGGTTCGAGTCCGAGCGAGTCGGTCGGAGTTGTCGGGACGCCCGGACGAGTCGGTCGGCGATTCGCATCGTTCTCGCTCGGCCGGACCCGCGTACGGTTCGGTCGGGAAACAGGCTTTCGCATGGCTTTTTTCCCGACCGAATGGTATTGGGTCCGCCTCCGACCGAGATCGGAATCGGCCCCTGAGTTGGGCACTATAAGACATACCTAGAGCTTGGAGAGCAGTTCTTTCACACCCACAATAAGAAGACGAACCCCTAAGAATTGCACGGGTTGTCACCAGCCTGACCGCCCTGATCCTGTGGTGGCCAGTATAAACACGTTTTCATTTAAATTTTCCCCTAAAAAATATTTAGCACATATACGCACTGTTGCAGAGTGACTATTTAACCCTGACGAATGCCACTGCATCCTTATATGGGACCAACTGATGGCAGAAACATGCTGACCCTTGTGAGGGATATATTTGATTAATCCCCAGTCCTCTCCCTTTTTAACTTTGTCCCTGAGGCCACCCAATAAAGATTTAGTGGACCTCCAGAGATAATTTTACTGACCACATGTATCACATCTTTTTGCACTCTGCCCCTCATTCACCTTCTTTCACCGCTCATCTTGAGAAAACACCTCAGCTCCTCCCCTCGGGGAGTTGTAGCCTACACGTCGGTGTGAGGAGGGAACCCATATGATGAAGCATGTCACCTTACAGTGAGTGAGGGTTCTCGTCCTGAAAGGATTTCTCCTTCATCTTTTTCTTTTTCTCTGATATCACTCGACCTTTTTCTTTTTCACTCCTAACCATTAGTACTTTGCGTTTTTCAGAATTACTTTCGGGATCAGTACTACTTGGCTTTCCCAGATCCCTGTAAATCCAGTGTGTGGAGACTATTGCAGATATAAGGGGCCATAACTGAACCACCACTGTAGCTGGGAAAGTGGAGGGTTCAAGATCACGGGTCACAATGACACCCTTGTAGCTAGTGAGTATAATGGTAATTGTCAATAAGCAAGCAATGTGACTTACCACCACCCGTCCCTGTTGCTGCTTCTCCCCCACAACTGAATCTTCTTCTCCTCCTGCAGCAGCACTTGAGCTGTTTGGCTAGAAAAAAACATTATACATTTTTTAGATACCAGATCTGCCTTCCCTTTATTTTTTTAATTAAAAAAAATACAACCACAATGCATCACTACAGTTCGGTTAGCACTGCTGTATATTCTATCAAAAATATCACTCTGGGCATTTTGTTGGTTCACAATGTTAAAAAAGCCAGGTAGTCAAGCCAACCAAAGACTTTTGTAATGGAGGGGCAGAGCTATAGCCTATGATGACTCTGAGTCACTGAAGCGCAATGAAGGGGTGGAATAATAATGGTCAATGAAAGATATATGGTGTTGGTTGGCAAATACAATGGGATCTCTTACTTCCCAGCCATTCTGCATTGTAATTGGAACTGCTGGTATACTGTATAAATGAATTACACAGTACAACTTTGGGGTTGGGGAGGTGGTCCCTGACCATGGTCACTCTCTTGTTAACTGTTAGAGCATGAGCAAGAACAATAAAGCCTTTTCAACAAACATATGGGGTGAATATTATTATTTATAATACTAGCCTACTTGGGCCTGCAATCTTCACAGTAGACAGTAGCGAACCAAACATCTGTTCTTAGTCGTACAGTACCACAAGATATAAAGGGGGAGGGAAAGATTAACAACAAAGCAGAAGAAAAACTACAGACTAGTACAGACCGGAAGCAGTCAGCTACCAAAAAAAGCCCAAAAAATTAAATAAGGAAAACAAAGATAATGCAGGGACAAAAGTAATTAAACAAAAACTTGGATAGGGGAGTTGGGGAAAAAAGGAGACAGTATAAAAAAATTAACAAGGCAAAATCAAAAGTAGTATAATAGTGGGCAGAGGTAAAAGTTAGGGAAATAATAATAATAAATAATAGGGCTTACTGGGCTGAGTAGAGCCTTCAGCAGTGGTGCTGGTGGTTGTCGCCTCCTACCTAGCTCTTCCCGGACCTGCCTCTGCACTACCCCTCTTCTTGCCTTTGGGTGCTGAAGTAAGGAATAAAGAAGATAAGAAAAAATAGACTAGTGGTACAGTTAATCTCCACGAAATTATTATGAGAGGCAAACGCAGTAACATTGTACTTATCTAAATTAGATCACCTATAGTACTAGTATCGACTATCGTTGAGCTGGCCATACTAATCCTAAAATCCCTATTAACAAGATCTATATTTTGAACTAATGCATTGCAATGAATGATCTTTGATTCTATTCTCATTTCTCAACCTCCTTGATGGGCCAACTCAGTCTCCCTTTTTGCAATGCATGGATGCATACTAGTATTACAAATCATTGTGAAATTGCTTGGGACTGTACGAGCTACATAATGAAAGTCACAGAGAAAGCTAACTCATTGATATCACTAATTCACTATGGTGACAGGAAGACAGAGGAGTCTGCAATGGCTTCTTAAATAATCAGCCAAAGTGAGCACCGAAGAGTACGATTAGGTATTGCTGAGCACCTGCGTAGCTCAAACTGGATCACATAATAATATTCTTAACGTAAACATAACTTACCTATGAGTGTGAGCAGCCTGCTATTTGGAAAACAAATTTTAGCATTGTAGAACACAAACAGAACAAATAATTAATACTCATCGAGCCCCACAATCTCGATGCCTAGCAGGTCGGCAGGCCCTGCTCCCGGTCTAGGATATCTGCACAGTTGTGCGTCAGCTGCTGCATGGTGCACTGGACTTGGCTGGTGCACCAGACACACCTGCACACCCTCCCCCAATTCAGTGGATGCTCCTGTGGGGGGTAGCCACTGACAAGCGTGCCACCTTCTCCAAGCATGGAGGGGAGGTGGTGCTGCATGAAAAAAACTAGTGCTGCCACCTCCACCTCACAAAAGATTGGACAGGCAGCTGCTGCTACTCGCAGTTTGGGGGTCCTGGCACCGCCACTCTCCTGTTCGCCATGCTCTTACATGGCACTGGGTGGGGGCAAAAAAAGAAAAACTGGGAGGGGAAGGAAGGAAGGAAGGAAGGAAATACAAATAAGGAAGCAAATGAAAAATAAAAAAAACACAAAAAAACATGGAAAAAATGAAAAACAAGTAAAATGCACAGACACAAAGACAGACACTAATACAATAGATAAAAATGAGGGGTAGATTAATTAGGAGGGCAGAGGATTGAAAAGAATAAGAATGGATTCAAAAACAGGCCCAGTACCATGAACAGAGTAAGAAAACAAGATGGCTGTTTCCATGCGACCCAAGTGGTGCCGTTCCCAACGCGAGGACATACTCCGTGCTACATTTGACATAAAAACACAATGTGAACGGGTACGCTGGGAATCTCAGCCCGCCTGCGGAACTCCACAGAGGACAGCAGAGTTTTTTGATCACTTCACAGAGTTTCACGTAGCACTCCACCCAGGCCTAGAAACAAAGTCCTCTTGCTTGGCTTCTTCTTTTAAAGATGGTTTTGGTGAAAAAACCATTAAGGTCACTTCTTGTACAGATGGATTATGAGAAATTCAGTGATGTCTGATGCAGGTGGCTACTGGGAGATCCGGTGATCAAGTCCTCTTCCTTGGCATCTTCTTTCAAAAAACTATGATAATCATCATCATAATATTAAACTCAAGTGTAAGCTAACTGTTTTGTTAAATAGCGCACTACACAGACCAAAGTCAGTGAAAAGCTACAGGATAAATACACAGTGTCCCTCTTGGTATGTAAAGTTTACCCCACAATCTTTTTCACGCCTGGCCTTTACCCCACAGTCTCTACCATGCAGGTAAGTGCCATGCAGATAAGTGACATTAATGGGTTTTTATCTTTACCACGCATCATTTACCATTGCAATAATTTACTCTGCAAGTAAATTAAAAAAAAAAATAGCATTATTGTAATGTTATTTTAAAATGGGGTTAATTGTGGTTAGAGGTAATAGGGGTGAGGTTAATTTTAGGGTTAATGGTGGGAAGAGGTAAACGGGGCATGGGTGATTTTAGGGTTACAGGGGCTGGATGTAAAGAGAGGTAAGGGTGGTTTTAGGGTTAAGGTCTGGGTAGATGTAAAGGGGGTAAGGGTGATTTTAGGTTAAAGGGATGGGTAGATGTGAAGGAGGATAAGGGTGAATTTAGGGTTTAGCGATGCGTAGAGATAAAGGAAGGTAAGGATGATTTTAAAGATTAGGGGTGGATAGAGGTATTAGGGGTAAGGGTGAGTTAAGGTTTGAGGGGCGGAAAAAGATAAATGGGGTAATGGTGGTTTTACATTAAGGTGTGAGTAGATGTAAAGCGAAGTAAGGGTGAATTTAGGATTATAGTGTGGATATAGGTAAAGTGAGGTAAGGATACATTTAGTCATAAGGGGTGGGTAGAGATAAAGGGAAAAGGGTTTGTCAGGGTTCAGGGGCAGGTAGAGGCAAAGGGAAGTAACAAAAGAGGAGAGGTTCATAGGGGCACCTCCTAAAAAGAAAGAGAATATAAAATGTGCTGTAATACCCGTGGGGTAAAGGCATGCAGGGATAAGGTAACAAGTTGTAAAGTCTGATATCCATTCCACTAGGGCCAATGGGACCACTATGGGAACCACGGGAAGTGTGGCAAAAACAGTTTAAATTAATTAAAATAATAACAGCCATAGCCGAGAGGGCACAGTCCATGTGGTAAAACATGTGAAAAAAATCTAAAAAATCATAAATAAATACCTGATGTCCCTCTATGACCCATAAGACCCCTATGGGAGCCAGCGGGAGACTGGCAAAAATTGATTACAAAAATTAAAAAATAATGCTCTACATACCTACTACAAGCAGCCAACAAGCACAATACATGAAAGGAAAAATATATGGAAACAGCTAAAAGTATATGGAAAAAGCTAAAAAGTGTAAAAATATCTGTTGGCTTCTAAAGGTACATAATATACAATGCTCCCAGCAAAAGACTTTTAAAAGCAGCATAAAATTATTAATAGTCACTGATCACGCACAGACACAGAAACACACACACTGGTTTAAAAAAATGGTGAACAAACATGGCTTGGAAAGGCAATAGGCATGGAGAACAAAGACAAAACAGCTGCCTTTGAGACATACACTGGTTTAAGATGAGCGTGTGACGTATTTGTAAAGTGCACATTCACCCTTGGGTCTCTTGGCACTGGAATAACAAATGTTTATTGTGACCCAGCTCAATGGTACTCGTTATTTCGAACTCTGAAAGATGAAAGGTTGAGTGGATCTGCCGGAATGCAAACATGTGATGACCAGGTCACACACAGATTCCTGTAGTGGACGGATTAGTCCCATGGGCCACCAGACCTGGACTGGTGAACTCAAAATGGTGGACAAGCACATGGCCTAGAGAGGTAGATAGCAAGGAGAACACAGACTAAATGGCAGCCTATGAGGTGCAAACTCTTTTCTCAAAATGATAGACAAGCAAATAGCCAGTAAAGGCAGAGGGCATGGAGGACAAAAAGAACATGGCTGCCTGCCCTGGCTGAAATGTTTCTCCAACTCCACCAACAAACACTTGCAATACTGAAGGGAAAGATTAGCACAAATATATACTCAAAATGTACCTGGGTCTATTCAAGAGCATGTGCACCAACAGTGATTAAAGAAGCAATAAGAATGTGAAAATCAATTAATGAATAATAATATGGAAACTGACAACATTTGCTTAAAATTAACGTGAAAAATGTGGCAAATACAAATAGCCTAGGCAAGAATTACCACAGTGAAAGACTTTTTAAATTTACAGAAAATACACATTATATAACTATCTCAAACAAACACAAAATGATGAGCAAGCACATGGGAAAGAAGGGGGCTAAGAACAAAGAAAAATGTCTGTCTATATGGGCCTGGGTGTCTGGCCACCAACAGGCAAATGCAGACAAAAAAAAATAACTTAAATCTGGCATGAATTCATGGCGAACCACAGGTCCCTAAAATGATTTAAAAAATCTCTATCATAGCAGCAGGGAGAATGTACAAATATATTTAAAAAAATCAATGGACTACTGAAGGCTATCCTGCAAATGTAAAATACCACAGTGTAATCACTAATTTGGACACAACCACAAGAAAAAGGGGAAAATATATATAACCCCAGGCCTCCATCATCCCAAACTGCCCATTCCCCATATATTTGTATCTCCATATCCCATATGGATCTGCCTTCTACCCCCAGTCCAAACTCCAGGCCACCCAGTAACAAAGAAAATGAAAAAAATCCAAGAAAATGAGACAAAAACATTATAATGCCTGTCCTCCCTCAAACATCAAACATTTTGCAAAGTATTGCACTGAACTTATTTATTTTCACAAACAAAAAAACAGATTCCAAAGGTTGATGATGGAGTAGAGATTGCAAAGGATAAGTGATGCTTTCCCTTTAGGATCCAAATCCAAAATGACAAGCCTTCAGGACAGGAAAAGGAAGTTGGGACTGTATGTACTGTAACCTCACTTGCTGCGACACTTTCGGAGGAAAAAATAATAATATAGAAAATAAAGCTGAATGTTGAACAAAAATAGCCTCCTGAACAGTCTACATGGGAAAAAATTCAACCCGAAAAGAATTTCAGTTGATTATCAAGCATGCATAGAAAACAACAGCCTTTCATGTTCGGTAAAGTCTTCTTTCTGTTCCTGTAATAGGATTTTTACCTGAACAAAATCTCATTTACATGACATGTCACAAAGGCAAAATCTCATGCATCACACGTCACATTCATAATGCACAGGGACATTAATTACACAAGATTACGCCTGTGCAAAGGTAATTTTTCCTAGGCTTAGTCTCTCTTTGGTAGATCTTAGTTCTCCCACTGCAGCTGCATTCTGTCTAGTCTCTTCTGCTCGGAGTTCACTAGAGCCAAGAACAGTCAAACGTAAGAATGTCCTTATCAAAGTGAGTCTTGGTTCCTCAGAGCAACACAGAAACAGCCAGTGCACTACAGTAGTTTACACCCTTCTTCTAAGGTGCTGTTGCTCCCACTGGGATAATAATCAATGAATCAATCACAGAATTTGTAGAGCGCACTACTTACCCGCGAGGGTCTCAAGGCGCTGGGGAGAAAAAAAAGGGGGGGGGGTGCTGCTACTGGTCGAACAACCAGGTCTTGAGTAGCCTCCTGAAGGTCAGCAGGTCTTGGGTCTGTCGTAGGCTTAGTGGAAGGGTGTTCCAGGTCTTGGCGGCGAGGTGGGAGAAGGATCTGCCGCCGGTGGTTGTTCTTCGAATGCGAGGGACGGTGGCGAGGGAGAGGTCGGCGGAGCTGAGCTGGCGGTTGGGGACGTAGAAGAAGAGTCGTCTGTTGAGGTAGGCTGGGCCAGTCTTGTGGAGTGCCTTGTGTGCGTGGATGAGGAGTTTGAAGGAGATTCTCCTGTCGACGGGGAGCCAGTGCAGGTTCCTCAGGTGGGGGGTGATGTGGCTGTGGCGTGGTATGTCGAGGATCAGGCGTGCGGAGGCGTTTTGTATGCGTTGCAATCGCTAGATGAGCTTGGCCGGGGCTCCCGCGTAGAGGGCGTTCCCATAGTCAAGTCTGCTACTGACGAGGGCCTGGGTGACTGTTCTTCTTGTATCTGTCGGGATCCACCTGTAGATCTTGCGAAGCATGCGGAGGGTGTTGAAGCAGGAGGAGGAGACTGCGTTGACTTGCTTGGCCATGGAGAGCGTTGAGTCGAGGATGACTCCCAGGTTGCGTGCGTGGTCGGTGGGTGTCGGGGCTGCTCCCAGTGTCGTTGGCCACCAGGAGTCGTCCCAGGCTGAGGGGTTGGAGCCGAGGATGAGGACCTCTGTCTTGTCCGTGTTCAGCTTTAGTCGGCTGATCTTCATCCAATCGGCGACGGCCTTCATTCCTTCATGGAGGTTGGATTTGGCGGCGAGGGGGTCCTTGGTTAGGGAGAGGATCAGTTGAGTGTCGTCGGCGTAGGAGATTATGTTGAGGTCGTGCTGTCTGGCGATGCGTGCGAGCGGGGCCATGTAGATGTTGAACAGTGTTGGGCTGAGGGATGATCCCTGGGGTACGCCGCAGATGATCTCGGAGGCTTCGGATCGGAATGGTGGGAGGCGGACTCTCTGGGTTCTGCCGGCGAGGAAGGAGGTGGCCCATTCCAGGGCCTTGTCTCGGATCCCTGCGTCGTGGAGGCGTGCGCGTAGAGTGCGGTGGCAGACAGTGTCGAAGGCGGCGGAGAGGTCCAGCAGGATGAGGGCTGCGGTCTCACCGTTGTCCAGCAGGGTCCTGATGTCGTCGGTGGCGGCAATGAGGGCAGTCTCAGTGCTGTGGTTGCTGCGGAACCCTGATTGGGATGGGTCCAGGATGCTGTTTTCTTCGAGGTATCGGGTTAGCTGTTTGTTGACGATCTTCTCGATGACCTTGGCTGGGAACGGAAGCAGGGAGATGGGCCGGAAGTTCTTGAGGTCTCTCGGGTCCGCCTTGGGTTTTTTGAGTAGGGCGTTGATCTCTGCATGTTTCCAGCTCTCTGGGAAGGTCGCGGTCTCGAAGGAGAGATTGATAACGTTGCACAGGTGGGGTGCGATGGAGCTGCTGGCTTTGTTGAAGATGTGGTGATGGAAAGGGTCTGACGGGGAGCCGGAGTGTATTGTGCTCATGGTCTTGATGGTGTCATCGATGTTCACGCTGGCCCAGGCTGGCAGGGGGTCGTGGTCGATGGTGTGCGGCGGGTCTGGTGCATCGACCTTAGTTGGGGCTGTCTGGGTGTTGAAGCTGTCGTGGATGTCGGCGATCTTGCGGTGGAAGAAGGTGGCGAGGGAATCGCACAGGGCTTGCGACGGCGGGATGTCGTTGGTGTTGGAGCTGGGGTTGGAGAGTTCCTTCACGATGTTGAAGAGCTCCTTGCTGTTGTGTGCGTTGTTGTCGAGGCGGTCTTTGAAGGAGATTCTCTTGGCGGACCTGATGAGGTGGTGGTGGTTACGGATGGCGTCTTTGTGGGCTGCGTGGCTGTCTGGTGTCTTATCACTGTGCCATTTCTTCTCTAGTTTCCGGCAGGTACGCTTGGAAGCTAGGAGTTCCGGGGTGAACCAGCTGGCTCTTTTGATGGTGTCACTGTAGGTGAGTTTTTTCAGCGGGGAGAGGGTGTTGGCACAGTCGTCTATCCATTGTCTGAGGTTGCAGGCAGTGTCGTCGGTGTTGGATGGGTCGGGGGGAGGGCTGAGAGCGAGGTTTGCCCGTAGTTGGTCTTCAGTGACTTTGCTCCAGCAGCGGCGTGGGATCTGTTGGGTGCGGTGGTGTGTGATGGGTTTCTGGAAGGTGAAGTGGATGAAGCGGTGGTCGGTCCAGAGGAGTTCCATGGTGTGGCTGAAGGAGACGTGGGAGCTTGAGGAGAAGATGGGGTCGAGCGTGTGGCCGGCGGAATGGGTCGGTGTTGTGACGAGCTGTCTCAGTCCGAGGTTGGCGAGGTTGTCGATCAGGGTGGTGGAGTTGCTGTCGTTGTTGTTCTCCAGGTGAAAGTTCAGGTCTCCGAGGAGGATGTAGTCGGTAGAGGTCAGGGCGTGCGTGCTGATGAAGTCGGCGATGGAGTCGCTGAACTGGGGTCGGGGCCCAGGGGGTCTGTAGACAAGGGTGCCTCTAAGGGTGGTGTTGGGGTCCGTGTGGATCTGGAAGTGCATGTGTTCGGCGGTGCTGAGAGTGTCGTCGGTGCTGGTCGAGACCCTGATGGTGTTCTTGTGGACGATGGCGATTCCTCCTCCTACTGCGTTGATGCGGTCTCTACGGGTGATCTTATAGCCGTCTGGGATGGCTATGGCGATGTCGGGTGCGGAGGAGTCATTCATCCAGGTCTCTGTCAGGAAGGTGACGTCTGGTGATGATGTGTCGAGCAGGTCCCAGAGCTCGACGGCGTGTTTGCGTGCGGAGCGGGTGTTCAGTAGGATGCATCGGAGGTGGTTGAGGTACTTCTTGGCGGGCGCTTCGGTGGCTCTGAGGCTGGTGTAGCTGCAGTTCCGGCAGGTGAAGGGACCATGGGTGCGTTTCGGGGTGGCCTTGAAGCAGTTGTGTGTCCGTCCGGGGTTGAGAGCGTGGAGTGTGGTGGCATCGTATCGGCGTCGGTCCTCGAGGCTGGAGCGGGGGGCGCACGGCCCAGGGGTTCTGGCACTGGGCGCGGTCCAAGGCGTGCCTTCGGCGCGCCAGCGGCTGCCATATATGGGGAGGTGGGAGGGAGGAGCAGCTGGGAGGCGGGAGGCAGGGGCAGCGAATGGGCAGTCAGGGGGGCGGGGACGCAGTGGCGGGAGTGGAGAGAGGCAACGAGGGGTACAGAAAGCAAAATTGGGCACAGAAAATGGGGGCAACGAGGGGAAACAGAAAGCAAAATTGGACACAGAAAATGGGGGCAACGAGGGGAAACAGAAAGCAAAATTGGGCACAGAAAAAGGGGGCAACGAGGGGAAACAGAAAGCAAAATTGGACACAGAAAAAGGGGGCAACAAGGGGAAACAGAAGGCAAAGTTGGGCACAGAAAATGGGGGCAACGAGGGGGAACAGAAGGCAAAGTTGGGCACAGAAAAGGGGGGCAACGAGGGGAAACAGAAAGCAAAATTGGACACAGAAAATGGGGGCAACGAGGGGAAACAGAAAGCAAAATTGGGCACAGAAAAAGGAGGCAACGAGGGGGAACAGAAGGCAAACGGGCACCGAGGCAACAAGCAGAGGGGCGAGCTTACCAGCAGCAGCAGCGGGCAGGACAACACAGGCGGAGCTGTGTGGCGGGGGAGCGAACTACCTGGCAAGGTCAAGGGTCGCTCTCCCCACCGCGCAGCGGCCGCCATATATGGGGAGGTGGGAGGGAGGAGCAGCTGGGAGGCGGGAGGCAGGGGCAGCGAATGGGCAGTCAGGGGGGCGGGGCCGCAGGGGACGCAGCGGCAGGAGTGGAGAGAGGCAACGAGGGGTACAGAAAGCAAAATTGGGCACAGAAAATGGGGGCAATGAGGGGAAACAGAAAGCAAAATTGGACACAGAAAATGGGGGCAACGAGGGGAAACAGAAAGTAAAATTGGGCACAGAAAAAGGGGGCAACGAGGGGAAACAGAAGGCAAAATTGGACACAGAAAAAGTGGGCAACGAGGGGAAACAGAAGGCAAAGATGGGCACAGAAAATGGGGGCAACGAGGGGGAACAGAAGGCAAAGTTGGGCACAGAAAATGGGGGCAACGAGGGGAAACAGAAAGCAAAATTGGACACAGAAAATGGGGGCAACGAGAAATTAACTGCAGTGTACCAAACAGCCATCAAGGTTATAGATGCCTTTTCTACCTTGTTATTTCCTACAATTACTACATCTGATAAAAGCTACCGCCTTTCCAGTTTATTGTCTTTACTCACCAGGGAATCTTCTCACAACACGGGGTGCTCAATATCTATATTTTTATATATATATATTTTTTTCCACTGCTGCACTGGGCTCTCTGTGACACTGTAGACTTTCAGTACATATCAGCGTGCATCATCCAAAGTCCCAGGGCCCATTTTACCCTTTAATATTCCAGGTTGAATGTACATTCAGGGGAGATCCTGCCTTAGCACACTAACAGCACTGACCCTCAGTTTCAGGTGAACGTGTCTATTTGCAATGTGCGAAGGTGATCTACAAACGTCTCCCTCTGCCACAATCTGCCTTTCCTGCCCATAGGCAGACTCTCATCATGTCTCCTTGCACCGCTGCTAATTCTCTGTAGTGCCCCACACCATATCGAGGGTTTTACAATTCACGCTTCAAGGGACTGATTCACAAAGGGCCTCCGCACATGTGGTGAAAGGACCCGCGGTCGTGGAGGGGGTCCCGCACTCGTGGCTGAACCTCCGCAGTTACCCATTGCAGAGGTCCCACCACGCGTACGGCACGCGTACAGCATAGTTTCCAAGATAGCCACAGGCGGCTGTGGCACTGGTTCTAACCACAGTCCACCACTCCCTGCAGCATGGTTGCCAGAATATTGCAGCATAAATATCATCTGACAAAAATATTGTGCAATAAATTCTGTTTAGAAAAATATCATCCCTTGTAGTTAAGAATATGACATCTATACCTAATGGAGTGACAATTGTCTAAACAATACTTTTGATGTCCATATTCTGACACATAACCCTCCTCACACCACAGTTCATCTTCCCAGGAGGGGAAAAACTGGCACCCCAACAGCAGCAGGTGGTTCTTTAGCCATTTGGGCAGATCTGTCCTGCTCCGTCACCCCGATGCCAAGATTCTGCAATTGAGTCAGGAATGGATTGGGACAGAAAATAGGCCCCCGCACCAAAATAAAAGTGGTCCCCATTAGTGCATCAGAAAGGCAAAACAGTGGCCCACATTTGCACATAGGGCAGTTTTGAACTTGCAGAAACATGTTGTATAGGTGTTCTGCAAGGTATCCATGCATTTGTGCTTGCTACAAGCAATGTTTGTGGTAATATCAGGGAAACTAACAGTAAAAGCTAAACCACCAGACCATAAAACAGGCCCACAAACCTCCAAAAAGATGGCATACGCACTACCATATCAGACCAGCCCTTCGGGCACTGCCTGATTACCTTATAGGCCCGTCCTACTCTGAATGGAGTTTCACTAGCAAACTCATCAGGTACGTCTGCGCATGTCTAGTGTACAGGATAGTTTCTCCACAACAGCAAACTGCAGGATTTAAGTTGGGTTCAGGTGGAGTGATGAATTCGCGCGTGACACTTGCCCGACGCCATTACAGTTCAGGTAAGTAGAGTGTGACACTTATTTGCAGTCCTACTTAGAGAATAAAAAGAAACATTTATATAGTTATCCAATTTACACTGTTTGTCTTTTTTTGGACATTAATAGGCTCTCTGAAGCATATTTTTAAGATCAAATTCAGTTGGAACAATACACGAGTCACAAAAGAACTATATATATCAATAAAGGGCAACACAACCCAAAAGTTAATACTATCTCCCTAAACCAACTGTGGAATCCTTCCTAGATTTTTTTGATCTTTTAAGGACTCAAATATAAATGGGGACAAGGGATTAGTGTCTGGTACATCTTTGTATTGTAATCTGTGAAATGTACATGTTATTTACTCTAATTCTTGCTTTAAGGGAAAAAATATTAGTTTAATAGATTTCTTCATGGCCATATTTATATAATAGAATCAATTGTTAGTCCCTGTGTAACCAGTAAAATGCTTACGCCATGTATTTTGCTATTTATTATCACAACTATCCAGGATTAACAATAGAGAATATAATTTGTCAGGATAACACAATTTTGATGCACAAGTACTAGCATTTATTCAGTCATCTGTTTCACAATAATTTAGCTAACATTGTATCATTTATATTTAATAATGCACCAGCCTCTCAGGTGTTTGCATATGTGTTATACTGTGCTATAATAATTTATTGAAAGCACTTTCACAAAAACCTCTTGGTGTAGAGACAAAACGCACTGACAAACTATGAAGAAACGATTGCATTCTATTGATTAAATAACCAAGATCCTTCTTTCGAAAAGCACAGAATTGGAATGCAGCACAAAAAGATAATTCTTTTTAGCACTCTGCTGGGAAGAACCACCACAAACTCCTGTTGTGCGGGGAAAGGAGTAGTTAAAAACATAATTTGGTGAGCTAACACTAAGGAACGTCTCTTTTGTTTACTGGAAGCCAACAAAGGGCCCTTAAGTTGACCCAGACTTGACTGTATTTGTGGCGTCCTCATATAAGTCCTATAATGAGTTCTGGAATATTTGAAGTTCAGACATGATGCTGACACATGGATGCTATTTTCTTAGTCCAGACACGATTTAACAAGCACATTTGCCACTGACACATGGAGGTGGACTTGTAAGTGCAGCAGGATTTGATTCTTCATGAGGCTTTCAAGTAGGAGACACAAATGCTAGTGAAAACAAATGCATGTCCAGTGATAGAGTGTGGTTGATTGTAAGGCCCCATAGTTTTATGTGTAAAAGTATTCTGCCTTTTATTGGTGAACCTGAAATGTATCCTACCTCGGTGTTTTTAGTCTGTGACAAGGTTGAACATGGAGTCTTCTGTGATTGGTGGTTGTCATGTTGTGAAATCTCGACTCAGTCCAGGGGCTCCTTGTCCTTTCCAGGGCGCCTTGGACCAGAGGATGCTTCAGTACCTGGGTTCATGCTGCTCGGCTCGGACACCACTTAAGAGCGCCGCTCTACTCCCCTGGAAGTTCAGTTCGTTGAACTGCTCAGTTATTTCCATGGTAGAGAGCCCCGTTGTCTCCGGTTGAAAAAAATAAACAATTGATCCAGAAATGGCGAGGATGCCCACGAAGGTGAGGAAGCAGAATTGGCCGAGAAACTCCTGGAAAGAGACAAGGTAGAAATGTGTCATGCATATTAAGGATAGACTAGGACTTGGGGAGGGGGAGGGGGGTGTATACCCTGCAGTAATAGACCTTGTCCTGGCCATGTATGGGCTATCCCTAGACTTGTTTCCCTAACCCCTCCCCTCAAACTACCCCCCCTGCGCTTTATATGTCACATGACAGGGTTCAAGGATACAGCATAACTGTGAATATGAGACCCATACAAAGTTGAAATATACATTAGTTTCTTAGAGCAACTATCGCATAATCATCTGCTTCCAAAAAGAGTAAAAAAAACTAAAAAGATACACTCACTCACAGAGCACCTATACACACAAGAGAACAGAGGGGCAGATTTACAAGCCCCTTGCACCGCCGGTGCATCACGTTGCATGATGCACCGGTGGCGCAGCCTGCTAAGTGATATTTACAAGAACAGGTAAAGTCACCCTGCGTGACTTAACCTGTGCTTGTAAATATCGCCCCTGTTCACGCAAGCGTGTTAGGGGCCGTGACTTGGGTGTTGCTGTGGGTGTTCCCACGCAACACCCATGTCCACTGATGCATTTCCAGATTTACGAGAAATCGTAAATCTGGAAATGCGACAGAATGCTACGTCACCCTAGGGGTGGCGTAGCGAGGTGCAACGAGGAGAAATGTTTTCATTTCTCCTCGTTTTTTTCCTCTTTCAATGCGTGCTGCATTCTACAGCACACATTGGAAGAGGAAATCACCTCAATTGATTGTTTTTGTGCAGGAAGGTGCCCCTTCCTGCACAAAAACAATCTCCCCATGACGCAGGCATCCTTGCACCATGGTGCAAGGGTGCCTGCGCCGGCGCATGGCAGCAGTTTGTGCGCCAGCGCAGGGGGAAGCACAGAGATGCGACATATTGTTGTAAATATGTTGCATCCCTGTGCTTCGAAACTAACGCAGCACGGCACAGCAAAATGACTTGCGGCACCGCGCTGCGTTAGTTTCTTGTAGATCTGCCCCAGAGTGTTTCTTAACGTAGAGGACCTCCCTTCACAAGGGGACAGGGCAACTCATTCACAAAGCAGCATTTAAATTCAAGGAAAACCAAAATATTATAAACACATTTCTGGGAACCCAAATAATCGAAAAATCTTTAAGTGGAAAAAGTAAAGGAAATACATTTTGGTCTAAGATAGTAGAGCCCTAACCTCTTCCCTCCAAGAACAGTAAAAACATTGATATTCATTTATTAAAAACAGCTTTTCAAAGGAAAGAAAATGATAGACTCATAGTGAATCCTGGTTAGGGAACAGATTTTTAACAGAAAAGTGGAACAAACATTGGCATAGCCAATAGGTCTCGCTTTTGGGACCTTATTAGTGTTTATCCAGAGCTATTGGCTTTTCCACTGTCTTTAAGCTATGTTGTAGAGCATTGTGGCTGCTGTGCAGCATGTTGAAGAGTTATAATAAAAAAGTGTTATAAGTATTTTTGTTACCTTATATATACCTAAGAAGACAACAAGAGAGTGTAGGTTGGGAAATAGTACCTGAATTACAATACGAGCAGCGGACGGACACAAGGGGAGAATCAACAGATGCTTGATTCCGAGGGCAGACTGAGGTGGTGCTGAGGTGGTGGTGTGCTAGTGCAGAGGTGCTGCTGAGTGATGCAGAGGTGGTGGTGTGCTAGTAGAAAGGTGCTGCTGAGTGATGCTGAGGTGGTGGTGTGCTAGTGGAGAGGTGCTACTGAGTGATGCTGAGGTGGGGGTGTGCTGGTGCGGAGGTGATGCTGAGGTAGTGATGCTGCACTGATGCTGAGGTGGTGATGAGTGATCCCGAGTTGGTCCAGTGCTGAGGTGATGCTGCACTGATGCCAAGGGTGTTCTGCGTTGGTGCTGAGGTGGGGCTGCGCTGTTGCTGAGGTGGGGCTGCGCTGTTGCTGAGTGGTGCTGAGGTGGTGGTGTGCTGGTGCGGAGGTGATGCTTAAGTGATGCTTAGTGATACTGAGGTGGTGCTGAGTGATGCTGCGGTGCTTAGTCATGCTGAGGTGGTGGTGCTGCAGTGGTGCTTAAGTGGCACCGAACTGGTGCTTAGGTGGTGCTGAGTGATGCTGAGTTGGTGCTGTGCTGCGGTGATGCTGCGTTGATGATGAGGTGGTGCTGCGCTGATGCTGAAGTGGTGCTGTGTTGGTGCTGAATTGCTACTTAGGTAGGACTGAGGTGGGACTGAGCTGGTGGTGGTGCACTGATGCGGAGGAGGTGCTGTGCTGATGCTGAGAAGGTTCAGTGCTGATGCTGAGGAGAAGAGCAGCATGAGGCACAAGAAAGGAGAGTGAGGAGAAGAGCAGCATGAGGCACGAGGTTAGAGAGTGAGGAGAAGAGAAGTGTGAGGCAGAAGTAAGGAGAGTGAGGAGAAGAGCAGCGTGAGGCACAAGGAAGGAAAGTGAGGAGGAAAAGAGCAGTGTGAGGCACACGGATGGAGAGTGAGGGGGAGAAGAGCAGCGTGAGGCACAAGGAAGGAGAGTGAGGAGAAGAGCAGTGTGAGGCACGAGTATGGAGAGTGAGGAGAAGAAAAGCAGTGTGAGGCACAAGGGTGGAGAGTGAGGAGAAGAGCAGCGTGAGGCACAAGGAAGGACAGTGAGAAGAGCAGCATGAGGCACAAGGAAGGAGAGTGAGAAGAGCGGCATGAGGCACAAGGGTGGAGAGTGAGGAGAAGAGGCGCATGGGGCACAAGGACGGAGAGTGAGGAGAAGAGGACTGTGAGGCAGAAGAAAGGAGAGTGAGGAGAAGAGCAGCATGAGGCACAAGGAAGGAAAGTGAGGAGGAGAAGAGCAGCTTGAGGCACAAGGATGGAGAGTGAGGAAAAGTGCAGCATAAGGTACAAGGACGGAGAGTGAGGAGTGTGTGAGAGAGAGATGTGTAAGGCATGGTACAAGAGAGAAAACAATTCCATACCCCAAAAAAATTAATAAAACAATAAAAACTGGACACATTCTACAAATACATTTTCAAAATATTATAATAATTGGTGCCATAGTGTATTTGACCCCAAAACAAAGTCACTAGGCTCACAGAAACTGTCCTCGCCAGTAATAAGCTCTCAAAAGTGTTGCCAATGGGAGCTCTGCAAAGACACTTTTGAGGGGAAATCATTTTAGATCTCACTACCAATGATCAGCCTCTCCCGGCTACCAATCAACCCATGTCTCATGAGACATAATGCAAGGTGCCACACAAGCAGCAGAAGTACAATGCACAAGCAACATGAAATCAATTTGAAAGTTTACGACCATGAAAATATAGTCACTTTCCCCATGCCAAACCCAAGTGTGTTCCACTGCAAAGAGTGTTGTTGTGCAGGCTGTGAAACTGGGGTTATTTTCTTTCTGGTCATTTTCGACTCCAACTTGGGAAGGGCTGCCTGTCTGTCCGGCAGGATGAGCGTCCAAGCTTCCTGCTCCCTTAGAGATGTAAATCTCTTCTGTGCAGGTTATTCTGAGCATCAGTCTTGAGACGCTCTTGCCGCAGCTGTGCGCTTTCTATCAGCCTTTTGCACATTAAGCCTTGAAAAGCTACATCATTTTTTCCAGAGTTATCTCCCCAGTCAGAGGTATTATCCTGCTGAAAACAATACAGCGAGTTCTGTGAGTTATAATATGAAGCTATTTTAGAATACACACGTTAACTGTCAAGAAACGCTCATGATATGATTTGTAAATCTTTAAATATTTATTTTACCTGTTGGCCGCGTAGTTTTTGTCAAAGTACGCCAGTGCACAGTTCACCAGGCAGACTCGGGCTCACACAGATCAACAAGGGGGCCATGGGGGTGGGAGAGTCACCGTGCCCGCGGCACCAACCATAGTAGATAGGGCACAGCAGCGTTGATGTGGTTTGGGCTCTAGACGGGCTGCAGCACATAATGTTAGAAATTCTATGAAATGACAGAGCGGTACTGAAATAGCAGCCTGGAATGAGGTTCACTGAAAGAGCCACATTTATAGCCGATGTCAACCGGCTGCTGATAGGCATAGAATGCAATCTTAGAATACAATGGACCACAGCTGTACCTCATACCTAACCCGGGATAAAGGTAGCTGGGGGAAAAAAGGGAAGGGCTACAGAAATGCATACTCTAAAACTTCCAACGGGAACATTACCTTGTTTTTTTTTTAGTTTAGAAAGCTTTATTGAAATTAGTAAACATAGTAAAACATTAGTACAGACGCTTATGCACATAAATGGAAAATAGGATGGAAGAAAATGCATTTTATGCAACCATTCCCAAAAAAGGGAAATAGAAACTATACTTAAGAAAAAATTGCCTTTTAAATTTTTAAGGAGGAAGGGAAAAGAAGGGAATTAGGAGAAAGAGGAGAAGGGTAGGGAGGAAGGGGCGTGAAAAGCATTTACAAATGACGATTACTTCTATGAACAGTTAATAATAAACCAGTTAATAAAATAACAATTGGTACACTCGGAGAGGGAAGGGCAACTAGGCGGCTAGTCTGGAAAGAAAAGTGGTTAAAGGTAACCATACCAAGTCCTTTTTGATTTGCAAAGGAACCGTTGTGGCAAAAGCACGATCAAGCCTGTGGTGATGACACAATAGGTTCCACCATGCATAATAAGAGATTTTTGATGTATCCTTCCAGTTAGTTGTGATGATCTGCAGTGATATGGCAAAAAAGAGGTCTATGAATTTACGTACATTGTTCTGAACTTCCCATAGAGGTGAGGAGCCTCCCAAAAATATGTGGACAATATCAAAGGGGAAATCTGTGGATAGGATATCATTTAATTTAGACCAGATACGAGTCCATAAAGTTTTAACCCTTGGGCATTGAAAGAACATGTGAATAAAATCACTGTCCACAGCAGAACAAGACCAACAATTCTTGTTCTCTAGTATTCTAAATTTGTGAAGTACAGCCGGGGTAAAAAAAAGTCTGTTGTAGAAAAAATATAGAGTCTGTGTGGTGCTAGCGGAGCGTGAAGAGGTGTGTATTTTGGACCAAATAGAGTCCCAAGTCTGGAATGAGAATTCCTGGACAAGATCACGTTCCCATAAGAGCTCTATTTTGGACTTAGATCTGTCTGCTAAAGGACAGGAGAGGAGTTTATAGATGACAGCAGCTTTATGGGGTGTAGAGAAATCGAGCGAGGAGGAAGAAGCCGAAACCGGGGGTACTGGAGGGCACCTCTGAGCAAGAATAAGTGATAAAGAGGCCTTCAGTAAGGGATATTTGGGAGCATATGTGTTTGAGATACCAAACTCTTCACAGATATCAAAAAAATCCCTCGGAGACTTGTCTGTCAATATGTGATTAAACGTGATAATACCTTTGTCGATCCACTCCTTCCAAAAAAGCGCCCTATTGTTGATCTTTAAGGATTTGTTGTACCAGATGGGAGTTAGGGAAAAAAGATCTTCAAAAGTAACATGTGAACGAAACAGAGAAAGGGCAAGGGCCTTGGAATGATTGAAAATAGGGGTAGAGAAACGCTTTGGAGGTTGGGATAAGCGAATCGCTGTTGAGAAGGAAAAGGGTAGGAGTTGTGCAATTTCTAAAGAGCTCCATGCCGTTAAGGGAGAAAGAGAGGAATCGATTAAAAACGGCCATATTTGTTTCAACGTGAAAGCAGAATGATATCGGCTAAGGTTAGGAAAGTTAACTCCACCCGAGTCTTTGGGAAGTTGAAGGCGGGAAAGAGAGATCCTAGCTTTACGATTATTCCATAAAAACTTTGTAAGAGAACGGTTAATAATACTAAAGAAGGAGAGCGGGAGGGAAACAGGAAGCATTGAGAGGTAGAAGTTAATGATGGGGAGAAGCATCATTTTAATTGTGGCCAGTCTACCCCACCAGGACAAAAAAAGGGGGGACCAGCTCTCAATAAGAGCGGAGATCTTTTTAAGTATTTCAGCATGGTTAATACGAATTGTTTCTCTAATGGTGTTGGCATAAAGAATACCTAAACATTTGGTATTTCTGGGACTCCATTCGAAGTCAGAGCCATGAAACATATGGGGAAGACAAAATTTATTTAAGGGTAACACTTCAGACTTATCAATGTTCAGCTTATAGCCAGAAATGAGGGAATATTCTTGTAATAATGAGAACAGTGAAGGCAGGGAAGTGGACGGATTGGAGATATAAAGTAAAATATCGTCAGCATAGGCGGTAAATTTAATGTCAATATCATGAAATTGTAATCCTGTGTAGGAAGAGGAACGCCTGATTTTTTCTAGAAAGGGCTCTAAAGCAAGTATAAAAAGAAGCGGGGAAAGGGGACAACCTTGTCTAGTACCTCTATAAAGAGGGAAATATTTAGATTGACATCCGTTTGCCCAGATAGAGGTAGAGGGTGCTGAGTATAGCAATTGGATATATTGGATAATAGGAGGACCAAAACCATGCCATCTCAGTGCCCCAAACATAAAATCCCAGCTAACCCTATCGAATGCTTTTTCAGCATCCAATGTAATGGCCGCCACCGGAGACTCCATTTTGGAAGCAAGGTGGATGATGTTGAGGAAAGTTCGTGAATTATCGGTGATTGATCTGCCTTTGATAAATCCAGATTGGTAAATGTTAATGAGTTCAGGTATAACTTTATTAATGCGAAGCGCGAGTATTTTAGCAAAGATCTTACAGTCAGTGTTAATTAAAGAAATGGGCCTATAGTTTTTACAGGAGCAGGGGTCTTTATCCTTCTTGGGGATCAAGCATAACATTGCCTGGGTGAAGGATCCCTTCGATTCTCCTGCGATAAGAAAATAATTGATTAATGAGAATAAATGAGGTATTAAAGTGTTTTTGAAGTGAAGAAAGAATCGCACCGTGAAACCGTCAGGGCCCGGTGTTTTATCTTTGGGTGGAAAATTGAGAGCATTAAATATTTCATTTTCCAAGATTGGAGCGTCAAGGGATGTGAGGTCCTTAAGATGATCAGGGGTTTCGAAATGGAATTAAAGAAGGAGTCGATTTGTGCCGGGGTAGGGTTGGACTCCGGAGTATATAGGGTGGTATAGTATTTGACAAAACAATCAAGAATTTTATCATCCTTGGTATGTCGAACTCCGAAGTTGTCTGTTATGGCTATGATTTTGGATCTCTGTTTTTTGATTTTAAGGTAGTTGGCAAGAGATTTGCCGGACTTATTGCGTCCACCATACATTTTGGCGTTAAATTTAAGGAGATTGTTGCTTGCAGAATCCCAGGAATTTTTATTATATTGCATTTTAGCCTTGATAAGAGAGGATAAGCAATTTGTGGAGTTAGAAGTGAAATATTGGTGCTCAAGAACTTTAATTTGTTTAAGGATGAGAGAAGAGTCTAGAAGAGCTTTCTTCTTTTTACGAGAAACAAAATCAATAATGAAGCCCCTAGCGGAGGCCTTAAAGGCATCCCAGATAAAGTGGAATTGAGGAGAAGAGGCTAGGTTATTGTGAAAAAATTCATCAATAAAAATCGTAAATTGATCAACAAATTGAGAATCTAAGAGAAGAGAATTGTTAAAGCGCCAACGACGGGATTTAGGAGGGGGTGAAGGGAATTCCATATCTAAGATAACAGGAGCATGATCTGATATAAGAATAGATCCAATTTCTGAACTAGTCATAAATTGCAGGGCATGGTGAGTGAGAAATATGTAGTCAATACGGGAGTGAGATTTATGGACGTGGGAAAAAAAGAGAATTCTAGTGTATCAGGGTGGGAGATTCTCCATGAATCTGCTAACCCTCTGTGAACAATGGCTTTGTGAAAAGCTTTCTGCATTTTATTAGGAACATATTTGGCTTGTGATTTCCGATCCAAAAAGGGGTCCATAAGCTGATTACAATCTCCACCCACAATCAAGTCATCAGCAGTATGTGCGGAAAGGAGAGTCGAAAAATCTTTCCAGAAGTTTAAATCAATACCAGTGGGACCATAAATATTACAGAAGGAAAGTTGGGTGTTGTTAACCTTGGTATTTAGAAACAACCATCTACCATTATCATCATGAGACTCATTTAAAATCTGAACATTTAGAGACTTATGAAATAAAATAACAACACCATTTTTGTTATTCACTGCCGGGGAGCAGAACATTTCTCCCACCCATTGTTTGCGCAGTGAAGACAAATCTTGCAACCTTAGATGTGTTTCTTGCAGCAGAGCAATATGACAATTAAGTCTTGCTAGATGGGATAAAACACGTTGCTTTTTGACTGGATTACGAATACCCTTGATGTTCCATGAGACAAGACGAAAACCAGTCATCGGTAACTTTTAAATAAGAATAGAGAAGGAAATAAAAGCTTATCAAGAAATGAGAGGAGAGAAAGAACTCCCTGAAGAGAATTGGTGAACAATAAAAGATAACATGAGGTGTAGTAAAGAAGAAAAACTTGTGCAAAGACACCAAATATAGGTAGGAATGAGTGAACAATAGAGTACCAAAAGCAGGAAATGAGATGATGGAGATATGCAAATATGTATAAGAAGAAGAAAAAGCAAGAGAAGTGAGAAAGAAGGGAAAGGACAGGGAAGAGGGAAGTAGGAGCAAGGGAACCCAATCGCCATGGGAGTAATAGGAAAGAAAAGATGGCCAAAAGCCCAGAAGCTTTAGCCATAACAGTCAAAAATACAAAAAACATTGACGGGGGAGGGGGAGCGGCAAAAACCAAGACAGCCACCCCCGACGGAGCAACACCGAGAGAAAACAGGCAGTCATAACAAAACGATATGAGGGAAAGGGAGTACGAAAAAAACTCCAAGAACAACTACTTAGACAATTGAAACAAGAAGGAAGGGAATTTACCATACATTAGGGGACAAAGCAACGGAGTGAGTCAGACATTATGAACACGTAGGTGAGATGGACTAGAACCTTCGATACAAAGCGACACAGTAAGGACCTAAAAAATACAAATAAGAAAAGACAAGGAACCAATTAACAGCCACCAACAGAGTACATATGTGTAACAGAATAATGAAAACAACAAAGACATGACAATCAATGTTTGCTGAGTTCCATGGATTCTCCACGATGATCTTGAATAAACCTCCGGAGGTCGGCTGGATCGTCGAAAGAAAATGTTCTATCCTTATAAGTCACTTTGAAGAAGCAAGGATGTATGAGGCCGTAACGAGCATTCATGGATTTCAAGGCTGGTCTGAGATCGAGGAATTCTTTTCGTCTGCTAGCTGTTGGTTTAGATACATCCTGACTAAAAAGATTTTGTGCCCAGACCAGAACATCTGCTTGTGCTGTTTAGCGGCATTAATGATTGACATGAGGTCAGAATACAACAGGAAGTAGGCAATGATGCCTCTTGGTTTGGTGGGCGAGGATGCAGACTGGGGACCCAATCTATGCGCTCTCTGAATGTTAAAGTCCATTGTTTTGGGAAGGCCAATAATCTGCAAAACTTGAGTTTTCAAGAAGGAAATCATGTCAGAACCTTCGGAGTTTTCTGGAATTCCGTAAATGCGTAGGTTATTACGCCGATTGCGGTTTTCCAAATCCTCTGTAGTCTTCTTGAGCTGGGCGACTTCTTTAGTTAAACCCTCAACTTTAGCAGTAACATCTTGCGCGTCGCTAATCCTTTGCTCGACATCTGAAAGTCTCATATCCAGGCCGGACCACTTATCCTCTATTCTCTGGAGTGTAGCTGAAGTATCTGACATAAAGGGGCGAATAAGGCGCAACTCCTCCATGACGTCCTCTAACGTGAGGGGGAGAGGTGATTTTGAGGGAGATGATGGGTCCTTCTTGACTCGTTTGTTGGTGGTGGTAGCTGCTGAGTCTTTACGCCCACCGCAAGAGGCACCTGCAGCCCCGTGAACTCTGTTAGACTGCGTGTGATCCATAGTGAGGGGGCAAGTGAGTCAAAGTCAATAATGCAAGCTGTAAGGGCGAAAAGATCACAATAAAAATATCCAGTGAACAACAAAAGCCTGAGACTGCGGAACAGCAGCGTGTGGGCTAGAGAAGGAGACTTCCAGGCAGACGAGCTCCACCGCGTAGCAGATACAAGAAAATGTAGCAGCCAACAGACATGTAGACAAGCAGAAAACTCCTGACGGTCTGGAATAGACGATGCTCTTGTCAAATAAGGCGTTAGCAAAGCTCTACCAAGTACCAGACAGACGGCTTGACAATGCCATCACCATGCCAATCCACCCTTTGGCAGAAGGAGGTATCGCGTAGATAATTAGCTTATGCGTAGAAGTGGCGCAGTTACTGTGCGAGGAGAAATAAAAACTCCAATACATATTGACTAGACCAAGAATGTTGCATTATTTTGCTGAACTGGCCCCAGATATACAATTGACACATGCCAAAAGGAGAGCAGTCAGGACCTCCCGAGAGAAAAGAGACGTCAAAACGACTGTACCACATCCATTTGCGGGACCGCTGCGAGAAGGGAGAAACCTAAAATGGCAGCCATTAATGTTGAAGGCTCTGAGGCGCATCGGCCAGGCAGACAAAGGGGGTCAAAAAGCCCATAATGTCCAAAGGAAGACTTGCCTCAGCATTCCCAGCCACCTCCGACGAACATGACACCCCTTTGTGAGTGTCAACGTTGCGGTAGAAAGGACCCTTCAGCAAAAGGAAAGTCCCGGTGTTACGGAGCTCCTCAAGTGGCGGCCATCTTGTCGCCGCCGCCGCGCGCTCCTCTATCGGAACATTACCTTGTTATTCTTGTATTTCCTCCCTGTTTAACAGTTTTATCAATATAAATCCTTAGACTATTTTCACTAACTAAGGGTTCTTCAGAGAAGACGATCAAGTGCTGACTGTTGCTTAATGCTGTTCTGGATAATGTTCCTTATTCAAATCATGAATGCCAAAGCATTTGTTCAATAACCTATTCTGTACAGAAAACAACTGCATTTAAATGTATTCCCACTCACACTGCCTGTCCTCAACTGACCTTGAGCTATCTTCTCCAACATGCATACTTGTACATATGCATCTGGGAAAAGAGAAATGACAACGTCAGGCTCATGATATGAATGTTGAATATGTATATTGGTGCACTGGAATTTCAGGTTCTACTATTCTTGGCTGATAGTCAATTGGGCAGTTACTATCTAAGATTGTGACCACGATTTCCATGCAACACTTTTCAAACATCATGGAAGTACATGTATGCTTTGCATAACAGTATGATGTGTTTCACTGAACTTAACATAAAGTTAACATGAGCACTTTAAACGTTCTGCCTTCGATTTTCTTGAACACCAAACAAACAACTCCATACTCCATATGATTTACCCGGCATGGCTTTATGCTTGCAGCTTCAAAGAGCACCATCGGCGGCGTGGGTCGGTTATAATGAATGCATTTATCCGGAAATAATTTTAAACAATCAACAAACACATATAGAGGGATGAAATGATTACCTTTTCAAAACGATTGCAATCCTGAGCACCACGTCTGATCACAATACTCACAATACTCACAAATACCCGTTCTATGTGGGTAATTTTCAAGTATCTCCAATCTCTCTATAAGACATAATGGGGCATTTTCACAAGGAGCTATCGCCGAATTAACGGCACTTTGTCGCAGCCAAAGTCGTGATAAATTTACCACCCCATTCACAAGCCGGTGTTAACAGCCCACAGCACCAGTTTACCAGCGATAGCAGCCTCAAAAAACATCGCCACAGAGGATCCCCGCAAATATCGCTAATGAGATGCAGAGTAGGCGTTCCCATGCCAAAAGCCGAGACAACATCACATCTCAACATTCACAATGACCAGCCACATCTGCGATAAAAACACAAAACAGGCGATAAGGCGCGTTAGCACCAGGAAATTTACACCTGCTCTGACCTGGTGTAAAGTCGGATGGCAGCCAGGACCAGGCTGAAAGGGACAACCATCCAAAGCATCCTGACCATCATCGCCTAACAGGCCTACGGCACCAACACAACATCCCACCTCACACAAAGCTGCTGGCTTGGCTGCACTTGTTGGCCCCTGTTACCCCCCAAACAACACCCGCCAGAGTCGGAGGAGTCACACAGCCAGCCACATCCAAGTCCCCCACACCTGTCCTGGACATCACCATCACCCTGGTACCCCAGTCCCCATACGTACAACACAATGCGCAGGATCCTCTGGAGACCAAGCAATGACCATATGCCATAGCAGGATGCACGCACGTGCTGGGGGCAATCCACAGCACACATGTACTACCTGTGCCCCCTGGTGACACAGCACACAATCACCTCAACAGGAAGCACACGTCTCACATCAATGTGCAGGCAACAACAGAACACCGTGGAATCTACAACAATGTTGCCTTCAAATACACAGCCAGTGTGCATGATACCTTCATCCTCCGACAGTCCATCATCAACCAGCGTTCCCAGGATGCCAACAAGGGAAATGCACAGCCCCTTGGCAATATCCAAATGAACACCCCCCCCCCACCTCAACTCCACAACCATGCAACTCACAACTCTGGCAATGCACACGTCACAAAATCACATACAACAGATACAACAACATGCCCACCCACCAAACATGACACAACAACTTACAATGTGCACATGGGCAAGCCCTGAACATGAGCCAGCAACGGCATGGCACCACAGCCACATAACATCCGAATGTGTGGAGAGGTGGCAACCAGGCATGTGTGAGGGATGCAGTAGAACCATGCTTGGGAAAGTACACAATGCCAAGAGTGGCGGAGATGTGCTGGACACACCGCAGTATGCAGAACACACCCCTATCCATGGCGACATACACCGCTGGTGTATGGAGTGTAGTGGACAGTGGACGCCACCATGTCACCGCAGCCAGTGGGGGACCTCGCGGAAATCTTGCGTGTTACGCCCCCCCCCCTAAGCGTCACCGGAGTGGGATGGCCCGGCGTACGCCACACCAGCGTAGGGGTGTGAATAAAAAGCACGTAGGCCTGGGCATGGTCCTCTTCCGGAAAGACCCACGTCTCTGCCAGGGCGGCGCCTCCGACCCCGCCACGAGGTCGACGCCGTCCTCGTGAGCGCAGTTGCCTGCGATGCTGTGCGCCTGCTGGACACCGGCACGCTGGACCACGAACCCGTCAGGCCCGCCCCTGCGCAGCCAGGCCACACAGATCACCTGCCGACACCGGCATGTGTCAAGGAGGGCCCACCACGTGCCGGCGCAAGCTCCAAGCCCGAGGCCCGCAACCTTGGCAGCCTCCTCAGACCATCACGGCCTCCACGACACAGGCCCACTTTATTCCCTTTTTGTTGACATACTCCACTGCCGCCTTAGGCCTACTCTTCGGACCAGTAGGTCTCATATGTGAAACTGTGTCCTGAGTCATGAATGGCAGTGACCCCAAATCCGGGCTAGCGGCAACAGCACCAGACCCCCCCGATCAGTGAGGCATAGTTCCATATGGGCATCTTGCGACACGTGGTGCCACTAACCCTGTTCACGCCAGCCGGCTACACGTGGTGCCACTAACCCTGTTCAACGCCAGCCAGCTACACGTGGTGCAACTGAACCTGAACAACGCAGGCCGGTGGGGCCATCCAACCTATGCCGGTGACACCAGGTGAATGGGCCGTGCTGCCCGCTGCCTCAGGCCTACACCATGGTCAGGTAGGTCACACATTTGGAACTGAGTCTTGATTACACCATGGCAGTGAACATCATTGAAGGCAGAGAACAATTCACTATACTCCCTTCGATGTGGTGCCAACAAGTCTGTGCATGGCATCACAACCACACGTGTCTGTGGGCCTACGCAGACCACTGACCTCGGCCTACGCTGCACACGAGTGGGATCACAGAATTGGAACTGAACATCGGTAACTCAAAAGGCAGAATACATATCATCGCACGCACGGAGAGGCGTAAGAGGATGACGCGTTGCAGTCCGGAGGGAACAGGCTTATCGTTACTGAGGTGATTGAACACTACCGACAACTGCCACTGTGTCACTAACTCTGTGCCTCCCAAGCCAACGACACGTGGCTGTGGGCCACTGCTGACCGCTGCCTCCGGCCTACACTGCGGTCCAGTAGGTCACAGACTCTTGATTTGGCAATGTTGAAGTTCACATCTGTGTACCGGCATCATCACAGACTGCATCCCCCTCAGCACCTGTGCCACTAGGTGTGTTCCCCGACATTCATGGACACTCACTGGTCGTACATTGGTGGCGTCTGAGTCTATGGACTAGGGGGTAGTTTTCATCCTCATGTAGCTGATACAGAATTGTTGGTGAAAACGAGGGTTGCGCTTTCCACTCCTCCATTTGCTGCTTCCAGATAACATCAGACCTTCCGCATCATGCCCTGGGGAACAGCTTCCACTGTCCCCTGCAACCCTCCGCAACATACACCTCGGACATTGATGGGGACCCGCTCAGGTCGCATGGCCCATCTGACTGCACCGCAAGTCACCGTCCCGTGGCTGGGTGCCTGTGCCGGCCACAGTGCATCCGGGGCCACTAACTCTGTGCTGGTCAGGCCTGGGACCCCTTCTTCTGAGACATTGAATGGCCTCTGTAGCGATGGTCTTGGGGTCATCAACACCATGTGTCTGTGGCCCTGCGCTGTCCGCATCCTCCGGCCTCAACTGCGGGCCACCAGGGCCCACACATAGCATCGAGTCTTGACCGGCCCGGACGTCGCATCACCGCAGGAGGCACACGCCACCACCGCAAGGACCACCTCCAACCGCCATCTGCCAGAGTCGAAAGGGTGGTCCTGACAGACCTACGGAGTTGCACAGACCTGTCGTGGATGCCATCATCAGCCTGATACCCTGCTCAGCACTCCAGGTACCAGTGACTCAGTGCACCGCAAGCCATTGTCCGTTACTGATTGAGTTTTGTGCTGTTGTGAGGTTGCGCAGCAATGTCACCTCATGCAGTGGGGTAGACCTGGGACTATGATGAGGAAGATGTGTCAAGTGTGCGGACGGGAGAAGGCACAGACAATGGGAGGGCAGGAGGCAACAGCCCCAAGGCAGGAATGTAGACTGGTGGTGGTAGTCAAGCTACACACCCGGATCTATTACTGGGTATTGCGCTGTGGACTGCGGACGCAACTGTCACCTCAGGCAGTGTGGGAGACCTGGGACGTTGATGAGGAAGTTGATGCAGGTGTAACACACCCCACTGCATCTGCATCAGGACTAACCCAAAGGGACACAATCCTAGCAATTTCCTCACATGAGCGCGCTCTTCTCTAGTGCCCCTACCTCAGTGCACTGCAACTCACGGAACCTCCTGACTGAATATTGGGTGACCTCTGTCCTTACTCCGGATCCCTCCATGTTGCTCTGCAGTTTACTCTGTTATGCTGGTGTTTTCTGTTTCCATTACACTGGTGTCCACTGTTCAGGTTGTTGCCAGCACCAAGCACTCCATGCGGGCTGGCTTATACTCACCCCACACACATCCAGCACAGGCGTCACTGTACATGTGGCCCTGCGAATAAAGGGGCCGGGCGCACATGCCCGGAGCCAGTTCAACATGATATGTGCATGTGTCCCTGTGGTCTTGTTGTATGCATGGGGGCCCTGGGCCCTACGACATTACATTGTGTTGTGTACAGCGGACGCAGACATGTCAATGCAGGCAGGGGCCTAGAACCTGGACATGTTGCTTTGTCGTCACCCACTCAATTCGTAAGGGGAGTGGACTGTGCCGTCGTACGCAGAGCCAACATGGGTGTGTGAATGATATGTGCGTGCCCCTGGGCGTGGTTCTGTAGTGGGTATGTGCATCTGCATGTGTCTCTATGGCAGTGTGGGTCTCCTTTGTGGGGTGTAGGTGGTCCCTGAAGGGTATTGGACACCCATGTATGTGCTCTAGTTCGCATTCCATGGGTTGGGCAACACCCGCACCTGTTGGGCCACCTCCTTTTGGCGTTCTGACACCTGGCATTGGGGTGCCATGTGTGGGTCGGTGAAGTATGTGAGCCAGCTGTGCTTGCGTGTGCTTCCTGCTGTGTGGTCTGTTGCAGGCTCTGTGTTCTCCTCTGAGTAGCTCGGCTGCCCGGGTCCTGGTGGTGGGTTGCGTGGGATATCCATGGGCTGTTGTAGGGCATCGGTGTCGATGGTGTGGTGGTCCTCTCTGGCATCGCAGATGTGTTGTCTTCTGTGCTCTGCTGGAGGTGTTGTGTGCCCCTCTGCAATGTGCAGGGGAGATGCATGTTGACATTGTGTTGCAATGTATGTTGGCGCATTGTTCTGGTTTACATGCAGACTGTCTGGCAATGTACATTGTGACTGTTTGGGAGGTGCTGGATTCTTCTGCGGGACAGTGTACATTTGGACTACATGACGGATGTGAGGTCGTACGCGTACATTTCCATTTCACACTTTCCAGCTCTGTCAGGTGTAGTGGACATGTTTCTGGGCATGTGCGGAGCCAGTTGTGTCCTCTGTTCTGCAGTGTCGGCTATGCACATTGTACCACATTATCATGGATGTGGGTGTGCTGTGATTGCTATGTGTGTGTGCTGCAGTGTGCCAAGAGGATCTGGGACATGATCATGGATAATTGTGGGTGTGCAGTGTGCTACACCTGCTTGTGCATGTGTGCCATTGTGCCCATCTCCCCCGTCCTGCCAGTCCCTGTTCGTTACACTCCCTGTTGATGTTGTGTCAGGTCCTCTCGAGCTGTGTCCGTGCTCCCAGCTCCTTGCACCGTCTCCACACTGATGACTGTGGCCTGGGTTTCCTCCAGCTCCTCCTGTGGCGCAGGACTGACACCTCCTGTCTCCGTTGCTGCCTTCCTGTTGGCAGCGGGTTTGTACCTGGTTTAGGTTGTCATGTCCTGCCGGCGCATCTTGGCCTCCTGGATTGGCCTCCTGGGCACTCCGACTGAATTCCAGGTGGTCTGCTTGTGGGTCAGTTGCTGGTAGTGTTCTGTCACCTCCGTGAAGCTGGTCTTGTTTTCCTGGGGTCTGCACCCCGTCTTCCTCTCCCTTTTCTCCTTGGCCTTCCCGGACCCAGTTGTTCCTTGCTGGTGTTCTGTGGGGGTTGTGGGGTTCGCGTTGTACTCTGCGCTGGGTCAGGGTGCATCCATGTTGCTACGTGCTTTGGCTTGTTTCTGATGTGTTGTTTCTGTGGGTTTTATGGTGCATTTTCCCGCCAGACGCGTGGGATTTGCTGGCCTGTGGCTGGATTTCGCTACTTTTTGTAACGCGATTGGCCTCATCGCATGATTTTTCGCGTTCGCCTTTTGCATTTTTGCGGCGTGGCGTTGATTTTCACGCTGACATTTGACGCGTTATCTGGTGTCTATCGCATGCTACCGCCTTGTTGTGAATTCCACGTTGACACAGGGTTATTTTCCCGTGATAGACTGCGATATTGAAAGTTGCGTTACGCTACTCTTGAGGTAGTTATCACACGTTCTTGTGAATATACCCCAATGAGTATTCTTGCGTTTATTAGGCCAACTATCAATCTACGTTATGCCATTTCTCGCAAACAATTTAACAAGTATGAGCAGTCATTAATTTACGATTGTTTATTTTAAAATGTAACCTTTTCATTTAGCTTTGTTAAAGAGGGAACGTAAATTCTCGCTGCTAAAACACCGGCAGAGATATTTAGAAATCACCCATTTAAACTGCAATTCATCACCCATTTAAACTGCAATTCATACACATCCGACTACGTACTTTAAAAGCACACTTGCATAACTTAAACCCAAGAACCCGAAACGTTCATCAGACAGAAACCCCCCGCTTCCATATATATGGTGCAGACGTTCATAGTATGAAGCAGACGCTCTCTGACCGATCGTCTACTCAACCAAGGTCCGCTGACTCACCCATCCCTGCTACCTACAGGTATTATTTACAAGGCTTGCAGTGCTAGATGGCAGTCTCAAAACAAAGACTTGTTTTACAGAAACATGATCCTCTTGTGCCACAATGCCCTATTAATATCTAGAGAATTACTGCAAACTTCGTGCCCGAAAGGTACTTATAAAATAACGTTGGAAGTTAGGACTACGTACGTTCACAGCACAATCTGCAATGGTGAAAAGCAATTTAAACAGGCATCGGCTGCGTCGCATTGCCAAGTCATGGAAAGAGAAAGAGGACAAATAGGAGGGGGGAATCAGAGGGGAGGAGACAGAAAGAGCTGCATCAATAACAACCACTTATCACTTGGCTGCACTCCTAGGTCAGCATTGCACGTAGGTACTGCATGCGCATATCTGCTCGCTCCCACGGCAATACTCCATGGGAGTGAACTTTTCAGAAGAGGAGGGACATGCACCCACAAATAGCCATTTGCAGGCTACGATTCTTAAAGGCACACGCAAACGCCAATCCAATACCTGGGAGGAGTCAGACCCACACAAAGTACCTACAACAGATTCCCTAACAAGTCAAGCGCTGTATTTGCTCGACCTAAAAAGGAGGTAAAAAAAGAAAAGTACATGAAGCCCAGGAAAGAAAGCGTTATGAGAAGGAATAAAAGGAAATAATGGGGCCACTACACAAAAGTCTGAAACAAGGGGTGTACTCTGGGGAGGGGCAAATTGAACTAATTTCAAAAAAATCGAGGAAAGTGGGAAGCTGGTGGGTGGTGGTACCACGAAGCACAAATTGCAGTGGAGGAGAAAGGAGAAGGTTGAGTAGGAGGGAGCGAGAAGGAATGTGGAAGAGAGGTAACAGTGGAAAGAGGGACAGGTTCGGCAGGGGTGTAGCTTGGTCAGTAAGATTGAGGGGGGGGAGCTGGGTGGTGTTAGCTTCAGATCTTCCAACAATCACAGTGGCATATAATATTAAACTACGTTATACGACAAGCAGGGTGCATGAGAGGAGCTAAAGGGGAAGTGGAAAGGGAGACAAATGCAAATTGATAGCGGTACTAAGAGAGAGAAAACACAATATTTTGTAAAATAATAACAATTTTGAAGACTTTCAAAACAGAGAGGGAGAAAGCGTGTGTGCGTTTTTGTCTGTGTGTATGTAAAAATTCCTGGTGGAATCCGAAAGACACCTCACCTTACCCAACTGAAAGCACTATTTACCAGAATATAGAGCACTCAGGTTCGGGCGATGATGAAAAGATTTTTTTTTTCTTAAAGTGAAACGTCACCCACAGACACGGTGTAAGAAGCATTGGGTGAAGTGATAGGCAAACCTTGCATAACTACCAACGAAAAAAGTACATTTTCCAGATGAACTGATTTTCACCTTTAGAGTAAACGTATTTATAGGTAATTTCAAATCAAAAGGCATTCTGTGAATTGTTTTTGCCTGAATGATAAGGGTCAGTCATCAAAAACCTTTTGATTAAACAATCTAAGGTAAGTTGTTGATTAGAATGATTATTCGGCGAAATCATATAGATCCATATTACTCAGAGCAATTATATGCATGAGGGACCAGAACGACCTATCACTACAGTCAATAAACACACAAGGAACCAGAGCAACTCATTCACACAGAACAACTGAGCACATGACTAAGAAAATCTCATTCACAGCGCAGTCATGCACACAGGAAAACAGAGTATCGAACTAATAATGCAATTGTAGGTACCAAGGTACAATAATAAGAAACACCAGCTGTACCTAAAAGGGAGCAGAACACCTCATTCACGTAAAACAACTCTATGCATAAGATTCCAGCGAAACTCATTTACCCAGAGCAACTGCAAGCACGAGAAAGCAAATTGCTTGCACACAAATCAGCTAAATGTGCAAGAGACCACAACACCTCATTCACACATAGTAAGCAAAGGAATGTAATTTTGCATCACGTGGCTTCAAACAAAAACACCACTTCAAAACACTTGGGAAAATAATCCACTGTCACTACAGCAAATCTGTTGCAATCTCCTACAGCATCAATAGGATGCATGACACTCGCAGGGCGATCAACCAGTTGTAACAGTTGAACATGTGCCTTGTACCACTGTTGCAACTCCTTGACCAACTTCTCAACTTTACTGTCCGTACCTGGTCACCAAAACAGTTCTCTGATCCTTCTTTTAGTCCTATTTCATCCCATATATTCTTGGTGGTGCTGCCTTTTCAATCTTTCCCCCTAAAACACCACAGGGAATCGACTGACTACCCTTCCTCATGTAGGCGAGTTATTCCTAATTAGAAATTATGCTTGATTTAAACATTTGAACTTGTTTCATTTAGCATGAATAGGTCACAGTCCATTTGCATTGAGAGATATTCACATTTGCAGATTAGTGCAAGTTTACTTTACATGAGCAAGCCTTTCTGATGAAAGATGAGGTAGACAGGGGTGCGACATGGAACCCTCGTGGGCACTACTCAAACACAACACTTTCTCTCCCTCTGTGTGCTTGTACCTTTTTCCATTCCAGGCAAATCATAAAAAAAGCCTTAATTGTGGTGCCTCTAACATAATGTTTGTGTTCCTTTCAGTAAGCAAAGCTCGGGATGTTCTTTTATTTATGACCCAGGCAGCTACCCTCAATCCGCCAGACGCCACTGCACACAAGCCACTGAACTGCATCCTCCCCAACGTATGCTCCCTGCACAGACACACCATATAAATCTGGGACTTCCTCAACACCCTCAAGCCCGACGTCGCCTTCCTCACAGAGACCTGCACCAACGCCAGCTCCACACCTGACATTGCCACCACCATCCCCGACGGATACAAGATCCTGAGGAAAGTCCGCCCTAACCGCCCAGCAGGAGGCCTCGCCATCGTCCACAAGAGCTCACTCCAACTCACTACCACCAACTCAGACGCCTCGCCCCCCATGGAACACATCCACTTCCAAATCCAGCCAAACCCCAGAACAACGCTCCATCGAACACTCGCCTACAGACCTCCTGGACCCCGCATCCCCTTCACCATCGCTGACCACATCGCACCCCATGCCCTCACCTCTATGAACTACATACTACTGGGAGACCTGAACTTCCACCTGGGCAACCACAGCGAACCCAACACCACCGCCCTCCTGGAGAACCTCACCAACATAGAACTGAAGCAACTTGTCTCCACCCCCACACACACAGCAGTACACACACTCGACACCATCTTCACCAGAGGAAACAACATTTGTTTCAGCCACACCACGGAACTGCTCTGGACAGACCACCACTGCATCCATTTCTCCTTCACGAAACCCACCGCACACAACTGCACGCCCCACCCCTCATGCAGAAGCTGGAACAAACTCTCCAAAGCACACCTTACCTCCACCCTCACCTGCACTCCTCCCCCTTCTATGACGAATGCCAGCACAGTGGCAAGCAACCTCCACCAATGGATCACCAACTGAGCCAACACCCTCGACCCCCTCCAGACCACTGCGAGACGACACAACAAGAAAGCCAACTGGTTCACCATGGATCTCCGTGAATCCAAGCGCGCCTGCTGACGACTGGGGAAGAAGTGGAGAAACAGCAAAACCCCGGAAGTACACCGCCTACAAAGCAGCCATGACAGCACACCACCAACGCATCAAATCAACAAAGAAAAACTTCATCCAGGACAGAATTCTCTCCAACACCCACAACTCCAAAGAACTCTTCGCCATCATACAGAAATTCACCAAGCCCAACAGCGAAACTACCAACATCCCTTCCTCCCAAGACCTCTGTGACAAACTCAGCTCCTTCTTTCATCTCAAGATTAAAACTCTCCACAACAACTTTGACGCCCAAGACCTCGACACCGCCGAAACCCCACCCCCAACGACGTCATCCAACAGACTCTTCTTACCTGGAGCTCTATCACCACAGAAGTCTCCTTAAAGACTATGAAGAGCATTCACTCCGGAGCACCTACTGACTAACTGCCCGCCGCACATCTTCCAGAGGGCTGCCACTGCCATCGCACCCAAGTTACGCTGAACTATCAACTTATCCCTCAAGACCGCCACATTCCCCAGCGACTGGAAACACGCCAAAGTCACCCCCCTCCTAAAGAAGCCCTCCGCAGACCCGACGGATCTCAAGAACTTCAGGCCCATCTCTCTGCTCCCTTTTGCCGCCAAAGTCATCAAAAAGGCCGTCAACACCCAGCTAGCACACTTCATAGAAACCAAGAGCATCCTAGACACCTCTCAATCCGGATTCCACAGCAAGCACAGCACCGAGACCGCCCTCATCGCCACCACCGATGACATCCACGCCCTCCTCGGCCAAGGGCACACGGCAGCCCTCATCCTCCTGGATCTATCAGGACACCGTCTCCCACCGCACACTTGCCACCAGGCTCCACGACGCCGGCATCCAAGGAATAGCCATAGACTGGATACGATCTTTCCTCTCAGGCAGAACACAGAGAATAAGACTCCCGCCTTTCCTCTCTAAACCGACAGAGAACAGATGCGGTGTACCCCAAGGATCCTCCCTCAGCCCCACAGTCTTCAATGTCTACATGGCCCCCCTCGCAACCATCGTCAGAAACCACGGACTCAACATCATCTCCTACGCCGATGACACCCAGCTCATCCTCTCCCTCACCAAGGAACCCAACATCACCAGGCGCAATTTCCAAGAAGGGATGACAGCTGTTGTGACCTGGATGAGCAACAGCCGCCTGAAGCTCAACATGGAGAGAAGGGAAGTCCTCATCCTTGGCTCCACCCCCTCTGCATGGGACAACACCTGGTGGCCCCCCGCCCTCGGGACCCCACCAACCCCAACGGACCATGCAGGCAACCTCAGCATCATACTCGACTCTACACTCACCATGAATCGCCAGATCAACGCCATATGATCCACATGCTTCAACACCCTCTGCATACTTCGCAAGACGTTCAAGTGGATCCCCCCGACTCCAGGAAAACTGTCACCCACGGACTCATCACCAGCAGACTGGACTACGGAAACGCTCTCTATGCCGGAATCAACAAAAAATTCCTTCGCAAACTCCAGACTGTCCAGACCGCCGCAGCCAGACTCATACTTGACATCCCACGACATGATCACATCACCCAACACCTCCGCGACTTCCACTGGCTCCCCATCGAAAGAAGAATAACCTTCAAACTGCTCACACACGCCTACAAAACTCTTCACAACACCGTGCCCCAATACCTCAATAACCAAATCCCCTTCTACGCCCCCAATAGAAACCTCTGCTCAGCCGACCTTGCCTTAGCCACCGTCCCTCTTTTCTACAGGACCAGAGCAGGGGGAAGATCCTTCTCCTACCTCGCAGCCAAGACCTGGAACGAACTCCCCCTCCACCTCCGATGAAGCCCGACACTGCACCAATTCAGAAAGGACCTCAAGTCCTGGCTCTTTGAATGACCCCAAATGAGCTGCTCACTCCCCCTCCCTCAGCGCCTTGAGATCCTCATGGGTGAGTAGTGCGCTTTACAAAACCCTGATTGATTGATTGATAGATTCAGATTCATATTACATTAGCGTCGCATTCAGTCACGCATGCCATACAATGCACGAGTATCAAGGATCAGTGGTTCGGTGGTGTCTTGTCCACTAACTTGGGAGTTCTGGGGGGTTGAGTATCTTCAGGTGTCCTGCGAAAATCAGCGGTTGTGAGTCATACAGGTTAGCAATTGGTTATCATACGCAGTTACAGCAGGTGCATTAGGAGTTGTTATTGTGCTGAACACTGGCCGTTACCTTCATTCATGCGTCATGCATGTGTGGCCCAGGTTCATATTCCGGCGCTACTCAGATATCCTGGGTATAACCTGTGCTTACTACTTCATCACAAGTTGCTTAACATCGTGTTTGGCTAGGGTGGCTGGTATCATTTTTGCTTCCAGCTTAGTAATGTAAATGTCCGGCATTAGTCCAAATGGCCCTTGTCCCATCCTGTGTCAGGTCAGCGTAACTACATCTGGTTCAGCTCTGAACCTTTTAGTAAGTCCTTCAGCCAGAGTTTCACGTTTGGCGCCAAGCAGGCTTTCCACATCATGGCTATGTGCCTTTTGAAGAGCATTAGCACTATAATTGATCTTTTTGGGGTTTTGGCATTACACATTTCAGAGGTTAGGGGTAGGGGTCGGTCCACAAGTTCCTAGATTATTTACAGCACTTGTTCCCACGCGAGGTGAAGTAAAAAACACTCTCACACCATGTGGTAGAAACCAGAGCGACCTTGATTACATCAATGGCATTCAGGGACTGTTCCCTTAAACATGTGGTGTAGGCGTCTTGGGGTAAGGTACATCTAGTGTAACTGGTTAAGTTGTATAAACTGAAATCTTGAGTTCCGTGATACTTGTTTAACTTGTGACAAGATTCTTTTCCGTTCTTCAGTGGTAAACTCTGTTCCCAGGTCAGCTTTACATTTGTTGCCTAGGTTACGAGTGTGTTGGGCTGTATTAAGCTGTTTATAAAATACAGTCACAGCTTTTCCTCCAGTGCAATGAGGAAGGAGCCCCTCTAAGGGTGAAGATATTATTGGTTCTGTTTGACCCCTCCACACCTTGTACACACAGAGTGTTGAATGGCATTGTAGGTCAAATGTCATATCATGTGTGACTCTCATGTCCTGAAATGAACACAGGTTACTGCATAGGTCCCCAACATGGATCACCCCAGCATCCATCCAGGAGTGTGCATTATATCTCAATGCCACTTTCTGCTTCTCGGGTAGCGTTGACAGTGGTAGCTGTGGAGTGTACAGGGGGAGCCACGTGTGTGGATATATCTATGCCAGAATACCCTCCCAACATTCATTAAGTTGGATTCGGTGGAGAATGTCTTTGAGGGATTCAAAATCCAAGTCAGGACAGGTACGCTGCCCAGGATTCGTGTCACCTCAGTTCTCTCTACACAATGACCCGCTCCCAACCATCGCATTGGACACTGCAGTTGTGCCGCTGCATAGTATAATTCGCAATTTGGGGCTCCCAGCCCCCCTTTAGCAGAGGGCACAGTAGTGTGTGTAAACCACTAGTTTTCTACCAGTACACCATAGGTCATTTAGTCTTAAAGAAGGAGCGTGGGGGGGAGGGACACCAGTAGAGCTGTGAAGAAGTATAACAGCCGTCATAGTATTAGCATCCTTGCTATCGCCACTTGTCCCACTGGGGATAGCACTAGTGTGGTCCAAAATGATAGTGAGCTCCTAACCAACATCTTCCTAGGTTGCCCTCAATAATGTCATTGGTCCAGTGATAGATATGCATCCCGGATATCCGATGTTGCCAAATCGCTATTCCAGTTTAGTTGGTAAAACTGCAGGTCTACAGTGATCCGGTATCAAACCTAGGGGGCGTGGCCAACATCCGGAGAAAATTGGCACTTGCTAGCGGGCTCAGGTGACTCTTGTCCCCTAATTAATCCTGCCATCTATCCGGCTACAGGAGGTGAATTCCAGTGCGCAAGTCCCCAGAGGCGATACCCGCTGTCCCGAACACAAACGGCAAGCGGGAGGAGCAGCTGGGCGGAGCAGACACAGACTCACATACGCGAGTGCCCGGACGTGTGGAGGTGGGTCCGGGCACGTAATATATGCTCGCCCCGTGCTGGTGAAAGAGCGCGCAGACTTCTGCTGGTGGGGGCCCTGCTCGGTTGGTCATACGAGTGGGTGCATCCGCTGGGTATCTGGAGATCGGTGGAGCGCACCGGCTGTCGGTGCGGACCGCGTGCTGGTTTCTCCTCTCCCCCATGGGGTGCGGGGCTTGACGTTGACATTATAGGGCTTGGTCAGCCCTCAACAAAAAATAATTAACTTTGCACGAAAGGAGACATTAATCGCTGCACCCAGGGCCACTAATGTGACGGTACAAGAGAGGTGGAGGCACTACTCAACAACTGTTTACTCCCTCAGCTGCCTTGATCCTTCAATTCCAATGTGATAAGTGATCTGCAACTGATTTACTTGGACAACCATGAAAGGCGCGGGGGATGGCGGAGTACCGGCACGCTTGGATGGCCTGACCTGAGGAGACGTACACTGAGCTACCGGATAGTGGCGGAATACTGACCAGACACCTATAGGGTCCAGACGGGGGTCCGCCCCCACGAGGTTGGAGTGGGATTTGAGGGGAGCGCCAGGGTCCAAGGAAGGGTAGTGCTACCTACCTTGGCTCCCAATAACTATTGCCTTCACAGTGGAGCAACCTGAGGCGTAGCCCCTTTGACTGGCAGATAAGAACGGGCACCTGAGCACTTCGTCCTGGTACCTAGACTTAAAGGCCTTCTAACGGGGGCCATGGCTCAGCGGGGGGAAGCCGACAGGCCATGTGGTTCTTACTACGGTACGCGGCGGTGAGTACCCCTTACTGTGGAGCCCACAGACACAATTCTAAAATGGCGATGATCAAGGCAAGTTGTGGTGTGCACCAGCAAAAGATTGATCAATTTGCATGGCAGAAGACACAGGATGGGGGGCAGCCAAATCTGAGTTCGGAACAGAACATCCAACAGAAGGCAAGTGAGCAGGAACCACCCACGCTCCAAGACGTCCTGGCAGCCCTTTTGAAAAAACAAGTTTCTGATTTGCAACAGCGGACCGAACTCCTTGTGACCCAATTCGACGACTATGAGGGACGATCACGGCGCAATAACTTCCGAATCCTAGGGGTGCTGGAGAGGGCCGAAGGATCAGCAGTGGATCTTTTTGTTGAAGACCTTGTGACTAAGTACCTGCAGCCTAAGTACCTTTCCAACTATTTCTCTATTGAGAGAGCCCACCATATCCCGGGGGGTATGCCCAAGCCGGGGGCGCCCCCTCGACCTATCCTGGCGAGAGTGTTTAACTTTCTAGACCGGGACCATATTCTCCAGATGGCCCGGTGTGCCCCCCCCTCAAATTTGAAAATAGCACGATCACGTTTTTCCCTGATTTCACCGCTAAAGTCCAGAAACAAAGACGCTCTTTTCTGGAAGTAAAAAAGGCTCTCAGGGATAGAGAAATAAAATACGCCATTCTGTTTCCTGCGAAACTGCGTGTAGAGGCTGAAGGCAAAAGCTGGTTCTTCATGGACCCCGCGGAGGCAATGGACTGGCTCGATGGCTGGCAGAGAGTGGGAGAGAAGGGACGACCGGAGCAGCAAGAACGACGGGGGATGTAGACGCAGAATAGGCAAGAGTCCACCCATGACTTGGTAGACCAACACACGACGGGTGGTTCCTGAAATCACCCTGGAAGCTTGAACTATGACTCAACTGGTGGACAACCACTCCTATGTTCAAATTGTGTGTGTTGCCTCAACTTTGGGAGAGGAGGGTGGGCTGTGAGATCAGCATGGACCTGTTAATATACTAGTGGCCAGTATGGCCTGGCTACTGGAGGAGATGAAATGGGACTGCACCAAAGACCGAGGAATTGTTTTCCTGGACTGCGATGAGTATACTTCACTGTATATCATGATTCCTGTAGCTCAATCTATGATTATCTGGGGAGGGAATGGGAGGGGTGGGTAGAGCCTCCATTTCAGGGTTGGGAGGGCGACGGGCACTCTGCACTGTTGGGGAAGCGGGTCATTGGATTCCGTTTTGCAGGGAGGCAGGGAGGGGGGTTGGAGGGAGTTTCAAGTGGGGGGGTGGGAGTTTGGTTTGTAGTTATAGTTCAGCACAGCAACGCAACGCTGATAGTAGGTCAAATCTGACAATAGATTCTCATTCCCGGGTATTTAATGACCTCATGAACGTGTATGGGGGACAGTTCCTCTATCCGCCTTTACGCAACAATGCAAGCTCAGCCTATAGGCAAACACACAACACGAGCGCTTGCAAATTGAACTATCACTGTAACTCCTGTGTGACGGGTGCTCCGCTACTGATACACAAAGCTTACACTTACATCTCCACTAATGGAACTTAAATTCCTTACATGGAATGTAAATGGGCTCGGGGACAAACTCAAGCAAGGAATAGCCCTCCAGTATCTAAAGAGACAGGCTCCCGATATAGTCCTCTTGCAAGAAACCCACCTGATTGGCAATACGTGTGGGGCCCTAAACAGATGGGGTTATCAATTGATAGCGCACGCGGGGTTTACCTCCGGCACCCTTGGGACAGGTGTGCTTCTGCGGAGGAACTGCCCCTATATGGTTAAGAGAACATGGACTGACGAACAGGGCAGGTTTGTGGCAGTATCTAGTTCCTGGGAAGGTAAAACACTTAATGTGCTCTCGGTCTACGTCCCCCCTGCACTGCGACAGTCCACCCTACAGGACCTTAGCAAATGTATCCTTCACCTTCCCATTGGCACGTTAGTGATAGGGGGAGACTTTAACCTTGCAGTAGACGGCTCACTTGACCGACTGCCACCGTGTAGAGATCCTGGCTCCGGGTCTACACTGGCTTAATTCCTCTCCGCTCTCGTAGATATTTGGCGACACCTTAACCCTACGACCACACAATTCACCTTCCACTCAGGGGCACATAACAGCCAATCGCGAATAGACTACATGCTCACACATGCTGAGGACCTATCTGAATTTGGTGAGGGCCGCTGCCTTGCTCACGGAATCTAGGATCACTCCCCTATTTTGACTAAAATGACGGTGGGTCCCCAATCCAGGTGCAAGACACTGACTATAAACCCATGGGCGCTTAAAATACCTTATATCAAGACGGCACTGTCCAAAGATACCAAATTATATTTTTTTTAAAAGTTTGGCTCGGTAACCTCAGCTCAAATCCTATGGGGAGCATTTGGGGCAGTCATAAAGGGACGAGCTCTTGCCTTGATGGTAGGACACAAGAAGGAATTAACGAAACGTATAGATCAAATTGAAGTAGACATCCTGAGGGGGGAAAAAGCCTTGGCGCAGATCCCTGAACTTGCTGCCCAGCAGTTATTGGCGGTCAAGACATTAGATTACAGACAACTCCTCACAGAGGCAGCTAAGGCAAAACAAAAGTCAATCTACCATAAGATCTATGAACATGGGGAGAGAACGGGCAAGCTGTTAGTCTGGCTGGAAAAAGAGAGCAGGCATCGAGATGGGTACACCACTTACAAGTAACCCTGGGCACTGAACTCCGCTCCGCTGGCGGAGTTTGCGGAATTTTGCATACTCAGTGCTCCGTGGAGAACGTGAAGTTCCTGCAAAACCTCCGATTCCGCAGCGGAGCTGAGTTTAGCCCCGGACCCTCCTGCCTCCCACCCCCCCGCAATAAATATTTTCTAAATACAATTTACAATTAAAGTAAAATAAAACCACACTTACCTTATCGCGACGTCCCGGACTGCCCTCCTCCTCCTCGCCGTAATCCCCTACGTCAGACATACGTCATGGTAGGACTGCTCATGCGCGTGCATGCGCAGGCCTACCATGATGTACGGGATTACGGTGAGGAGGAGGAGGGCAGCCAGGGATGCCGCGATAAGGTAAGTGCGGTTTAATTTTACTTTAATTGTAAATTGTATTTAGAAAATATTTATTGCGGGTGGGTGGGAGGCGCGGAGCGGATCTCCACTGAGTTTTTGGCCAACTCCATAGAGCTCCGCATAGAGCAACTCCGCCTGCTACGCCCGAGGTTACTTACAAGAGCCCACAGGGGAAGAGATCACTGACCCCCGAATTATCGCAGAAACATTTGCCACCTACTTTGACTCGGTATATACCTCAGCTGTGAAGGTCTCGCCATTTGCAGCGTGGGAGCTTCTCTCCACTATTGACGTCAACTGCTTATCGCCAGAGGAAAGATACTCCCTTGAGGGGGAACCCACAGAAGAAGAAATCCAACACGCCATACGTGGCATAAGTTCGGGCAAAGCTATGGGACCCAACGGGCTCCCAATTGAGTTTTTTAAGTCAACGGCTTCCAAATTAACCCCCTATCTTTGCCAGATGTATTTAGAAAGCTATGAGAAAGGGCTGTTACCAGAAGAGATACGGTTAGCCACGATTGTGGTAATACACAAACAGGACAAATCAACCAATGATTGTAAGGCATATAGACCTATCTCTCTTCTTACGGCAGAAGCTAAGATACTAGCAAAACTATTGGCCAACAGACTTATCCCTCTGATCACTGGGCTGATACACCCGGACCAGTCCGGCTTTGTGCCTGGCCAGAACACTGCCTTGAATTTACGACGCCTGCATGGGGTGCTGGGTAGGCAACACACGATTGGGGAAGAGATGGCCCTGTTGTCCCTCGATGCCAAAATGGCCTTCGATACTATCGAATGGAACTATATGTTTGCGGTCCTGGAAAGAATGGGCTTTAGGCCCAATTTCATCAAATGGATCAAGTTATTGTACACCAGCCCGACTCAAGTAGTGGTGAACCGGCACACATCTAGGCAGTTTCAGCTGGGTAGGGAAACGCGGCAAGGGTGCCCCCGGTCGCCCCTAATATTTCGCCCTAGTGCTAGAAGCCTTGGCGATTTGGGTGAAGGGTGACCCTCTTATCCGAGGACTCAAATGAACCGACAATCATGAAGATAGAATTTCGCTCTATGCGGATGATATATTGTTATATATGGCCTCTCCAACATCTACTCTTCATCGTATCCTTCACATTTTCTGTATATTTGGCAATCACTCGGGATATACAATAAATTGGTCTAAGTCGCAACTATGCCCTCTACAGGGCCCGCAGCCGCGCATTCCAAGGGAGTATAAAATCCCTGTAGCTCCAGAGGGCTTCCGCTACTAAGGAATCTATATAACGTTGGACCCCACCTGCTTTTATGAAGCAAACTTACAAGGGCCCTTGACGTGCTTTCGAACTGACATAAAACATTGGCGTTCCCTTCCTTTGACTCTCCTGGGACGTGCAGCCCTTTTTAAAATGTTGGCGTTGCCTCGCTTTCTCTATGCGTTGCAAAACACTCCCTACAGGGTCGCCGACTGCTACTTTTCCAGCATTGATAGCGCTGTGAGCACCCTGCTGTGGGATGGATGGGCACCGCGTATAGCGATGCAGAAATTATCGGCGGCATGGTATGACGGGGGAATTCGTTACCTGACCTTAGGTCATACTACTAGGCATCTCAACTCGTGGTGATCAATCGTTGGGCTCATGGGGATCGGGGTGACCCGAGTTTACGCACAGACTGGTGGCTTATGGGACGAGGTGGGTACCACAAAGCACTATACATGAACGCCAGGAAATTGGGCCTTACCGGACCGATGGCACGCACAATTGAAATCTGGCATGCGGTCAATAAGAAATTGGGCTGGCATAACAAAATTACGTGTGCGACTCCACTCTGGGAACCCGAGCACTTGGGCCATCTGAGTGCTTGCCCCGGGTTCGATAAGTGGGACCTGATTGGTATCTCAAAGATGGGGGACATGTGGAATTCTAATGGGCTGGCCACATTTGCAGATCTGCAGAAAGATTATGACCTCGCACAAACTGAAACATTCAGATACCTGCAGATCAGCCATGCGCTTAAAACAGCAATACGGGGGGGTGGTCCACTTCCTGAGGCTTCCCCACTGGAAGACAGGCTGATACTCGACCACATGGTCAAAAAGGCCATATCCCTAACATATAAAAAATTGATTAACAGCCGCCCGGATCTTATAACGCGCTTGCGGCAGCACTGGGAGGCGGATCTAGGTGCGCTAGAGGAAGATGATTGGCGAGACACTCTGGCCTCCCCAAGGGAAGTTGCCATTCCTATTAGACTGCGGTTTGTCCAACTCAAAATTCTGCACCGCATTTATCTAGCCACGGGAGTTGTGGTCAAGATGGGCAGGAGGGCCGATTCTTATTGCCTCAGACAGTGTCATCAGGAGGGAACTTTCTTTCACACTATCTGGGAGTGCCTAGTCGCCCAAATATACTGGAAAGTAGTCGCAGATCAAATGGAGAGAACTGGGGAAAAAAATTTACGGTTACCCCGAAACTATGCCTACTAAATAAATGGGAGGCCACAGACCTCACCCAGACCGAGAAGTCATGGGTTTCATTGGGATGGGCCCTTGCAAAACGAAATATCGCACAAAAATGGGGCGTGGGTGACATGCCAACCATCAGAGACTGGGTTGCCGACATGGATAGAGCCATGATTGCTGAGAAAGATGTTTTTAAACATAGAGGATGCCCCAAAAAATGGGATCGTAAGTGGGCTGCATGGAATATATACAGGGGTGAGATCTGCCTGTCTCCAACTGTGGAGCTACGACGCAGTGAAGTAAGGTTGCGTGGCCCATTAGATTTCGAGGGCGAGATACTGGAATGAAGAATCTTTTTTTGTAACAGTATACTGAGAATAACCTGCACATATATTACAGCTGATTGTATGTCACTGATTATCTGCATTTCTGTGCTACGTGTTATGTTGCCTAATAAAAAGAGTTTTAATAAATCCTGGGGGGTAAAGGCAAGATTTCACCCAGCTGATTGAGGCCCAACATTTCTCTGAATTCTTCTAATAGATTTGTGAGCCTATGTAGGGTCTTGTGTGTATTAAGGAAGTAGATCGGTGCATCGTCTACGTACAGAGATTTCACATGCTATCTACCAGCTGCTTGTATTCCTCAGTCTATTGCTTTCGTGGCAGTAGCCCTGCAAAGTGATCCATGGCCAGCTCGAAGATCAGTGGGGAGAGAGGGCAGCCCTGATGAGTTCCTCTTCCTATATCAAAAAGATCTGATATGATCTGCCCCTTTTTGACCCTGGCCAGTGGATGACTGTACATTATTTGTATCCAGCTGAGGAATAGTGGTCAGTCTCATTACTACTGTCAGGAGATAGGACTGACTAACAGCATTGAATATCTTTTCATAATTGATATACACCACTAGGCAGTTTGGGTTTACCGTCATGTGTTCGTCCATAAGGCTCAACAACCAATGGATACTGAGAAAGGTGTTCTTGTCCGATACAAATCCATTTTGCTCCAAACGGACCAGTGAACCTACTATTGGTAGCAATCTGTTTGCCAGTATTTTCCCCAACGTTTTATAATCAAGTTTGAGCAGGGACAGTCTGTACGAGCGGGAATTAGATTGGTCTTGTCCTGTTTTTGGGTAGCACCACGGTCAGCGCCTTCGAGAGGGAATCCGGTAACTTTTCTACTGCCCTTGCTTCTTCATAGACTTGGAGCAGTTTTGGTGTCAATAGAGCGCTATGTGTGGCATAGAGTTTAATGGGTTGGCCTTCTGTCCCCGGAGTTTTGTTTTGTGCTATTTGGGCGATAGCTGGCCAACTCTGTTCCAATTGTATTGGAATAGGTTAAGCCTAGGCACAGGTATTTCTCGGACGCACTCAAGTAGTCGGTCATTGGACATTGTTCAACCATCTGTGTAGTGGTTGGTGCAGTAATCGTCAAAGGCTGTGTTTATATCCACTTGTGAGTCGCAAGATGGCGTCCGCCGGGTCGGTTATGTAAGCCACAGCTCCCGGTCCCCCCCTGCGCCGCAATGAATACTGAATTCTGCCTGAGCCAAGCCTAACCCATCTCCGAGCTAGCGATCACTCTCGAAACTCTTGTCTACGTACCTGGGGGATTCTCCCTCTGCCGCTGGGATGTGACACCTCTCAGACCTATCCCGGATACCGGCTCCTGGCTCTTCGCTCCCGCTGCACGGCTTCTATCGGCATGCCGCCAAACACAGCCAGAGGAGGGAAGTCTCTCGCTGCCTCTGATGCTTCTGGGCCAGCAAGGGGGAGGTCTTAGTCTTGGATTACAGCGGATTGGTACTGGTTTACAGGAAGGGGGAGCAGGAAAGCCAGACAAGCTTCATGGAGGTGAGCAAGGGGGGAGGAAAAAGCTACCTGCTTTGTTCATGGCAGCTAGCAGCAAGAAATCCCTGCCACCTCAATTAGATCGAAAGCAACCAGAGTCTCCCCCACATTGCCAGCGTGCTGACCTGTCCGTGGCAGGTGATAAGCCCCTGTTGAAATCGGATATTGCTCAGCATGATGAGGGGACCCTGGATAATCTTAATTGGAGTTCTAAAGAGGGGGAGGGATACAGGCATTAATGCGCAAGTGGAGGGAAATGCTGTGAACAATGAAGGTATCTCCAAGGGGTATATTGAGCATACTGAAATCAGCACTGCAGCTCAACTCAGACCTCCTATGAGTAAATCTAAGGCTGGAAGAACACCGGTGGCTGGAACGCAGGGGGCAAAGGATGATGGTGGCACGTTGGACACAGCGAAGGAAAATGATTCAGGGATAAATTCTTTTCTATGTCGGATCCATCTGAGTCACCAGGCAGCGGTGGAAGTGAACTTAGCAGCACACACTTTGAAGAAGATAACAGTGGCAACGTGCATTTTGGCCGGATGACAGTGCGTAAGAGCCAGGCATTGTTGGAGGGGGCGGCACAATCAGATGATACAGGCACGCTATTGTGGGATTATTCATTCTCTGTTGGGCTTGCATTGGACGGGGAGGCCACTGCCAAATACACGGAGAAGGCCCTTCCTAAAAAACCGGAAGAGATCTCGCTGGCCGTGATCTATCAAAGCATAATGGCTCATAGAGAGGAGACACGCACGGAGAGTCAGAAGACGCAGGGGGCCTGTCGGAAACTCCAGAACACTGTTAGAAGGATCACAAAATCCTGCACAAAATTCGCAGAAAGGATCAAAAAAGTAGAGGCCCGTATATTCCCCTTAGAAGATGAACTTGTGGCCCAGAGAACCATAACCGAGGCAATGCGGGTGCAAAAAGACGATATTCAATTTAAACTAACTGATTTAGAGAATCACCTGCGGCGGAATAACTTGAGAATTTTGGGCATACCAGAGGGAGCTGAAGGCCAGGATGTGCAAAAATTTGTGGTGGATCTCTTTAGCAAAGCCTTCCCTGAGTTATTCAAGTGGAATTGGGATCAAGAAATTGAGAGGGCACATCGATTCCCTTTCAAACAACAACCATTTAGATCAGGACAGTCCCCTCCTAGACCCAGGGCTATTTTGATTTGCTTAAACAACTTCCTGGCCCACCAGGCTGTACATGACTTATACAGACCAGATAGGAAGCAGGCAGATAAGGGGTCCCAGTTTTTTGTCAGACCCGACTTTTGCCAGCAAATGGTGGAAAAGCGGTGGTAACTTCGCCAACTAATTCCACCATTTCAAGGCAAGGGGGCACAGGCTTTTCATTTGAATCTGGCAAAGTTAAAGATAATTTACAAGGAGCAAATTTGCTTTTTTTCATCGGAGCTTCAGGCTAAGGTATATTTACAATCACTGTAGTGGGGGCCCCGGATTCTGTGCTTCTTTTTTGTTGAGTCCTGAATCAATTCATAACATGAGGAAGCTGGAGGGTGGTGCGTTTGTCAGGATATGTAGAAGAGCAATCCGTCCGAATAATGTTATTTTGATTTATGGGGGGTAGGGCAACACCTTTAGGGGTACTTATCTGCTCTTTTAATGTATGTGGGCTGAACAACTTCGGGAAAAGACAGCGGGTGGCAGCGGAATTGCGGATAATGAAACCTGACATTGTATATTTGCAGGAAACGCATATTTCGTAGGGTAAACGGAAGATCCTGAATGAGCTCGGCTATTCGCTGATCGCTGATCACAACAGGCTACAACAAACAGGGGGATTGCTATTTTGGCTAAACAGGGGATTCAGGGCATGAGTAGGATACTGGTTGATAAACACTGCCGCTGGGTCATTACGGAATGTGTTATAGGGGCAGCCAAGTTTGTTCTGTGCTCAGTCTATGGGTCAAACTTGGACGAGGCATTAGTACTTGAAGGGCTGAATGTAGAATTGTCATCTTGGCCTACGCCCCTGATTTTATGTGGCGATTTTAACATTCATTTGGGCTGTCAGGAATCGGAGCTAGACACCAATAATTATTGGGGCAGGAACCCTAAAATCTTTAAGGTATTGCAGCAGCTACTGGCCAATCACGGATTGGTTGATGTGTTTTTTGCTCTGCGGCATCCAGATCCGGGATTTACATTTTATTCACATCAACACAATAAGCTGGTTAGGCTGGATTATTTTTTTATGTCAAGGGCGCTCATATCAGGGGCCAATATTCAGGTCTGTCCCAGGATTACGGCAGGTCATGGTCTGCTGTTGTTGGATATTCCTGCCATAAGCACTATGGGCCCGATTCACAAAAGTAATCTGAGACAAAATCCTATCTTTACGACTTTCGGTATTCACAGAAGGCATTAGGAGTACTAAAGTTAGGAGTTTGTCTCAGTCAATCTTAAGTTTTGGTCTTAAGATAAACTTAAGACAAACTTAAGTTTAACTGAGACAAAATCCTAACTTTACGACTAGGATTTTGTCTCAGTTAAACTTAAGTTTGTCTTAAGTTTAACTTAAGACCAAAACTTAAGTTTAACTAAGACAAAATCCTAACTTTAGTACTCCTAAATGCCTTCTGTGAATAACGAAAGTCGTAAAGTTAGGATTTTGTCTCAGATTACTTTTGTGAATCAGGTCTATTATTTCTGCAGAGATCCTTCTCGTTCGATAGGAAGCTCTTGCTAGATACCTTGCTTCTTAGCCATATTAAAACCTGGTTAGTGCAGTTTCTAGTTATTAACTGCAATTTAAGTTCAAGGGCTCTGGCGGGATGCTTTAAAGGCGGGACTTAGGGGGGGGAGTTCTCAGTTTTGGACTCATTAAACAGAAGCAGCTTAAAGTTACGGTCCATGGTCTTCTCGAGTGTGAGAAGTTGGCCTGGCATATGCTGTCCACTAATTATAGTGGGCACCTTGCACCAGTCCAAACAACCCCTTATTGGAGATAGGTTAAAGACAACCTTTATTGAAAGCTATCCTAGTGGTAGCTATGGAGAGCAGCCTTCAGGCTAAGTCTTGAAGGAATGTAAAGCAGCTTGTTTTACCAGTCTATAATCTCTTGAGTGATCAAATGAAAGAGCACCACACCAGGTATATATTCAAAATATATGTATTTATTGCTAAACACACCCCTCTAGTCTCTTTATGAGGCTAGAGTTCGAAGTACATAAGTTATAAGATATTAAATCACAGTAATAGCACAAATACACGTTTGAGCCCTAGGGGCGTACCAAACCATATACCAATAAAGTGGTATGCGAACCACGACTAAACTAGACACTAGGCCTAGAGCCTCTAGAAGTGCTTGGACCACAAGGAACCACCCAAGGTAGTGACACAGGGGACCCACGGGAGACGTGTGCAGTGTATATACACAACCGCGATACGCCGTTAACTTCTATGGAGAAAGTCGGGATCGGGAAAATAGAGGAAAGGGACACTTAAAAGAGGACTAGGACAAAACCCTTTGAGATCTATGACTTTGAAGAGTCTCTACCCATGGGAGCACCGGAGTACTCGTGTTACCTCACCCAGGGAAGCCGGGTGCATAGGTGCCTTTCGGGGTCGGGTTTCGTCGTCGATTCGAATGGCGATCTGCTGCAAAGTGCTGCTGGCGGCCAAGAGAAAAGTGTCCGGGTGGATCCAAGAGTGGATCGGAGTTCTGAAGAACCTGAAAGCAGAGGGGACAGAGTCTGGGTCACTAGCCAGTGACCAGGAAGGCGATGGACAGATGCCCACCGATGTCGAGTGCTTCAGGTGCATTGACGGTCATCTTGACTCTTCAGCCACGAGGTCCAGGAGGCGTTGTCGGTGACCAGGAGCAGTATTCGGGCTGGTACATGATGTCTGTCGAGTGCTGAGGTGTCGGCGACCGGATTGGACCCAACAAGCCTTGGCAACGGCAAGTCTCGGTGAAGATGTAGATCATCGATGGTGCAGACCAGCAAGGTCTGTGGAACTCACCCAGCGAGGGTAAGTGAGAGCAGGCCTGGAGCAACCAGGATGCCAAGATAGAAAAGGATTGGCCTTCATTAAGGGCTACTAGCCAACGGGCTAGCGACCGCAAAGGAGCCTCGTGACGCCGCACGTGGAGCTGGCTTACAGGACACTCGTGGAGTGGGGGCCAGTGATCTTCGGTGCAGGTGGTGCTGGAGGCTGGGGCTACTCGGAGCCCAAAGCATGATTTCTTGGGAGACCCAGAAGATGATGCACTTGCAAATGTGCTCGGTGTCCAGGGGTCACGGTCTCAAGTCACCCACGATAGCCACGGGCCTCAGCTTTGCTGGGGACTCAGGGTAGCCTCGGGGAAGTCTGAGAATCCACCTCTGGTGATGCGATGACTTCGGCGTCCGACGGGAGCTTCAGAAATGCGAACCGGACAGATGCTTCTTTGGTGCCTGCCAAGCAGGGAGTCACTCCTTGACCCCAAGGGAGATTCTTCAGTCCTCTAATCATGAGTAGAGCGTCGAAGGTCCAGGATTCAGTTTCAGAGTTTCGTCCAGGTATAATCTAATCTTGCTGTGGCAAGGGTTCCCCATTTTAACCAGTAAAACAGGGAGGGACTAACTCTATGACCCCACCTATGGGAGGGTCAAGGGAGGGGTGGCTACACCCACTTCCCTTTGTCCAGTTTCGCGCCAGAGCAGGGGCAGGTAGCCCCTGAGCTGGTTTGAACTGGCATATGCACAGAGGAGCCTTTTGCTCCCCCAGTGCAGGACTTCAAAGCACTCTAAGAGTGCACCCACCCAGCCCCAATACACATTATCCTGTCTGGGGAGGTGGTCACACCTCCCTGCAACAGGAAACCTATTGTCCAGGCCTCCCCTGCCGGAGTTTCGTCCAGCAGCAGGAGGCCAGACTTGTGTCTGTGGCAGCAGCATCCATTTTGTGATGCCAGGGCTTCAGAAAGAAGTTACCGGGTAAGCCAGAGTTAACATGTCTTTCCCTCTAGAAGGGTGGAATGCTACCCCCGCCACCAGGATTGGCGGGGGGTAGTATTCCAAGATGTTTGACACCAAACACGACATGTTTAGGTGCAGCCATTCCAAAGTTAGCATTTTACCGCGAGGATATAATGCGCTTAAGAGTATATGGTCAGGCTGCACTACAAACAGCATCAGAGATAGTCTCCGAACGCTGCAGAGGGGCCCTGCTCAGGCATGGGCACCCTCTCACATAGGAACCATGCACTCTGCCTTTAGGATTGATAAGGCCTGCCTTAGGAGTGACTTATAGGTTTATATGTGTGTATGTATTTAGTGATATAGGTAACCTATATCACAGTAAGGGGTGCATGCACCACCTTACCCAGGCTGCAGTAGCAGACCTGTGGTGTCAGTTTGGATGGCCTTCCGGGGTGGCACAATACATGCTGCAGCCCCTGGTAGGCCTCTGAGGTACCTATGCCCTTGGTACATAGTATACCATATACTAGGGACTTATAAGGGCACTCCAGATTCCAATCAGAGATGTGCCTAAGGCACATGGAAACCATTTTACAGAGAAAGCAGATAGACTGGGGCCCTGAATAGCAGGATCCCAGTCCAACTAAGTCATAAACCAGCAAAACACCATAAAAAAAGTGGGGGCAACCATATAGTCAGATTCCACCTTCCTACATCGAGGATCTTAGAATGGCTGAAGAGAATCTTGTACGAGGGGTACTCGCCCACGCTGTTATAACTTCGCTGCAAGCTGCGATAGCCAGCTGTAAGGCTAAAATTAATTTATTCTGGAGCAAAGAGATTGCTTGCAAATATAAGGTATATAGAGAAGAGAGCTACGAGTATGGCGAAACCACAGGACGGTGTTTGGCACAAAGGTTACGATCCAAGGAAGTGGCACAAAGAATCGTCGCTATGACGGATTCAATGGGGAAGATAGTGGAGACATGTGATGAGATCTTAAATGTCTTTTATTCATTCTTTGAGGCACTGTACACGGAGAGTAATCCTGGCGGTCAGACCGGAGAGGTCTTATTACAGAATTTACACTCTGAAGTGCTTGGCTAGGAAGAGCGGTCTCTGCTGGACACCCCTATCACTATGGAAGAGCTTGATGAAGCAATAAACTCATTAGCCAGTGGCAAAGTGGCTGCTCCAGATAAGCTTCCCTTGGATATCTATAAAATCTCCTTTCAGGAGCTAAAAGTTGAGCGGCACAGCTTGGAAAGGCTCCACCCTCTTGAGATGAGGCAAACATTATTGTCTTTTAAAAAAAAGACAAGCCCCTGGCCCTGCCAGGCTTCTATAGACCTATCTCCTTGCTAATTTGTGATGGGAAAATCTATGCCAAAATTTTGGCATCACGTTTAGCTAGGGTGATCACCCCATTGGTTTCCATCTGGCAACATGGGTTTATACCCGGCAGGGGCACGGTCAACCATATAAACAGGGTAGTGACCCTGTTGGACTTGGCAAATGTGCAACGCACTACCATGGGCCTAGTGCTATTAGATGCCAAAAAGCATTTGACCGTGTCTAGTGGGGGCTTTTATGGGTGGTACAGCGACGTTTGGGGTTTGGGACAGGTTTTATTAAGGCTATTCAGGTTATGTATAGCACCCCTATAGCCAGAATATGCATTAAGGGCAAGGAGTCTAAACCAGTGTGTATCACCAGAGGGACAAGGCAGGGATACCCGTGCTCCCTGCTTCTGTTTGCCTTGTATATTACCCTTTTTTAATGATGTTGGAAGGTAGTAACAGGATTAGATTAGTATCTTGTGGACAAGTATACTGTATGCAGACGACATATGCAGTGGTGACCTCTGACCCAGTCATAGCTATCCCTGAGATAGAAAGACTTGCACAGGTGTTTGGTGAGGTATCAGGCTACAAACTCAATCCAACCAAAACACAGATAATCTGCACCAATTCTGTGTGTAGCAGCGATTCTAGGGTAGCGGATGAGGTTACATATTTAGATGTTAAAATCAGGGTTTGTCTGAAGGAACTTGTAGAGGTCAATTGGGGGTCTATTCTTACTGGAATCAAGAAAGAACTAGATCGAATTGAACGTCTTCACCTATCATTGGTGGGGAGGTGTAATGTCTTAAAATTAATATTCTACCCAAAGTTTTATATTACTTTAGAGCAGTACCACTGGAACTAACTAGGGCACAGCTTCAGGGATTGCAGTCTATTTGTGGCAGATATATATGGGGCCAGGGGAAGCCATGCAGAACAATGAAATTCATGATGCTACCTCGTAAGCGTGGGGGCTGGGCAGTGCCTAACTTCACATTTTATTACTATGCCTGTATTCTACAAAATATGCGTCTTCTACTTACAGGGGAGGACGTTGGAAACGATGCCGAAGCACCATTCATCTACCAGATGTTGCTTAGTTCAGAGGCCAAGAATTGTTTATTTAGGATGCTGGAGCCAAGCTATTATGAAAAAAACCCGGTTTAATGTTATGCTAACTGCTTTTAAGGTCTGGAAGGTGGTAAGGAGATGCCTTCAGATCGAGGGGATTTTATTTTATACACCCACGGCCACTTTGACGTTGTTGCCCACTATCTTTTGGGATTTGAGAATGGTCAGATGGAGTTCTAAGGCAATAAGACAGATAGGTGTTTTCTACAATGATGAAGGTCTCTTGTCTTTTTTAACTTTGGCTGGTAAATATCTCCTACCTAAAACTGAATTTTTTAAATATTTACAGATTCGCGATTTCTTATATAGAAGCCAGAAGCAGAGGGTGATAAAGCCTAATTCTTTGGTTGAGGCCATAAGACGCAAGGACCGGATAGGTGTCTTATATAATTGTATGGTGGACATACAGCAGGATGACATAGCTGCTCATAAATGGAACAATCGTCTGGGGCGACAAGCGTTTTTCATGGAGCAATCTATTGATATGGCCGAAAAGATTTTGGTATCAGCTAAGCTAAAGGCACAGCACTTTAAGACAATATTTGATCTTTACTACACCCCTGCTAAAATGTTAAAATGTTAAAATGGAGAGGGACGAACGACTGCAAATGTTTTCAATGTGAGGAGGGGCAGGCTGTTATCTTGCATATTTTCTATGCTTTTTCTCATCTAGTGCAGTTGGTGGGACACATTGAAAGGCTCCTAACTGAGATTACTGGGGCAGGAATAAACATCTCGACTGAATTATTATTACTAGGAGTCAGGGACAGATTGATGGAGGGACAGGCGGGGCATAAGTTTCATTATTTAATCTTCATAGCCACAGCCGTGGCACGGTTATGTATTGCCCTGGCACGGTTATGTATTGCCCTGGCACGGTTATGTATTGCCCTGGCACGGTTATGTATTGCCCTGGCACGGTTATGTATTGCCCTGGCACGGTTATGTATTGCCTCAGGGTGGTTACAGAAAGAAGCTCCCACTTTTGAGATGTGGAGAGCTAGATTTTATGCTATCTATAATCTTGAATACAGCCTTTATTCCCTCAAGGGCACACGCACACGGACATTGGGTTTACAGATCTGGAGGCCCATGATTGAGCATATGAAGGAGTAACATGAATTTGTATGTATCGTATCCCTTTCTTAGCACTACAATCTTAGCTTGTCTGTATCTGTTGGATGATTTTAACTACTGCTTTGGACCCTGATCAGGTTCCTGTGTCTATGTTCTAAAATATATATATATATATATGTATATATATCCACTTGTGAGCGGACAGCCTCACCTGTGGGAGATAGCCTTGTCCCTATAGGGTGAGTGCTGTTTCCCGTTTCAGGAGCCAAGCTAGCATCCTGACAGCTGTGTCTCGCTCTCCGTGTTGGCAGGTCGTATATTCCCTGTTGTCGAGTGTTCCTAGTCTGTATATTGTATCTGCGTGTTTTTGCCCTTGTGCACAGTTGTGTAGCCTTTTCGGGTTTCGAAGGTGCATTGGTTTCATTGTTTCCTATATCCCACTTGATGTCCATGATAGGATTCAGTAGGAAATGTTTCGTCCCCCTTGTCGTTGTGATGCAATGGCCTCGCACTCCCACCTTGAAGGCCCCCACTCCCTCAACCAGGATTAGGTCGAGCCCTCATTCTTCGTAAAGTATTGTTTGATGTGTGTTCTTATAGATTCACGGAACGGCATGTCGTACAGCTCCAAGTTGGTATTTTAACGCAGCTTCTGCCCCACAGAAGTACCATTTTCTACAGACTGTGGTCCGATGTGGTTCCGGCTAGTTATTCTGTGTATAGTATTTTTGGGTACACTGGTGCGCTACAAAGAAACAAGTCTAGTGTCGAGTGGAGGTGGTGCATCGGGGAGTAGAATGAGTATTCCCTATTGGTGGGGTACATCAGCCTCCACACATCATATATCCATCCACTCTCCATTCAGCACTGAAAATATTGCATCGCTTTGAGGCAGTCATTGCCTGGCATGTGTGGAGAGAATCTGTCCAATTCAACATCGGGAAAACAATTAAAGTCTCCAGCCCATATGCATGGCGCCAGAGAGTTGTGGATTAGAGCAGGTGTTTGTCTATCCAGAAAAAGAACATTTGCACTTGAAGAAGGATAACAGCTCAGGCAGATAGCAACTCTACACCTAAAGACACAAAGTACATTGTTCATGTAGAGCAAATGGAACCACAGCACTTCATTAATTCAGAGGGGAAACATCCATTACAACGCAGTAATTACAACGCACTACCTTTACAAAGCGGCTGTTACAACGCAACAGCCTTTACATCGCATGCCATTACAACGCAGCCATTACAACACGTCACTACAACGCATGCCATTACAACGCATGTCACTACAACGCATGTCCTTACAACGCATTATAAGGTAAGTAATGGGGATTTTTTAAGTTTTAGGGTGGGTATGGGTTTTGGGGCTTTGGGGTACATGGGAATAGTAATTTTTACCCCTACACTATCCAACACTTACCCTAGTGTTGCCCTAAAAGTATTATGCGTTGTAATGGTATGCGCTGAAATGGTATGCGTTGTAAGGGAATGTGTTGTAAGTGTAGTTTCTAAAAATACGTTGTGATGGCATGCCTTGTAAAATCATGCGTTGTAATGGATGCTGCGATGTAAAAACCGCGTTGTAAAAGCATGAGTTGTAAATGTTTGCGTTGTAATGTCATGCATTCATTCAGAGCATTGGGAATCAAAGCAGCCCTTACTCATACTCATGTTTAGTTGTGTGAGAAGGAAAATACATTTTTATAACAGTGCGATTTGATGCATGATTATTTCACAGCATCACTTAATATCCGACACCAAATAGAAAAACACACTAAAACACTTTTCCTGTAAGGAATTAGCATTCCACAACACCACAAACATGCCTGGTACAAACATACACAATACCATGCACACAGACACACTTCAACAGGGTATGCACACAACAGATCACACCCAAAACAAAACACACAATTAAGCAAAAAACAAAGCACATTACAAAGCATGCCACACATTCCAATCCAATGTGTCGGACTGAACTTGTGTTCTCCATAAAACTGGTATAAGTGCTATCTGACATGAGAACTGAGGGCCTGACCCTCCAAATAATGTACTGTCAAATGCTGTGAAAGTAAAAGTATCAACATCAATTTCTATGATTTATACCAAAGAGAAAGGCGTTCAACATCACTTACCACCATGTAAGGGAATATCATGCCAATGACAAACATTATAGAAAAGATCAGAATCCCCGTGATGGCCAAGGCTGGAGGCCTGTGCACCTGGGTGAAGTTTGCGGAAATAATTGGTAAACTCAAAGTACCGGAAACAAAAGAACACAGAGTCTTACCATGCATCATGAGGCTCAAATAGGATTTACATGCTGTTTAATGTTTCCTTGACACATATAACAGTAATTTGATCAGGTTTTTTGTGTTTTGTCCTGATGATGGTTGAGATAAATTGAAAACAGCTTAACCATTGTCTACATGCTGCTAGTGCACACCACAGTGTGATCGGATGAAAAGGAGAGATAGATTAAGAAATAGTGGGGTTTATGACTGTGAATTTGTGATGTGTTAAATTTTAAATCTTATGTAAGTTATTTGTATGTAAATTTGTCTTTATGAAGTAGAGTCTTTCTATATCTACCGGGCGCCATGGATTTCATATGAAAAAAATGAATGATTTATAACGAGTAAATAATATAATATTTTACTTGTTTTATAAATTCATACTCACACAGAGGACATGTTTCATGGGGAAGTTGGACAGTGTAATTATTCTTGGGATTAACGTGCCTGATGCATTCAAATTAGAACATTGCATTTATTTATTAACTTTATCAAGACTCTATGGACTGAACCTTCGTGAGGAGCTGGCCATGATGGAAACATACTGAGCAAGGGCAAAGCTGCTATCGGAAATACTTTTTAGGGTCTTTCTGACAACCAGGAAATATGGGGTTCAGCTGCAAAAGGAAAGCTGATTCCCCTAAAAAGTTCTGGTCACTCGTACCAAATCTAAAGGGAGGACTGAGAGTCGGCGGAGGCAGGCACACCATGAACCTCTTACTTTAACACCTCAACTAGGGGTGGGTACCAATAGGCATTTTTCTGTGGTATAAATCATTGAAAGTGATGTGCATGGCTTCTTTCATTTTAATCAGAGACACTGGCCTCCAATATAGAAGCTCGCAAGTAACGCAGAAAAGGGTATCATTATGGACCTTTAGGGTGGGGGAACAAATGGAACAAGAGAGTATGGTAGGGAGAAAGTGCAGGAGAATGGCGAGAACAAGGGAGGAAAAAAAAAGGCTGGAACGATGGATGGAAAGAAGGAAGAATGGATGATAGAGGATGGATGAATGCTTTACTTGCTCAGTGTCATTCATGATATGGTTCAAAGTAGGATAATAGTAGGGAATGTCGCATGACAAAATATCGAAAGGTCACAATATGGTGATCACAATATTTAGAGACAAAATATCGAAGAGGTAAGTGAACATAGGGAGGTAAGGATTTACTACTCTTAACTCCACATCTGTGTATCTTGAAGATCTATAGAACTTATGTCCCATGCGGAGACCCCCTCCGCATGGGACGACTCCTGGTGGTCCCCCGCCCTCGGAAATCCTCCCACCCCGACAGACCACGCACAAAACCTCGGCATCATACTAGACTCCTCGCTCACAATGAACCGCAAGATCAACGCAGTCTCCTCGACCTGCTTCAACACCCTCCGCATGCTACGAAAGGCGTTAAGATGGATCCCCACTGAATCCAGAAAAACTGTCACACACTGTCTAATCAGCAGCAGACTGGAATACGTCAACGCCCTCTACACCAGAGTCAACAAGAAACTCCTTCGAAAACTCCAGACCATCAAGAACGCTGCAGCCAGACTGATCCTTGACATACCCCACCTCAGTCACATCACCCAACACCTCCGCGACCTCCACTGGCTCCCAGTCAAAAGAAGAATAACCTTCAAGCTCCTCACCCACGCTTACAAGGCCCCTCACAACACCAGACCAATAAACCTGAACAACCCCCTCTCCTTCCAAGCACCAAAAGACACCTCAGATCAGCTGACCTCACTCTGGCCTCCGTCCCACGCATCCACAGGACCAGGACAGGAGGAAGGTCCTTCTCCTACCTCGCAGCTAAGGCCTGGAACGACCTCCCCCTCCACCTCCGGCAAGCTCCCACACTGACCCTATTCAGGAGGGACCTAAAGACCTGGCTCTTCGGATGACCCCAGAACTCAACGGAGCCGGCCCCCTCCCCTCCAAGTGCCTTGAGACCCTCACGGGTGAGTAGTTGAGCTTTATAAACCCTGACTGATTGATTGATTGATTGATAGACCACCAAAGTACGCATACATGGAGTTAGGTATAGAAAATGTCTACAAACTTACCTTTTATATTTTGTCCCTCCATATTCTGGTCACAATATTGTGACCATTCGATAGTTTGTACTTGGTTTTCCTGACCTACTCCTCAAAGTAAGAAGTAGGTTGCAGACAGTAGTGTGCTGGATAACTTTACTGCACAGACAAGAGAGAACGAGATTGGCCAGGCATGTGCAGATGAGGGTCAGGACCTTTAGCCTAATCCTGGCTCGGAGAAGTGGCCAGTTTAGACTTTTAAGCAGAAGAGAAATTAGATCCTAGTTGTTGAACCCAGTGGTCAGTCTTCGGGCCCATATTCATCCCTATGTATGTGGTCCAGTTGTTATTGCAGTAGGACATTAAGTAGGGTTTGCAAATTCTTTGGATGGTAAGGTGAATTTGGGCTACTGATTCAGAAACAAACTGCTTTCTGTAACTGAGTTGTCATGGGGTTTCAGGCTTGGTCAGAATGCAGATGACCACCTATAGTTCATTATGGACTTTTTAAAGGCAGTGGTGTCTCTAAACGATAGGGAGGGAAGGAAAGGTAGTTGCTGAAAAAAGATGACTGGGTCTAAGAATCTTAACCTCTGTTTTGAAGCATTGAACAAAGGCCCATTATTAACTTGTTACCCTACATTCCAGTCCGTTGTCTCCGCTCATCCTCTGCCCATGATTTGATTATTCCCAGGGTAAAGAAATGCTCCTGGGGGGTAGAAGTTTTCTGTTTGGCGCAACTAAGTTATGGAATTCCCTCCCAATAAGATTGAAACAAGAAACACATCTGTTAGCTTTCAGGAAATCACTAAAGACATGGCTGTTTAATCTTTAACATATCTGCGAACCTCCTAGTTTAAATCCTGTTTTTGATGAGCAAGCGCCTTGACACCCTTGGGTGATTGTTTCGCGCTCTACAAATCTCCATTTCATTTCATTTCATTTCATTTCATTATGGCTCATCCCCCCCTTCAGAGAGAAAAGAAGATTGATTTCTGTGATATCTGACTAAAAGTGAAAAGAAAGCTTTTCCCGCAGCTGAAGGCTTATGTTGGGTTGCTTGGAGATGTTAATAGTAGAGGTAGACGGGGATAATTTAGAAATATCACAAACAATGTTTAATGGTTCAGAAAATAATTGTCCAGTTCTCATACGTTGTTTAATGTTGGCAAAAAAATGATTAAATGGCAGCCTGTTCCAGAATGGCGCTATGCACAATGATGTTCAGTGCCAAGGACAGGTCAAGGTAGATGATAAGAAAGATGAGTAGTGATAAAGATCCGTCTTGGAGCATGACAATGATGCTACCCCAGATAGCAAAAGGGAAACTCAGTCCAGTGGCTCAATCCAGAGGGACAATTGACATGGATCAAGCATATATTTTATTATCAGGTAATGCTTGATCAAGCAAAGAGACACTTTTCAGAATATTTTAGAGAGCACTGGTCGACGTGCAGTCGGACAGTAATTAGAAAGTACAGGTAATTCAACAGTGTATTTTTAGAGGAGAGTAAAGAGGTGATGTTTAATGGAGTTTGCTTTGGAGTCAGAATAGAAAGGGACAATACTGAGGATGGTGGACGGGCAGTGTATCTACACACCCTGCAGCCAATTATACAGATAAGAAGACTTCTGAGACATTGAAAGGGGAACACTTTTTTAACAGACTTTTTTAAATAGACCTTTTTTTAACACCTGCAGCCAGGCCACAACTAGAATGGATTCTAAAAAGTGTAAACAAGAAAAAACACAAGACAGCAGGCTTTTTTCGCCCATGCACCCAGGATCTGGAATAACATCCCTGTATCCACATGGAATGCCCCAACATTGCTCCAATTTAGAAAAGAGCTGACACACCTCTTTTGAGAACACTACTGATGATGCAAGATTTTAAAAATCATAAGACACAACACATTTACTGGTTAAAGACACGAAAAGCTGGAAGTGCAGTTTGCACACGTTAGAAACAGCGACACATGAAACTGAGATAGGTGTAGTAGAAGCACCATAAAAGCACACTTTAAAATGCAAGATAAAGTAAGCATTCCTACAAAGCAATATTAAAACATATAAATGAGTTGCAATAATGAGAATTTATTATGAAATGTTGTTTATTAGCATTTATTGATGACACATTTCCAATTAATAAAGTGGCCTAATGTTTTTAATCGAAAAAAAACTATCATACCCCTTGTGCTGATTCAATCAATCTTGTGGAACACCCCTATTGTTCTTCTATTATCACATTCATGCATACATACTCAAAATACATAAAACCAGTTTTTTGCAAAAGATGTCTCCTCCTTTATTAAAAAATGTTCCTTTTATATTCATGTAACACTGAATCACAATAATTGATATTTATATACAGAGCCACCGACTCAATGTCAATATTCCAAATAAATATTTCATAAAAACTTTTCATCGATCAATCTTATATTAAGATGTAAAACAAAAACAGAAGGCCTCCTTTGTCATTCCTCCTATTTACACTTGTTTAAAAATCACAATATTCATACACTGATTTTTATCTGTGAATCTCTGCACATGAATAACTCTTAATAAACATTTCACATATTATCAAAATCCCATACAAACAATTTTTTTTTAAAACAGTGAATCAAACCAATGTTCATACAAGTATAGTAAAAGCAAAAGTGTTGATGCGGCGTTTCGGTGGACTTGTCTTATTCTGCACCACCTTCTTCAGGACAAGCTTGTATTTTTAAAAGACAGTTGGGTTCTCTTTGAGGTATGTTGTCTTAGCCACAAATAATAAATCTCACTGTGGTAGGAAAACTCGAGGAGATAGATGTACCGGTAGTTACTTCTGATTATAATCCTTATTAGTTCCAATTTTCACTGGTTTACAGACTTTCCTTTCATCAATGAGGAAGCGTGCGTTTATTTTAAAATTTCTGGTCACCGTATTTCAGTAATTTCCCAGAGTATTCAGTGACATATCATAGTTTTTGGCAGCCGTTTCGCTTCTATTCTTTAAGTACCCTCAAATGCGTGTTGTTCTGGCAAAGATAGTGTTTCTAATGCCTTCTGTTAGAATGCATCATGTAGAAAAGTCTGTGCCAGAAAGTGTAGAAACTAAGCACCATCTTCACATTTCACATAATAATACTAGAGATTCTATAGTTTATGAAAGGTAAAAAATGAATTTTGTAGTGTGAATTTAGAAAATGATATAGTTTTTTGTTTAAAAACCTTCATCTATGCAGTTTCACATTGCAACATAGCATAAACTGCATGGTGACAGGTGCCGGCAAACAGTCAACAGAGAAACTTAGCCGTGCAACCCTCCATCCAGTATATCAGGGTAATCTTCTCAGCTGACAAGTCATGGTAGAAAATACAGACATTGTGGATTGAAACAAAAAGCACTTGATAATAACGGTTCCTTTATTTAGGTGAGGTTCTATTTCCCTCTTAGTACAGGTACCCCTGATCTGAGTCCGTATCCATAGCATTACATTCATTAAAGGATTCCAACCTCGCCCCCCAGGTTCCCAAATCTTCCTCAACTTTGTCATCAGTACGAGAGAGCTTCATATGTTGTTGCTCAGCAACACCCCTTTCCAACACATCTTTTACCCATAAAACCTCACTTGGGACTCTTGGACTCATCCATCACATCACTATCCTCCGCTTTGCAAGAAGTAATGCCAATTGAAGAAGTTTATATGAAATCCTGCGTCCCTTGGGCCATTTAATCCAACCCAGTAAACACACACCAGGGATCATTAGGATATCAATACATACCGCCGCAGAAATGCAGGGTATCACCACTTCCCAAAATCTATAGACCTCCATAAAGTGCCAAGCCAAGTGCAAAAGCGTGGCTCTCTCCTCCCCTTAATGTGCACAACTTGCCTTCTTATTAGAGTCAATGCAGTTAAGCTTGGCTGCTATCATGTAGGTGCAGTGTAGGTAATTAAAGTGGAGCAACCTAATCAGATTAGTGCAAGACACCTTCTTTACCAGACTGCACACCTGATTCCAATCTAAATCTTCCATTAGCATCTCTGGATCTGCCTCCCCTTCCAGCTCTCGCCTTATAGTCTCTGCTTGTTTGGTCCTCATGAAAAGCTTTGTAGAAGGGTGAAATGAGATGTCTACCCTCTCCCCATCGGAGCAATCCCCCGAGAGTATACAAGGATGGAGGTGATGCCGGATTTCTGCACCAGAGTTCTTTCACTGCATTGTCTAATTTAGCATGTTGTACAAACTGTCCCTGCCCCACTTCAAATGTGTCTTGTGCCTCATGGAATTTGAAATATGTTTTCCCCAAGTATCAGTCCCCCACCAAGTGACAGCGGCCTGCCTTCCATCTATCCATAGACATATCCAGTGGCGGCTTGCCGAGGGAGTGCTGCGGGGTGGTGGGCGGGGCGGGGGAGGGGCAGGGTGGGTTGGTAGTAAACTCCGGCATACGGCGGTACGGAGTTAAGTAAATAAATAAATGAATAAAACAATTTACATTGAGCGCGCTGCATCGCCGAGTTGGCGTTGCAGCGCGCGAAATGTAAATTGTTTTATTTATTTATTTATTTACTTAACTCCGTGCCGCCGTATCCCAGAGTTTACTACCCCCCACCCTGCCCCTCCCCCGCCCACCCTCACCGCCCCGCAGCACTCCCTCGGCGAGCCGCCACTGGACATATCCTGGGCGATAGAGCAGAAGGGCTCTAGGTCCCAGATGGCCAGCTCCCTGTCAAAGGGGGCCCTATGCAGTACCCTCTTCACTGCCCTTTCTCATCTATTTGCTGGGTGCTGGATTCAAAAGGGCACTGGTCTATCCGCCCGGCCTCCCCTCATCAGAAGGCAGGGCAATGTATCCCCCACAACCATGTCCCGGAGGAGCTGTTTCTCCCAATTGTCCCCATCTGTCAGCCACTGGGCAGCGTGCTGGAATCGCGCCGCAAAGTAATACAAACGAATTCCGGGAGAGCTAAGCCACCTTCTTCCATATCTCTCTTCAAAACTGAGAGGGCAACTCTACTTCTTTTCACCAGCCAGACCAACGAGATAAGGAGACTGTCTAGGGTCCGAAAGAAGGACTCCTGCAGGGGGAAATGTGCATTTCGGACTAAGTAGAGGAATCGAGGAAGCAAGACCATCTTTGCCACTGCTGCCCTCCCCATGACCAACAGGGGTAACATGATCCAGAATTCAATCAATTTAGTGAGTCCCCCCACCACATGGTCCACATTAAGACACCGATGTTCCGTCTCACACCTAGTGATCCTTATACACAAGTATCAGAATTTCTCTAGTTCCATTGGATGCCCAATTCTGGTAGTTGGTGTTGTTGCCGGAGAGGCAGCTGGCCCAGGGGAAAAAAATACTGTTTTTCTTGGATTTATTTGGAGGCCTGACACCAGTCTGATGCCTTCTAGGTGTTGCATCAACACCCGTACTGGCTCAGCTGGAGAGCGGACATATACCAACGCATCGTCTGCATACAAAGAGACAATATGGGTTGCTTCATCGATGTGTATGTCTCATTCCTGCAATTCCTGGTGGAGCAGGATGGCTAGAGGCCTGAGGGCCAGGGCAAATAGCAGTGGCAAGAGGGGGCATCCCTGTCAGGTGCCCTGCTCCATCCACCATGCCTCAGAGACCTCTCCCTGTACCTTAACGCGTGCCACAGACTGGGTGTATAACAATTGTATCTACCCCCGGAAAACTGGGCTGATGCCCATCCCCAACCCCATGGTCTCATGTAGTACACGGGTCAAATGCCGTAAGTTAAAGGTCGTGCTATATGCAGGCATAAATCTGCACTGGGCCTCATGGACTAAAGTATGGATGACCCCCCTGCAATCTTTTGGCTAATATTTTACAAAGGTTGTTTTTTAATCTGTGTTGATCATAGTAATGGGCCTATAGAAGGAGGGGTCCTCAGGCTCTCCGCCTAGCTTGAACGTAAGGCTAAGGACACCCTTCTGCATAGTCTGGAGTAAAGTCCCAAGTCCCTTACCTCCACAAAAACATTTAGTAATTTATCCCTGAGCACATCAGTGTATGCCTGATAAAATTCCGTGGGGAAACCATCTCCCCAGGGGCTTTATTTCTATTCAGATCTCAAAGCGCGGCTCTCAGTTCCTCTAAAGTAAGTTCCTCATTGTCGGGTGCCACATGTGGCAGTGTCACCCTCTGTAGAAACCTCTCCTCCCCGTTTGGATAACCATTCCCAGTCTCCCTGTATACGGCACAAAAGTGTCACATCACGGCCATCATTATCCTGCTGCGCTGTATCAACACCTGTCCCCCTGTGTCCTCAATCCGAGGGATAGGTGGAATATCCTATTCACATCTCAATATCTAGGCCAACAGCCGCCCAGACTTATCCCCTTCCCGATGTAATTGTTGCCGGTAGTAGGTAAGAGTATGTCTGTACAGAGAAGCCAACATCCCCTGCAGGTCCCGTTGGATCTGTAACACTTCCCCTTTAATGACAGCAGAGCCCATTTCCTCCGCATCCAGCATCTTCAGCTTTCGCTCTCAACTGTCAATGTCTGCGATAAATTGTTGCTTGACCCTGAAAGTCATACCAGCACATTGGCCCCCTAAACCAGCCTTAAGGGCCTCCCACTCCGTGGCGCGAGAACCAATCGATCACCAGTTACCATCTAAATATGGCTGGAGTGCCTCTCGAAGGATCTCTTTACAGGCCGCATCAGTCAGTCGGTCCGGAGGCAGACACCACAGTTGACCAGTATGTGTAACCCCTCCCCAGCTGGGAAAAAGTGACACTGGTGCATGATCAGACATGAATCTACCCAAGTGTTCAACCCTCTGTAATGTCGCTGGGTCCAGTCCTGCAACCAGGATCTGATCCAAGCAGCTGTATGTAGAAGGTGTTAATGAATGGCAGGTATATCCACGCATCTGTGTGTGTAGTGTGCGCCAACTATCAATCCTCCTCAGGTTCGTCATAACTTGGGTTAAAGATTCGGACATTTGGGGATTGGTACCCAGTCTGGTCTCAGTGTCTATCTATAACACAGTTGAAGTCTCCCACCCATACCATAGGGGCTCCTATGCTGCCCTCTAGCAACTCCTGCATTGTTGCATACGAATGACCAATTGATCACAAAAACAGGGGACTAAGAGCGCATAAAGGTCCAGCATACATGGTCGACTGTAAATCCAGACAATATAAAGTATGCAGTTCCAGGAACTGCATACTTTATACTGTCTGCATAGAAATGACCGTCATTCACATTGGGTCCATAGGAGTTCCAAATGGTTATGTCCTTCTGATCAAGTGTACTCTGCAATATGACATAGCCTCCCTCTATATCTACTTCACTATGAACATGACAGAATGGGACCCCCGGTGCTACCCAGATTGCTACTCCCCAGGCATACTAGGAATAGGTTGCTGAATTCAATTGCCCTCGCCACTTTTTTGCTAGCTTTTGTTTTTTTGCACCAATAGGATGCGTTTCCTGAAAGCAGGCTATTTTGACCCCATGAGGCTTGAGATATGAGTGGACCCTGTACTTTTTTATGAAACCTCATAGACCTACGACAATCAAAGTAAGAATACGTACTTCCTCAACCATGTCTGTTGGTACCCCCTGCCTGCCCTTAAACCCACTCCGATGCTGTGTGGGTCTGTCGTCCTGTTACCTAGAAGGAATCAATCTCATTCTCACCTATCCATGCACATAAACAAACCTCGTCCCCAAACTGAAACAGGAGAAAAAAAGGCAACATCTTACCCTCTACCCCATGAACAACTAACAAATGACCCCAGATACTGAGATCGAATAACAAACCCCTTTCCCTGATAGACAGCATAACAACAACATTCCAGACTGTAAATCCAATTGTACCCTTGCTATAAGGACTTACAGCCTAACCCTACCACTCCCAACTAGTGCCAAACACAAAAGTGGAGAGGTTACCCACTAAGTTACGACCCTCACATCTGATAACTTGCCTTCTGAAATCAAGTCAAAAACACAGGTCATACCAACATGTATCAGTATGCTAACCAGGGGGCTTATTAGAAAAGCACCACCCCACCAGTATCCAACCAACAGCACCCAACATGAAATTGGAAGGAGTCTGTCCTGTAAAGGAAAAAATAATGGGGCCAATAAACAATTATACAGAGGCCATAACGTTACACTTCCAGATTCAGACCAAGTCTGTACTGAGACCTCTTGCTGCATTGGCGAACTCCTTCCGGACTCAGATTGTCCAGCTGGGCCTGCCAGGGCCATGGCCCTATCTTCTTGCACCTCGACCCTGCCACAACCATCCTTCTCAGGCAACCAGAGGCGAGCAGCCCCCGACCTCTGTTTCATCCTCCAGGGGGAACTCTCCACAATGGACAGTCTCTGTGTCCCAGATCACCAGGAGCCATTATGCTCCCAAGGCACTCTATCCCAGATCTCCAGCCAGTGCCACACATCATCAGGGGTATCAAAAAAGTGTGATTTTCCCCTTGAAAGCACTTTCAATCTGGCTGGATACAACAGCATGTAACAAAGGCCCACCAAGCTGAGCTTTGCCTAAACCTCTAATTCAAATTCAAATTCAAAATTTATTTGATTTAGTTCTCCACTGAGAACAACAAATAGAATATTTAAAAATATAACAAAATTACATCTATAAATAAAGAACTTTTATAATTATTCATCTTAATACAAATTTATAAAAAGTTTTAAAAATGTAAACAGGTTATAGCAAACAAATTCATTGGGAGGTGATTTTAAAAGAAAAATCAAACTCTGTACATTTGCACAATTACATTTTGTTTGAATTGGCTTTAAAAACCTCTTTCTGGCAGCGACTACTGTGGGATTAGGACAAAGGAACAATACATGGGTCAGGTCTTGGACTCCTCCTTGACAGAGGTCACATATGCTACTGGCAGATTTATTCTTTGTCCAGTTGCAAATTAAGGATTTAAAGGGGAGAGTCCCAAACCGTAGTAAGAACATGCATCGCCGGACACCATGTTTTAGAGTGAAAGTAAGATATTGTTGCCTTTGCTTAAATTCCACTGAGTCAGCATATGCCTTATAAAGTGCCAATTTTGAGCAGTGCAAAATGTCAAGATCATAACTTATCCTTAAAACTGAGTATTTTAAAAAAAGTTTCAAATGTGCCGAGGTCCAGGATTTCAACAGATCGACTGTGCATTCTGATAACTTCAGTGTGAACACAAGGTTTTGAAAGAAAACGTATTTTGAAGAAGAGCCTTGATCAAAGATTTCCGATCTTAGTGATGCTCTTAAAGTGCCAGGTTCGGCATGTAAGATGTTATATGCCCATCGTATTATATTAGTAATTGCTCTGGCGTATATACTAATTAGCGAAAACTCAAGGCGTAGGGCTTGCACGGGTACAGCTTGAGACACTTTGGTTAGTTTTCGAAGGCTCTGGCTTTCTTTAAGTTGTAATGGGTGCCATTGACTTATGGGGATATGTTCTAGAGCATATGTAAGAACGGGTGGAATCTTTGTACTATAAACCTGCAAGAGGGGTAAAAAATGCCTGCGCCCAGTATAGGAATAAAGTCTTTGAAGTGCCCCAATATGAACATCCGCTTAGTGTGCCGAGTGTTGCAGGTGAGAGTGATTTTTTAAGGTTTGAGAGAAGATACGCCCCAGATAGATGTATTCTTCCACTATTTCCAAAGGTTTCCCTCCGAGAGTCCAGTTATATTTTATATATTTTTGTTTTCCTCGGAAAGGGACTATTTTGGTTTTTGTTATATTTGGAACAAGAAAATTCCTTTTAGTATATATGGAAAGTGCGTCCAGATTCCTTTGAAGACCAAAAGGTGTGAGGTCAAGGATGATCACGTCATCTGCATACAACAGGGTATGTATTTTAGACAGTGCTATCTTCGGGGAAAGTTGTTTACCTGTATTAGGCTATCTGGGAGATCGCTTATATACAGGGAAAATAGTAATGGGGCTAAAAGACACCCCTGCTTTAATCCGTTCGATGTTTTGATTGGAGATGTTAGGCCCTTCTCTTGTCCCAATATCATTTGACACCAGGTTTCGGAGTATAAAGAAACAATTATACGAAGCAAATTTTCTGGGTTTCCCAGTTTTTTTAGTTTTTGCCAGAGCGATGGTCTGTCCACTCTGTCAAACGCTGTTGAAAAGTCAATAAAGACAGAGTAGACGACCTGTAGTTTTGAAACCACATATTTGTCAATTATGGCTTGGAGTGTAGCTATATTGTCATGTACAGAATGATTTTTCCAGAACCCAGCTTGATTTAATGGAATGGATCCGGTTGAGAAAGCCCATTCTTTGAGATGCTCCAGGACGCTGGCCGCGAAGATCTTTCCTGTCGCGTCCAGTAAGGCAATCTGTCGGTAATTGGCAGGGGACAGCCGGGAGCCCTTCTTATGAATTGGGATGATTATACTTCCTTTCCAGGAACTCGGAATTTCGCCGGTGACGAAACAATAAGAAAAGAGAGGAACTAGAAACAGGCTCCATTCCTTTGGATTCTTTTTGAGCACCTTTATTGGTATCTGGTCTGGGCCCGTTGCTGCGGATGATCTTGCGTTTCTTATAAGCAGATCAATTTGAGAAGATGTTGGAGCAAGATTATCAAAAGTGATTACTCCTATATTATCTACTGTAGGTTTCATACTTTCTACCCTCATGTTCTCCTTATATAGACTTTTTAAATACCCTTCCCATTCCCTTGGAGGGACTGGTGCAGTTTGTAAAGGTTTTTTTGTTCTTGTTTCTTTTGCAATGAGGGCCCAGTATTCGCGCATGTTTTTTTGTTTGACCGCGATCTGGATATCCGTCCATTTCTTATCCTGTTGCTCTTTTTTTTGCTTATTTTTTACCCTCCGATGGCGGTTTGTAAGTATTTTAATTTCCTTGTGTCTACTCTCGGAAAAATATAAAAATTGCGCCCGAATTAATTTGTTTAGTTTTATTGCATTTGTATCCAAATTATTCCTTTTAAATTTCTTGGGTAAGAGTTACAGTGATTAACATTTTCTTGCAAGAATTCCACCAGTTTCTTTAGAGTGGCTTCAAACTTTACTATTGGATCCGTGCTATCTATGATTGTAAGTATGTGCACTAGTGCCTTCCCTGTTCTAACATTGTCAAGTACTCGGCTGTTCCAGGTGAGGCGTCCTTGCCCCTGGTTCACCAAAGCTGGATTTTGAAGGAACATGTTATAGCAGGTGGAACTGGATTTCACTATAAGACCTGTGGAGAGTCTTAAAATTGCGTGATCGCTACCCTGGTTGAAATTAATACTTAAGTGCATTATTCTCCTAAACAAATCCTGGCTGCATATCATGTAATCTAGTATTGAGGAGTTAAAAATACCTTTTCGTGTACAAGATGCCGGTATATCTCCTTCGATGTTACCATTTAAGATGACTCCATTGATAGCTGGCAGCGAGGAGAGTATTATTTTCCCACGTTTATCAGCTTTAATTCCTGCGGGAAAGGTAGGTATAGAAATTGACCGGGCCTCTTCCTGTTGACCGTAATCCCATTTCTCCAATAGGTCATTGGAAATTTTCCCATTAAGGTCACCTGTTAGGAAGATTGGCGGGAATCCTTGATTTTCTACCACCTCTTCCATCTCCCGAAGGATATCGCACATAAGAGGGTCTAATTTGGAGCCTGGGGGAATATATATATTAAAAATGAGTAAGTCATTTGGAATACCCACTGGCTCCTTCCAGCACTTGATCTTAATACATTGACTGTTCAGTGACTTCATAAGGATAATTTCCTGGTCCCAAAAAAAGTTTTCGCTCAAAAATACAGCGAGTCCGCCCCTGGCATGTCCCCGATTAACTGGTTCTGCTGGAATGTCATATACTATATACTTGTCCACATAAAAGGTTGTAGTTGACCAAGTTTCCTGTAATGCCACAATCCCTGGGTCGTCTTCCATAATCTTTGCAAGTTTTTCCTGGCTGATCCCCGCTATATTCCAGGAGGTGATACTCAAGCCTTGGCTAAAAAGGGAATATGTTCACCCTTCCCTGTTTATTACCATTTAGGTTCTCCGCAAGCCAGGACCAATGCTTTATATCCGTTGTTTTCTCCTCCTTAGGAATGGATTTATTCCAGATTCTTCTTTCACCATTCCTAATTGAGATGGTTAATGCTTGGCTAGGAGTGCTAGATGAGTCAGTTAAGCCTCTGTGGCCTTGGGCGGGTAGATGGTTTTTCATATTGTCTGTCTTCAAAGAAATGTCCCAGTTGTGGAGTCCCTTATGGTTGACTGCTATAACATCATATCCATTTTTGAACAGGGTTTCTCTTTCTTGTAAAATAATTCCCGGGAGCACTGGAGACCAAAATTCGGCTACGGCCACCGTGGTTTTTGATTTCAGAGGAAAAACTACTAATTTCATTTCTGAACTTGAGAAAGATTGTAGCGGGTGTATCTTTTGAATAAGGTTCGTAATTCGCTCCCGATTGAGTGGGTCGCTTCCTGATGGAAATAGATCTGTAAACTCCAGAAAGCATGATTGGATCTGAGGTTCCAGAGGTATCCGGGACCGTTCTATCAGATGGGTAGGCTCTTGATAAACCAGTTTGTCCTGACTTTTGGCAGATAGAAAACTCCCTGCCAACGGATTTAAGACACTAGCAGTCTCTTTCATTTGTGTGCCAATCTGCTCCATTGTAGGTTGATTAATATTGTTTTTCAAAGATTTATCGCAATCATTTATTAGGTGGTCCAAAGATGGTGAATTTGGGAATTTTAACATACGTGGTTTTTGCTTTGCAAATCTCCTTATTGATCTTTTCTTCTGCCTTTTCTTTACATTCTTATTAATTCGTATTTCCTTTTTTGTTAAGGCTATGTCCAAAGGCGATATTGGTAAGGAATCAGAATTTTTACTTCTTTTTTGGGTTTAGTTGTCATTGGAATTTTGGTTTGTTCAGCTATAGCTTTAGATTTTGTCTGACAGAAAATTGAGAAATTCGGTATAGCCAAATTTGAGACTTCTTCATTATCTGATTCCTTAAATGAGTTTTTGAGCGAAAGCGCTTGAATGTTCTCCAACTTTATTTGCTTGTTTCTCCCAGTTTGAACTGATGCGTGCTTCTTCTCTGGTGTTTTTGGTGTTACAGTTTCCTTAAGAGGATTATCCTTATGTTGGGAGTGGTAAAACTTTGTTTTTCCAGTTCCTTTGCAAGATGGTGACTGACAAATGCAAAACTGCTTCCTTTTTTGTCTACAAGATATTGTAACATACTTAATTGAGTGTCTAACAACTGGTCTGAGTTATCCATCATATTCCCCAAGAGGGTAAGAATTGATTCTAGAATTTTCTGCAAAGTCAATAGTGCATTAGAAACAGGGGTCTGGCAGTTTGGGGATTGTAGGTGCCTTGTGAAAAAGAATTCTGGTGATTGGGTAAAATTCCCGGACGAGGTTGGTAGTTTTTGAGGAGTACTATTTACAATTGTTGGATGGTTCTTTATTTCTGCGGGCTCTTGAATCGGGGAAGGTACGTTAATGTCGGGTAGAGTAAAGTCTGCTACGGAGATTTGGTGTAATTTTTGCTCCAAATGAGGTATAGGCGTTATTTCCAGGTCTTGCGAGTCTACATTTTGATCCTGTTTATGAATAGTATGATTAGTAACATTTTCTCCCTTGAGTATGGTTAAATTTTCCTTTTGATCTAGTGAGTGGACTTCAGTGGAATTTCCAACTTTCTGCACAATTCCTTGAGTATGCGCACTTCCTTGCTCATTATAATCGCTTCCTTGCTCCTTATAATCAAACCCTTTACCGCTGTTATCTATTTTTGGAAAAAATTGCGTAATTTCAACGCTCCCTACCGCATGGCCTACAGGAGCCTTCTTGCCTGCATTAAGTCGTGTGGCTTGCTGAGTTCCTAGTCTTTTCATAAAGATGGTACGGGATCTTAGTCTTTTGTAAGCCATACTGAATCCATACTGAATCCAAACAGGCGTGATAGTCACCTACAGATAGTTGAGCTGGTTGGCAAGCTTCTAGTATCCAATATTACAAGAAGATCCAGGCGTTGGGCTTTATGACCAGACTTCAGTGCAAACTAACCCACCAGGCTTGTAGTAACAAACCCTGACTCTTCTATATAACTATAATCAATACAGCCGGTACTGCTGCTTAAAGTCCTGGGACCAAAAGCAGCATCCCAGCTGAAGTCCAAAACACAACCCAATACCCACTTGTGTGCTCCACGGCACTGTTGATGACCTTGTGAGGGTTAATATAAATAAGACCAGAGCCACTCCGTTGCTCACTCGCCCAAAATACGGCAATCCGCGCTTCTGTGAGCGCGCCTGCCGTATGCCACTCACCGGTCACCCGCCTTGTCCCAACTATATCGGGATCTGTGTTCAGCAGTCAAATATGCCAAGAAGACCACGAAAAAGAAATGTTAGGCAACTACTGCGGCTGATGACAATGGGTCACAACTCCTGCTTTAGTGAGAAAGATGTTTTAGCGGTTCCAGCAGAAACTTGCGGCACCCACAGTCAGGAGACTCGAGATAATATTTGGTGACTGTACTCTCCCTTCAGGCAGGTCACCAGCAGATGGCAAGCAGGCGACGGAGGAAGGGCAAGCGGGGCACACTAGACAGAATTGCAGGCTGCACCCGATCTAATCGGGCCGCCTCCGCAATCTGCCAAGGGCACGCACTCACTGCGGCCACCGTCTAATGGCGGCCGCGCTTACCGTGGGAGCTCTGGTGCCGGCTCTGACTCCGGCCAGTCTGCTGCACTCTCCGCACCCCCCGGTGTCAGAGGAGGGTCAAGGACGATCTCCAAGATGCCATAAGGAGCTGCTGCATGATCAACTGTTGTTTTTGCATTTGTCACCCCGAGTGGGACGGGTATGCCCAGACGTGGGTCCCGTGCTCTCCATGCCACTGGAATCAAGCTATCCTGGCTGAAGAGGGGTAAAACCCCGAAACCGGTCCTAGGATGCTTGTTTCCAGTCCAGGGAGGACCTGGCTTGGCAGTTCGGGCTGGACTGTTCCCATGAGGCACAGGGTCAAGACTGATTTGCATATGGCTGGGTTCAAACTGGAATGGCATGGTGAGCAAAAAACGATGGCTTTAGGCCCAGATCTCTGTACTGGGGTGAATGTATGACATTGTTCTGCATTCTGTCCATCAACTGTTGTTTTTGCATTTGTCACCCCGAGTGGGACGGGTATGCCCAGACGTGGGTCCCGTGCTCTCCATGCCACTGGAATCAAGCTATCCTGGCTGAAGAGGGGTGAAACCCCGAAACCGGTCCTAGGATGCTTGTTTCCAGTCCAGGAAGGACCTGGCTTGGCAGTTCGGGCTGGACTGTTCCCATGAGGCACAGGGTCAAGACTGATTTGCATATGGATGGGTTCAAACTGGAATGGCATGGTGAGCAAAAAACGATGGATTTAGGCCCAGATCTCTGTACTGGGGTGAATGTATGACATTGTTCTGCATTCTGTCCATCAACTGTTGTTTTTGCATTTGTCACCCCGAGTGGGACGGGTATGCCCAGACGTGGGTTCCGTGCTCTCCATGCCACTGGAATCAAGCTATCCTGGCTGAAGAGGGGTGAAACCCCGAAACCGGTCCTAGGATGCTTGTTTCCAGTCCAGGGAGGACCTGGCTTGGCAGTTCGGGCTGGACTGTTCCCATGAGGCACAGGGTCAAGACTGATTTGCATATGGCTGGGTTCAAACTGGAATGGCATGGTGAGCAAAAAAACGATGGATTTAGGCCCAGATCTCTGTACTGGGGTGAATGTATGACATTGTTCTGCATTCTGTCCGTCAACTGTTGTTTTTGCATTTGTCACCCCGAGTGGGACGGGTATGCCCAGACGTGGGTCCCGTGCTCTCCATGCCACTGGAATCAAGCTATCCTGGCTGAAGAGGGGTGAAACTCCGAAACCGGTCCTAGGATGCTTGTTTCCAGTCCAGGAAGGACCTGGCTTGGCAGTTCGGGCTGGACTGTTCCCATGAGGCACAGGGTCAAGACTGATTTGCATATGGCTGGGTTCAAACTGGAATGGCATGGTGAGCAAAAAAACGATGGATTTAGGCCCAGATCTCTGTACTGGGGTGAATGTATGACATTGTTCTGCATTCTGTCCATCAACTGTTGTTTTTGCATTTGTCACCCCGAGTGGGACGGGTATGCCCAGACATGGGTCCCGTGCTCTCCATGCCACTGGAATCAAGCTATCCTGGCTAAAGAGGGGTGAAACCCCGAAACCGGTCCTAGGATGCTTGTTTCCAGTCCAGGGAGGACCTGGCTTGGCAGTTCGGGCTGGACTGTTCCCATGAGGCACAGGGTCAAGACTGATTTGCATATGGCTGAGTTCAAACTGGAATGGCATGGTGAGCAAAAAAACGATGGATTTAGGCCCAGATCTCTGTACTGGGGTGAATGTATGACATTGTTCTGCATTCTGTCCATCAACTGTTGTTTTTGCATGCTCAACCCCTGCACAACCCTCCACTCGAGGGAACTACCCTCTGGGGCTCCGGGGCTCCAGAACTCCTTAATTCCACGACTCCGCTCCTGTGTAGGCCCCCCCGTGCAACCCCCTTGCACGGGCTGACACCACAAGGGGGAGGGGACACCGCAGACTGCTATCTGCAAGTACGCGGCAGTTCTCTGGCGCTCAGCCGCTGCTCCTCGCGGCTTACTCCGAGGCTTACTCTGAGGAGTACTCCGAGGCAAAGGGTGAAGGCAAACGCTGCGGAGCTGCGGTTCCCCGACGCAGAAGCCTTGTAATAATGCTGATAATGCTGTAGGCTGAAGGCAGCGATGCGGTGGAAGAAGCAGCAGCAGCGGCAGCAGAGTGGCGTCCTCCTCACTCCTTACACGCCTCACACTGCTGACTGAAAATCGCAAAACACGGACTGGAACATCTGCCTAAACCTCTAGAAATGCCTTCCGGGTCCTTTGGACTTTGTTAGTGTAGTATGGATAAATATAGATTCTTTGATTCTCATTTTAGCAGCGTCAGTGTACCTGGCCACTCTTAGAATACAGTCTTGGTCTTTGTAATTCAAGTTGGGGGGCAAAAATGGCCCGTGGCGGCAACCCAGGGCATGGCGGGACCACTAGCACCCGGTGTGCCCGTTCAATGATAAATAGAGAGGACAGTCCACTGGGTTTCAGGGTGTTATGTATCCATTTTGCCACACACTGCTCTGTATTGGTCCCCTCAGACTGCTCCAGAAAGCCCAACAGACGTACGTTTTTGTGGCTAGAATGCTCCTCTGCATCTCTCATCGTAGCCTCCAGGATCTCAGACCAGGATGTGCTGGACACAACCTGCTTCTTCAAGGTGGACATGTCAGTCTGGAGTTCCTATATGGAGTTCTCGACCAGACGGACTTTATCCAAGACCTTGCATAGGTCAGTACATAGGAGATTGACTTCAAGTGCCACCATCTCCATTTTGTTCTCCAGGGCCACCCTAGAGCCCTGGATGGCCTTCAGAAGTTCGGCCCTCAAGATCTCTCCCCCTCCCCCCCCCGCAGCAGATCCGCATCATTATCTTCCCACCCGAGGCATGATGCATGGTGCTCTGCGAGGCCGGAGCCAAGGTGATATAATGTTCCATGGTGATCCCCTGGGCGGCTCCAGATTGTTTATTCCTCCCCATGAGTGCCCCGAGAGCAGAAAGCGCAACCTATGCCAGGTAGGTACTCCCAAATGTGAGGGATGAAGTCACCCCACCAATCTCCAAAAACTGCGTCCCCAGAGGGCCAGCTCCGGAAGCACACGACCCACCAAGCCCAGAGGATCTACATATTTTTAGCGGCCTCCTTTAACAGTGGATGTGTCCTCTATCTCCTTGCAGACTCCTCCATCTTCAGCGTTACTTAATTCTGGTTGGACCTACTTACCAGGGTCCAGGAGTCTCATTAGGTAGGCTTACGCTACTGGTTATCCTGTTTCTGGATTCCTCAGTTGCCTGGGTTACTCATTAGTATATTTTTTCTTTTAGACTCGGCAGAGATCGTTTTGGCACATGCAATAGATTCTTTGGATGCCTCTACACATATGTGCCTTTGATATTACGCTCCCATGACCTTTGCATCTAAGTAGGTTTTTTTTTAATCTATATCTGGAGTACTCTTTTAACTTTACGGTGATTTGGGTGTTCTTTTCATCTACACGGTATCTTGGGTGTTATTTTTCTATAACTTTGTTCTTTTTTTTCTATTTTTGGGCAAAGCTTGTCTTGCTTTACTTTTAGGTGCACATTGCTTTGAATGTATAGCATGACTACATTGGGTTTTCTCCTGGCTCCAATTTGCCCCTGTTTTTTAATTGTATCATGTCATTTTATCTTACTTCCTGTTCCCAGACCAGTGGTTGTGAGCCCTTGTGAGCACCCTATGCAGTCAGTAAATCAATGTATCTACATTGTGAGCGGATGGCATTCTACCACTGAATACGTTCAGACAGACAGCGCCCTGATGAAGGAATTGCTCATTTTCTGTCTACTTCCGAAACGCGCATTGGCGCATTTCTGTGTTTGAAAATATCTGTTATATATATCTGTATAATGAGCAATTATTCTCATTTTTTGTGAATGTTTTTTCTTGTATGTCATATGTTCACTTATTTTTGTATATTGTTTTGCTTAGTCTTAGGATTTATGTTGTTCTTGTCATTTGCATTGTGAAATATTTTGTATTCTGTATGTATTTGTACTATTGTATTGTTGCTGTGGGTGCTCACTCATTGAATACACAGGATTAGTCAAGTATATGTATTCTGTTTTCATGTTTCTATATATAAAAAATAGTGATGCAAATATTTTTAAATAAAAAGATGAAAAATTATTTATTATATATTTTTGTATGTTGGATAAAATAAACTTTAAAAACTATTGGTCGGGTCCATGGCATTATGTACATTATGGACATAATGTGGCCTATTATATAAAGAAAATTGTTTGGAGAAGTTTTTGTTTGTATTTGCTACTGTGATTTCCCTGCTTTCTTCTCCAAACTTATCTAGTTAAGTCAGGGACCCTCTCTGTTTTTCTGAAACCTTCAGCCGGGCTGCGCACAGATACAGTGTAGATCACCCAAGTGCCTCACCAGTGCAGGCCTTGATGCCGCAGCCGCTTCCTGCAGCATCTGCCTACACCCCCTGCCAGCAAGTCGCACCAGTCTCCCCAGCACCACAAATTATGGGGAAGTGGGTCGGGGCGGGAGGCAAGCCCGCTATGGCAGAGAACCCAATAATCCCAGCTGCCGCAGCTTTCTCATCCGTCAGGTCGCCCAACAGAGGCCTCCAGGTGCAGCTCGAGCCACTCTGCATTGTCGCCTCCAGAAACGTCCTCGTGGTCCAGCAGCCGCAGCTTTTTCATCCGTGAGACCGCCCAGCAGAGGCCTCCAGGCACAGCTCGAGCCACTCTCCATTGTCACTTCCAGAAACGAACCTGCGGCCCATTGAATAGAATTATAAGGCTCAACAGCTGTGCAACAAGGTATGCCATGAAAAGTTGTCGTGCACCGATGCCATTAAGGGAGGATGCTGCAGGATGTTATAGGGTCGGCCGGGAGCCTCTAAGGAGCGCGTCCTGTCAGCCATCTTGCGTAGCCACACCCCAGAACATTATATACTTATATGAATATTGAGAACGATTTGTGGTAGTAGAGTATTTCTAAAGTTAGCTATTTCCATGTAATAATGTCTGGTGAAAGTTCTACATATTCCCTATTTGAATCAATTTTATTCCACTATATTTGATATTGAATTAGAGTTTATTTCATTTAAAATGTGTAATGCCAATTTAAAGGCTTTTTCAAAAATGCTTTTTCTCTAATGCTGACCGTTCCCCTGACCTAATACAATGGTCCATTTACAACTAGTGAAATGTTGCTTTATTTGTTCAGTACATGTGTAACTTTCGACATTCCTAAATGTTTCTTCCACCTTCAGAGTGAAATTTTCCTGTGGGAACAAGATAAACTGATATTTTGTATTTCTTTTTCATCGATATTAGGTTTATGTGGACTTTCAAATTTTCATTTCTCATGACTCGTTATGGGAAAGTATCTTACTGTTGCGAGTGTCCTAGGTGGCATTATGTGAATCTTTCGGTGGTTGTGTGATGCTACATCACTGGAACCTTGTTAGAAACATTCTAAAAGAAGAAACTACTAAGAACTATCCTTTTACTTTTGGACTGCTTTGCTGATGCTACAGTCAGTAGCTGATGGACTGAAACCTTCTTTGCCAAACCATTTCGATATCATTTTCCTTTATTTCTTTGTTCTAAGCTAATGGACTCACCCTTAATGGACTTTAAATCTGAACTCTTTCCCCTTCTTCATAGGATTTGAGCTGTTAGACAAACAAACTATCCTTCTGCCTTTAAAGGTATTATCACTCTGTAACTCTGCAAACTGATTTTTTCTAATAACCATCCGATAAAGCCTTGTTTAAATGTTTGCCACTTTAATGCAAGCTGTGATATTCTTTTTTTTTACAAAACTTTATTTATAATTTCTCAACAAATACAGACAGTGAAGCTAATTACTGTAAACATAATAAAGGAAAAGGTAACTTACATGAGGTACAATTGGTTACCCAAAGAAGGAGAAATAAAACATCCAAGGTAAAGAGACACAGGCAGAGGGAGATACATAAAATAACAGAGCATATCATATAATAGGGTGGAATAAAGGCATAATAACACCTATACAATGATGCAAAGGGATGTCAAATACAACAGATGGCAGAGGACTTATGATTAATCCATTGATACATCATCTGTAGAGTCAACCATGGACAACAAATAACTCCGCAATGGTTTCCAAATATCTGTAGGCCTTGATGTAATTGGCTACAGTGAAGCGTACAACTTGGAAGTAGTGTCACAGTAAGACAAGTCCTTCAGCCAAGCTGCCACCGCGGGGGTTGCAAGCACCCCAATGTACTGAAATGTTTCTCTTTGCTAAAAGTAGAGCAATAGCAGTAAAATGACCCAGCCCTGGTGGTAATCACTTAACATACCCCAATAACATTATAAGAGGGTCATCTAGAAGTGGTCGCTCGATCATAAGAGATAAAGTGGAAAAGATATCCTTCCAGAAGGCTGCTATCATCTCACAAGTCCATATCAAAAGGGAAAAGTCTGCATAGTCTGACTGACATTTCAGGCACTTGTGAGACCTGGCAATGTCAAATTTCGCCAGTGCGGCGGGGGTAGTGTAGGCTCTGTGTAGATGCTTATAATGTAATATCTTATGTCTGTGATTTCCTGACATGAGTTTAGTCTGCATACAGCAGTGATGTCAAACTTTATCTGAAAGAGAAGTTCCCAGGTCTGTTCAGCCTGGTAGGCTTTAATTGAATGGAAATATGATATAGCTTAGAGCCCTGATGCTATTATCCTGTGATGCGATCAGTAATGTAAGCGGTGTAAAATCTTTGGGCTCAGATGGGTAGGAAGGCAGCACTGCCCTTAATGTACTGAGTAAACGATGGAATGTAAATCTATCCAGGAATCGACAATTGATCTGTTTTAGCCATCGTGGAGCTGGGTTTGAGCACACCTTCCAGGAGCAGATCGCCCGTGAACCGCAGCTCATGCGTGTCAAGCGTATGCTGCATGTAGGAGAGTAGGATCTGCCTCTTATGGTTACCCCCACTTTTTGCTGGTGTATCACTGTTTTTCGACTTTAGACTGGCTGGAGCCCTGCTATTCAGGACCCCAGCCTAGCTGCTTCCTCTCTAAATTGATTCCATGTACTTTAGGTACATCCCAGATTGGATTCTGGGGTGCCCTTATAAGTCCCTAGTAAATGGTATACTATGTACCAAGGGCATAGACACCCCAGAGGCCTACCAGGGGCTGAAGCATGTCTTGTGCCACCCATGGAAGGCCCTCCAAAATGACACCACAGGACTGCTACTGCAGCCTGGGTAAGGTGGTGCATGCACCCCTTACTGTGGTATAGGCTACCTATATCACTACCATTGCACACACATATAAACCTATAAGTCACTCCTATGGCAGGCCTTAACAATCCTAAAGGCAGAGTGCTTGGTTTTTATGTGAGAGGGTGCCCCTGCATGAGCAGAGCCCCTCTGCAGCGTTCAGAGTCAATCCTCTGGTGCTGTTTGTGGTGCAGCCTGACCATATACTCTTAAGTGCATTATAACCTCGCGTTAAATGCTAACTTTGGGATGGCTGCACGGAAACATGTCGTGTTTGGTGTCAAACATCTTGGAATACTACCCCCCCCGCCAGTTCTGGTGGCAGGGGTAGCATTCCACCCTTCTAGAGGGAGAGACATGTACCACCGGCATACCCGGTATTAACTTTTCAGAGCCCTGGCATCACAAAATGGATGCAGCTGCCACAGACACGGGTCTGGCCTCCTGCTGCTGACCGAAACTCCGGCAGGGGAGGCCTGGACAATAGGTTTCCTGTCGAAGGGAGGTGTAACCACCTCCCCAGACAGGATAGTGTGTATTGGGGCTGGGCGGGAGCACTCTCTGGTGCTTTGAAGTCCTGCACGTTTGGTGTCCCTGTGCATAGCCCAGTTCAAACCGGTTGCAGGGGCTACCTGCCCCTGCTCTGGCGTGAAACTGGACAAAGGGAATGGGTGTAACCACCACTCTTCCCTGACCCTCCCATAGGTGGGTCCCCAGAGTATGTCCAACCCCCTAACTTAGTATAAGTATGGGACCCCAGTCCTTAGGACTTTAGATATCCCTGGACGAAACTCTGAAGCTGAATCCTGGACCTTCGATGCTCTACATCAAGATTAGAGGACTGAAGAATCTCCCTTGGGGTCAAGGAGTGACTCCCCTGCTTGACAGGCACCAACAAAGCATCTGTCCGGTCTGCATCGCTGAAGCTCCCACCGGATACCGAAGTCTTTGCATCACCAGAGTTGGATTTCCAGACTTTCCCAAGGCTGCCCTGAGTCCCTAGCGAAGCTGAGGCCCGTGGCTATCGTGGGTAACGTGGAACTGTGACCCCTGGACACCGAGCACATTTGCAAGTGCATCCTCTTCCTGGTCTCCCACGAAGTTTTGCTTTGGGCTCCGAGTAGCCCGCGTCTCCAGCACCAACTGCACCGAAGATCACTGGTCTCCATTCCACGAGTGTCCTGTGAGCCAGCTCCAAGTGCATCCACTTGAGGCTCCTTTGCGGTCGCTAGTCCGTTGGCTAGTGAGCCCTCCCGAAGGAAACTCTTCTTCTGCTTGGGCTTTCCTGGTTACTCCAGATGTGCCCTGACTTACCCTTGCTGGGTGAGTCCCTCAAACCTTGCTGGTCTGCACCAAAGTCCTTTCTCTGTTTCTACGAGACTTACCGTTGCCAAGGCTTGTTGGGTCCAATCCGGTCGCCGACACCCCAGCACTCGACAGACATCGTGGGACAGCTCGAATCCAGCTCCTGGTTGTGGTTGACGCCTCCTGTACCTTGTGACTGAAGAGTCAAGGCACCCGTCAACTCACCTGAAGCACCTGACATCTGAGGGCATTCGACTATCGTGCCCCTGGTCACTGGCTAGTGACCCAGACTCTGTCCCCTCTGCTTTCAGGTCTTCCTTTTCCTCGATCCAGGCTTGGATCGCTCCGGACACTCTTCTTCTCCACGGCAGCAGCACTTTTCCAGCGGTCGCCATTTAAAACGACGACGATTCCCGACACCTTTTAACACGTATGCACCCGGCTTCCCTGGGTGAGGTAACTCGAGTATTTCGGTACTCACGTGGGTGTGGGCCCTAGAAACTCTTAAGTTTTAAGGGGTTAACTGGAAGTCCTCTCCGAAGTGTCCCTTTTCTTTAAAAATCTAACTGTGACTTTCCCCATAGAAGTCAACGGTGGCTCGCGGCTGTGTTCTCACACTGCACACGTCCCCCGTGGGTCCCCTGTGTCACTACCTTGGGTGGTTCCTGGGGGTCCAAGCACTTCTACAGGCTCTAGGCCTTGTGTCTAGCTCAGTCGTGGTTCTTATATCACTATTTTAGTATATAGTTTGGTATGCCCCTAGGGCTCAAACGTGTATTGTGCTAAATACTGCTGATATTTGACTTGTAACTTATGTACTTCGAACTCTAGCCTCATAAAGAGACTAGAGGGGTGTGTTTAAGACTAAATACATATATTTTATATATATACCTGGTGTGGTCCTCTTTCATTTGGTCACTCAAGAGGTTATAGACTGGTAAAACAAGCTGCTTTACATTCCTCCAAGACTTAGCCTGAAGGCTGCTCTCCATAGCTACCACTAGGATAGCTTTCACTAAAGGTTGTCTTTAACCTATCTCCATAAGGGGTTGTTTGGACTGGTGCAAGGTGCCCACTAGAACTAGTGGACAGCATATGCCAGGGCAACTTCTCACATTGGTGTGCAGCGTGTGGGATTCCAGCTTGCTATTGTTTTACCAGATAATCTCAATTGAATTGATCAACTGAAAACCACTAAGGGTACCTAAGGTACATATAAATTCAAGCTTAGAAATACAGTAAGTTCTACTGAACTTAGAGTTGTGTGTCAAGGGCTTAGCACACCCTTTCTACAACTCAAGAGAGTTTAGTAGGCCACACTAGAGTAGGTAGTGCATACACCACACCTCACTAGTAATGTCTTCAGGGCCAGGAATCAGTAGATCCCTGCCAGGAACCAGTGGGCTCCTACCCTCCAAATATGATAACCTCCCATTCTTGGACTTGAGAGAGTTGTGCAAGATTAAGAAGCTGAAGACAGGCAAAAGTGCCAACACCCAACGTCTCATGGAGATGCTTCTGCTGGATGATCTCAGAAGACCCCTAGGGTCTGCAGGGGTAGGCAGAGAGGGTGGGGCAGAAGATGAGGAAGGGGCCAGGGGTGTAAATACCCAGGACCTGACCTCTGAAACTGGCCAGGAAGGTGACAATGACCTTGCCCTGGAAAATGCAGCTCCTCCTGCAGATGAGGAGGAGGATCAGAATGACCTCCCCTTTGTCCCAGCAGGAAGAGTTGTGAGTGTGCCCAGAAGGTCCAGATCTCCTTCTCAGGAGTCTAACCATTCTGACACCTCAGTAGGGACCTCTGTTTCTTCTCATAGGAGGGAATCCTCTCATGAAAGGAAAGAGAGACTGCTCAAGAATGAGGAAGCTCAGTTGAGAATCAGAAAAGAGCAGTTGGCTATAGACAGGGAGTCCCTAGAGCTTCATAGACAAAGAAGAAAGTTGGGACTAGAGTCCCATGGTGGCAGCAACTTCCCTAGTGGTAGGGAAAGGTCTTATGACCATAGAAACCTGAGCAAGATTGTCCCTCCCTACCAGAGTGGGGATGACATCCACAAATGGATTACTGCACTAGAGAGGGCCTGTAAAGTACAGAGGGTCCCTCAGGAGCAGTGGGCAGCAATCTTGTGGCTCTCCTTTGCAGACAAAGGTAGAGATAAGCTCCTCACTGTGAGAGAAGAGGATGCTGATGATTATCAAGTCTTAAAAAGTGCATTGATTGATGGGTTTGGCCTAACAACTGAACAATGCAGGTTAAAGTTCAGAGATACCCAAAAGGCACAAACTCAAGACTGGGTGGACTTTGTTGATTGTTCTGCTAAGGCTCTGGAAGGCTGGTTAGTGGGCAGTAAGGTATGTGACTTCAAAGGATTGTACAATCTTATCATAAGGGAGCAGATTCTTAATAACTGTCAAAATCAGCTGTTGCATCAGTACCTGGTAGACTCTGATCTGACCTCTCCCCAAGAATTGGGAAAGAAGGCAGACAAATGGGTCAGAACCAGGGTGAGGCAGAAGGTACAGAACCAAGGTGGTGACCCAAAGAAGCAAGATTCTAAAAACTCTGATAAGGGTGGGGAGAAGGGTAAAGACCAGAAGTCTTCACAAGGCCCCCAAAAATCTTCTTCAGGTGGGGATTCACAGTCTAACAAAGGGAAAGGCCAAAAGAAACCATGGTGCAAAGTCTGTAAGCAAAAGACTTACTGGACCAGTGATTGCACCAAGTCCAAAGACTCCACTCCAGCCACCATTGCCCCTAAGGCAACTGTTCCCCCTAGTCCAGCTACAAGTAGTGGTGGAAACACTCAGAATAAGGGTTTAGTAGGGTTGACCCTGGGTACTGAGTAGGGGTGGGCGGAATTTGCGTAGTCGCGTTACGCAAAGTTCAGCGAAATGGTAAAAAATCTCCGCAAACACGCAAAAGTTCCGCGAACACGCGGAATTGCTTGGTCCGCCCGTTAGCGATGCTTTTTTCCTGTTCGCGAATGCTGTTTGCGTGCTCGGGGGGAAATATCTCGCGAACACGCACTTTGAAAGCGCAAACAAGCAAAAAATTCCGCGAAGTCGCGGATCGCGGAATTGCCAAAAATTCCGCAAATTTAGCGAGCGGAACGGAATTTACCGCCCAGGCCTAGTACTGAGATGGACTCTGGCCTAGTCAGAGTGCCAACTCAGGCTGTCCTAGTCTGTGATGGGGGCATGGATATGTCCCCTTTTGTGAGTCCCAATAATTTGGGCAAATACAGACAGCAGCCTTTAATTAATGGAAGGGAGGCTTTGGCATTCAGGGACACAGGAGCAAGTGTCACCATGGTGACACAAGATCTTGTGGATCCTGGGCAGATTATACTTGGTGAGTTGTACCAAGTGACCAATGCTAGCAATGTCAGAACAGACCATTCTCTGGCAGTTGTTAACTTCTCCTGGGGAGGGGTAACTGGCCTTAAGAAGGTTGTGGTGAGTGCAGACCTACCAGTTGAATGCTTGCTTGGCAATGATCTTGAAACCTCAGCTTGGGCAGAGCTGGAGCTCAGGAAACATGCAGAAATGCTAGGGATCCCTGCACATGTCTTTGCTGTGACTAGGTCACAGGCAAAAATGTCAAAAGCTGAACAGGCCCTGGATTCTGGAATAATGGACCAGGTGCCTCCCAAGAAAAGGAGCAGTAGGGTTAAGGCAGTGCCTTCCCCCTTGGCTCAGGAGGTAGATCAGTCTTTTGAGGAAGCTGATCTCAGGCCTGAAGAAGGAACTGTCCCAGAGGAGCTTGAACCTGATCAGGTTGAGTTCTTGGGGACAGGGGGCCCTTCCAGGGCAGATCTGAGCCAGGAGCAGCTGAGCTGCCCCTCTCTTGAACCCCTCAGACAGCAAGCTGCTGCTGAGGCTGCTGGGAATGCTAGTGGCACCCGTAAGATATATTGGGATGATGGACTCCTGTACTCAGAGAGTAGAGACCCGAAGCCTGGAGCAGCCAGGAGGTTGGTTATACCTCTGAAGTTCAGGGGCTTCCTATTGACACTAGCCCATGATATTCCCTTAGCAGGTCACCTGGGCCAGAACAAGACTTGGGACAGAATTGTCCCTCACTTTCACTGGCCCCACATGTCTGAAGACACCAAGGAGTTTTGTCGCTCCTGTGTAACCTGCCAAGCCAGTGGGAAGGCAGGTGGCACCACAAAGGCCCCCTGATACCACTACCTGTGGTGGGGGTGCCCTTTGAGAGGGTGGGGATTGACATAGTTGGTCCCATGGATCCCCAAACAGCATCTGGGCACAGGTTTATCCTGGTGGTGGTGGACCATGCCACCAGGTACCCAGAAGCCATTCCCCTTAGGACCACTACAGCTCCTGTGGTGGCAAGGGCCCTCCTGGGAATTTTCTCAAGAGTGGGCTTTCCTAAGGAGGTAGTATCTGACAGAGATGCAAACTTTATGTCCAGTTACTTGACTGCAATGTGGAAGGAGTGTGGAGTGACTTATAAGTTCACCACACCCTATCACCCACAATGCAATGGTTTAGTTGAGAGATTCAACAAAACCTTAAAGGGCATGATTAAAGGGCTCCCAGAAAAGCTTAGGCGAAGATGGGACATACTCTTGCCCTGCCTTTTATTTGCATACAGGGAGGTGCCTCAAAAGGGGTTGGCTACAGCCCTTTTGAACTTTTGTTTGGCCATCCTGTCAGGGGTCCATTGTGTCTGGTGAAGGAAGGTTGGGAGTTACCTCTCAAACCCCTAAGCAGGACATAGTGGACTATGTACTTGGTCTCCGCTCCCGGATGGCTGAGTATATGAAAAAGGCAACCAAAAACCTTGAGGCTAGCCAGGAATTACAGAAAGCCTGGCATGACCAAAAGGCTGTGCTGACTGTTTACCAGCCAGGGCAGAAAGTGTGGGCGCTGGAGCCAGTGGCCCCAGCAGCCCTCCAAGACAAGTGGAGTGGCCCCCATACAATTGTTGAACAGAAGGGAGAGGTTACCTATCTGGTAGACCTGGGAACCCCCAGGAGCCCCCACAGGGTGCTCCATGTCAACAGGCTGAAGCCATATGTGGACAGGGCTGACATGGGCTTGCTCATGGCAACTGATGAGGGACAGGAAGAGGAGAGTGACCCTCTCCCTGACCTGCTCTCTCAGAACCCTGATGATGGGTCAGTGGATGGTGTAGCCTTGGCAGGCAGCCTCACTGCCCAACAGCAAACTGATTGTAGACAGGTGCTCAATCAGTTCAGACACATGCTTTCTCTGACTCCAAGTCAGACCACCTGGTGCACTCATGAAGTGGACACTGGGGACAGTCTGCCTGTTAAAAGTAAGATTTACATGCAACCTGACCAGGTCAGGGACTGTATCAGGACAGAAGTCCAGAAAATGTTGGAGCTGGGTGTCATTGAGCCTTCAGATAGCCCTTGGGCTAGTCCAGTGGTCCTGGTACCAAAACCTCACACCAAAGATGGTAAGAGAGAGATGAGGTTTTGTGTGGACTACAGGGGCCTCAATGCAGTCACTAGGACTGATGCCCATCCAATCCCCAGGGCAGATGAGCTAATAGACACTTTGGCCTCAGCCAAGTACCTAAGCACATTTGACCTAACAGCTGGCTACTGGCAGATCAGACTAGCTGATGATGCAAAGCCAAAAACTGCATTTTCTACCCCTGGTGGGCTTTACCAATTTGTGGTGATGCCCTTTGGTTTGAAAAATGCACCTGCCACTTTTCAGAGGTTGGTGAACACAGTCCTTACAGGTCTGGAAGCCTATAGTGCAGCATATCTAGATGATATTGCTGTCTTTAGCTCCACCTGGGAGGATCACCTGGTCCACCTCAGAAATGTTTTGGAGGCCCTGCAGAAGGCAGGCCTAACTATCAAGGCCACAAAGTGCCAGATAGGGCAGAGTCAGGTTGTGTACCTGGGCCACTTTGTGGGTGGAGACCAGGTTCAACCATTGCAGAGCAAGATCCAGACCATCATGGACTGGGCTGCTCCAACTACCCAGACTCAGGTGAGAGCCTTTCTAGGCCTGACTGGGTACTACAGAAGATTTGTCAAGGGGTATGGATCAATAGTGACACCCCTGAATGACTTAACCTCTAAGAAAATGCCCAAGAAGGTTCAGTGGACAGTTAGCTGTCAAAAGGCATTTGATGACCTGAAGCAGGCCATGTGCACTGCTCCCATTCTGCAAAGTCCTGATTACTCCAAAAAGTTCATTGTGCAAACAGATGCATCTGAGTTGGGGGTAGGGGCTGTACTGTCACAGTTGAATGATGAAGGTCAGGATCAGCCAGTAGCTTTTATTAGCAGAAGGCTGACCCCCAGAGAGAAACGTTGGTCAGCCATTGAGAGGGAGGCCTTTGCTGTGGTTTGGGCTCTGAAGAAGCTGAGGCCATACTTGTTTGGCACTCACTTCCTTGTTCAAACAGACCACAAGCCCCTCTTATGGCTAAAACAGATGAAGGGTGAAAACCCCAAACTTTTGAGATGGTCCATTTCCCTACAGGGGATGGACTATACAGTGGAACATAGACCTGGGAGTAACCATGCCAATGCAGATGGACTCTCCAGAAATTTCCACTTAGAACATGAAGACTTAACTGGTCAAGGTTAGTTTAATGTCCCTGCGTTTGGGGGGGGGGGGGTTGTGTAGGAGAGTAGGATCTGCCTCTTATGGTTACCCCCACTTTTTGCTGGTGTATCACTGTTTTTCGACTTTAGTCTGGCTGGGGCCCTGCTATTCAGGACCCCAGCCTAGCTGCTTCCTCTCAAATTTGATTCCATGTACTTTAGGTACATACCAGATTGGATTCTGGGGTGCCCTTATAAGTCCCTAGTAAATGGTATACTATGTACCAAGGGCATAGACACCCCAGAGGCCTACCAGGGGCTGAAGCATGTATTGTGCCACCCCTGGAAGGTGCTCCAAAAGGACACCACAGGACTGCTACTTCAGCCTGGGTAAGGTGGTGCATGCACCCCTTACTGTGGTATAGGCTACCTATATCACTACCATTGCACACACATATAAACCTATAAGTCACTCCTATGGCAGGCCTTAACAATCCTAAAGGCAGAGTGCTTGGTTTTTATGTGAGAGGGTGCCCCTGCATGAGCAGAGCCCCTCTGCAGCATTCAGAGTCAATCCTCTGGTGCTGTTTGTGGTGCAGCCTGACCATATACTCTTAAGTGCATTATAACCTCGCGTTAAATGCTAACTTTAGGATGGCTGCACGGAAACATGTCGTGTTTGGTGTCAAACATCTTGGAATACTACCCCCCGCCAGTTCTGGCAGGGGGGTAGCATTCCACCCTTCTAGAGGGAGAGACATGTACCCACCGGCATACCCGGTATTAACTTTTCAGAGCCCTGGCATCACAAAATGGATGCCGTTGCCACAGACACGGGTCTGGCCTCCTGCTGCTGACCGAAACTCCGGCAGGGGAGGCCTGGACAATAGGTTTCCTGTCGAAGGGAGGTGTAACCACCTCCCCAGACAGGATAGTGTGTATTGGGGCTGGGCGGGAGCACTCTCTGGTGCTTTGAAGTCCTGCACTGGGGGCACGTTTGGTGTCCCTGTGCATAGCCCAGTTCAAACCGGTTGCAGGGGCTACCTGCCCCTGCTCTGGCACGAAACTGGACAAAGGGAATGGGTGTAACCACCCCTCTTCCCTGACCCTCCCATAGGTGGGTCCCCAGAGTATGTCCAACCCCCTAACTTAGTATAAGTATGGGACCCCAGTCCTTAGGACTTTAGATATCCCTGGACGAAACTCTGAAGCTGAATCCTGGACCTTCGACGCTCTACATCAAGATTAGAGGACTGAAGAATCTCCCTTGGGGTCAAGGAGTGACTCCCCTGCTTGGCAGGCACCAACAAAGCATCTGTCCGGTCTGCATCGCTGAAGCTCCCGCCGGACACCGAAGTCTTTGCATCACCAGAGTTGGATTTCCGAACTTCCCCGAGGCTGCCCTGAGTCCCCAGCGAAGCTGAGGCCCGTGGCTATCATGGGTAATGTGGAACCGTGACCCCTGGACACCAAGCACATTTGCAAGTGCATCCTCTTCCTGGTCTCCCACGAAGTTGTGCTTTGGGCTTCGAGTAGCCCCCGCCTCCAGCACCAACTGCACCGAAGATCACTGGTCTCCACTCCACGAGTGTCCTGTGAGCCAGCTCCAAGTGCATCCACTCGAGGCTCCTTTGTGGTCGCTAGTCCGTTGGCTAGTGAGCCCTCCCGAAGGCAACTCTTCTTCTGCTTGGGCTTTCCTGGTTGCTCCAGACGTGCCCTAACTTACCCTTGCTGGGTGAGTCCCTCAGACCTTGCTGGTCTGCACCAAAGTCCTTTCTCTGTTTCTACAAGACTTGCCGTTGCCAAGGCTTGTTGGGTCCAATCCGGTCGCCGACACCCCAGAACTCGACAGACGTTGTGGGACAGCTCGAATCCAGCTTCTGGTTGTCTTCGACGCCTCCTGGACCTCGTGACTGAAGAGTCAAGGCACCCATTAACTCACCTGAAGCACCCGACATCTGAGGGCATTCGACTATCGTGCCCCTGGTCACTGGCTAGTGACCCAGACTCTGTCCCCTCTGCTTTCAGGTCTTCCTTTTCCTCGATCCAGGCTTGGATCGCTCCGGACACTCTTCTTCTCCACGGCAGCAGCACTTTTCCAGCGGTCGCCATTGAAAACGACGACGATTCCCGACACCTTTAACACGTATGCACCCGGCTTCCCTGGGTGAGGTAACTCGAGTATTTCGGTACTCACGTGGGTGTGGGCCCTAGAAACTCTTAAGTTTTAAGGGGTTAACTGGAAGTCCTCTCCGAAGTGTCCCTTTTCTTTAAAAATCTAACCGCGACTTTCCCCATAGAAGTCAACGGTGGCTCGCGGCTGTGTTCTCACACTGCACACGTCCCCCGTGGGTCCCCTGTGTCACTACCTTGGGTGGTTCCTGGGGGTCCAAGCACTTCTACAGGCTCTAGGCCTTGTGTCTAGCTCAGTCGTGGTTCTTATACCACTATTTTAGTATATGGTTTGGTACGCCCCTAGGGCTCAAACGTGTATTGTGCTAAATACTGCTGATATTTGACTTGTAACTTATGTACTTCGAACTCTAGCCTCATAAAGAGACTAGAGGGGTGTGTTTAAAACTAAATACATATATTTTATATATATACCTGGTGTGGTCCTCTTTCATTTGGTCACTCAAGAGATTATAGACTGGTAAAACAAGCTGCTTTACATTCCTCCAAGACTTAGCCTGAAGGCTGCTCTCCATAGCTACCACTATGATAGCTTTCACTAAAGGTTGTCTTTAACCTATCTCCATAAGGGGTTGTTTGGACTGGTGCAAGGTGCCCACTAGAACTAGTGGACAGCATATGCCAGGCCAACTTCTCACACTGCACTTGAAGCTTAAGAGTGAGCGGGAGCCAAGGGTTGCTTTTGAGTGGGATATGAGGGGAATAAAGAGATTCCCCAACAAGATACTGCTGAAGTTTAAACCATGCCCAACTAATAGTGGCTAGCATTTGAATTGTGTTGGGATCACGCCGTAGTCCTTGGGGTAGTATGGTCTCAAGGGGAAGATGTGGTAGCTGTGCACGCTAAGATTTGAGAATTGGCAACCGGGCATCCGGATGATATCAGCAGTAAGCATAGGCTGAGAACCGGCCCATATTAATCAAATGAGGAGTCCACATAGGGAGGCAAAGAAATTACTGTTCACATGTTTAAAAAAGATAAAGAAAGTGGGGTAGCACTATCATTTTAATAATTGCTATACACCCAGCCATGCCCAGCGGAAGCTTAATCCACCTTTCCACCTGTGTCTCGAGTTTCACTAAACCAGGCCCATAGTTGCGGCAGACTACTTCCAAGTGGTCCCTGTGAATATGAATGCCCAGAGATTTGACAGATTCTGTGCACCATTGTAGGGGAGAGTCAAGATCACTCGGCACTATGGCGTCCGTGAGTGGAAATAGCTCGGACTTACTCCAATTAATACCCAATCCAGAGAATACGCCAAATCGCTGTACCTCGCACACTAGTGGAGCTAAATTGACTATGGGGTCACGCACAAACAACAGTATGTTGTTTGCATTAAGGGAAGCCAATAGTGTCCCACAGGATAATCTGAGGCCCCTATTAAGATGTCTTTCCTGTAAATGGCGGACAAGAGGGTCCATGGCAATTATAAACAAAAAGAGGGAAAAGCTGGCAACCCTGTTGGGTGCCATGCTTTAAAGGGAAAGAGTCTGAAAGTATACCATTTAGATGCAATCAGACCAATGGGTCCTGATATAGCAGATGAATCAGCTTATGAAATCCGCTAGGCATGCCCAGTTTTGCTAGTGTAGCATGCAAAAAGGCCTATTCAAGGGAGTCGATTGCCTTTACTGCATCTAATAATGCAACCACTGAGGGGACAGTAAGGGAAATTTGGTTGATTACTGCAAATAGGGTGCAAAGATTAATTGAGGTGGAGCAGTGTGGTGCAAAACCGGATTGCATGGGAGAGATAATGCGATCCATTGACAAAGAAAAGCAGGTAGCTAAGATTTTGGCCAAATCTTTAGTGTCAAAATTTAGAAGAGATGATGGCTGATATGAGGAGCAGTGGTAAGATGGCTTATTGGGCGTAAGCAAAATTGTGATTACTGCTTCGAGCAGCTTGGGGGGTAAATGGTCACACTCAAGAGATTCACCATACATTTCTAATACATGTGGGGCCAGCAACTGTTTATAGGCCTTGTAAAAGTCACTGGCGAACCCATCTAAGCCAGGCGCCATTGATCCACTCAAGTCGTCTGTGGTTTGTAAGATCTCCTCGCATGTGATTGGAGAGGCAAGAAATTGCTGTTGGCGGGTCTCAAGCCATACCATGGCAATTTTGGATAAGTAATTAGCCAGCACCACTGTCGAAACATAGGAAAGCACACAGGTATGTGTAATGTGATCACAGCGGTGGCGTGGTCTGACAGCGTGCGAGGGAGATGAACAATAGTCTACAACCACAAGAGTGCACTTGGAGAAATGAACGTCCACACGTTATGCGGGCAGAGTAAAAAGTATATTCCTGCTGCTTCAGAAATTTATGGCACCATGCACCCGACAAGTGGAATGTGTTAAGGAGGTCTGTAAAGAATGAGGTTTGGAAACAGCAGCAGAGCCAATGGAATCAAGCACAGGCTTTCGGTGAGATTCAGGTCGCCACCCATTAAGATATAATCAGCCTGGTATTGGCTGATCTGCGACGACAAATCAGCTAAGAAATTGGTTGTGTCGGTGTTTGGTGCATAGCCGTTGATGAGCAAGACTGTATGGCCCGCCAACTCACCCATCATGAACAGGTATCGACTAGCAGGGACCGCAGCAGTCCGCATCAGTCGAAAAGGGACATTGCTATGTATGAGAATGCACACTCCACGCTTATAGGAACTATGGAGAGAAAAACATTGATGTGTACCCCATGTAGCTATGTATCTACAGTCTGGACTAGGAGCCAGCTGTTTTTCCTGAAGAAAGGCCACCTGGATTCCATGGAGGCTGAAGTAAGCGAAAATCTGATTCCCTTTACGGGGATTATTCAAACCTCAAAAATGTATTGACAAGCATGAGAGTGAGAAAGTATTGTCTCTACTGGCGATTGAAGGCATGGCACTGAAAGCTAATATATTAAAAGAGAGCATGTAACGGTGAACCTGTGTGTATCACAACAGTGGAAAGACTTCAACAAAAAATAATTCAAATAAACAAACAAGAACACCCCACCCACTCCAGCGAAACATAAGCTAGAGAACCCAAATAACCCAAAAAGAAAATACAGCTACAAACACGGAGATGTACACCATAGGGAGGTGACAATGCCTGTAAGAGCAAATCCCGGAGGAAACAGTAACCTTATATTGGTAACAAATATCGAGCAAATGAGCAATATATGAATAGTTAGCATAACACAGGACTATATAATGCATAGTCCAACAATATGAGCCAATGGAGGGTCAACTTAATGGGCCACAATGAAAAAGGTGACCGCAATCAGACATCAGCAAAACACTGGGGACAGGTTACTATGAGTGTGTCCCAGAAGAAGCGGGTCATGAGCCCCCATGAGCCGCTGTACTGGGACTCGCGCCAGATGGAGACTTGCCGGACAAATGTTTTTTACAAAACTTTTCAGTATCTGCAGGGGTGTTGAAGATATATTGTCAGCTGTCTATCTCCACCCTGAGCCCTGCAGGATAAAGCATCCCATATTTTAGGCCCAGCTTTTGAAGAGAGCGTTTAACATCAGTAAATTTATGGCAGGCCTCCTGCACCACCGGATTATAGTCGGGATATAGTGAGATTGGAAACCCTTGATATTGAAGGGATACCCTGTAGCAGGCCATACATAATGCAGTATCACTGTCTCTGAAGTTTAAGAGCCTGGCAATAATTTGCTGGGGTGGCGCCCCTGGAACTGGCCGAGGTCCAAGTGTCCGGTGTGGTCTCTCAATTATAAAGGCATCTGTGAAGGACTTTCTATCAAAGAGTTCCAACAATAATTGTTCCACAAAGGTGTCCATCCGTCCCGTGTTGGCGGATTCCAGAATGCCAGCTATACAAATGTTATTTTGGCGGGGTCTCGCCTCTAGGTCCTCGTTCTTAGCTGCTATAGTTTTGAGGAAACATTCCAAAAGTTCAAGGCGCTTTACTGTATCTGCGTTGCCATCCTTAATTTCCGAGATCCTACACTCAGTATCGTCGAGCCTCACATTATGGCGATCCAGGCGCTCAGACATAGCGTCAAAGCAATGTTCCATAGTGTCAAATTTGGAATCAATGGACTTAAATCCGATCCGCAGCTCTGCCATAATGTGCCATCTGACGGGGGGGTCCTCCATTCCTCGATCTGAGGTACGAGTAGATTCTGAAGGGGAATGTTGGCAGTGTGGGGTCCTAGCAGGCTCAAAGGTAAGCTGTTTTTACTTAGGGTCGACACATCCCATTATGTTATGTGCGCTGTTCCTGTCAGGAAGGTGGTGCCAGAATGTACTGTGGCAATTTAAGTGGAGCAAGAGATAGTTGGGCGCAATCCAGATAGCGGAACCAGCCAGGCATCAGACATGGAGGCAATAAGGGAAAGGGCAGCCAACTACAGCACTGGTAAAAATCAGGTACAGCAGATGGTAGACCTCAGGAGTCAATAAAAGATATGTCTCAAATTGTCGATCTCCAAAGGTTGTTTAGGATGTCTAAAAATGAGCCAGGCCAGCCAACACCTCCGTGAGCGAGAGTATGCACATCAGACAAAGTAATAAGGTTGAGCACTCTAGTTTCAGTCACCAGCACCTGACACCAAAGCTCACATGTGTCGTGCAAATGGGTACATCACCAGCCAGTTGAGCAAGGGAGAAAGCAGGAGAGAGGCAAGGAAGGTCCCAAGGCTGAGCATCAGCAACGCAATGACAACTGGGCAGTCACTGCTGGATTCTGCAGATGAGGTAATAGAATGATGGCAGGGACCAATACAGTAATCATGGTTGCAGCGTTCTGATCAGCAGCGCCACACCCAGAAGCAGTGAAGCACCTTACCTTACCATTAGGTCACCGCCCACTCAGGCAGCACCCAACACTGCAAGACAGGCCATTATGGCAGACAAGCCCAGCCGGGAGCCCAAGCAGAGCAGCAGGTCCGTAGCAGCACAGTGAGGGACCATGCATCTAGATTCCTCTGTGCCGCAGGTCAGGTGAGTGTGTCCGATGCCCAGGCTCTCCGCGGTGAAAGCGGGACCGGCTTGGGGTGACAGCAACATCCGAGGCCCAGCTCTGGACCTCCAGCAGGTTTTCCGGGTGTCAGCACCCGGCACATCGCGACCCTGCCCTTAGGTTCACCAGTGGGCCCTGTCCATGGGGACGGGATCCGATCGCTGTCATCAAGTTCCGATCCTTCTGGCCAGCAGCAGCCAGCAGTGAATCACTCAATATGAGTTGTTTTTCGGGCGATGCTCGGAGAGCTTCAATGCTGTGCGGCCATCTTGGTTGCCGGCTTGGGCACACCCTCGCTGTGATATTCTTAACTGAAATTCTCAAAAGATTGCTTATTGCTATGAATTTTTAATCTTTAATACAATAACCAAATTCATCTAATACCTGCCTGAGTCTCTTATTGAGTCTTGTTGGTTCTTCCATTTAACCTATGCTATTTTACTGCTGACTTAAATGTGGTGTAGGGAGAACCAGGGAGCTCAGTCAGAACATCAATTATTACTTTTTTGTTCTATGTTGCTGTTGCAGAGCTTTTGGTCTGCACGATTCTAGTCCCACTTAACTTCTTCAGGAAGTTGGGTCTTCCCATTGCTATTCTTTATTTCTGAAGAATAGTTTTGAGAGTGCTGTACCTAAATCTGATCTCAAATTTGTTAGTTAGCTGATAATTAATGGTCCTCATTGGACCGCTATCATGGTGTTTTGGCCACCCTAATTTCCACCCCTCCTATCGGCGGAGAAAGATTCATCAGAGGATCAATGCCCCAGTGGTAAATGGAAATGCTGCAGATTGTCTAATCATAAAGGGCCCAGTACGGTTAGAGTAGTAAGGAGAGTCAGTGTATAACAGCATTTTACCACGCTTGTGCTGCATCACAATGTAGTAATAATCCAATATATTATAGAGCTACCTCGTCTATCATTCAATTACTGTACACTTACCTTCAACCCTGTATTGCGCTTGGCTGCCCTTTTGGCAGGGTTTGTGCTATGTAAATACCAGATACATACATCCATGCAGTAATGATTTGATTTGTTTATATGATATTAGGAGAAGAAATGTCAGCGGTCATGGAGGCCATAGCAAGAACAAAAAGTGGAAGTTAGTCTAAAAGTCCTGATTACTTTTTATATACCGTGCTCTTTTCTGACTTCTATCTCCAGTTTGAAGGCCCCACTTTGGCTGTTTTATACGTTCACCTTACAGCAGAATGAGAAATACATAGATTTTGATGTCACTTGGGGATACCACTCCAGGCAAAGAAGTGGCTCTGGGGAAGGGGCATCATGCCCCCCTCCCCTTATACTTATATTTGGCCCCAAGGTATCGGGTCCCCAGTGCCTTTCCTGACTGGAGGAGGGGAGCCCAACTCAGGCCTTCTCTCTGTATTTATTAATTCATTTAATAGAAAATGCCGGAGGACGTTTGCTTTTTTTTTAAAGTCACAATACCGCAGGAGTCCTACAGCGTCACAACATTTTTCTTTTAACAAAATATATTTTTGCCCAAGGGAAGGTGTCGCTCTGGGTCCCTGCCACAAGGTCTAGAGGGACAGAGTATCCATACACTGCCCCTCACTGTATTTTTTCTTTGAAACTCGGACAGGGGACTTAGCCCCCAAGTCCTGTAATGGCTGCCTCCAACATTTTCCTTCATGTTGCAGGCAGCCAATCAGAGCACTCGCCTCCACTGGAGCCTGACTCCTGTGGGAGCGAATCAGTTCAAGGAAAATAAATTCCCAGGGCCAATTAGAATGTTCTATTTTTTAGGATTGGGTTTGAAGGACTCTTGCAAGAGCACCTCGAACTCAACCATCCAGATATACACATACTTTTGGAGCTTAATATCTCCAAACCTACTAAATGCATTTATACCAAATCACAAAAAGCACGCTTTCTGGACCAACCCTCCATGGGCATGCACAGCTGATCATGTGATGTAATAATTTAAAAGGATGTCATTTGATGTAAGGCAGATCTACTGACTTTGACAAACTGTCAGAACACTAAAATGTAGAAAGCAGGCCTAATAAAGGGGTCAGCACATCAACATATGTAAAGCAGACCTATTGTTTTTGTCAAAAAAAATCATCAATAGCTATAGCTAAATGTATTTTTAATACACTCCCAACTTGCAATGTTTAAAAAGTGATTGCCATAAACTATTTTTAATAAAGCCTTCCTAAAAAACATGAACGTTTTTGAGTATTTTTTAAAAAACAATTCAGGTAACAAAATGCAGCCCTAAAATCCTCCACAAGGGGGCCCTGCGCTCCACCTGAACAGCATTCAGGTGCAGCTTGGAATGCTTTAAAAAAAAAATATGGTCATGTATTTAATGACCGAGGAGACTTGTGTTTTTTTAGTGTAGCTGAGGGTCTGCTGCACTCCCTGCAGCCCCCCCCCCCTAGAACATTACAAAGACCTTCTAGGGGCACCACAAGGAAGAAAAAATATTTTTCAATGTTCTAGGGCATTATGGGCAATCTTTGCAGGAGCAGTCATTAATAAGAGCGGCTCCTGCTGCTCAATTGTTATTCAATTTTGCTTTTTTTTTTTTTTTTTTAAATGAGTGTCCCGGTGCTCTCCAGGGGCACCCACAACATCTTTATCTTTTGGGGGCCATGGGGTGAGCCAAGAAGTGGCAGAGGGAGCCAGCATTCTATTTTTCAAAGTGGGTGCCCTGGTGCCCACCTGGGACACCCACATGCCTTCTATTTGCTGAGGGCTGCGGGGAGGGGGCATAGCCCCTGCTGGCTTGCCTGGCAGGAGCAGGACACTTTTTATTTTGTAGTGGGCACCTCAGTACCCACCTGGGGCACCCACATGCCTTCAATTCGTTGGGGGCTGCAGGGAGAGCCCCAGGGCCCCCATGGCCCCTGTCGGCTAACATGGTGGGAGCCAGATACTTTTTATTTTGTAGTGGGTATCACCCACATAACTTCCATTCAATGAGAGAGCAGGGGTAGCCCAATGCCCCCACGGCCCGAGCCGGCTCCCCAGCTAGCACCCATTGTGGTGCAGGCTGGAGCCGGTTCAGTAACTTTGCTCCTGCTCAGACATTTGCTGCCCTAGGTAATGTTGAAGGATATATAGTCTTCTATGTTATGTAGAAATTGTCATGCTGACTCAATTCTGTCTAATAAGGCTGCTTAAAAAAGTTACTATCTACTATGTAGAATCTTGCGCCTGTTGAAAACTTTTTTTGCAAAACCAAAAAACTTGAGTGGAACATAATGAACAAATGTCAACTGTCACCTCCACCCAGTTTCTCTTGAGTACAAAGATGTATAAGGTGTTCAATACTGCTACACTCCTATGGTGCAATAGGAGCACATGTGATTTAAAAACACTTACACCCATTAGTTGGAACCAGGATTTCCAAAGTAATATGGTACTTACCTGCCACTATGTAAATTATGAAATAAACTAGCACACTCATTGGATGATGTCATTAGTGATGTCATTTGAGGTATAATCAATGATGTCATAAATGATGTCATAGAACATGTCATGATTGATGTCATATGTGAAGTCATAAGCAGTGAATGGTGGGGGCGCAAGTTATAGTTAGTGCTGCTAACTAGAGCTGGTGAATTTCTGTGTTTTTTTTAGTTTAAAACGTTGATGTCATTTTCACGTTACTTTAACCTTTGTTTTTTTCACTGAATTTGTATTTTTTTAACGTAAAGTAATACTTAATTACTACACATAAATGCAGCCCCCTGCTGCGCATGGCCTTCGGCAACATGGCCACCTTTCCTGAGCCTATTTGGACCCTGGGGACCCCATCTCCTGGGGCCTTGCATTCTTGTGAGGAAGAGGGGGGCACCCAGCCCCCCTCCCCGGACCTATTTACCCATCCCCCAGGGCACTCAAACATAAAGGTGGATGACCTAGTGCCCACCCAGGGCACCCACCATAGTCTCATTGGGGGATGCGGGGGAGCCCCAGGACCCTGGAACCCCAGCCGGCACCCCAGACACAGCTGTACCCAGCATTGCTCCTGCCTGCAGGGAGCAGCTCCTAATGCTGCTCCCTGTAGGTAGGATCAATATTTTCATCTGTTTCCCTGCCATCTTCAGTGCGGGCAGGGAAACAGATGAAAAGTTTGCTCCCAACTGACAGCAGCATTCTTGAAGCTCCCACGCACTAGGAGTGGACTTGATGTTCGCTCTCGTTTGGCAGGAGAATCAAAAATGCTCCTGCCAAGCGACAGCCAACAGAGGTTTTCCTTCCTGTGCCCTCCAGACACGGAAACCGCTATGTCCAGGAGGTGGGCTCTCCAGAACATGCCATCTGAGCCGGCCCTCAGGTATGGCGTCACTGGGCCATTAATTGCTCGGGAAGGAGGGCTGCATGGCCCCCCTTCCTTAAAGTAATCACACGCTCCGGGGGTGGTTTCCCCTGGCGCCTTTAGAGGCTTAGGGAGAGGGGCCACATGGCCCCCTTCCCATTTTACCAAATTTGGGCCCCGTGGGTGGGCTCACCAGGGCCTGTCATGGCTGCGCAGCCCCCTCCCCATAGAAAGTATATTCAGCCTTGGGGATGTACTTCCTGGGGCCTCTTGAGGCTCGGGGAGGGGAGAAGCACATCCCCCCTCCCCATACAGAACATGTTGGGAAATATCCAGGGCCTCTGATGGCTCAGGGAGGGGGGCCACACATCCCCCCTCTCCGTACATACAATGTTCAGTCCCGGGGTGGGCTCCTGGGGGCCTTTGATGGCTCAGAGAGGGGGGGCGCATGTCCCTCTCCCCATAAAAAATGTTTTTGGCCCACGGGGTGGACTTCCTGGGGCCTATGGATTCTTGGAGAGGGGATCCACGCAGCCTGATCCCCATTTTGACTACAGGGGTGGGCTCCCCGGACGTGTAGTTTATAAATGCAGCCCGCACGCAATTTATTTTCGATCCCGCAACTGTTTCGCGGGCGAGCAGCATAATTTTCCATATTTTTTATTTTTTGGGTGCCGGGGGGGTCTCCTTAGATCCCCCAATGTGGCCTAGGGGTTCAAGGTAACCCAACCCTGCCCCCATCTTTATTTTTTCATAACTGCAGGACAGGGGACTAAATTCCTGAGTCCTGTAATGGCTGGCAGCACAATTTTTCTCATGTTGCTGGCAGCCAATCAGAGCACTCGTGGGAGTCTGAGTCCCAGAGGAGCGAGTTGGCCCAAGGGAAATAAAGCTCCCTAGGCCAATCAGAATGCTCAGTTTTTAAATTGCCAACCCAACTGCCTAAATAATGAATATACAATTATTTTTTTACTCTAAATTTCACAAAATCTATTGAACGAATTTACCCAAAATCACAAAAAGCACAATCTGCGGACCAAGATCTAGATGTCCATATTGGTGCAATTACGTTCAGCAGTTTTTGCTGTAGCCCATCTCAAAAAAGTGTATACAAAATGCATGGGGATTTTGCGTTATTGGGCCCCCCTTTTACTTCTTGGCCTCTGCTTCATGGATCACCCCTAAACTTTCCAGGAAGTAGCTGAGGTGGATGAACATTTTTGAGGGAAATGTTTTGTGAAGATTCGTCAAACAGGGCCAAAGTTATTAGCAAACCAATAAACGTTCTATCTATGGAAAAGCAGACCTAACTACAACTATAATATATATCACCTTGTGGCAGTAACCACTGGGTAGTTATAGTTATTATCGTGTTTCTATATGAAATGCATTTTTTGTGTTACTAATAACTTTGGCGCCGTTTCACGAATCTCCACAAAACGTTCCAAAAAAGTGCTACTTTTTGACTAGTTTGTGCATGGAAAGCTACTGGGTGATCTAACAGGAGGGTCCCAAAACACGTTGTCCCTTTCATAGGAACTTAAGAAAAAAGCTTCAGCCTATAAGCTGAACAGATTTACACCAAATTTGTCAGAAAGCTAGATCTTGGTCCAGAAAGAGTGCTTTTTGTGATTTGGTGTAAGTCCGTATAGTAGTTTTTGAGCAATTAATGTTCAAAAACCTGGTATATCTAGGGATGCAGATCCCACACATCTCCTGTGGGGCTCCCACTCTTCTTTATTACAAACCCTCCCGGGGTTGGCCAGGGCCTGGGAGGATGAGGTGTTCCCCCTCCCCAGGCCTCGGGGACCCCATCCCTCGTGGCCTGAACTATTTTTGAGAGGAGGGTGGCTTGCGGCCCCCCTTTCCCGATCCGCTTTTGTCCCCGGGGACCCCTCCCCACGGTCCGAAGTCTGTTGAAGGGGAGGGGTGCCGCAGCCTCCCTCCCTGAGCCATTAATGATCCTGAGGAGCCCATCCCCCGGAGCTGGATCACTAGCTATTTCCCGAGGAGCCCACCCCTGGGACATAGTGGTTCCCTCAGTGATATGGGAAGGGAAACAGATCAAACTGTTGTCCCACGTGGAGGGAGAAGCATAAGTAGCTGCTCCCTGCAGGTGGGAAAAATGCCAGCTACCACTACATGCATGGAGCTGGCTGGGGGCACGGGGGCCTTAGAGCTACATGGGTACCCAACCTTATGAAATGCAGGCCTTGGGGAGTGGGGTGCGAGGGGCCAATAACTCCTCAGAGAGGGGAGCCACATGTCCCACTCTCCTTTATTTTCAGCAGTGGCCCTGCAGGATGGGGCCCCAAGGGCCTAGTAAGACTCGGGGAGGGGGCCACTTGGCCTCTCTCCCCTTTATTTGAAAAAAAATAGCCCTGAAGGATGAGGTCCCCAGGGCTCAATAAGGCTCAAGGAGGGGGAACACGTGGCTCCGCTCCCCCATACTAAAAAGAAAAAGCCATGGTCTCCAGAGCCTAATAAGGCTCATGGAGGGGGGCCAGACACCCCCTCCCCTTTAAAATAAATAAGGCCCTGGGTAATGGGTCCCCAGGGCCTAATGAGGCTTGGGGAGGGGGCCATGCAGCCCTCTTCCCCTTTAAAATATATATGGCCCTGAGCAATGAGATCCCCAGGGCCAAATTAGGTTTGGGGAGGTGGGCCACGCAGCCCACTCCCATTTTTTTAAAAAAAGGACCTGGGGATGGGGCCCCAGGGCCAGTCCCTGTGACCAACCACCCGCCGCTCATGGCCAAAGGCTGTGTGCAGTGTGGGGTTGGCTGCCTTTGGGAGAGTTGGCCAAAGGGCCTGTCCACAGGCCAGGCCTTTTGGCCAACTCCCCACCGCACATGGCAAGAGGCCGTGCGCAGCGTGGGGTTGGCTCAGCTGCATGCAGGGGGTTGGCTGCAGGGCCTGTCCGCAGGCCACGCTCTGTGTAATTAAATGTTACTTTCCTTTAAAAAAAAACCCTAGGAATTTACTGAAAAAACAAAGGTTAAAGTAGCTTTATAGTTAGGTGAAATGTTCAGAAACAACGTAACATTTTAAACTCTAAAAACCACTGAAATTCACCAGTTATAGTTATCTCAAGTAACTATAACTCATGCCCCTACGTAACTATAACTCACACCCTCGCCATGCACTGCTTCTTACCCCACATTACATCATTATGACGTCTTCTATGACACTATTGATAATATCACTACAACCTTTGCAGTGAAATTATTGATGGGAAAACTGTGCACGGCGGGGGCTCGAGTTTACAAGTGTTTACAATTTTGTTATTACGGCCCCCCTTGCCGAGCCAGATATGGGCCCTAGGGACCCCATCCTCCAGGGCCAAGTGTATTAAAAAAGGGAAAGGGGTGCACTGCCCTCCTCTCCAAGCCTTAAGAGGCCTTGGGAACCCTATCCCACGGGCCAAAATAAATGGAAATAGGGAAAGGGGACACGATCCCCACTCCCTGAGCCTGTAGTGGCCCCGGGGACATCATCCCCAGGGCCAAACAAATTACTTTTAGGGGAGGAGGGTGCATGGCCCTCCTTCATGAACCCAAATGGGACCCGGGGACCCCACCCCCAGTAGCTAGAGGGGAAGGGGAGTGTAGCTCTCCTCCCCAAGCCTCTATGACTCCCGGGGCCCTAAACTCCAGGACTTATTTAAATGTAATGAGGAAGCACATGGCCCCCTCCCTGAGCCAATTGTGGCCTTGGGGACCCCATACCCTGGGGCCTAAACATATATTTATAGGGGAGTGATGTATGCCCCCCTCCCCAAACCAATATTGGCCCCAACGATACCATCCCCCAGGGCGACCCCCCTCCCTGAGCCTTACAAGTCCCTCATCCCCAGCTGCCATCTCTTCACCTGTGTCCCAGGGAGACCACCTGAGGGAAACAGTGGTTTTACCTGCCCGCCCTCCTGCTTTGAAAATGCTTCTGCCTGGTGAGAGCACACTTCTGTTTCCCTGCCCGCATTCTTGTGAGCTAGGAAACTCTGATTGCTCCTGCCTGGTGCGAACAAGCAGAAGCGGCTGCTCCTGCCTGGTGGGAGCAATGTCATCTCCCATGTGGGAGCAGGCTGTGGCACGGAGGCCCTGATGCTACCCCAGCAGTCCTCATCATTATGTTTTGTCGGTGCTCCTGGTGGGCACCAGGGAACCCCCTTAAATGGAAAAGACCCCGGGATATGGGGTTCCCAGGACCTCTTAAGGCTTAGGAAGGGGGCCACACCCCTCCACTCCCCTATAACTAATTACTGGCCCCGGGAGATAGGATACCCAGGGCCTATTTGGGCTCAGTGAGGGTAGGGCATGCACCTTCATCCCTAATATTATTATAGCTGGCCGTGGGGGAGGGGCTCTTAAGGTTCGGGAAGGGGGCATTGTGCCCTCCCTTCATTACGATTAAAGTATTCCCTGTGGGGGAAAAACAAAGGTTAAAGTGACTTTATAGTTACTGTGAAGATTTCAGTGACAATGTAACATTTTGAACTAAAAAAACACAGAGATTTACCAGCTATAGTTAGCAGAGCTAACTATAACTTGCGCCCCGCCATACACTGCTTAAGACCTCACATATTACATCACTCATGACCTGTTCTATGACATCATTTATGGCATCACAGATGCCATCTCAAATGACATAATTGATGACATCACTGATGACATCAGCCAAGCTACTTTTGTACACTTTACTCTATAAAGGAGTATGGTATTAGATGTATGAAAGTAAATACCAAATAGCTCAGAATATTATAACCTATCATTAATGCCATCACGCATACAACGCCCTTAGGTGAAGCAAGCTTCTGTTATGTACAACATTGATTAGTAGAGCATTCAACTCACTGGAATGTGCATTGATTTATAGATTGCTCACATTGCGGAATCAGCGTTGTCGCGTTATGGCCGGGTAGGATTTGTTTTACCTCTATTGGGCATTTTAACATTTGCACGAGCATGCATTGAGGTCACACAGTGGTAGTTGTTTTGCTTTGGTGGTTTCGTCACATGTGTAACAGTGATACTGTTGGCAATTAGGGTGGATATGGTAATAATAGTGCAGATAGTTCTCTCCAGTAACATCTGGAAGTAGCAGACAAGAACACGAAGGTGAGAACACTTTGAGCAACAGCATGTACAAACACAGCAAATTGACGGGCTTTGGGCAGGCCTTTTCTGTTTCTACGCTTTTTGTTTTTCTGTTTCATCATCATTGAATACATTTGTTATTTTTAGAGTTCCCCTGATGAAGGGATTCCCCGAAATGCACATTGGACATAAAACAATGAGTGTAGCACTGTTTTGCAATGAGATGTGCATATTGTAATATGAACATTTTATTATAACATCATAATGTTGATGTTTGATTGATGCAATATGAGCCATAAGTAATGGCAATTATAGTTTATGTTACTAAGAAAGAGAAATAAATGCTTGAAACAACACTTTGAAGCTTGATAAATGTTAAATATATCATTATATGAACCTTAGGGTCTTGGGTTGTGCACCTTGCAGGGGTGGACAATTTCTGTGCGCCCCATTTCGTACAACATTGATGCTGTACCATACACTTCATGGGTAGTTGAGCTCATGTTGACAATCAACCACACAGATGTGTAAGTATAAACTCCCAAGGCCTGAAGGTGCTGAAGGTCATACTACCTATAGTCGTCATACTCTGCTGAAAACTTTGTAGATTCATCACCTTCGGTGGCTAATCAAGAACATAAACATGTAGAAGTACCTGGGGCACACAGTCACCTGTCCTATGTACAAGTTGTCATGCTGAAACAATTCCCTCAAAATACTCAAAGCTGCTTACAATACTTAGTATCAACAACATAGAATCTTTGCCCTATTGGAAACTTTGTTTGCAAAACCAAAAATCGTGTGTCCAACATACTGGACACAAGTCATCAACTGTCACCTGCACACAGCGTTAGTCCTGTACATAAACATTTCTAACATGTTCAATACCGCTACACACCTATAACGCATTAGGAGCACAAGCATTTTCTAAATAGTAAAACTCATTAGCAGGAACAAGGCTGTACAAAATTAGGTAGAGAATTAGGATGATACTTACCTGCCACTAGGTAAAGTATAAAACAAACTAACACACTTATTGGTTGATGTCATCAGTGATGTCATCAATGATGTAAATGAGGTGTCATCAGTGATGTGTCAAATAATGTCATAGAACATGTCATGAGTGATGTAATGCGAGGTCATAAGCAGTGCATGGCGGGGGCGCGAGTTATATTGAGCTTTTCTAACCCAAACTGGTGAATTTCTGTGTTTTTTTAGTTTAAAACATTGTCACTGAAATTTTCGCTTAACTATAAAGTCACTTTAACCTTTGGTTTTTCAGTGAATTTCTAGTTTTTTTTAAATGAAAATAAATGTTTTATTACCATATGTAAAGTTTAATCGCACTGCAGCCAAGATTCCACCAGTCAACCGCAGAGCGTGGGGGGAGCAGGCAATTCTTTTGTTTTTAAATATTGAGAAAGGGGGCACACAGCCCCCATCCCCACACCTTTAGGACACTGGGAGTGTAGCCCCCCTGCCCAAGCCTCTACCGGCCCGGGGGACCCCACACCCCAGGACTTTTTTTAATTAATGTGCCCTCCTCCCTCACCCAATAGTGGCCCGGGGACCCAATACACTGGGGGCCTAAACATATATTTAAAGGGGAAGGGGCCACATGGCTCTCCTCCCCAAGCCAATATTGGCCCATCAGGCATCATGCTCCTGGACCTTCTTTTTTAATAAATGGGATGGGGCATGTAGCCCCCCCCTTCCCTGAGCCACTCTTGGCCATGGGGACCCCATTCTCGTGGCCACACTTTTTAATTAAAGAGGAGGGGGTGGGCAGCCCCCCTACCTGAGCCATTATAGGCCAAAGGTTTATAATGGGCCTTCTTTTTTAATAAAGCGGAGGGGGCTAAGACCCAGGGGACCCTATCTCTTGGGGCCTACATTTTTAAAAAGGAGAGGGGGCGCACAGCCCCACTCCCCAAGCCTCTAGTAGCCCCAGGCACCCCATCCCTCGTTGCCTTTTCTATAGTAAGTTGGTACCCCAGGGCCCAACCCGGGCACCCACAAAACATAATGTAGTGGACCACGAGACTAGCCCAAGGTCTCCCAAAATCCCTGCTGCTGCGGTCCTGTATGCATCGAGAGCCAGCTTTGCTCCCACCCGGAGGGTTCAGCTTTTTCTGCTTGCTCCCTATCGGCAGGAGAAATCTTTGAGTTTCACTGCCCCCAAGAGAAAGGGAAGAGAAAAAAATATCTGCCACCACCAGTGGGAGCATTTGTACAGCTCCTACCAGGTGGGAGCAGACAGGTCCCTGGCTGCACTCCTGTGGACAAGGCAACTGTGTCCAGGGAGTGGGCTCCCCAGGGCAAGGTTAAGGCCCCAGGGATGGGGTTAATTCTTCTTGAACATTAGAGACCGTCCTATCAGGTAAAAGAAGGGTGTTAGCCACATACAAAGCCCTCAAGTCTGAGACTCTCCTATAAGAAAGTATAACTAACAACATCAAAAAATCCCATGACAACTGCTTTAAGGTCATTTAATTTTTATATGGCTATTTTTTTATCAACTGTAACTGGACATTCCTAAAACAGAATATTTAACTTTCAGTGGTGTCTTCAAACAAGTACTTTTCATCACAAAGCAAAAGACACCGTCTGCTGATACTGCATCCACCAAATCATGCTGTGCTGCAATTTCTGATGTGTAACAGTCAATTATATAGAAGCTTAATCCTCCATTGTACAAAAGCAACAGAAATAATTTACAAACTGCTTTTCAGGTATTGCCTTTGGAATGTAATCCTATTACAGGCACCAGCTACTCCAAGCTTCCCAAGCTAGCTTGTACTTCCTCCTTGTTCCTGTCACCTACGCTTCTTTGACCAAATCTGAAGCTTCTTTGTCTGTGCTCTGGATTGCCAGAGACCACTGAAACCTTACAAGCAACTTAACTAAGGGCCTTATTTAGAGTTTGGCAGACAGGTTACACCACCGCCAACATGATGGATCTCATCTCTGCCTTATTACAAGTCCATTATATCCTATGGGACTTGTAATCAGGCAGCATTCCCATTCACCAAACTCTAAATAAGGCCCCAAGTTGTGGAAATTCCATTCCACATCTTTCACAATTACTGGATTATTATGCAACAGGAGGCAAATCTCTATGCACATTTCTAACAAACCCTGGGCTGGCAGCCATGTCTGGGCTTGTAGCCCAGGAACTACTAACACTAGACAAACTATATTCCTTACTACAGAAAAAAGGCGGCAAATTATAGGCTCCTCTCTCTTGCTTTCAATGAAGAGAATAATCTACAGCCTTTGCTTCTGGATCTGGTCTCCAACTGTAAAACCTTGCTAACTGTTCTGTCTCCCTTGAGACAAATAGATCCACCACTAAAGGCCCCGTCTCTCCTAAGTGGACACAACATTTCCTTGCCTAACCCTAATTTGTTCAAATATTTCAGATATCTTGAATTCCCATCTACGTTGACATTCAGCTGGCTTGGAACATACTCTGCTCTAACCGACACTGGTTGATCTAAACACAAATTCCAAACTCTTTCGCTAACTCTGACAATTTCCTTGATCAAGTGCCTCCCATGTGATTGATATAACTGACCTCAGAAACACTGTTGATCCTTCACAATACTGCTGGTCCATCCTTCACCAAGCTTCTGATTGTGAAAGAACCTACTAACAGCTCCAGACAATTTATATGTAAGGACCTTTTCTGCATCATCCCCTTCCCTCGTCATCACAGCACCATGCTTTGCACCCTATCCTAAAAGACTGGCATCTGATTCTGCAACCACTTCCACCTTTTCCAAAATATGCTGTCCCGTTTGAGGTTTCCATATTCCTTATCCTCCATAGAATGTCCTGTCTCACCTCTGAGTCCAAATAAACCTGATATTGATACCAAAACCCTTTCTTGAGGGACCTCCCCTTCAACCTCCGTAAGGCATGATAAAGCAAAAGACCTGGAAATATAGAAGAACTGCAGATGTGAATAATCCTATGATACCTGCCAAAGTTCACAAAGAAAAAGACTTCGTTCCTAATAATTGTTGTAATTTCTTTGTAAAATATTTCATCTTTTTTAATGAAGGGAAAAAAGCAAAGATCTTTCTGTATCTAAAACCTTAGAACTGCATGGTCCTCACTGAAAATATTTCCGATTTCTGCCTGTTCAGCAGGTAACCTACATTCTCTAATAAGGCCAAGGCATCTTCAAATTCAGCATTAAGGGGTCGATTACGATAGCGGTCGGAAAAACATACCGACCGCCATGGTAGCGGCAAAAAACCGCCCGCATGGCCAACGGGAAAAACGCCGGATACATTACGATGAACCGGCACAATAATCCGTCCGCGGCGGCGGGAGACAACGAAAAACCGCCCGCACTCGCCGGACCAGCTGAAAATCCGACCGCAACGGCCAGATACTCAGCGGAAAAGCCAAGAACCGCCGCCATGCACACGGAGTAACCGCCCGTGACATTATGACATCCCCGCTACCACCATGGTACCTACCTATGAATCCGACCGCATCGTGCGCGAACAGTGATGAATCCGATAGGCGGCGGAAGGACTGCAGCATAGCCACCGCTGCCGAGGAACCGCTGCGGAGGATCCGCAAAAAAATGGCGGACGTAGAAAAACACGAAAAAAAATACAAACAATGCACACACTGAAGTAGACCTGTCCCAATACAAACCAAAAGTGCCCAATGACAACAGCCCCAGAAATGTCAAAATAACCAATCACAGGACAACACACACAACACACCTGACAGCAACATACCAGCTTGCCACACCCCCCATAGCCGAGCATAAAACCAGCCCCTCCCTGACCACAATCCTTTGCTACACTCCACAACTGAAGGTCCCAACCCCAGAGAACAAAGGAGAGGCAAACCTGCACACAGCACCACCACAACACACACACCACCTACACCACCCACAACACCCACAACACCCACACAACTGCACCACAGAACATCTGCACAGCACACACCATGGCACCACACAAAATGCCAAAATTCACTGATGCAGAGCTTGCAGTCATGGTAGATGAGATAATAAGAGTTGAACCACAACTCTATGGCAACATGGTCCAACACACCCCATTAGCCACAAGAACCCAAATGTGGGTGAGGATAGTCAATAAGGTCAATGCAGTAGGGACCACCCCCGCAACAAGCAGGAAATACAGAAGCGGTGGCATGACCTGAAGACCGTGGTGAAGAGGAAGAGGGCCAAGAACCGTCAGCTGGCTGACGGGACTGGTGGAGGCACTCCCATCCCACCCAAACCATACAGTCCGTGGGAGGAGAAGGTCCTTGGAATCCTACATCCAGAGAGTCTTGAAGGAATCCGCGGGGGACTGGAAGCTGGTAAGTACAAACCAATGTATATCATCACATTGCCATATACCGTCTTGCACAAATTCAAACCTACAACCCCTAGGCCAAAGGACATTCGTCTGACCCACAATACCCAAAACAGGTCACACAGATGTAACCACCACTCAACCTGAAAAAGCACAAAGCTAAACAAAACCAACTGGGATGCATGTGAACAGACAAAAAGCACTACAACACACACCAGGCCCCCATCTCCCACCCCTCAGCAGGATGGAGCACCACACCCAGAAGCATGTGTCAGCCATTGAACGCTCCCCCACCACCTAACAGGTAGGTAGCCATCTTCACAGGGATGGGGAATGTGTATCTGGAGGCAGCACTACAACTCCCAAAAGGCCCCCCTCTCCCACCCCTCAGCAGGATGGAGCACTCCACCCAGAAGCATGTGTCAGCCATTGAACGCTCCCCCACCACCTAACAGGTAGGTAGCCATCTTCACAGGGATGGGGAATGTGTATCTGGAGGCAGCACTACAACTCCCAACAGGCCCCCTCTCACACCCCTCAGCAGGATGGAGCACCCCACCGAGAAGCATGTGTCAGCCATTGAACGCTCCCCCACCACCTAACAGGTAGGTAGCCATCTTCACAGGGATGGGGAATGTGTATCTGGAGGCAGCACTACAACTCCCAACAGGCCCCCTCTCCCACCCCTCAGCAGGATGGAGCACCCCACCCAGAAGCATGTGTCAGCCATTGAACGCTCCCCCACCACCTAACAGGTAGGTAGCCATCTTCACAGGGATGGGGAATGTGTATCTGGAGGCAGCACTACAACTCCCAACAGGTCCCCCTCTCACACCCCTCAGCAGGATGGAGCACCCCACCCAGAAGCATGTGTCAGCCATTGAACGCTCCCCCACCACCTAACAGGTAGGTAGCCATCTTCACAGGGTTGGGGAATGTGTATCTGGAGGCAGCACTACAACTCCCAACAGGCCCCCCTCTCACACCCCTCAGCAGGTTGGAGCACCCCACCCAGAAGCATGTGTCTGTAAGTAAAAACCAAAGTGACACTGCACAGGTAATCAGACAGTGCATGCACACCACCATCACTCAAGAAAAGCATTGAGAGACATGACAACATGAGGCTCTACTTCACACAAAAATAGAAAAGAAAAGCACAGCCATTGACAGGATGCAGACAGCTCAGCGTACGTAACTGTGACAGAAAAAGAACTGTGACTCTCAACAAATATGTCCAAGCAAACGGGCCTCTGACATGCATCACCCAGACTTCCCTCTGTAGCGTACATGGGTGCTGATCATGAAGGACCATGGGAAAACCAAACTAGCATGGTCTGCTGTATAAAGAAATACAAGCACAGGACATGTCAACGGTATGCATGTGATGACAATGGCTAGTCCATGCACACAGGTAATGTCTGCCAGGCAGAGTGATCAGCAAAGATGCTGAACATCAACTTGTAGTCATGCCAGTTGTCAGATGACAACCTCACATTGAAATCACCAATACTAGACGTGTGGCATGCTAACCAATCACAGGTCACACCATTGTGAAATGATGAATGTAACTCCACTTCATGGCATGAGGCACATCACTGTGCAGACATACAATGTGTGAAAAAGGCAACTGTGTGTAGCATAACATGTAAATAAGAGACATCAAACACAGCAACCCTGAGGTGTGTAAGGCAATTACCATCTACTTCCTGTCCCACAGGTGACCAACAACTGACTGCAGAGGACGACAACCTCAACCAGCACAGCCAGTCACCAGCTCCCGAACATCTCCCCTCGGATGCAGACTCCCTGGATAATGATGAGGAGGAGGACCAACCCGGACCATCTGGTGTGGCAGGGCGTAATGTGTCCCAGGACCCCACAGCCCCACCACCCTCAGCAACAACATCAACGCAGAGCCCTGCTGCAACGACCTGTGCCACCACCACCTCCACCACCACTACCACTACCACTGCTGCCTGCAACACTCACCCTGCTCCACAGGCCAACCAGACCACAACAACTGCGGAGGTACGGGAGAGTAGGCCGGTGCCCACAGGAGGGAGGCAACAGGGCCGTGACAGCAGGCCAGGCTGACCCAAAGGGAAGAAGACCCTGGCACTGAATCACTGGCACACATTCACAGAGCTGTGGGGGCCTATGAACACGCCCAGGGACAGTTGAGGCAGGCTCAGCAGGATGCCCGTGAGCAACAACAGATGCTGCGCTCAATTGACAACCGCATGGGCCAACTCGTGGCCTGCATGGGCCAAATCAGGGACCTCCTGGGCCAGCTAGTGGGGGTCCTCAGGGACAGGCATGCGGCACCGCCAACACCTACAGCTCCCTCCGTTGTGATGCAGGATGACAGACCCCCATCCTCCCCTGCGTCCAGCGAGCATGGGGACTCATCAGACACCACTGGCCATGCACCTGTGTCCCCCCCTGCCAAAAGAGCAAGGGGCCGCCCGAAAAAATCATTGGGAGCATCCCGTGGCAAAGCACCTTGCAAAAGCCAGTCAAGGAGTCAGCCATGATGGCACCCCTCTTCACCCTGCTGTGTACCCTGCAGACTGTCCCCACACACAATGCCGTGGGAATGGCAAATTACTGTTGGACTGTGTTACCATACTGATCTAGTGTATACTCTATTGTCTCATCTACCATCACTGACAAATCTGTTATTCACCATTCACAAATCTGTAAATATCCACATCTACATCACATGTATCCACTGTAAATAAACACTAATAACGCACCAATGTAGTTGTCACTGTTCCATGTTCATCACAGTATGTTAACTCACACCCATGATTACAATGTCACAGGAGCAGGGATATTCCGCAGGCAAGTAGAGGCTGAAGGGACCTAGGAAAACACAACAGAACATCAGTTGCTACTCAGGTGGTGGACTAACAACCATCACACAACACAGCACATCAAGGTACGACAATCTGCACATGTCACAAGGAGCAACTGTACCAACATAGACATCAAGTAGCTGTGTCAAAAGATCCCTTACCATACACATCTGCAGCCAGCACTGACTGCAACATGCTGTAGTCACAAAACTCACATACACATATTCACCAAGCACAACATCATCAGACAACAGCCAGTATTGACATTGCCACTGACCATCAAGTGAAGTAGTTGTTGATGAGCTGCTGACGCTGTCCAACACCTTCCTCCTCTCCACTATCCTCGTCACTTGACGTTTGGGTGTTTGCAGGTGGGGGCTGTGGCTGGTCATCATCATCCTGGATTAAGGGGATCCCCTTCCGCACGGCCAGGTTGTGTAGCATGCAGCATGCTACCACTATCTGACACACCTTGACGGGTGAGTACTGCAGAGCCCCTCCGGTCTTGTCGAGGCATCGAAAACGCGATTTCAGGAGTCCAAATGTTCGCTCAATGACCCGACGTGTCCTCCCATGGGCATTGTTGTAGCGCACTTCAGCTGGTGTCCTGGGATTGCGAAGTGGACTCAGCAACCAAGGTCCGTTGGGATATGCAGAGTCACCTAAGTGTGAAAGACACATACAGATTGAGTGTCTGACATGTGTCCGAGGACAGCATGGCACACAAACAGCACACGACTCGACCCTTTGTACTCACCCACAATCCATGCCCGCTCCGGCGCCAGATTGGCCATCAGCTGTGGTAAAATGCTGTTGCGCATTATGTGTGAATCGTGGGCTGATCCTGGAAACTTTGCACAAACGTGTGAGATGACCATATCTGCCTGGCACACCACCTGCACATTGATGGAATGATAATGTTTCCTATTTCGGTAAATATGCTCCCGTGCTTGGGGTGGAATCAGGGAAACATGTGTGCCATCTATTGCACCAACTACATTAGGAACGTGTCCAAGTGCATAAAATTCGCCCTTCACATCCGCCAACTCATGCCGCCTGGGGAAATGTATGAATTGGTCCCTGTGTTGCATCATAGCCAACAGGACATCACGTAGCACCATGCTGAATGTTGGTTGGGACATCCCCCTGCAATGCCCACAGTTTGCTGGAAGGATCCCGTAGCCACGAAATGTAGGAATGCCATCACCTTTGCCGTTGCCGTGAGTGCTGTTGGGTATGTCCTGTGTGGAAGCAGGTGTGGCTCCAATATTGCACAGAGTTCCAGGAGGTTTGTCCGATCCAGACGGAATCGCCTTATGATGTCAGTATCCTCCATGTTAGCCAGCAGGGTGAAGGTACGAAACACATTAGGTCGCCTCCTAGGTGAGATGAAAGGGGACACGTCATAGCAACATAAATTAGGATGTGCACAAATTCATAAAGTCTGTCCTGTCACGGCGCTAACATTGACTGTCATCCCTGAAAGCACACAGTGCAATTCAGTGTTATCCCAACATGAGACAGATTAATTGTACAACTGTCATGGATGTGCACAGTCAGTAGACACAATACGAACACTGTCTATGTGAATGCCAAGAGTCACATATCGAGCTGAGGTGGACTCAGCCTTGGGTGTACATGACACAGGACATGTGTGAAGCAGAGACACTGCTGGCTTCCACGTTGCTGCTGTACCTGCCACACCTCCTTGGCCAATAATTGCAGGGGACACATCAACAACACAATGTGGATAGATCATTGGGATTGTCTTTGTACTCAGTGCCACTTCGAACACACTCAAATTCAATGACATTCACATCCCAAACCCATACATGTGCCAATGTCATCAGTACACAGGCCATATCTGCTGCTGACTTGAATACAAAGTCGGACAGTGACAGATGATGTCACGCCTGTGCAGAGTATGTGTACCACTGTAACAGGCCACCATTACCCCACTGCCCAATACTCTCTACAAGCACACAGATAGCCAATGTGGCACACATTAACAATAGATGAGGGACGTGATCAGCAGGGCCTGTATGCACCCTTAATCTTCCCCCATTTTGGACATTTACATGCAGCATCAAGGAGGGACTGCCCAAGGACACATGTGCACCACAACACATACCATGGTGATACACATCCAGCTGTTTCAAGACACAACAGTGCCACAACACAAACATACAACACTACATGGACAATGCCAAGCCAGTATGCCAACAAGTCTACGCATGAACAGACTGTATGCATGACATATGGACAACTGGCTCAGACACCTGACACCAGTGGATGTAATTTTACACCACATGTCCCAAAGGACATGCATCCTGACCCTCATTCCACACAGGCTGTCAGGCCCAACACAGCATACAATCAATATCCCACATCTAACAAACATGCTGGCTGTGCATGAGTAGTGGGACACTGGTACCTCACATTGACCAAATGTCAACAGTCAAGGTACATCTCACCTGTCTTGGGTGCCCACTCCATCCTGATACACCAGCAGATGTGATCCACCCACACAGTGCTGGAATAGATGGTGAGCAAGGATGGCTAGCACCCCATAGCATGCACATACACTAGTGTTGGTGGCAACACACTGCACACGTGTGCCACTTGTGCTGACCATCCAACATTGCAGACAATTCCCGCTAATCAGTGCACACACATTGCACAGGCAAAACTGAACAACCATAGCCTGTGGACAAATGTTGCATACTATATTCCATACAGTTAGCACAATCCACAACCGTGCATGCAGTCCAACTGCCAACGCAACATTCCTGATGTGAACAATGGACATGCACTGGTGGCAGGTGAGTAGCACCGGAACACAGCACAACACTCAAAAACATAGTTTAGCTAAGCACCATTGTTGAAATGTACATGTCACTGATTCACATACAACAGTCCAAACAACATGAGCACAGACCTGACACTACCACATAGGTCCCTGTGGTTACAGGTGGCAGACATGTAGCAAAGACATCTGCTCTGGCCGTCTACCCAAGTGACAAACAATAATAATGCAACGGATGCCAGGTGTGGTGCAGAAGTACTCGTCATCCTTTAGCAGGTCGAGCCCCTCCCTGTACATGTGGACATACACTGCAGGAGTTGCCAGTGTGTACAAAGACATAACATGCGGCATGTAATTGGTCTTAGCAATAACACAACAGGGTGACATCTGTTTCCAATGATGACAGTCATGCTGAATACATGAGTTCATCTGGGTTTTCAGTGTAACACATGGGCTCAGGTGTGAGATAGTGGTCAGCATGGGTGGCAGATACAACATTGTGTGTAAATATTGCTCAACATAATGGAGTACAGTGTTCCATTTGGTGTGAGACGTTACACAGTGGCTGACATTTGTGACAGGAGACCATATCAATGTTATCCAGTGCCATGTGCCACTGTACGTATCCACTGTGCGTAGTACAGTAATGACCATTGATCCACACACAACAAGAACTGTCCGTAGGTGCCTTAAACGTGCCCCATAAACACAATGACGCACAGAGTGTACGATGTGATGCTGCATATTCCCCATAGCGGACGCACATACTGTCCGTGAATTGGGTGGCGGAGCATGCCAACCACCATTTGTACCTGTGTCGATGCCCACCACTGACGCAAGTGTTTCATGTGCTGCACATGACACATTGGTGTTAGTGATGGCCCTCTACATAGCTGCAGATGGCGTTTGTCATGCTCCACCAGCCACATCCCGGTCACCCATGTCACTCTATGGCAATCAAACAGCGGTAGCGCCGGCCACGACCCCACGGTGTGTCACCGCCATGAACCATGCCCTTGCAGCCAATGGGGACCGCTATCGCGGTGGCATGATGCAGATTCAAAAATCGCGGTAGGCGTGCTCCGCCCCCAGCGGATGCGGAGATAGGATGCATTTGTAAGATGCACCACCGCGGTAGCGCCAGACAGGACCCCGCGGTGTGTCACCGCCATGAACCATGCCCTTGCAGCCAATGGGGACCGCTATCGCGGTGGCATGTTGCAGATTCAAAAATCGCGGTAGGCGTGCTCCGCCCCGCGGAGGCGGTCATTGGATGCTTTTGAAGAAGGCTGACCTGGAACACCAATGGCAGAAGACTATGACCACTGAAACGAGTCCAGGGCCCTATATATGTGTGGAAGGGAGCACCACATTTCCACTGCTCACAGAGCCTGCTGCCTGGGACCCCTCACCTGCTGCTGCCTCCAGGGACTGCTGCCTGAGACCCCTCACCTGCTGCTGCCTCCAGGGACTGCTGCCTGGGACCCCTCACCTGCTGCTGCCTCCAGGGACTGCTGCCTGGGACCCCTCACCTGCTGCTGCCTCCAGGGACTGCTGCCTGGGACCCCTCACCGCCCACTGCCGCCGCTGACGTCTCATGTCCACAGTGATGGCTAGGACGGAGAAGATCCGTGCCAGTCCATTTACAAGCGAGGAGCTGGATGTCCTGGTGGACGAGGTGCTGACACAGTACCCACGGCTATATGGTGGCCCAAATGTTGTGGTAAGTCTCCAACAGTGGGGGTGTGAGTGCAAGGGGGCACACATGTAGTCGATCAGATGGTGTATGTGCCTGAGAGTGTGGGGTTGTGTAATGCACTGGCTGACATGCTGTTTCCTAGTTGTTAAGGGGGTGTATGCAACCCACACATTAAATGCATGGACATGAAGGGTGGATGGACATGTGTTGTGTACACATCCATATGGTGTGACAGCTATCTGGTGATGCATGTTTCGGGACAGTTATTGTTCATGTGACTGTTTGTGTGGCTCCTCGTTGTCCATCTCTGTGTGATTCTACCTGGCATGGACTGTCCACGCCCAATGTGACAAGGACACATCACTGACTGTACAGAGTGTGATACGTGTGTGGTTGGCATGAGTGTACATCAATGACCCATATCTGCCGTGTGGAGATGAGTCTGTGTCATGCCACTGTTCAGAGAGAGAGGTTTTACCATGAGAGTGTGTCACTGATGTTTTCCCCCTCTTGTCTCCCACACCTGCAGCTCAAGGTACACCAGCGTAAGGCCGTGTGGAGGTCCATTGCAACCAAGGTGCGGGCTCTGGGAGTGTCAAACCGCCGGCGCACCCACTGCCACAAGAGGTGGGACGACATATCACGACTGGCAAAGAACGTTGCCGAGATGACACTGGGGATACTCCTCGCAGTGGCAGGTTGTCACGACGCAGCTTGACACCACTGATGTGCCGCATCTTGGCTGTGACACAGCCTGAGCTGGACGCACGTTTGAAGGAGCATCAACAGCAAGCTAGGGGTGAGTATTCTGTGAAGGTTGATTTTGTCTGTGAGTGGCTGCATGTGTACCAAGCCTGTACCTGCGCTGGTGTACGTGATGTGGTTACTGTGATGCAGTGGGTTGTAAGTGGCCCCTGTGCTGGGTGTGGCAGTCACGGATTTTACATACGTGCACTTACTGATGTTTTTCCAATCCTGGGAATTTCAATGGCATTGTGGGTGGTGTGCTGCAGGCCTGGTCCATTGGTGTTAGTGTTTGTACGCCCCAACATGCATGATGTTGTGCTGTCTGCCCATCACATGGCTCAGCTATGCCGTGTTTAGATGTTTGTACGCACTGTTTGAGGTAGTGAAGTGTGTCTGCATGGTGAGAATGCACGGGGTGGCCTGCAACATGTAGACTTTGTCATCCTCAGTGTTGCTTTGCTTGAATATGTTTGTCCTGTTGCTGTCACTTTGCTGACCCTACATGTCTCTCTGTTATGCAGCATCTCCCGTGGGCACGGAGGGACAGGGGACGGACACCAGTGGTGGTGAAACAAGCACAACAGCTGCACAGGATCCCAGTGACACAGATGTGACCAGCGCCTCGGAGGGGGATAGGAGTATGCTGGAGGAATCACAGCCCGAGACGCAAAGTTCAACATCATCTGATGACGGCGGTGGTGCAGACATCTTGGAGGACACAGGGAATGGAGAGTCTGCTACATCTTCCAGCACACAGCGTGCAGTGCCCACCCTCCCAGCCACTTCCTCTGTTGCTGCCCGTGTTCGCACCACAAAGAGGGGAAGAGTGTCCTTCATTCCAGGCACCGCTGCCACTGCCCCTGTGCCCCCTGCTGCCATCAGTGCAGAGTGTGTGGACCTTATGCGCCAGCTGTGTGTGGGGCAGACAGGGCTCCTCAATGCATTGTCAGACCACGACCGCAAATTGGCACCGGTGTTAGCTTTCATGGAGGGCATACATTCAGACATGGGTGGGCTGCACCGCACTGTCCAGACAATGTCCACCACAATGGCAGCTGCACTTCAACTGGCTCAATCTTGTAGTCCAATTCCAGTCCCTTTGTCCACCCCATGCCAGTGGCGACGTCTGACGAAGGTGACCACTCTTCACACACCTCAACGTCACGATACTGCACACGTAGCACACAGCAGCAGCAGCCCAAGCGGTCAAGGTCACAGACACCTTCCCCTACGAAGAAAAAAACAACCCCAGAGCGCAAAGGGAAGAGCCCGTCAGGCGTTGCAAAGGCACATGATTCAAGGAGGAAGTACTCAGGGTCACAAGCCTCAGAACAATCCCCGGCCACAGACTCTGTGGTCCCAAAAACGTCTCGCAAAGGCATGCAGACACTCTCCATGCCCACTGTGAAGGTGGGGCCTGGCAAGGCTACACATAGTAAGGTATCCAAGGCTGTTTCACCAACTACCTCTACTCCCATTCCAAGTCCAGTGAAGCAGGGACAGGAGGGCACTGTAGGGGGCACACAGGGTAAAGAGGGGATGGAGGGGCAGAGGCAATGCCAGGCTAAGCGTCCTTCTGGATCCAGCACATCCCCAAAGGGAGGTCCAGCGTGTGAACCTGCGGCAGCCTTGGTGATGAGTGTGCCGTTTGTGTCCACACCACTTCCCATTGATACCAAGACAGGCAAGCCATTTAGAATCCCCAAGAAGTGGAAAGGCACCCCTCCACTGTCTCCCTCCCACACTGTGTCCCACGTCGGCCTGAGTCCACCTCCACGTGCCACTACACCACCTGGTCCAAGCAGCCCTCCAGCGTCCAAGGCCACTGATAGCTCTTCCTCAGCTGGGCGTCTCACTCCCCAGTCAAGTGGTCCAACAGTGCCCGACACACAGTCAGCTCCCAGTCAGACTGACAGCCAAGTATGAATGTTGATCAACGTCACAGACCTATCTCTCCCACACCGGTACCTGTGCTGCCCATCGTGACACACCAGACTGTGTTGCTGACCATGGCGGAGTTTGGTGACACACATTCCCTGTGCAGCTTCTCATTGACTCTGTCAGCACCTTGGACTGGCCACTGGCCTTGCAGTTTGCCCCCTGCCTGTGCAGCTTCTCATTGACTCTGTCAGCACCTTGGACTGGCCACTGGCCTTGCAGTTTGCCCCCTGCCTGTGCAGCTTCTCATTGTCTCTGTCAGCACCTTGGACTGGCCACTGGCCTTGCAGTTTGCCCCCTGCCTGTGCAGCTTCTCATTGACTCTGTCAGCACCTTGGACTGGCCACTGGCCTTGCAGTTTGCCCCCTGCCTGTGCAGCTTCTCATTGACTCTGTCAGCACCTTGGACTGGCCACTGGCCTTGCAGTTTGCCCCCTGCCTGTGCAGCTTCTCATTGTCTCTGTCAGCACCTTGGACTGGCCACTGGCCTTGCAGTTTGCCCCCTGCCTGTGCAGCTTCTCATGTTCAGGCTCTGCATCTTGTGCCTTGGTCTTGTCTGATATTGTTGCCTATCAGTGCTATTTGTGAATAAAAACAGTTGCTCATGTTGTCAGTTGTGTCATTGTCCTTACTGAATAAGGCTTTTCCTGTATGTCTAACATTTACTGGGCCACATGCTCTGTGTGCCACTTCAACTGTGCCACTGGCTTGTTTGACTTATCATTTTTTACAGGGGTGACGGGGACTTCAGTTCTTCATGACTCGGATACTTGTGGGGTCAGTGATGTTGTTTTCGGTGACATACCAGACTCATGTTCCTTCCTTGTTGCTGTTGGCTATGTTTTACTGCATCCTGGTATGTGGGCACTGCAAACACATAGAGGGGTCATATACACGGGATTGCAGGCAGGCTGACCAGGCTCAACATGTATGTGCGTTCTTGCTTTCATGTATGCCTAGCAGTGTAGATGTGTAGTCATGTTGTGATGGGCAGTCATCCTAGTCACAACGGTTACTTACATGGTGTGCATTTGGGTGGTCAAGGGTTGTACGGTGTGTTGGTTGTGGCTTTGTCGTGTGTGTTGATGTGTGTGTTAATGGCGTGTGACTCATGGCTGTGTGGGACTGTTGTGTGTTTGTGTGCACACACTGCTTGTTGTGCATTCAGTGCTGTGGGTGTATGTTGCCTTGTGCTGTCCTAGTGTACATCCCCTGATGTACTGCTGTGTTTGCTATGTGCTTTGTGGTGTTGTGCATCTGTTGTGTGTTTGATGTGTCTGTGTTGTTCTGTGATGGTGCACTTCTTGTCTGTGTTGTGGTATGTAGCCTATGCATTTTTCCTGACTGATGAGGTGGTGCACTCCTGTTGTGTGTGTGCTCCCATTGCCTTCCCCTAGTTTGGCTGCACAGGTGATGTGTGTTATTTTTGTGGTTCTGTATGTGTTTCTGTTTTGAATTGTGTTTGCCATTTTTGTTTTGGTGCAGACGTTGGTACTGAAATCCCTATGTGTGTGTGATGTTTGTGGATGCCCCCAGGGGGTTTGATTGTTTGTCTGTATCTTGTCTGGACATTATGTAGGCCCTTCTGTGTGTCTGGCATTGGGGTTGTGTGCTGCAGATATGAGGGGGGTATGTTTGGGGACTCCTACTTGTGTTTGACAGTCATTGAGTGTGCCAATGTGCCCTGTGTGATACTCATGTGTACTTGCTGTTCACTGTTTGACTTGAGGTCCTTCCTTTCATCCCTGTCCCTATACATGGGTTACCTTGCTGTCTCCCTGAGTTGTTGCACTGAAGTGACTGTTGTTTGACTTCACTCACTGTGCCAGCCATGTCCTTGGATGGGGTGTGGATGTTGTTCTAGGTTCCTTGTCCTGCATGTGTCTGTTCACCTGGTTGTTGGTTGTCTCCTTGCCCTCCCATTTGTGTGCACATCATTTTTGCTTTCCTCTATGTTGTGCTCCATTGCTGGTGGCATGTAGTCTGTGTATGTGGCTGTGTGTCGGTGTGGGGTATGTCTGTGTGAGTTGGCAGGGTGTGTGTCCAGTAGTCTGTATGTTCCTTGTGTGTGTGGATGTTAATTTTGTGCTTGTATTCAGCTTTCTTGCCATGTATGTGGTGTTGTGGTGTGTGTGTGTGTTGCCCTGGGCCTGAGCCTCTGTGCTGTGTGTTAATCTACACCCAATGCTGCTGTGTCTGTCTCCCTAGGTGTTAGTTGTGTGCTGCTGGGTGTGGATTTAGCTCGCTTGGTGTTGGGCATGGGGGTGCACAGGGGGGGGATTGGCATGTTTCTTGCTGTGTGCGGCGGAGCTGTGGGTGGTGGGTGGTGGTGGTGGCCTGTGGTCTTTCTGGCCTGACCGTTGCTGTACATGCATTCTGCTTTGTGCGATGGATTTCCCGCATACTCACCGCTGCGGTGTCGTCAGCAACACATTACATTATGTTCGCGGTAATTTGGTGGGCTTGATGCAGGGTGTGAATTGGTGCCAGATGAGACATGTGTGGGTACACTGATGGATGTGTTCCTGTCCACACCAGTGTGTCTGGTGTGGCCAGGTGCCCTGTTTCAGCCCGTGGAATTTGTGTTCTGTTTTGTGTTGTATTGTGTTTTTTTTACGTACCTGCGGCGGCGTCAGTGGCGGGCGATGTTGACCTGGTGATGTATCACGTACAGCACCGGGAGGACGTGTAGTGCTGGATCCATGGCGTTCGGCTCCGGGTGGAGGGCTCCGGAAGTCTCGTTTCACGCTCCGCTGTCGAGATTCCGCCGTATCTGGAAGGGCGGTTTCTCCCCTGCGGTTCTACGGGTTGTTTGGGGCATCCTAATTTGTTGAGCGGACGGGACGTCATTACGCAGGGCAGTGAGTCTCCATTGGCTCCCACCGGCGCGGTGGCGGGTGCAATTTCATGGTGGTCGGCGTTGCACCGCGGAGGTCGGGAAATGGGGCATATTTGCCCTTCATAATATGGCGGCCGTGAGGACCGCTGCAGGCGGGCGGTAAAAGGCATTTTTCCGCACCGCCGGCACCGCGGTACTGACACCGACCGCCATCGTAATCGACCCCTAAGTTAGGTCTTCCATGTGCAATTAACAGAACACAGTCTGAGGGGCATATTCACAAGGACTTATCGCCGAGTTATCGCCACCTTAACGCATCAAAAGTGGAGATAGATTTAACGCCCCATTCACAAGCGGGTGCAAACTGCAGACAACGCAAGTATTCCCGCGATAACTGCTGCAAAATTTACCTCCACGGGTGACACCACCAACTAACCCTAATGAGATGCAGAGTAGGCGTTCCCATGCAAAAACACACGAAAACACCACTACACCACATTCACAACAAACTGCCAGATCTGCGATGCGAACCAAAAACAGGCGATAAGCCGCGGTTGCAGCAGGGATTTAACACCTGCCTTCTGCTGGTGTTAAGCAGGACGACTACCTGCAGTATGAAAGGGAGCCCAGCCCAGAGCCACATCTGAAGACCCACAGATGCCATGGAGACAATGATCATGCAGCTCGGAGACCCTTGAGGGCCACAACACCCACCGCCACCACTCCCAGGCCCCCCCTCCCCCAGGCCCCCCCCACCCGGGACAAACACATACCGTGCACAACACAAGAGCCACAAAAAGCGCATGATGTCGCACAATGACAACAAGAAACACATGTGTGGTCAGAAGAACGAGAAACAGTCACTCATCATTGAAGTAACAACCAAAACCTTTATTGAATACAACACAAAACACCAATGCGGAAGACTCCTGTCGGGTCCGTCCGGGACAATCTTGATGTCACAGCCTGGAAAATAAAGCACAAAATCAGACCATGTGTCATGCCCACATCAAAGGAGCGAGACACAGAGAAACAGAGAAGGAAAGAAAGGCAGAGAGCGAAAGAGAGAGAAGGAGAGGAAGGGAGAGAGAGAGAGAGAAGCAAAGGAAGGGAGAGAGAGAGAAGGGAAGGAAGGGAGAGAGAGAGAGAGGGAGAAGGAGGGACACTGCCACCCCCGCGCACCCAGGCACCACTGCTCACCTGCTGCCACCGGTGTGTCTTCAACCACGTGCCGGTATACACTGCAAGCCACCAGGTCTGCAATCTGTAATCAAGGCCAGAGTCAATCATGGCAGAGTCCATCTCACTGCACACGGCAACAACGCCTGTCCGCCCCAGTGCACACATGCAGCCACACCCTAGCCCCTCCCGCCGGCCAGCGCTGGCTGTCCACCCTTGTGCACCCAGGCCCCACTGCTCACCTGCCGCTAACGGTGTGTCCACCAGTGGGCACACCACGTGCCTGTGCAAGCTCCAGGCCCAGGTCCTGCCACCATGGCATGCTCCACATCATGCGGACCCGCACCGCGGCCCAGCAGGTCACACACATGACGCTGAGTCCTGAGGCATCAATGGCAGAGAACACATCAGTGCACACGTCATCATCGCAGGCCGCACACCCGCTCAGCAATTTCGGTGCCACTAACCCTGTGCAACCCCAGTCAGCGCCATGTGGTGATAGGCCCGTGACGGCCGCATGGCTCCGGGTGCCACTAACCCTGTGCGCAACAAATCATGGGCCCTTTATGATTGAGAATCGTGGAACGTCCGTCATCCAGTCACCACCGGCAGTGGGGAATGTGACGTGTCGGCCCCTTATATTGGCGGGGTCACGTGGCCTGTGACGCCTGTGCCGGATGGGTGTGGTGTGTGTGCAAACCTGCCCTCAGGGAGTGGGTGTGACATGCCGACAACTAGACCAGCGTCCTGCAGACCACTAGCGTGTAAACCTGCGACTTGTAGCTATGTGGCACCCCCCCTCGAAGCGTAAGCGGAGTGGTCTGGCCTGGCGTACGCCGGACCAGCGCAGGGCTTGCAACAATGACTCGGGGGCTCGGGGCGTGGTTCAGTCCATGTCCGGACAAGGAAGTGACTAATGCGTGTGTCCCTGTTGTAGTGTCTACGGCACCCGGAACGCAATCGGCAATGTAGCACACTGTGACTGGAATCCCACTAGATGAGCATCATTGACGTTAGGGGGAATCACTGACCCTACATTCATCCACACATTCATACATGAATGATGAAAGACATGACACAGCAGTGCGTTTCTGAATGTTTAATGCACATCCAGTGGAGTTTTGCAGCTGGAGCAGTACAGGGCCATGCCAACCCCACTTCACAATATGGGCCTGTGGAGGGCCAGCCAGAGTACATCGGGGAATGACAAGTACAGCGGAAGAGGAAGGGTACAGTCCGCAGTCTGGTCGTCGTGTCATTGGTCACCAAACAGGATATGGCAGTCCATGTCGCGGTCCAAGGTGAGTGCAGCAGAGTGTATCGGGGGTCAGTGGAAGGTCATGGGGCCATGTGCGGCAGCAACAGGCCAGGTGGCGGACATGAATGCTAGTGCCTCCTTCTGATCTCAAGCCCATCCACGTCCTCGTCCTCGTATGTGTGCTCTGCCCCACCTGTGCAGTTCCGGCTGCGGCACTGTGTGCCACTGACACATCAGGGGCCGGAGGTGGATTGTCGGCCGCACTGTGTGGCAGTGACACATCAGGTGCCGGAGTGGAAATGCCTGCCACACTGTGAGGCACTGACACACCAGGGGGCGGAGATGTGGATGGTGTAGGGGCAGCAGCATTCATCTGCGCCATGCTTTGTGGCAGCAATGCCATGATGAGGATATGCAGGGAATGGTAGATCCCAGCTACATTTCGCTGATGTGCAGCGGTGGCTGCCATCCTTTCCGCCTCCATCCGCACCATGTCCTCCATGAGCCTCCGCATGTGTGCGAGCTCACGGCTGAGATCGCTGGAGCCACTCTGAGCGGACAGGTGTTCTTGTCTCCAAGTCATGACTCCAGCGATGTCAGCCAGGGCTCGTTGGAGACCATGGAGCGGCGTGTGGGTGTCCGTTAGGGACTGGAGGTGGTCCCTGATGGGACTCAGACACCCATGGTTGGCATCAAGTTTGGTAGCCATGAGGTCGAACCCCACCCGTACCTGCTCAGCCATCTCCCTCTGGCCCTCCAACACACGGCGTTGGAAGGCCATGTGTTGTTCCGGGGGTCTTGGGAGACAGCCGGGGTTGTGGGTGCCTCCTGCTGGGTGGTTTGTGGAGTGGGTGGGGTCTCCTCAATGCAGCTGGGCTGCCCTGGTCCTGGAGGTGATTGGCGGATGAGTTCAATGATGTCTTGGAGGGCTTGGGTGTCGATGCTGGTGGTGTCCTCCTCGTCATCAGTGAAGAGTGGCTGGGACTGCTCTGCAGGAGGTGTTGACGGTGCCCCTGCAATGTGAAGGGGAGATGCTGTGTTACAATGTGTCCACATGTATGTAGCCGCATGGTACATGTTCACATTCAGACAGCATGGCAATGTACATTGTGACAGTCTGTAGATCAGGGCCATGATCCAGAGTCATTGTGGGTGTGCACTGTGCTCTGCTTGATTGTGCATGTGTGCCATTGTGGCCATCTCCCCCGTCCCCCAGTACCTGGTGGTTACTCACCCTGTTGCTGTTGTGTCATGTCGAGCAGTGTCCGGTGCCCCGACTCCTGCCACGGTCTCCACACTGATGACTGTCGTCACCAGCTCCTCCATGTCATCCAGCTCCAGCTGTGGGGCTGGGCTCCCACCTCCAGTCTGCATTGCTGCCTTCTGGTTGCCTGCGAGTTTCTCCTTGGTTTTGCGCTTGATGTCAATCCATCGCCTCTTGACCTTGTCCATTGACCTCTTGTGCTCTCCGACAGCATTCACCTTCTCCACCATGGACCGCCATATTCCATTTTTGGTGCCCAATGACACATTGGAGGTGACGAACAGTTGTTGATGGTGTTCTATCACCTCCGTGACCAGGATCCTATTCTCCTGCGGACTGAACTTAGTCTTCCTCTTCTTCTTGTCCTTGCCCTTCCCTGTCCCCGAGGTCCCAGGCTGGTCGTCCGGGGTGCTTGTGGGGTTCCGCTCGTCCTCTGCGCCTGCTCCGGCTGCCTCCATGGTGCTTCGGTGTTGGTCATTTTGTGTTTGTGTGTTTTTTCTACTTTTGTAGTGATTTTCCCGCCTGCCGTGTGTGTATGGCAGGCCTGGCGCTGCTTATCGCTGATTTCCTCATCGCGGGTTGGCACATCGCATGTTTTTTTGCGTTGGGGTTTGGGTTTTTATCACCGTCGCGGTTGTTGTATCGCGGACATTGTCCGCGTTTTCGGGAGACTATCGCATGGTACCGCCGTGTTGTGAATTCCACGTTAACACAGGGTTATTTTCCCGCGATAGACTGCGATGTGTAAAGTTGTGTTGACATTTTTTGGAGGTGTTTAGCGCACGTTCTTCAATCAATCAATCAATCAATCAATCATGTCACTTAGAAAGCGCACTACATACCCGCGAGGGTCTCAAGGCGCTGGGGGAAGAGGGGGGTGGTGCTGCTACTGATCGAAGAGCCAGGTCTTGAGGAGTCTTCTGAAGGCCAGTAGGTCTTGGGTCTGTCGGAGGTTGGTGGGGAGGGTGTTCCAGGTCTTGGTGGCGAGGTGGGAGAAGGATCTGCCGCCGGCGGTCGTTTTCCGGATGCGGGGGACTGTGGCGAGGGCGAGGCTGGTCGAGCGGAGCTGGCGGGTGGGGTGTAGAAGCTGAGTCGTCTGTTGAGGTAGGCTGGTCCGGAGTTGTGGAGTGCTTTGTGTGCGTGGGTGAGGAGCTTGAAGGTTATCCTCTTGTTGACAGGGAGCCAGTGCAGGTCTCTCAGGTGGGGTGTGATGTGGCTGCGTCGGGGGATGTCGAGGATAAGACGTGCAGAGGCGTTCTGGATGCGTTGCTGCCGTCTCAGGAGCTTAGCCGTCGTTCCTGCGTAGAGGGCGTTTCCGTAGTCCAGCCTGCTGGTGACGAGGGCCTGGGTGACTGTTTTTCTTGTTTCGGTGGGGATCCACTTGAAGATCCTGCGGAGCATTCGGAGGATGTTGAAGCAGGATGAGGAAACGGCGTTGACCTGCTTAGTCATGGAGAGGGTGGGGTCGAGGATGACCCCTAGGTTGCGTACGTGGTCGGTGGGTGGCGGGGCTGTTCCCAGTGATGTTGGCCACCAGGAGTCGTCCCAGGCTGAAGGGTTGGAACCAAGGATGAGGACCTCCGTCTTGTCCGAGTTCAGCTTCAGGCGGCTGGTCCTCATCCATTCGGCGACGGCCTTCATTCCTTCGTGGAGGTGGGCTTTGGCGGTGTGAGGGTCTTTGGTGAGGGAGAGGATCAGCTGGGTGTCGTCGGCGTAGGAGATGATGTTGAGGTTGTGCTGTCGGGCGACGTGGGCGAGGGGTGCCATGTAGATGTTGAACAGCGTTGGGCTGAGGGAGGAGCCTTGGGGTACGCCGCAGATGATCTTGGTGGCCTTGGATCGGAAGGGGGCGAGGCGGACGCTTTGTGTTCTGCTGGAAAGGAAGGATGTGGTCCAGTCCAGGGCCTTCTCTTGGATCCCGGCGTCGTGAAGGCGTGTTCGTAGTGTGTGGTGGCAGACCGTGTCGAAGGCGGCTGATAGGTCCAGGAGGATGAGGGCTGCTGTTTCTCCGTTGTCTAGCAGGGTCCTGATGTCATCGGTGGCGGCGATGAGGGCGGTTTCGGTGCTGTGGTTGCTGCTGAAGCCGGACTGGGAAGGGTCCAGGATGTTGTTCTCCTCGAGGTAGCGGGTCAGTTGTTTGTTGACGATTTTCTCGGTGACCTTCGCGGGGAACGGGAGCAGAGAGATGGGTCGGAAGTTCTTGAGGTCCTTGGGGTCTGCCTTGGGTTTCTTGAGTAAGGCGGTGATCTCGGCGTGCTTCCAGCTTTCCGGGAAGGTTGCTGTCTCGAAGGAGATGTTGATTATTTTCCGGAGATGGGGCGCGATGGCTGTACTGGCTTTGTTGAAGATGTGGTGAGGGCACGGGTCTAGCGGTGAACCGGAGTGGATGGTGTTCATGATCTCGCTGGTGTCCTCGTCGTTGATGTTGGTCCAGGAGAGCAGGCGGTTGGTGGTTGTGGGGGCAGTGGTCTCGGTGGTTGCCGGGGCGGTCGTGGTGTTGAAGCTGTCATGGATGTCGGCGATTTTGCGGTGGAAGAAGGTGGCCAGTGAGTCGCACAGGTCTCGCGACGGCTGGATGTTGTTGGTGTTGGAGCTGGGGTTGGAGAGTTCCTTCACGATGTTGAAGAGCTCTTTGCTGTTGTGTGCGTTGTTGTCTAGGCGGTCTTTGAGTGAGGCCCTTTTGGCGGATCTGATGAGGTGATGGTGACTGCGGGTGGCGCTCTTGTGGGCGGCGTAGCTGTCCGCTGTCCGTTCGTGGAGCCAGATCTTCTCCAGTTTTCGGCATGTTCGTTTGGAGGCCTGGAGGTCTTCGGTGAACCAGGTGGCTTTCTTGCTGGTGTGGCTGTTGGGCGGATTCTTGAGCGGGGCGAGGGTGTTGGCGCAGTCGTCGATCCACTGTCTGAGGTTGCGGGCGGCGGTGTCGGGGTCGGAGGGTTCGGCGGGTGGGCTCAGGGCGAGGGTTGTGGTTAGCTGGTCTTCCGTGACTCTGCTCCAGCAGCGGCGAGGCATTTGTTCGGTGCGGTGGTGCGTGGTGGGCTTCCTGTAGGTGAAGTGGATGCAGTGGTGGTCAGTCCAGTGGGGTTCGGAGGTGTGGTTGAAGGAGACGTGTGGGCTTGCGGAAAAGATGGAGTCTAGTGTGTGGCCGGCGGCGTGGGTGGGTGTAGTCACGAGCTGTCTGAGTCCGAGGGTGGCGAGGTTGTCGATCAGGGTGGTGGAGTTGGTGTCCTTGTTGTTCTCGAGGTGGAAGTTCAGGTCCCCGAGGAGGATGTAGTCCGTGGAGGCGATGGCGAGTGTGCTGACGAAGTCAGCGATGGAATCGCTGAACTGTGGTCGGGGTCCGAGGGGTCTGTAGATGAGGGTTCCTCTGAGGGTGGTGTTGGGATCGGTGTGGATCTGGAAGTGCATGTGTTCGGCGGTGCTGAGGGTGTCATCGGTGTTGGTTGAGACTCTGAGGGTGTTCCTGTGGACGATGGCGATGCCTCCTCCGACTCCGTTGGTGCGGTCCCTGCGGGTGATCTTGTATCCGTCCGGGATGGCAATGGCGATGTCAGGGGCTGAAGCGGGATTCAGCCAGGTCTCCGTCAGGAATGCGACGTCTGGGGAGGTTGAGTCGAGAAGGTCCCAGAGTTCGATGGCGTGTTTGCGGGCGGAGCGGGTGTTGAGGAGGATGCATCTGAGGTTGTTGGGTTCTTTCCTGGGCGGTGGTTTGGCGGGGCGGGTGCTGGCGAAGCTGCAGTTCCGGCAGGTGAAGGGCCCTTGGGTGCGCTCGGGGTGGCCTGGTAGCAGGCGTGATCTTTTCCGGAGTTGAGTGCGTGGAGGGTGCTGGCGTCGTATCAGCGTCTGTTGATGTGGCGGGCGCGGGGATGCCCGGACCAGGGGTCTGGCGCTGGGCGCGGTCACGGCGCGGACGGGCGCAGACGGGCTTGCCTTAGGCGCGCCTCGGCGCGCCAGCGCGCGGCACGCACAGCGGCCGCCATAAATGGGGAGGTGGGAGGGAGGAGCAGGGAATGGGGCAGCGAATGGGCAGTGAGGGGGCGGGGCCGCAGGGGCGCAGCGGCGGGAAACAGGCACAGAAGGGAAAACGAGCACAATCAGGGCATCAAGGGGGCACAGAAAGGAAAAGAAAACGAGCACAATCAGGGGCAGCAAGGGGGCACAGAAAGGAAAAACGAGCACAATCAGGGGCAGCAAGGGGGCACAGAAAGGAAAAACGAGCACAATCATGGGCAGCAAGGGGGCACAGAAAGGAAAAAAACGAGCACAATCAGGGGCAGCAAGGGGGCACAGAAAGGAAAAACGAGCACAATCAGGGGCAGCAAGGGGGCACAGAAAGGAAAAACAAGCACAATCAGGGGCAGCAAGGGGGCACAGAAAGGAAAAACGAGCACAATCAGGGGCAGCAAGGGGCACAGAAAGGAAAAAAACGAGCACAATCAGGGGCAGCAAGGGGGCACAGAAAGGAAAAACGAGCACAATCAGGGGCAGCAAGGGGGCACAGAAAGGAAAAACGAGCACAATCAGGGGCAGCAAGGGGGCACAGAAAGGAAAAAACAGAGCACAATCAGGGGCAGCAAGGGGGCACAGAAAGGAAAAAAACGAGCACAATCAGGGGCAGCAAGGGGGCACAGAAAGGAAAAAAAACGAGCACAATCAGGGGCAGCAAGGGGGCACAGAAAGGAAAAACGAGCACAATCAGGGGCAGCAAGGGGGCACAGAAAGGAAAAAAACGAACACAATCAGGGGCAGCAAGGGGGCACAGAAAGGAAAAACGAGCACAGTTCTTGTGAATATCCCCCTAAGTAAACTATTAAACAAACACCTCTTTGCCACAAACAACCAACAACAAGTTTTAACAGTGTGGCATTGAAGATAAACTTAAGGGTAGACAGGTAAACTGCTAAAACCTCGACTGCAGCACCCAGTGATTTAAGTCACTAAAATTTATCACAGGCCTCATTCCTGACCCCTACATTCTTTTCCTCTTCTGCCTTACCAGAAACAAATTGCTTAGGAAGCCACCCTCCCCTCTAGAGAATCTCCTCTATTGCTCCTTTTCCTAACATTTCCTGGACTTCCTCCACTACTAACTGATTTCCCTCTTTAGAGAATAGCCACTTGGTTGGACTCTTCCACAAACTCTATTTTATATGCTACCTCAGTCTTTAAATCCCAAGGATCCTATGTTCAATTCCTCCATCCTTTTAAGAACCTTAGCCACTCCTCAAAGTTTTGAGCAGTACAACTGATAGGGTATGTAATTCTCACATGAGGTCTGCCCTCTTTCTAGAACATTCGTGTTCCTTCCTTCTTGTCCCTTCTGTCAGAAGAAATCTGTTGATATTTGGAAGTTTCCAAGATTTCTTTTTTTTGACTACCTTTGACCCTGCAAAAGCCTGGACGTCTAAACTGCCCTCAGCCTGACGCCTCCATCTCACAACCGTGGCAAAAACTCTCCCCAGTTTTGTAAAGATTGCCTTGTAATTTCCCAATTATTTCCTGAAATAGTCAACAAAGAGCTGTCGCTCAGCTTTTGGGTGATATTCTACATACACCTTATCAATCAGTTTCGAGTGAAAACATACCAAAATAGCTTTCCTCCACCTCTGCGGATAAAGCTGCATTCACGTTACTGATCGGGCAAATTGTCTGCTGTATCTACTCTCTCAAATGTACCACATTAGTGGAGTACTCCTTTCAAATTATTTCCTCTGTCACATGTAGGATCCATGCTACCACTCTCATGAGATCCAGTAATATATCCTGATAAGAGTTTAGAGATTTCTCCATACCCTTCTTTGGGTCTTTGCCCATTTTGATATTAGACATTGCTTTTGGGTCCAGTTCAGAGGTCTGACACAATTTATCGGGGACTTAAGGTTTAGAATAACCTGATCTTAATACATTCTGCTCCTCTGGCTCCAAAGGCTTTCTCAATTTTAGATGGATATATTGAGAAACATGTTCAAGCTGCAACCATTTCTTTGGCTTTGTATGCCCCAACATCTTTTTTTACATGGAGATCTATCATGGCACCTCTACCACACTTTTTGCATTTTTGCATGAACATCACTTTCCAGCATGTGGTTGTGCAGATCTAATTCCCAACTCTGGGAATTTGAAAACAAATCCTTAGTTTTATTTTCTAGAATTTTTATATTTTTGTTAAAAAAAGGCTTGGTTTTTACAGACCTTGGTTTTTGTTTCTTCCTAGAAGTATATACTGCTTACCCAAGACAGTAGGGCAGGACTTTACTTTAAGAAAAGATTTATTTTACTGCCACTTTCACTTTTTTCAACACATTTCCTTTTTAACTGGGAGCTCATCCTCTGAATCTGTTAATGAGAAAAAATTCTCATCCTCCTTAATAGGAACTCTTTTTTCTCTTTCCTACTTTCTTTCTCCTCTTTCCGTTGTCAACTTTGCAGTGCTGCTTTAACTGCAGCTTCTACAATTTTTTGCATGTCCTGGGCTATCAAAGCACTAAGCTCCTTCCTGGTCACTTTTTGATGGCTCTGCCTTGGTCATATTGAAGAACCTTTGTCTGGTCCTATTCAAAATCCTTCATTCGATATCCCAATCGAAATGGACAGCCTTCGTGCTTTCCTTAAACTTTTAAGGCCCAATTCAATATGGCCACCATGTTGATGTGACTTCAGAAGACATAGATTCTCACTGTGAGTCAACACACTCAAGCGGAGACTTGCCTTCTCAGAAATACCCTCCTCTAAAATATTGTCCAACACTGGTTTCTACAAAGAATAGAAAATAGGGCTCCTTCTCCTTCACTTCCCGATGGAACACAGGCAAGACTCGGTTGTGAGGATAACCAGAAAACGGATCCAGTAAGACAAACTCGACCATCACTCTTCCTCACCTTTCCTGACTCAAGCACCTGAAATAGAAAAAGTGCACTGCCCTTGAGCCACCGGCCACAGAAAGCAATCCAATTACTTTGTGGGCACCGTCCTAAAAGCTACGCTTGTGAATAAACTTTGCCTTTCAATAAATCTCTCTAACCAAGAAAAAATACAACATCAATATGACTGCTCCACAAAATCCTTCTAGCAAAATGGGGATTTTTTCTCTATGCAGGATGCAGGGACAAATAATTTTAGAGAAGGGTTTAAACAATAGAGTGCTTGGAGGGAAACAGGACAGAAGCAGGTTGGAACAGTAAGTGAATATTGTAGGAAAGTGCCCCTTTTTGCATGGTTACCCCCCACTTTTTGCCTGATATCTGATGCACTTTGACTGAATGTGCATTGGGTCCCTGCCAATGAGGTCCCCACGGCCTGCGTTATTTCCCAAAACTGTACCTTTGTATTCACAATTGGCACACCTATGGTTCACCTGTCAGCCCCTTATAAAAGATACCAGTGGTACCAAGGGCCTTGTGGCCAGAGGGGGTCTCTATGGGCTGCAGCATGCATTGTGCCATCCTCAGAGGCCCCTCACCTAACACATGCACACTGCCCTTGCAGACTGTGTGTTTTGGTGTAGACAAAACTTAAGAGTCGACATGGCACACATGCCCGCTAACCACTGCCTGTGGCATAGGTAAGTCACTCCTCTGGCAGGCCTCACAGCCCTAAGGCAGGGTGCACTATACCATAGGTGAGGGCACAGCTGCATGAGCACTGTGCCCCTACAGAGTATGTGCCATTCACAGACATTGCAGGTGCAGTGGAGCCATTTTGAGTACATGGGATGTGAGTTTGTCATTATGAACTCCACAGCTCCATGATAGCTTTACTGAAACCTAAGGAGTTTGGTATCAAACGTATCAAACTCCTCAGCATAATAAACCCGCACTGATGCCAGTGTTGGATTTATTACCAAATGCACTCAAAGGGCATCTTAGAGATGCCACCTGACAAAACGACCAACTCCCTCATGTCCATCTGACTATTCTGCACCAAATTGCCACACACAGACATGTTTCTGACTCCCTGAGGTAGGAGCTTGTGGTATAGATCCTCCCTTGAATCAAGACAATTTACTCAGGATAAGTGATTTGTGAAGGTTTATTGTTGAATCCATCACAGAGACCTCATCCACCAAGTGACTCTCATAAACGGCCACTCTTCAATCTTCTATATTCCACCCTGGCAACCACCTGCATTCTAAATGCTTGCATCATCCCCTAGCAACTTGTACAAACCCCACAAAGATAAATACAGAACACCACATCACCTCCCCCTCATTAATACAATAAAAAAGAGCAAAAAGAACAATGCAAAAAGTAACAGTAATGCCAGAAACAACTCAGCAGACACAATCTTGCAAGCAAAGTGGAATCTTTCTTGCACGAAGAGGCCTACTCCCTTCCTCTTGCATAACCGGTATATTTGCAACACAAGCTTCATTACATTGACATTTGGCAATTCTATTAAGATTCCATCTTATGATCATCAGTTTTAACTGCATTCTTAAACATTTTAATAATCCTCACTGGTTGATCGAATTTAGACTTCCTCACCCCTTTCTTGGTAACTTGACTCTGACCCAATCACCTACACTCACAACTGTCTTTTTCACTGCCTTCCTCAAATGATACCTCTTCTTCCTCTTCTCCATTTTCTTCTTCTCTCTTTCCCTCCATCATTATGTGTCATCCACGCCATCACCCACTTCCCTCCTTTTCGTAGTGACCCACAAGGGAGTCACCTCAGTGTTACTCCTGTAGAAGAGTGTGGGGTAAATCTGTATTCTTGTACTATTTTCCTCACCGACACTTCCTAGTCACCTCCAGAGACCATGGCTTGTTGCAATGTCTTTTTAAGCACTTTTAAGAATCTTTCTACTACGCCATTGCTCTCAGGGTGATACAACGCCGCATTCCTATGCTTGATCCCTCTCTCTCTCAAAAAGTCCTCCACCACCCGGGAGGAAAATTGGACTCCATTATCTGATAAAATGGATACAGGAAAATCTTTACGTTCAAAGAGTTCCTCCAGAAAGCCAATTACTACTCCAGATTCAACTGAGTTGACTACCTTTATCTCAGGCCATCTAGAAAACATGTCAAGGCATACCAATACATACCAGTCATGAGACTTTAACTTGACTGGACCTAAAATATCAACAGCAATATCCACCCACGGACCACTAGCTTGTTCGCTGATCACCATCGGCTGGGTCCTGCACTTAAAGATTCTATCACTACACACACATTGTGAACAATCACGAACTGCCCTCTCTATATGCATACTCATGGCTGGCCACCAGTAGGCTACTCTGACTCTTTCGATGGTTTTAGCATGAGCGTTACACACCAATCTGTCTCTCAAACTACCAGGAGCAACTAATTTGCTACCCCGCATGAGAAGACCATCAACCACTGCCAAGTCTTTCCTGACCTGCCAATAACCTCTTAGATCATCTTCACAACTTTGTTTCTCACCCCAGATACCTTGTACTTTAGCCATAACCTGCTGTAATACCTGATCATTATCCAAACTTTCTCTCCATTCAATTTCTGAAATCAAGCCTTCACTGATCTCACAAACATTGACCTCCTCTTCGAACTCTTCTCCAGCAAAGAAATCACTGGCCTCAGATGCGCTAGGATCCTCAGATATTTTGTCTCATTCCTACATAGTCTGGAAAGACAATCAGCCAAACCGTCTTAGAGCCCGGTAAGTAAGAAACCTTAAACTCATACTCCTGCAAGGCTACCACCCACTTTCTTATTTGATGAGATACAAAATCAATGCCTTTCTTGGTGAAAACTTCTCTTAAAGGCTTATGATCAGATAATACCTCAAAGCTTTTAGCCCACAGAAACTTCCTCAGTTTATGCACAGCCCAATAAACACCTAGGGCTTATTTCTTTACAATCGAATAATTGCATTCAGTACCTCTTAATGGTCTGATGATGAACAAGATTGTTTTCTCTATTCCTTCCACTTTTTGTAACAAGACAGCACCTAAGCCCTTCGAGCTCGCATCAGTCAATACATAGGATAACTTAAAGGGATCAAAGCTTGCCAAATTTGGGACTTCATTCAAATCTTTCTTAATCATTTCAAATTCCTCGTTGCAAGCTTGACACCACACAAATTCACTCCCTTTCTTGAGTAGCGCTCGCATGCATTCAGTTTTTTGGGCAAACTTTGAAATAAACTTATTTTAGAACTCAGCCATCCCCAGAAATTTTACCAATTCATCCTTTCTTTTGGAGGAATCAAATTGCAGATAGCATCAACCAAAGAAGACTTGGGCTTAATTCCAGATGCAGACACCAAGTGTCCTAAATATTCAGTTTCTTGAACATCATTACACTTGTCTGCCCTGAGTGTCCAGACTCCAAAAACTACCCCAACACTGCTGTCAACCTCTCATTATGTTCTTTGAGATCAACACCAAAAATCAAAACATTGTCTTGGTAGATCTTAACGCCTTCAGTACCCTTCAGAATGTCCTCCATTGCCCTCTCAAATACTGATGCCGCAGATATAAGTCGGAAGGGCATTCTTAAAAACTTGAAGGTATCAAATGGCGTGACAAAAGCCATGAGATCTTGTGAAGAATGAAGCTTGACCTGGTGGTAGGCTGAGGACAGGTCCAAAGTGGAGAAGTGTCTCGCACAACATCTCACTTATGTTAGGAAGTGGATAATGATCAACCACCACAGCTTTTTTGAGTTACCTCAAGTCAATGCACAGCCTAGCCTCACCATTGGCCTTACAAGCCATGTCGACCGGAGACACCCACTCAGTGGCTTCCACCTCCTGAATAATACCATTCGCTTAAAGTTTGTCCAGCTCAGACCTCATACTTCCTCTAACTAATAAGGGCACACTTCTAACGTTTGCCACTTTGGGAATGGCACCTAACTTAAATTTTATTTGATGGATGTAATTCCTGAGAAAGCCCAACCTCTTGTCAAATACTTCCAGAAACCTCCTGATACAAACTTCACCTCCCCCACCCACCATTTTGACAGAAGGTAATTCATTCAAGCATACTGAGGGTATTTCATTCGGATCCAAATACACATATAAATCACGCTGGTGAAACCAGCTAGTTAAAGATTGTCCTTTCATAGAAACATACATTTTTCCAAGGATAATCCTTCCCTTTAAATCAATCATGCCCCAAAAATAACCCAATATATCAATAGTCTCTCCCCCATAACGTTTTGGCTCAATGTTAGGCTTCAACGAAACAATCTTACCTAACAGATGTTGCTCATAAAACTCTTTGGGAATGAGAGTGATCTTAGCCCCTGAGTCAAAAAGCATGTCTATAGACGCATCATTGATCAACACACTTTCAAACGGGCCTTCATTTGCACATTCCTTAATCTGAAAAATATTGAAATCTTCAACAGCTTGTTCATTAATATCCACTTCCCTGACTTTCTTCTGTTCTTTGCTTGATTTGCAACATCTGGAGAAATTACCCTTCTTCCCACAGATGCTACAAGTGATCTTCCACCCCAGACACTCTTTAAAATTTAGCATATGTCCAGAGTTACCACATCTAAGACATTTACCTTGAACACGTTTGAAGTTGGACGTTTTAGTCGTGATGGTGGTTTTATCAGATTTACTCTTGGTAGACTTGTCCGTGGACCTGTCACACACTTCCTTAACTACCTCTCCCTCACTTTTCCCTCAAGAATTTTCTTTGCGTATAGTATTTACACAAGCTTTCGAGTGGTCTTGCATTTTGAGTATCGTGATAACTTCTAGTAATGAAGGACTGTCCTTTTGCCACAAACTACCTTTAGCTTTGTCAATAATGCAGCCCGACATCAGCTGATCCCTAAATCTTTCCTCCTAAGTCCCTCGAAAACAACATGTGTATACTAACTTACGTAATATAGTAATGTATTGTTCTACAGACTCCTCTTGTCTTTGCATTCTCCTCCCAAAGTTCTGATTCAAATTTCATATTCATTCAAAGCAGAAGCTTCATTGTCCGGAAGGTCAGGGAAATGTTCAAACACCTCCTGACCTTCCGAACCCAAACAATGCATGAACAAAGAAGACTTCCTTTCAGCACTCAGAGAAGTACTACATACTCAAGCATAGTGCGCAAAAACTTTCTTCTATTTTAACCAAGGAATAGGGAAGACAAAAAGAATGAAGGGGCAGTTACATTCTGCATTTTGTACCACAAATTATATCCCCACTGAAATGTACAATAATAATTAACAAATACAACTCAAGCAGGTTCTTATTTGAAGATCCTAGAGCGTCCTTCCCTCATAAAAGGCGTGTGCATCAACAACCAACACCGGTTTGCTTCAAGCGCAGAAAATCTTCAAGCTGTGTGTATCAGCTCAAAGCAGCACACACACGGGGCGTCAGAATGATTAATCAAATAAAGATGAGTCAAACTTAGGAAATGACAAATATTAGGAAAGGAACATTATCACTGGGAATGCTGTGCATATCAGCGTGTCTGCTAAACGCAGTGAAGCATTAACAAGCTGAAGAAATACCATAAGCTTGAGTGCTGTGTGCATCAGCGCGTCTGCTCGATGCACAGTAAAAGCCAGAGATAACCACATCAGCTGTGTGCATCAGTGCCTGAAGAAAGAAGTGAAACCACGTAGAGATAAGGCAGTCGGCGAAACTAGCCTCCGATGAATGGAAACTTCAGCTGTGCGCATCAGCACTTGAAGAATGTGGAGAAAGCAGTGAAACCACATAGATCAGGCATTCACAAAACTGCCCTCCGATGAACGGAACTTCAGCTGTGCCCATCAGCGCTTGAAGAATGTGGCAAAACCAACCTTCAATTATGCATTCGGCCCGATCCAAAATGGCCATCATGCACGTCAGGAAATATGTGTCACACGGTCTTGTGAGGTGCGTGTCACTTACAGTGTGTTGCGTGCAGAGCAGCCAGGCTTTCGGCACTCCTCACGATAGTGTCACGTGGCCCATAGGGACATTGTCGTTTTTCACTAACTTAGCTTGAGCACGTGGCAGCTTGCCTGCTGCTTTTGCACGCGTTACTGCACGTCTTTATTTTTTGCAATATTTCAATGACTACTTTCACATGAGAACTCATCGCTGTGTTCGCACTCTGCATGTTCCTGGGAATTTTGACTGAACATTGTGTGCAAGGTCGAACAACAATGCCACTTGTTATTTTGTTCTGGCCAGTCCTTAGCCTTGAGACAAAACATACCGATGCAGCTGTTGTTTGGACAACGTACTATGGTTTTTAGTGGGGTACACGAATTTGGCGAGAGACACTTGGAGAGGGACCTTTCCAGGAAGAAAAGCGAAACAGCAAATGTGTTGTAGATCTACCATCTATAGGCTGAGTTATGGGGTCTGCTGACAAAGCCCTTGTCATAGGGTTTCTGCACATACAGAGCTATGCACAGGATTATAGGACCTCGGAATATAGTGGTGAGCCAACCATATGCCTTAGCACCCAAAACCCCAACCCAACTAGCCTTAGCATCCCATCAGCACCAATGTGCCAATGTTTAGACAACCCAGAACACGGTATCTCTCTCAGGACTCGCAGAGGCAAGAACACTCTTTCGTATCACTCGTACCTGTCCACAATGTGCGTAAGAAGAGTCACTGTATAGGTCAAAATGTTTATTCCAACTTACGTGCTCTAAGATACAGTACACGTGTCAGTGCTATTAGCATAATGCATAGAAATAACATAATCAGCATGGTTACAACTCCATAGAATACAAACGGGGAAAGCATCTCATAAAGCAGTGGATATATGTCTATCTAACATTACCACCCTCCCCGTGCTGGAAGCTAGTTTATTATAAAAATAGAAGACCTCTGGGCTTTGACTAGCGAACCCCCATACCTCAGTCTCTAGATGCAAAACTACATCAGCAGACAATCATAGCTCTTCTCTCTGGGAAGGTTCTCTCCATCTGTGTGCTAGTGTAGACTAACTACAATATTAAAAGCAGCTGTACATAGTGTTATGTCTAGGTGCTAGGGACTGGCCAAATCAGCAAGAACAAGAAGACGCTGTTATTCGACCTTGTACATGTTGTGCAGTCTGAGCCCAAATCGAACAAGAGAAAAGGTGAGAGACAGAAAATGCAGACAGCACTAAAATAACTTGGCAAGAGCAGAGGTCGATAGAACGACGGCTCAGAGTAGCGTGTGCAAAGAAAAGCAGCATGGCAACCAGGCCTAAGACAACATATTAAGGGAGGCCAGGGGGCCACAAACCACAAGACACCCTCCCCTGGACAGTCCAGCGACCAAGATTAAAAACGAAGACAGAGTTCCAAGCACCTGAGCAGAACAGAGGCAGTCCACTAACAGTGAACGTCGAATCAATCCAAAAACGTGCAAGTGCAGAAAAAGGCAATACCGTCCAAGAGGACATCATTGGAATCGTCAAAAAACATAGACGCCATCCAGTCCAACAGTTCAAAGCTGCAGGAATGTTCCTCAAAGGATGGAGCACCCAAAAGCAATGCGGGACAGCTTGCGTGATACTCAATGTAGCTTTGTTGTAGGAGATTCTGAGCAGCCGCCCAGATATCCCATTGTGCCAGAATCCCCAGTGCAGCCGCACGCATCATAAAGCCAGCAACGGAACAGTCCCGTTCATGGGCCTCCAAGGGACCCACCAACCGAACAAAATCCGGAACAGACAATGACGAATTGGAGAGGCAATAATCCATGGTCCATGTGAAAGGACAGCGGATGCAAGACATCACGGGTTGCACGCAAGTGAAATACGCAAAGCGAAAAGAAAGGGTGTAGGACACACTGATAGTCGCCAAGGGCAGAACATCGAAGCCAACCAGAAGGCGCTCACGGAGCAGCTGGAGGCGTTCGGGATCTAGAAGGGCCCAGCGGGGAGCAGCCATTGCGCAGAAAACAAATCAACAGCAAGACACCAGCCGCCAAGGCGAGGATTAATGGGAAACCACCAAAGACGCTAGAAAAAATAGAATGAATGAATGCCGGTATCACACCGAAAATAGTTTGGAAGGTGGACACCAGGCCAGACCCCACAATCTTAAAAAAATGCACTAGACCTTCAGTGTTTGATGCGTTAAAAATACGATGAATCAACTCCCCAAAATGTTGTGGGAGGTTGGTGTTCAAAAGGGCCTGTATTTCACTGTGGGTACTTGCCACCTGGAGTACAAATGTCTCCCGGGCGGAAGTGAGAGTAACTTCTTCATTTAACAATAAGGCCTTTATTCTGCTCAACTTATTGAAATCTGCCTCCATGGTAGGAATGGAAGGCCAAATAGAGTTATCAACGACGTCGTGAGGGGGAGGAAAAAGCACATTCTTGCAGCAGACAACTCTGTGGGAAACCGTAACAATATACGGAATGCCGGCCTGTAGGCCACAACAGTTTTCGTTATTTAGAAGCAGATAGCTACCGTTAGTAAGCAAAGTAAAAGTAGGAGAAATAGCGGGAGCAGGAATACCCTTTAGCACACATGCAAGATTCGGAACTGAAACACTACAAGCTCCGTGCAATTTAATATGTTTACAAATAAGCGAATGACCCACAGTTGAATCACAAGACTCCCCCGTGAGAAACACTTCCTTGCCGTCTCTAATGCATTTATACATGAAAGGCAAGGACCAGAGTTCATGCAGGAAAGCACTACCCAAAGGCTGGAAACGGCCGACAGGATAATGTTTCATGCACGAGCTAAATTCAAACAAGGAAAAAGGCAAGGCGATAACCCCATGAACTAGCCACACCGCAGAATCTAGTTCCGCTACAGAGAATGGTACAGGATCCACTTTCTCGATATGTAACAAAGTGTATGATGCATCTTTCATGGACATGAACTGCTGCTTTTCAGTCAAATTAAAAGGCTTAAAAAGGGCAGTGGTGTTCAATAAATTCCAAGGAACTTTACCTAACTTAAGGGTTTGCAAAGTCCATGCAAACTGCATTACTGAACGCAATTGATTCTGCCCATGATACAACGTAGAAACATCATTTTGCACAATATCAACAACAGAGGACACAATATTATCTAATGTGTAAATGCGGGAAGACAGGGTATTTATACTATTGTCAACAACAGCAAGCACCTTTTCCAAATTTGCTTGGTCTATTTCCCGGAGACGGGAAGCAGCTTCCATTTGTGACAGCTTCCAGAGTTCATTATACGCCTCATAAATGAACCTTTTCGGTCGGGGACCACGAGGTCCCATGATAAAGTCGGACAGATCAATATTGCCTGATAGGAGGGACAAATGTTGTTTAACAGAGTCTAAGGACGAGTGTTCTAGCCATTGTTTACATAACTTACCAACTGAATACGTTGTGACAGTACGTGACTCAGCAAACCTTGTATCAGGCCTGTCCTGTCTATAGCCAGGAACTGTGCCATGGAAACGTAGTTGGCATGCATTGGAAGATATGGGCCACGACAACCAGGGTGACTGTACTATTGCAGAAACGTTAAAAGAGTTGTTCCGAAACAGAGACTGCAACGTCACAAGGGACATATTAAAACGCAAGCTATCATTAGGAGAGCTCGACAATGATGGAAAACCTGGAGCATTTAATTGTTTAGTGGTAGCTAACCCCCAACACGTAGTTTGATAAATGGAAGAATTCAGAAACACGATTTGGGCTGGGATAAGGCATGCGCGGTGCAAAGCCTCTGTGCCCTGCACCTGCCATGGCCTCGAACCCCATATTGATTTTAAATCAACCGTATCTTTCCAGTACTCATAACCACCCACCGCCAAGGCGCTTAAAAAGGAACCCGAATAAAGTAATTTGGTGTGGGTCAACATTATTTTTTGAGTAAATGGGGCACCCAATTTAAAATAATAGGAACCAGGGTTTGATCGATTAAAATCAGTGAAATAGGTGAATTTATTTCGAAGAGTCTGGGAGCTACCTGGTAAGGGGTTTGGACAATGTTCCCATTGGGTGTAGGTAACAGGGTTGCGTAATGTGCTCGGTTTGTGGAGAAAATGGTTGCCCCAATGCTGGTAACAATACAAATCGGCATAATTCGCAGAATTCATATACAAATCCTCAGCATTAAAGGAAGCATAATATTTTAAATCAGCAAACAATGCTTCAACGGCATGCACATCCCAATCGTCAGAATGAATATTACTTTTTACTACATCACCCATCGAAACTCGAAGGACATTTGGTACATTAATAATTTCTGTCGGGCCATGGATTTGAAAGTTTACCGCATCCCATACGATGCCATCAGCAACTGGAAACGCCGAAATGTTTACAAATGTGTGGTCACGCTTCATGATGTGGGAGGAGGAATGTGGAGCCAAAGTTCCAGCAACACTGTTCACAGCAGAGCGTTCAGGTAAATAGTGACCATTGATGAGTAGAAAAAATACTGTGACAAAGCCAATGGACATGAACAAAAAAATCAAGAAAAGTACCAACCAGATATATGTCCAGGGTGGAACCAAAAAATCATCTCGAAACCAGGAGACAAAAAGACTGAACTTGGACGGGGCAGTTGATGAGGTGGAATCCGAATCAAAGGAATAACGTGTCGGGCTCAGTGGCGTTGTTGGTTGGTGTGCCACTGACTCTGTTGCGGGATAGGTATACTCGTCCTCGTCGATACAGGGGGATACAGTGGGTTCGAATATATGACTATTTTCAGGCAAATCAACCATCTCAATTGTAACATCAGTGACCGTTCGGTCAGGTGGACCACGAACACATGTCCGGTAAATTGCAGGACAAGAGACCGCTGGTGTTACACTATTCAGGATCGGCCAGATGTTGTAGCTTGACATTGTCCACTGAGATGTATCTGTTCTCCTTGCGACCAGGAAGCGGTGGTAAGATGACTGTACGTGTTCCCTTCAAGCCCAGGACTGGAACCGGTGCACGATAAGAGGGGCCGAATTCTTTTTTGTTCTCCACCTTCTCTCGAACCAGGTCACCAATCTTCGGAAGCCAGCCGGCAACCGGTATCTGCAAAGCAGGGTCTGTGGTTGAAGGTAAATGTGCAATTGCAAGTTTGTCGCGGGCTTCTTGTAAGTCCTGTAACATAGCAGAATGGTTATCTACATCAAACCTGGCGGATTGCGCCGCCATGTCTAGACCATCAAGGTCAGGCACAAACATTCGTATGCCAAAGAGCATTTCGTAAGGGGTCCGCCCACCCAGAGGTCTTCTAGGGAGATTATTAAGTGCACGCTGAACGGTATACAAGTGGGCCAGCCAGTTCCTGCCAGTACCTATAACTCTAGCTGTCAAGGATTGCTTTAAGTCACGGTTCATTCGTTCAACGATAGAGTTGCCCTCAGGCCTATACGGAGACGAAAATTTCACCCGCACCCCCAAGGAACCCATTGCGTCCTTGTAAGCCTTAGAGGCAAACGCCGGACCTTGGTCCGAATGGAAGGTGCCGCATGCAAAAATTCCCACAAAGACTCGCAAATCCCTGATGACATTTCGAGCGTCAGCACTCCGTTGTGGCCAGACCCAGATGAACCGTGTGCACGAGTCCACTGCCACTAAGATATATTTATAGGCAGTGTCTGAAGAAAATGGACCGCAGTGATCCAGGTAAACACACCCAAAGGGTCTGTTGGAAATGCCTAGCGAGGTCTGTGGTGGTCGTGTAACCGTGGAAGGCTTGATCTGTTGACAAACGTCACAGGAAAGCACATAAGTACGGGTGTCTTTATATAAACCACGCCACCAGTAACGCTGCTGCAAGATGGAAACTGTCGCAGACACACCTGCATGTGCCGAAGCCATGCCTTCGTGCGCTGCCGTTACCAAGGAAAGCCTGCGGTCCGCGTTGGGGATCAGCCGATCTCCAACGTCAGGTATTGTTACATAAGGAGCCTGATCGGGACCTAACTGGTAAGAATATTTGGAAGGGAAACCCCTAGGGTAATTCGTTCCTTCCTTCGTTGCAGCAATAGCCGCCAAGATATCAGTGTCTATTTTAGACATGGATCTAGTAACTGCTGCTACTGAACACGTGACTACTGCTGATTTGGCAGCTTCATCTGCCAAACCGTTACCAACAGCGTGTGCGCCCACCCGCTGATGGCCTAGGGTGTGAACCACCTGTGTGAGCGGCAGACGTTGCTGTAATTCTGCCACTCGAACCCAAAGCGTTTTATGCTTGATTGTGTTGCCTTTTGCGTCTCTATAGTCGTTTTGCGACCAAAAGAACAGATTGTCATTGTAAGATTGGACACAGTAGTAAGAATCGCAAACAATGAGAGTAGTCACATCAGGATTAACGAACTCTAGCGCAAGCACCAATGCACGCAGTTCGGCCAATTGTGCAGTACTGTCCCCGAGTGCCTGAGTGTGCACCACTGTGGATTTGAACTTTCCGTTCACAAAAATACCAGCAACAATGGCACATGCGGCTGAATAAGCATGCTTGGACCCCGTGGCCGGTTGTGCCGAACCATCGGTATAGATCACACAGTCGTAATCCTCAAGCGGCAATAAGGACAGAGGAGGAGGATGAACGAATTCATACTGTAAAAACTCCTGAGTCTGGAGGGAAGAATCAAAAATGAAAGAGACATCTGAGGATGTCAAAGAGGTAGCCCATTGAATCCAACGGGGGTGCAATGCTTTAGAGTTCGGTACACTCGCTTTTGTTACTGCCTCTAGGGCAGGATAGGGTGTTACCACCAGAATACGCTTTCCCTGGGCCAGTGCGCGCTCTTTTAGGATCGCCATTTGCACTGCAGTTAAAACTTTTTCCACAGATGAAAAGCGTAATTCGGCGGAGGTGTACAGATGTGACTTGTATGCGATGGGTACTGTGTCACCTTCGTTAAAGGTTAAGTACGTGAAACCCACTGCCCCCGGAATTATTCTAATCACCAGGTTTGTGTGGTTATCACGAGTCAAAAGATATTTAGACTCAAGAAGGTCAGTCTGCAAAGACGCCAGAATGGAGGTATGCTCTGGCAGCCAGCAAGACCTCGAATAGGTAGGTTGTATCAATGCATACAGAGGCTTGATACGCTGGGCATATTCGGGAATGTAAGTACGCCCGAAGTTCAGGAAACCCAGCAAAGACTGAAGCTTCTTCAGAGTATTAGGAGGGCACAAAAGTGCACATTTTTCTAGGAAGTGGGGGCTAAGCCCTTACCTTCATTGTTGAGCTCGTAGCCCAAGAACAAAACGGTAAATTCAGCTATATGAGATTTTGCAAAGTTAAATTTGTAACCTTGTACCGCAAATTCAAGAATAATGCGGTCTACTCGGGACAGATGCGGAAATAATTCGTCGTCCGTCAAATAAATGTCATCGACGTACGAACACGCATCTGGATCTATGCCGTCTAACAAAGAGACAACACGAGCGGCAAATACTCCCGGACTATTTTTGTAGCCCATTGGGAGACGCCTGAATTGAAATAATTTGCCACCGGATGTAAAAGCGCTCCATTGGCCACTCTCCGGGGCTAAGTTGTGCGTGTAGAATCCATTTGAAAGGTCAAGTGTCGTTTTATATTTTTTACGAACAAGACTATCTACAAGCGCAGAACTGTGTGTATTTTGCACCGCAAAGGTCCGACAATGAGAGTTCAAATGCCGGTAATCCAAAACCAAGCGGTACGATCCATCGGGTTTAGAAACCGCGAAAAGGGGATTGTTCATAGGTGATACACAGGGTTCAATTACTCCCTGATATTCCAACTGAGTCAGAATTTCGGAAACGGGGCCTTTGGCCTCACGTTTTATGGGATATTGGGGTTGTGGCTGCGGTAGTGACCGCAAAGGTATTTCATGGGGGGAGATTCCTCATCCCAACCCACGTGGTTGCGGTATAACGCAGGAGCCAGGGACACTGCCCATTCAGCTGCTAGAGCCTCCGCTTTGTCCTTTGGGACATGTCGAGAGAAGCTCGGAAGGATTACCTCCTCCCCTTTGCGTGCAGCAAGAACGAATGATGGTGGCCAATCCACCTCTGCTAACAATATATCGTAGGAAGAAGTTAAATTTTCCCAAAAAATCCCTTTAATTATGCGTTGTATATCACCTTCAATTTGAATGACAATATCATAAAGTCGGTCAGGGGGAGCCACTCGAGTGTCAGCTGTTTCGACAGTAATGAATGTTTCAGTTGCTGTCGCCTCCATATGAGGACGTAGCGCCTCCCGCACTATGGTAACTTCCGCGGCGCTGTCTAGGAGGGTTACTGCCCACGTCCAATTCAGGAGCCTCGCTCTCACCGTCTGTGGCATATTTCGCTGTTACAGCGGCAACCTTCTTCTTCTGGAATTGCGGACGAGAATGTTGAAAGTCTTCTACTTTCCCTCTGACTTGTTGTCGAGGCTGGTCTCGTCCCTGGGGAGCCTCGCGGCCCCTTCCTCTATCTTGTCGTTCTCCTCCACTGGCTTGTGACGACGTCTGTGCCTGTGAAGAACGAGGAGAACGTGTGTCAGGGATCTGAAACCTATCCGGTGATTTAATTCTCGCCCTATCGCGTAAATCATAGGTGCGTTCAGAAGAAACCGAAACCGGGGATGCACCTCTCGACCCCGGCTTTTGTTGTTGCTTACCCTGTTTTTTCAGCCTCCAGCTCTTTTTAGTGAAGACTGGTCTCTCATCTTTCTCAGATTGAGGTTTAGATTGTTGTTGTTGTGGTTGCGATTGTGTTTGCTGTTTTGCAAAAGGCTTGTTGCCCAGGCTATTTCTACCAATAGTTTTGTAAGCCTGAGTTATAATCTTCGGTAATTCGCGAGGCCTGTCCAATTCTGGGACCAGAGCCAAAGCGTTCGCTACTTGAAAGTTCACTGCATCGCCCTTGACATTCGCAAGGATCAGCTCAGCTACTACATTAAACACTCCCACCAGTCTCATCCCTAATTCCACAGCCGCTTCAGGGCCATGTTCATCCTGCACTTTTTTAATTACTGAGGGGAGAACTGTCATGGAAGGAGTACCAAAACATTTAGAATATACTGCTGCGAATACCTTACCCCAGTTTTCACATGCTGTCAACTCGGGTATCAAGTCTTTTGGCAAACTAATCGTAAGAATGCGGTGTTTATCCACTGGGGTTGTGTGTGGAAAAACAGCCTCCAACTGGTCAAATTTTTCTGCAAGCCAATAAGGAAAATCATCCTTATGTTGTGGACGTTTGCCCATCACTGAGTTCACCATGACAGGACTTATGGTCACTCCGCCTGCAGCAGCTGGTTGGCCGGCAACTCCAGGGGCGGCTCCATGGAGACTGCCTGTAACATATCGCACTAAGGCTCGGTGCACGTGTACTAAAGCCGCATACATAGTGCGCAATTCCGCGACTGGTATAGTCATATAGCGCGGATGTGGGGTGTACCCGGCCAAAACAGGCCAAGTGGCCCCCTCAATTGATAAGGGGCCTAAACGAACCGTGGTAGTCGGTTGTGGGAGGGCGCCATTAAACCAAACACGGTGCTGCCAAGCCGTGAGCGGTACTTCGAGATTAGTATAAGGTCGATATACAGCAGGAACAGCAGTAGGTTCATATTCATGAAACAGATTATCAGTAGCATCCACTGCTGGAAAAGTGACCCAAGAGTAGAACACTTCAAAGTGGAAAGCCGGGTCGGCTTGAACCACAAAGACTAGTTCAACTCCCGTATCTGGCACCCCATACACCCGTAAGTGATCCCGGAGCGCCGTGCGGCTATGCGCCGCTATGTCTATACCCGCCATTATGAACGGGATAGGACGACAACCTAACACGAGGCAACACAAAAAGGGTTATATTTAAGAAACCTTTTTTAACAACTTCAAGCTTGAAAGAACCTACAAAAAAACTTCAATATAGGAGGTATCGCCGTCACACACGCTCCCGGAAGCGTACGCGAGGGTTTTGTGGACAAGCACAAGTACTACTCAAGCGTCTCGCAGATAAGCTGCCCCACTCGTTGGTCGCGCCATGTCATAGGGTTTCTGCACATACAGAGCTATGCACAGGATTATAGGACCTCGGAATATAGTGGTGAGCCAACCATATGCCTTAGCACCCAAAACCCCAACCCAACTAGCCTTAGCGTCCCATCAGCACCAATGTGCCAATGTTTAGACAACCCAGAACACGGTATCTCTCTCAGGACTCGCAGAGGCAAGAACACTCTTTCGTATCACTCGTACCTGTCCACAATGTGCGTAAGAAGAGTCACTGTATAGGTCAAAATGTTTATTCCAACTTACGTGCTCTAAGATACAGTACACGTGTCAGTGCTATTAGCATAATGCATAGAAATAACATAATCAGCATGGTTACAACTCCATAGAATACAAACGGGGAAAGCATCTCATAAAGCAGTGGATATATGTCTATCTAACATTACCACCCTCCCCGTGCTGGAAGCTAGTTTATTATAAAAATAGAAGACCTCTGGGCTTTGACTAGCGAACCCCCATACCTCAGTCTCTAGATGCAAAACTACATCAGCAGACAATCATAGCTCTTCTCTCTGGGAAGGTTCTCTCCATCTGTGTGCTAGTGTAGACTAACTACAATATTAAAAGCAGCTGTACATAGTGTTATGTCTAGGTGCTAGGGACTGGCCAAATCAGCAAGAACAAGAAGACGCTGTTATTCGACCTTGTACATGTTGTGCAGTCTGAGCCCAAATCGAACAAGAGAAAAGGTGAGAGACAGAAAATGCAGACAGCACCAAAATAACTTGGCAAGAGCAGAGGTCGATAGAACGACGGCTCAGAGCAGCGTGTGCAAAGAAAAGCAGCATGGCACCAGGCCTAAGACAACATATTAAGGGAGGCCAGGGGGCCACAAACCACAAGACACCCTGAGATCTTCTAATATATAATAATACTGCTTCTTAGCAAGGGGAGGGAGGATTGGCTCCACTGTCTTTTTATGATGACATCTCCCTTCATGATTTATGGACTAACTGCTATGCTGACTATATTTGTACTGTGCATTTTCCAGCTTGTTGTGGCACGTATACTGCATGTTAGGGCACGTTATTGTGGACGAGTACAAGAGTGCGAGCGAAAGGGTGTGTCTTGTTACCGCGATTCCTGAGAGATCTGGGAGTGTTGTGTCCTGAGGTGTCTAATCATTTGCTTCTCTGTGAGTGAGTAGGAGAGCAAGTGAGACACAATAGCTAGTCGGTTCTGGGCTTGTGGGCACTAAGGTGATAGGAAGACCTAGTCCCTATACACCAAGGTCCCATAATCCTGCGCATAGTTCTGTGTTTGTGCAGAATCCCTGCAACATGGCACTACCACCGTTTGGTCTGGTTCTTATTCGCGAGACTCCTGAGTAGCGCTTATGCTTGTCCACTACCCTCTCAATGTTTCCGGAGACGTCCATGGTGAGGGGGCTTAGCCTCCTATATTTTTAGATTTATAGATTTTTCAAGCTTGAATTTTAAAAGGTTTTTGTTTTTCTGTTGTACCCGATATTGCGCTACCAGTCTTTCCGTTCTTGTCCCATTGTTAATATGGCCCAACCGGTCGCTATTGTGGCACCTAATCGTGCAGCGTTTACTGCTCATGTGACTCAACGAGGAGTCCCTGCTGCGAGGGCTGATTTCATTTTTGTTGTCGAGGTGGATGCGGCTTACATCTTCGAGGTTTTTTACTCTTGGGTTACATTTCCCGCAGTGGACGGAAATGATCATTACTTTCATGAATATACACCAGCCGCGGTTCCCCGAAACTATTGCCCTTATCGGTTACTTGAAGTTCCGTTGACAGCCTGGGAGCATACTATATGGTTTAATGGCGCCCTTCCTCACCATGTTTCTGTGGTCCATTTAGGACTGTTGTCGGTCGATGGGGCCACCTGGCCCGTGTTGGCTGGTTTCACACCTCATCCAAATTATCTTAATGTTTCACTCGCAGAGCTACGTCAATTACATATGTCTTTAATTCATATACACAGAAGTGTCATACAGTTTATGTGCCGTACTATTCAAGTGGCTCTGGATGGAGCCGCTCCTCAACCACCCGGACATGGTGGTGGTCTAGTTATAAGTCCCATCATGATTAATTCAGTGATGAGCAAACGTCCTCAAAATAGAGATGATTTTCCTTACTGGCTTGCAGAAACATTTGAGCAACTCGAGGCTGTTTTCCCACATACTACTCCAGTAGAAAAACACAGGATCCTCACAATGAGTTTACCTAGTGGTATTGTTCCCGCTTTAGCTGATTGCACCACCTATGGGACGGAGTTTGCTGCAGTGTATACACTGTGTTTTGGCACTTCCTCGATGACCGTTCTACCGAGCGTTCTCAAGAAGGTTCAAGATAAACACTGGGCTGGTCCAGCCCTGGAGCTGGGGATGAGATTAGTGGGCATGTTCCCTATTGTCTCTGACATGATTCTGGCCAATGTCAAAGGTGAGGCAGTTAGCTTGCAAGTGTTTCAATGCCTATCGGCGGTGGCAGATATTGACAAGCAACGACAGTTGCCGATTATTATTGCGAATGTATACACATCATTAGGACGCAATAGTTTGAGTGTAAGACCTTTTACTCAAGTACAAAATAAGCCTCCTCCGGAAAAGGAGGGTCTTCCAGTCTTTGCTAAGAAGGCCTGGAATAAAAATCAGCGGCAGCAACAACAGAAGCCTGCTTCTCGTGTTGGTTCGCTGACACCGGATACTTCTGAACGTAGATATGATTTGCGTGACCGCTCTAAAATTAAAACACCAGAGAGGTTCCAGGTTCCTGATCCTTGTTCCCCTCGTTCCTTTCAGGAATCGTCGGACCAACAGTTCAGTAGGGGAGGACATCAGGATCGCAGAGAAGGCGAGTCTGCGCAAGCAAGACGCGACCCGCAGCACCAGTTTGACGTAAAAGCCAAGCCGGAGGGACCACCTCAATCGTGCCCCATTTCAGAAGAAAAAGGTTGCCACTTTGACAGCAAAGTATGCCTCAGACGGTGAGAACCCTGCTCCTCAATTGGAGATGGGTGGTGACACTCCTCGACAACACAGAGGAGGTTACCATAGTGTGGGAGGCACTCCACCAATGTCTGGAGGCAAAAGCAACTGCCACGTTCATTACAGTGGAAACAGCTGACACACGAGTTGCACCCCCTGATAGGCTTTATGAAATAGGCCTCCAAATTGAAGGAGATATTAAACGCACAATTAAGGCGGTCTTTTGAGACAACCTTACTTCTTATGATATTTTGTTAGTGGAGGTTGACTGGCCTCCCCCATTTGTTTTAGCTTCTTCTAAAGGGGAAGATGTTATTCTCCCATGTTTTTCCTGCTATGTCTCGGAGGAGGCAAAACGTGAGTACATGTCGGAGTGGGCATTAGCCCTTGCTCCGGCTGTTTATCGTAATCAGGTGGGTTGGGATAAGGATTCCCCGGAACATGAGATTCCTTTGCGCTCTATGCCACAGTCCCAACTACAATACCCGATTAAGCCTGAAGCTAAAGCTTCCGTTAGTGAGATTCTTGCCCAATTGGAATATTAGGGTGTCATTGAACCCTGTGTTTCGTCCATGAATAATCCTCTTTTTCTGATATTGAAAGCGGACGGATCATATCGTACAGTTTTGGATTACCGTCATTTAAATAGTCGTGTTCGTACATTTGCTTTACAGAACACTCACAGCTCTGCGTTGGTTGATAACCTTGTTTGTAAAAAATATAAAACTACTCTTGATATATCTAATGGTTTTTACAGTCACAATTAGGCTCCTGAGAGCCGTGACTTGATATCATTCAGCGCCCTCGGCAATCACAAAAGGTATACAGGCTTGCCTGTGGGATATAAGAATAGTCCCGGCGCTTTTGCAGCATGCGTAATGTCGGTTTTACATGAAATTGACACTGATGCTTTCTCATACGCCGATGATATCCATTTGATGGATGATGAATTGATACCGCATCTTGTGCATGTGGACCGCATCATAATGTCTTTTGTTGACTTGGGTTACAAATGTAACTTTGCCAAGTCACACATTGCCTTTTTGGCAGTCCTTTTTCTAGGATATGAACTTACTAATGAAGGTCGGGGCTTAGCCCCCCACTTTCTGGAGAAATGTGCTCAATTGCAACCTCCTTCTACGTTAAAAAAATTACAATCTTTGCTGGGTTTTTTCGGGAGGACATACATTCCTGATTATGCCCAGCGTTACAAACCTTTGTACTCTTTGATACAACCTACTTATTCGGCTTCCTGTTGGCTTCCGGAACATACCTCGATTCTTCGGTCTCTGCAGTCTGATCTGCTTGCGACCGACTTCTTGTTAACACAAGACAATTCCACAAATTTGGTAATAATGATTGTACCTGGTGCATTGGGTTTCACTTACTTGACATTCAATGAAGGGAACACTGTCCCCATTGCTTACAAATCGCATTTGTACACATCAGCTGAAATGCGTTTTTCTTCTACAGAAAAAATCTTGACGGCTGTTCAGATGGCGATTCTGAAAGAATGCGCTCTGGCTCAGGGTAAATGCATTTTTATAGTCTCGCCTGTACCTGCTTTAGAACCAGTTACGAAGGCTAGTGTCCTGAATTCCAAACCCTTGCATCCGCGTTAGATACAATGGGCTAGTTCTTTGACATCGGCTGATGTCAACTTTATCTTTGATCCCTCTCTACAGACACAGGAGTTTTTACAATATGAACATGTACTTCCTTCTCCTTTGTCTTTGCTTCCTCTGGATCAATACAAATGTATTATTTACACTGATGGTTCTGCACAGCCGGCAGTAGGTTCTAAACATGCTTATTCGGCAGCCTGCACACTTGTGGCAGGGAAAATTGTTGACGGGGATTTTAAGTCCTCCTTGGTGATTGCACGGCTCAATTGGCAGAGCTACGTGCTTTGCTTTTGGCTCTTGAATTTGCAGATCCAGAGGTTTCTACGCTTATAGTGTGCGATTATTTTTACTGTGTACAACCCTTTAATGACAACCTGTTCTTTTGGACACAAAATGATTTCAGTGATTCTAAAGGTAGCGCAATTAAGCACAAAACGCTTTGGGTTCGAGTGGCCGCTCTTAAGGAACGTTTGCCGCTCACGCATGTTATCCATACTTTGGGCCATCAGCACGTGGGAGCAAACGCTGTTGGTAATTCGCTGGCTGATGAGGCAGCCAAATCTGCAGTAGCCACTTGTTCAGAAGCAGCAGTCACTAGGTCCATGACTAAAATTGTTGATGATATTCTGGCGGCTCTTGCTGCGACGAAGGAGGGAACAAAACTTCCCCAAGGTTTTCCTTCACGTTATTCATATCACATGTCTTCTGCTCAACTCCCTTTTGCAACTAATCCATCCATTGGGGATCGGATGATTCCCAACGAGGACCTCAGACTTTTTTTGATCATTGCCGCTCATGAAGGAGTAGCTTCTGCACATGTCGGAGTGACAGCAACAGTGTCTCTTTTACAGCAACGTTTTTGGTGGCGTGGTTTATATAAGCAGACGCGTAAATATGTTCTTTCTTGTGACATTTGCCAACAGATTAAGCCTTCTACTGTTGCCTGTCCACCACACACTCAACTTTACATTTCAAATCAACCATTTGGTTGTATCTATCTTGATCACTGCGGTCCTTTGACTTCTGAAACTGTGTTCAAACATATCTTGGTTGCAGTGGATTAATGCACTAGATTCCTTTGGCTTTGGCCGCAACGTAGTGCTGACACTCGAACTGTCATTAAATATTTGCCTGTCTTTGTCGGGACGTTTGCCTGTGGCACCTTCCATTCTGACCAAAGTCCTGTGTCTGCCTCTAAGGCTTATCGGGATGCAATGAAGTCACTGGGGGTGCAGGTGCAATATTCGTTTCCATACCGGCCTGAGAGCAATTCAGTTGTGGAGCGAATGAACCGTGACTTAAAACAATCTTTGTCAGCTAGAGTCTTAGGTACTGGCAGGGGTTGGCTGACACATCTCTATGGAGTGCAACGTGCACTAAATAATCTCCCTAGAAGATCTCTGGGTGGGCGGACCCCATACAAAATGGTCTTTGGCATTAAAATGTTTGTGCTAGACCTTGATGGTCTAGACGTTATGGCGGCTGCCGCAACCTTTGATGTAGATAACCATTGTGCTGTGTTACAGGATCTACAAAAAGCTTGTGATTCACAAGCAAAAGCACATTTGCCCTCGTCCACGGATTCAGCAGTGCCGATCCCTGTTTCTGGCTGGCTTCCTAAAGTTGGAGATCTGACCCGAGAGAAAGTGGAGAACAAAAAAGAATTTGGTCCATCATACCGTGAACCAGTCAGAGTCCTTGGCTTAAAAGGCATCCGTACTGTGATCCTGCCTCCATTACCTGGTCGTAAGGAGAATCGATACATTTCAATCGAACATGTCAAGCTACACCATATGGCCGATACTGAATAGTATGCCTCCAAGTTTTCCACGCCAAGATCTTTCACTGAATCTGAGGGCTTCAGCTTCCTCAATGCCTCCCTGACTAATGGAGGGGGAGATGGAAACTTCAGTTGATTTATTACCTATTTTACCTTCCACTCCGACCAATGCAGACATCGAGCATGCTTCTCCTCCAGTTGAGGTCATAATTGACATTCCTGAGAGTACCATACATGATTCATCAGATGCTGCACAACCTCCATTGTTTCAACTGGGGGTGAGTGGTTAATATATGGACCGTAATAGCTTTTCTTCTGACTCTTCTTCTTCGTCCTCATTAGTGGCAACACCTCCTACACGTACCTGTCTTTTCATTTTCCTGGTTCAAAAAGACTTACCTGGTCCCACCCTGGACATACATCTGGATGGTACTTACACTGATATTCCTCTTCATGTGGATTGGGTTTGTGACTGTGTTTTTTCTGCTCATCAATGGTCATTATTTGCCTGAACGCTCCGCTGTGAACTTGGTTGATGGAGTTCTAGCTCCCCACACATCATCACATATAATGAATAGAGATCAAGCCCTTGTGAACATTTCGGCATTCCCTGTTGCTGATGGCATCATTTGGGATAAAGTAGCATATGATATCCATGGCCCAACGGAACTTTTAAACATTCCATACGTGTTCTGCGTTTCATTAGGAGAAGTGGTTTCACCGGACATACACTCTGACGACTGGGATGTTCAGGCCGTTCATTCATTGTTTTCTGATTTAAAATATTATGCTGCTTTTGACACTGAAGATTTATATTTGAATTCAACAAATTATGCAGATTTATTCTGTTATCAACACTACAGCCATCATTTTTTACACAAGTCCAACACTCTGAGACCATTTTTTTATTTTACACAGTGTGAACATTGTCCTACACCATTACAGGGGAGTTCAAAGACTCAAGAGAGTACATTTATATATTTTTCCAGTTACAGTCTTTCAGACCCACGGTCCTACTTTTATAAATTGAAAATGCCGCAACAGCCTAAATTTATGCTGACACACACTAAATTGATTTACTCCAAGTCCTTCAGAAATGATTTGTCCTGTAAAGGGTTATGAGCACTGGAAGGACACAATTGATTTAAAATCCATCTGGGGTACCAAAGAGTGGCAGGTGCAGGGCACTGAGGCTTTGCATCGTGCATGTCTGATACCAACTCAACTTTTATTTTTAAATGACCCTGTGCAGCAGACTACTTGTTTTGGTTTGGCCACGGCCAAAAATTTATATATTCCCTCAATTCCCTCAGTGGCTCAGTATAATGCATGGCGAGCACACACCAACTACACTATTGAAGACTTAGTTGCCTTGTTCCAGAATGGAACCATTAACTCTTCTAACATTGACCCCTTGGGATAGTTATTGTGGCCAACAAGTTCCAATGCATGTCAACTACGTTTTCTGAATACCACAAAAGGGTTTATGCAAAGTAGCACAACACTGTCAAGAGGGGGAGACGGGGAGCAAAGAGAAAAAGTAGGTCCAGTACCAATGCTCCCTATTACTAACGTACAATCACTGAGGGGTTACTGTTCCTGTAAGGCAAACGACAACCTATTCCGGTTGCGCAAAAGGAAAAAGAAGATAAGGCGAGAATAGGGTGTAGTCTCTAGAAATGCAGTTGGAACTAGATGAAGGTGGGGGAATTTCTCCTTTTGGAAATTGTGCCCTCACACACTCTTGCGAGTGTCATGCTTCATCATCGCGATACAAAAGGGGATGATGGACGGAACGCTTGAGCCAATCAAACACTCACCCCCAGTCAACTGATCTGGGTTTAATCCATCATCATTCTTTAGCTCACTCCACCACCCCAGTTCAGACATGGCCATATGCAAATCAGTCTGACCCTGTGCCTCATGGGAACAGTCCAGCCCGAACTGCCAAGCCATGTCTTCCCTGGACCGGAAACAAGCATCCTAGGACCGGTTTCTGGCATTCCAGCCGTCATCAGCCAGGCTTGCTTGAATCCAGTGGCAAAGTGAGCAAGGGACCCACGTCTGGGCATACCCCCGCCAACTTAGGGTGAACAAAGCGATACAAAAGGGGATGATGGACGGAACGCTTGAGCCAATCAAACACTCACCCCCAGTCAACTGATCTGGGTTTAATCCATCATCATTCTTTAGCTCACTCCACCACCCCAGTTCAGACATGGCCATATGCAAATCAGTCTGACCCTGTGCCTCATGGGAACAGTCCAGCCCGAACTGCCAAGCCATGTCTTCCCTGGACCGGAAACAAGCATCCTAGGACCGGTTTCTGGCATTCCAGCCGTCATCAGCCAGGCTTGCTTGAATCCAGTGGCAAAGTGAGCAAGGGACCCACGTCTGGGCATACCCCGCCAACTTAGGGCGAACAAAGCGATACAAAAGGGGATGATGGACGGAACGCTTGAGCCAATCAAACACTCACCCCCAGTCAACTGATCTGGGTTTAATCCATCATCATTCTTTAGCTCACTCCACCACCCCAGTTCAGACATGGCCATATGCAAATCAGTCTGACCCTGTGCCTCATGGGAACAGTCCAGCCCGAACTGCCAAGCCTTGTCTTCCCTGGACCGGAAATAAGCATCCTAGGACCGGTTTCTGGCATTCCAGCCGTCATCAGCCAGGCTTGCTTGAATCCAGTGGCAAAGTGAGCAAGGGACCCACGTCTGGGCATACCCCCGCCAACTTAGGGCGAACAAAGCGATACAAAAGGGGATGATGGACGGAACGCTTGAGCCAATCAAACACTCACCCCCAGTCAACTGATCTGGGTTTAATCCATCATCATTCTTTAGCTCACTCCACCACCCCAGTTCAGACATGGCCATATGCAAATCAGTCTGACCCTGTGCCTCATGGGAACAGTCCAGCCCGAACTGCCAAGCCATGTCTTCCCTGGACCGGAAACAAGCATCCTAGGACCGGTTTCTGGCATTCCAGCCGTCATCAGCCAGGCTTGCTTGAATCCAGTGGCAAAGTGAGCAAGGGACCCCCGCCAACTTAGGGCGAACAAAGCGATACAAAAGGGGATGATGGACGGAACGCTTGAGCCAATCAAACACTCACCCCCAGTCAACTGATCTGGGTTTAATCCATCATCATTTTTAGCTCACTCCACCACCCCAGTTCAGACATGGCCATATGCAAATCAGTCTGACCCTGTGCCTCATGGGAACAGTCCAGCCCGAACTGCCAAGCCATGTCTTCCCTGGACCGGAAACAAGCATCCTAGGACCGGTTTCTGGCATTCCAGCCGTCATCAGCCAGGCTTGCTTGAATCCAGTGGCAAAGTGAGCAAGGGACCCACGTCTGGGCATACCCCCGCCAACTTAGGGCGAACAAAGCGATACAAAAGGGGATGATGGACGGAACGCTTGAGCCAATCAAACACTCACCCCCAGTCAACTGATCTGGGTTTAATCCATCATCATTCTTTAGCTCACTCCACCACCCCAGTTCAGACATGGCCATATGCAAATCAGTCTGACCCTGTGCCTCATGGGAACAGTCCAGCCCGAACTGCCAAGCCATGTCTTCCCTGGACCGGAAACAAGCATCCTAGGACCGGTTTCTGGCATTCCAGCCGTCATCAGCCAGGCTTGCTTGAATCCAGTTGCAAAGTGAGCAAGGGACCCACGTCTGGGCATACCCCCGCCAACTTAGGGCGAACAAAGCGATACAAAAGGGGATGATGGGCGGAACGCTTGAGCCAATCAAACACTCACCCCCAGTCAACTGATCTGGGTTTAATCCATCATCATTCTTTAGCTCACTCCACCACCCCAGTTCAGACATGGCCATATGCAAATCAGTCTGACCCTGTGCCTCATGGGAACAGTCCAGCCCGAACTGCCAAGCCATGTCTTCCCTGGACCGGAAACAAGCATCCTAGGACCGGTTTCTGGCATTCCAGCCATCATCAGCCAGGCTTGCTTGAATCCAGTGGCAAGTGAGCTTCATCATCGGGCGTTGCTCCTCGTCGGGGTGGCTCTGCTGTCCCCCACGGGCCCCGCGAGAGGGCTCTTTGTCGGAGATCTTTTAGGAGACGCCGCAGTTGTGCATGTGGGTGTGTGGGCCTAAAAAATGTGAAAGTGAGTTAAAATTACCTCCGCGGTCCTAAAAGCCAAATTTTATTCAAGGCTCCGGAGGTAAGAATAAGAAACATGGGGTGTGGCGGGCCTCTAATAAACAAATATCATAGAGGGAAGAGTATTATTCTGCTACTCTCGTAACCCGTAAATGTGTGTGAAAGTGAAATCAGGTCAACATGTTTTGCGCTTGGTAATGGTCCCTAATGGATCCTGATGCGCTTCTTCAGGACTGTGGTGTGAAAGTAAAAACAGTAAAAATAGGAATCAGGGACGGCGACACCCTGTATTCCTATGGTACCTATATTAAGGTGTAGAAGCATCAAGGCGCTCAAAGGAACGTCTCAATTGCTTTCCTGTTCCCAACCTGGTGAAGAAAAACAAGAGATGGAGACAAACACACAGAGACATACACACAAATACAAAGTGAATAGAGTCATCCACTACAAAAATAGTGATAACAGCTGTGCATTTGATTAGACACGTGTCTGTATTAGCATGCTGGATTAGGCATGCCCTGTCACCATTATGCCGCATGTACATGCGTGACAGAGTTTTCTGTCTCTTTTGTGACCGGTGCAGGAAAACATGCACTAGCCAAATGTCACCTTTGACTGGCCATACATAGCTTGTGGTGACTTGTATACTGCATTCGTTTGCATACTGGTGGCCACTGTAACGGCTGGTGCAGTGTCGTGCAATTTGGTGAAAACGTTAAGGCATCACTGCCATGGTGCTTGTGGCGGTCCGTTACCTTTACATAATTGTGCAAACACTCACTCGACGTTCTCTGTTACGTGAGAAATGGCATGTGCAAATGGGCGCGTTCTTACATTCACAACATTCATGCAAATTAGTCAAGCCATACCCCTTTCAAAAAATGGAGTGCCTCATCGGCATGTCCCGCGGTCACGAAGGAAAATACCTGTGAGATAAAAATAGCATCGTGAGCCAGGGGGAATGGTCGTGAATACCTGTGGTCTTTTCTGAGGCAGCAGAAGAATACTCACCTCCTTCACTGTAGCCCAATACCTGCCCTACCGCTCGTCGGACACCGGTCAACTATGCACGGCGAGTCCAACAAGTTATAGTGGCTCCCGGGGAGGGCGCGGACGTGACGTGGCTGGGTCAGAGGGCGTGAGCAGTCATACATAGGTGTAAGCGTCTGTGAATACGGAAAAATGGATTCACGCAAGTGCGTGGGTACTGGCCCAAGATGGAGGCCATCTTAAGATGAATGCAGGGGTATTGCGATGAATAAGGGCAAAGCCTGTTTAAGGCTCAAACAAACATGGAGCACTGAATTATCAATATCCGTAGGTTGTTTACAGTTAAGTAATGCAAGCAACACATACCCACGTAGGTTTCGTAAATGAAAAAAGCCTAACTCGGATTATCAACGTCATTGGAAACGGTGTCGGCCATATTGGAATGGTCTTAAATTTGTCGATGTGATTACAGAAATATTGTGATTGTAATCAATCCTCAGAGTGTGATCTTTGTCAACAGATTACTGTGCGAAATGGTGGCAACCCGCCCCTAGTGGGATGGTAGCAGTTTCTGTGATTACAAGAACATACACGCACATTGATTATGTGAATGACAAATATCAAACTCTGATAATGTCATAAAAACGGCGTCGGCCATATTGGACTGCAATCTAATTTTCAGAGTGTAAACTGTGCCAACAGGCTGCTGAGTGTAATGGTGGCAGCCCGTTACCTCAGTGTGTTCAACAAGGATAAGGATGCCCTTATGTTCCAAGGAATGTGACCCAGTGTGCTCTACAGTGCAATACAACCAACTAGGTAACCCTGTATGGCTAGTGCTTTTGTGCTCACCAGAGTTGGGGTGTATACTCTGATATGTTAATAAGGGCCTGAGCTAGACTGTACATTCCCCGGGGAGGTGAATTGATCCTTATTCTCAGGTGATTAATTCAGCCCAAGGTATCTCGTCATTCAGACCCCCAGAGTTACTCCTCAACCGAAACACCCAGCGCTGTTCCTGCCCAAATAGGGTTCTAGATGTCCAATTCGGATTCGATTCGATGATGGTCCATCTGAGACTATCTGGGGTATGGTTCTTCTCGAGAAATTGGCTCAGTAATTTAGTGCTGGTCTTCTTGCACCGTATAGTGCTTTTGTGTTGTCCTATGCGGATTTTTACGGGTCTGGTTGTCATACCTACATATCTCTTGTCACAAGGACAAGTGATGAGGTATATGCAATGCTTGGTATTGCAATTAGTGTGTCTTCACCTTGGACCTCGACATGGACTGCCATATGCTGTTTGATCGCCATTGACACAGCAATCAGACTGCGGACTGAACTCTTCCTCTTCCTTTGGACTTTACTTTAGTAATAGGGAGCATTGGTACTGGACCTACTTTTTCTCTTTGCTCCCCGTCCCCCCCTCTTGACAGTGTTGTGTGACTAAGTACGGCAGCTTGCAGTGGGACACTTTGACTCTATCTTTCTCCTTTTTTCACGAGAACTTTCTCAGAAACACCATATACCCCAACATTTATATCAGAGGTCATCCTTACAGGTGCGCACTCACTCTATAGAAATGGATAACCCTGGCTTGAGTTTTGATGATGACATGGTGGCTGAAATCCTTAGGGCGCCCTCCCTGCTGGCAGAAGATGGTAGTGCAGCATCAGGGAGTAAGAACGATGATTGGAAAGCCCTACAAGCATTGAGAAAGCAACAGATAAAGACAGCCTTACATGGCATAATAATGACTGAATATCTTCGGGCTAATATAGCACCCAATGGTCTACTAGTGACACTCACCCCTCGGATCTTCCTAGAAGACCTAACCTTCTGGAGAGAGTGGTCAAAAATAGCGTGGAAATGCACAAGAGACTGGCTTGTACTCATAATAAATACGGCCAAACGTCTGTCAGACGAACTTTTGATTCAGATCACCTTAACGGAGACCGGCCTAAAAGCAGGGATCTCGATTACAGCATTTAAAACACGTCTGGCAGAATTTAATGAGGAAATTACGGAACACAAGGATTTTCTCACTAAACAAAAGATAACGAAACTCCAGAAGGACGTCAAACGATTCAACCAGGAGAAGGTGTACACCTACACGAAAGACGACTACGTCTTCCAGAATCAGGACACGTCATCAGATGAGATGAGCAGCAATAAGTCCAGAAGATCAGGATCGTTGAGTAGCGAGTCCAGCTATGAAGGGAGGAATTATACGCCTACTACCAGAGGTACACGGGGGCAACAACCACCACCCTTGTTCCAGAATTTCCCACCCCATCCATTTCAACAACAACCATATCTAGGACAGTGGATGGGCCACCAACCGATGTGGAATATACCACCAGGACATCCCCTCCAAGCACCACAATACCACCAATTCCCAAACCCCCCTTTTCACAACAGAGGAAGGGGCAGAGGAAGAGGCAAACGGAGAGGCGGACCCAAGAGCGTGCAGTGGCAGGAACCAGAGCTGATGACACTGTGGAGCAAAACGTCAGGACAGAAACATTAGTGGTCAATCTGTCCTCCAGGTCACTGTCAGAGGAAGAATCCAGGCTCTTGGAGAAGGGCCTGGGTTTCGTCCCTACACCCTGTGAGGACTCGTTCAGACTCCATCAAGAGCTACATCAGTTCTTCCGGAAGGTTAGATTGAGAGCCTTTTTCCAGGATAGACCAGAGACCCCCACTACCGGTACTGGTCTCAAGAAGAAATCCAAGTTTACACCCACAGCAGCCATGACACCTAACGAAGTGCTCACATTTGAGCAAGCCATCTTGAAGGACGTCGCAGGTCTCACTAACAGACGCACATTTGACAACCTGTCGAGGGAGGAAAGAACATTATTGAAAGCTATCACTGAAGACTCATCTATCATCTTGAAACCAGCCTATAAAGGCGGTGCCATAGTGAGTCAGGATATTGGCACATACGATGCGGAATGTCGCCGCCAGCTGACCAACACCAAGTATTATCTTCCTATCGAAGACGACCCCACTGCGCGACTCACCACTAAGATCAAAGGCCTGGTCACAGAAGCAGAAACCGAAGGGGGGATCTCATCCCAGGAAGCAGCATTCCTTATCAATGAACATCCTCGGACGCCTTATTACCATACACTACCTAAAATACACAAGGGGACCAATCCTCCCCCAGGACGCCCGATAGTGTCAGGGATCGATTCTTTGCTCGAGCCACTGAGCAAGTTTTGTGACTTTTATCTCCGCCCCATAGTCACTAAGGGGCACATGCATCAAGGTAGGCTTTTGCGATTCCTTAATTGCGATTATTAAGGAATCGCAATTAAGGAATCGCAAAAGCCTATGCATGTAGGAATCGCTATAAAAATAGCGATTCCTAAACATTCCTTAATTGCGACTCGCTAATTGCGAGTCGCAATTAAGGAATACCTCCCCATTAATTCCTATGGGCCTAGAGGCCCATAGGAATGAATTGGAATACATTCTCAATTAGCGATTCGCAATTAGAGAATCGCAAATTGAGAATGCAATTTCAAGGGTGCCAGGGTGTCAAAATGACACCCTGTTGCACCCTGAAATTGTGATGTGCACCCATGTTGCGCACACACATGCCCCAAGGGCATGTGTGTGTGTAACCTAAAACTTAAAAAATGCATTTTAGAGCATTTTTCGAAGGTATTGCAAATTACAGACAAGTTTGATTTGTCTGTAATTTGCGGTCCCAAATAGCGAAATCGCTATTTGAAAGTGCTTCTAGCATTGCATTTAAGGAATCGCAAATTGCGATTCCTTAAATGCAATCGCAATTTAGAATTCGCAATTAATTGCGAATTCTTAAATTGCGCATAGGAAACACTTTCATGCATCTCCAAAGGCCAATTTGCGATCGCAAACGGCCGATTTTTGCGATTCGCACCGTTTGCGATCGCAAAAACCTTTGATGCATGTGCCCCTAAGACCCCTACCTACCTCAGGGATACGACAGAAGTACTCAACCTCATAGAGAACTTCCCAGAACCAGAAACTATCAAACTCCTGGTTACCTTGGATGTCGAAGCACTGTACACCAACATCCCCCAAGATGCCACTCTGGAGGTCTTGGAAACCACGTTACAGAGCATCGACCCATGGCCCTATGAGACACCCGTCTCCTTCATTTGTGAGTGTGCTTCCCTGACCCTTAAAGAGAATTTCTTTGCCTTTCAAAAACTACTGTACCACCAAATCCAGGGGACCAGCATGGGGAGCACTTTCACGCCGAGCCTAGCCTGTCAGTACATGGCCAATTTTGAAGATAAGTTTATCTTAGGCGAGAACAACCCTTACAGGCCTAACATACTCATGTGGCGACGCTATATTGATGATATTCTGCTCTTCTGGAAAGGTGATGAAGATCAATGCACAACATTCTGTGATTGGATCAACACCCTGGATCCATTCTTACAATTCACGGGTACTAGGTCACATGAGAGTATCCCTTTCTTGGACCTCTTGATTACTTTACATGAAGGGACCTTACTGACAACAAACTACAAAAAGCCGACAGACCGTAACAGCCTCCTCATGTACGAAACCCACCACCCGAAAGCACTAAGGAACAACCTCCCCGTGGGGCAGTTCCTGCGACTATGCCGTAATTGCAACACCCTGTGCGAGTTTGAAAAACAATCGAAAATTTTGGCAGACAATCTGTCGGACCGACATTACCCAAGAAAAATAATACGACCAGCACAAAAACGGGCAAAGAATAATGACAGGGAAGCCCTGTTGGAAGTGAGGGATAGACCACAGACGGATGCACTCACGTGCGTAACCACGATCACTCCCAACTCTAACAAAATTCAAAAGCTGATCAAAAAACATTGGGGCGTACTGGAGATGGGAGGGTTCAAACCTGGGCCTCCCCCTCTATTCTCGTTCAAACGAACACAGAATCTGAAGGACCTTTTGGTCCACACACGACCAAAGTTGCCTATCATCACTCAACCTACCCTATGGTCTCTTCCACCTGTCGAAGGCCACTACCCCTGTGGATCATGCTCCGTTTGTCCACTGACTGGAGTATCCAAGCACATCGACCTGGGTCTGGCTAGACCCTGGCTTCAAAGAAGACACACTAATTGCAATACCAAGAATTGCATATACCTCATCACTTGTCCTTGTGACAAGAGATATGTAGGTATGACAACCAGACCCGTAGAAATCCGCATAGGAGAACACAAAAGCACTATACGGTGCAAGAAGACCAGCACTAAATTACTGAGCCACTTTCTCGAGAAGAACCATACCCCAGATAGTCTCAGATGGACCATCATCGAATCGAATCCGAATTGGACATCTAGCACCCTATTTAGGCAGGAACAGCGCTGGGTGTTTCGGTTGAGGAGTAACTCTGGGGGTCTGAATGACGAGATACCTTGGACTGAATTAATCACCTGAGAATAAGGATCAATTCACCTCCCCGGGGAATGTAAAGTCTAGCTCAGGCCCTTATTAACATATCAGAGTATACACCCCAACTCTGGTGAGCACAAAAGCACTAGCCATACAGGGTTACCTAGTTGGTTGCATTGCACTTTAGAGCACATGGGGTCACATTCCTTGGAACATAAGGGCATCCTTATCCTCGTTGAACACACTGAGGTAACGGGCTGCCACCATTACACACAGCAGCTTGTTGGCACAGTTTACACTCTGAAAATTAGATTGCAGTCCAATATGGCCGCCACCGTTTTTATGACATTATCAGAGTTTGATATTTGCCATTCACATAATCAATGTGGATGTGTGTTCTTGTCATCTCAGAAACTGCTACCATCCCACTAGGGGTGGGTTGCCACCATTTCGCACGGTAATCTGTTGACAAAGATCACACTCTGAGGATTGATTGCAATCACAATATTGCTGTAACCACATCGACACCTTTGCGACCATTCCAATATGGCCGACACCGTTTCCAATGACATTGATAATCCAAGTTAGGCTTTTTTCATTTACGAAACCTACGTGGGTATGTGTTGCTTGCATTACTTAACTGTAAACAGCATACGGATACTGATAATTCAGTTCTCCATGTTCGTTTGAGCCTTAAACAGGCTTTGCCCTTATTCATCGCAATACCCCTGCATTCATCTTAAGATGGCCTCCATCTTGGGCCAGTACCCACGCAGTTGCGTGAATCAATTTTTCCGTATTCACAGATGCTTACACCTACGTATGACTACTCACGCCCTCTGACCCAGCCACGTCACGTCCGCGCCCTCCCCGGGAGCCATTATAACTTGTTGGACTCGCCGTGCATAGTTGACCGGCGTCCGACGAGCGGTAGGGCAGGTATTGGGCTGCAGTGAAGGAGGTGACTTGTGAGTATTCTTTTGCTGCCTCCAGACAAGACCACAGGTATTCACAACCGTTCCCTCTGGCTCACGATGCTATTATTATCCCACAGGTATTTTCCTTCGTGACCGCGGGACATGCCGATGAGGCACTCCATTTTTTGAAAGTGGTATGGCTTGACTAATTTGCATGAATGTTGTGAATGTAAGAACGCGCCCATTTGCACATGCCATTTCTCACGTAACAGAGAGCGTCAAGTGAGTGTTTGCACAATTATGTAAAGGTAACGGACTACCACTAACACCATGGCAGTGATGCCTTAACTTTTTCACCAAATTGTACGACACCGCACCAACCGTTACGGTGGCCACCAGTATGCAAACGAATGCGGCATACCAGTAACCACAGGCTATGTATGTCCAGTCAAAGGTGACATTTGGCTAGTGCATGTTTTCCTGCACTGGTCACAAAAGAGACAGAAAACTCTGTCACGCATCTACATGCGGCATAATGATGACAGGGCGTGCCTAATCCAGCATGCTAATACAGACACGTGTCTAATCAAATGCACAGCTGTTATCACTATTTTTGTAGTGGATGACTCTATTCACTTTGTATTTGTGTGTATGTCTCTATGTGTTTGTCTCCATCTCTTGTTTATCTTCACCAGGTTGGGAACAGGAACGCAATTGAGATGTTCCTCTGAGTGCCTTGATGCTTCTACACCTTAATATAGGTACCATAGGAATACAGGGTGTCGCCGTCCCTGATTCCTATTTTTGCTGTTTTTACTTTCACACCACGGTCCTGAAGAAGCGCATCAGGATCCATTAGGGACCTTTACCAAGCGCGAAACATGTTGACCTGATTTTACTTTCACACACATTTACGGGTTACGAGAGCAGCAGAATAATGCTCTTCCCTCTATGATATTTGTTTATTAGAGGCCCTCCACACCCCATGTTTCTTATTCTTACCTCCCGGACCCTTGAATAAAATTTGGCTTCTAGGTACCGCCGAGGTAATTTTAACTCACTTTCACATCTTTTAGGCCCACACACCCACATGCACAACTGCGGTGTCTCCTAAAAGATCTCCGACAAAGAGCCCTCTCGTGGGGCCTGTGGGGGACAGCAGCGCCACCCCCACGAGGAGCAACGCCCGATGATGAAGCATGACCCTCGCAAGAGTGTGTGAGGGCACTATTTCCAAAAGAAGAAATTCCCCCACCTTCATCTAGTTCCAACTGCATACATAGAGACTACACCCTATTCTCTCCTTATCTTCTTTTTCCTTATGCGCAACCGGAATAGGTTGTCGTTTGCTTTACACAAAGTAGACCTGGTCCACGTTTCCCACATTCCCATTCAGTTACCACATATTCAGTGGGTAAATTGTGTCAACAATGGTTAGGACACTCCACACTATCATCTGTGAAACAAACCTTTCCGTTTTATCAGGTGAAATTAATTTGGCTGATTTTATTTTAGGTCCCAAATCCCCTAGAACGAAACAATTTATTTATGAAGCATACAATGAATTTTGGAAACTGTCGCAGATGGAAGCAGTGGTGCGCCTGCTCCAAATTGACCAGGCTAATTTAGAAAAAGTCCTTTCAGTAGTAGATAATAGCATTAATACACTGTCTTCCCGTATATATACTTTGGATAACATTGTGTCCTCTGTCATTGATATTGTTCAACATGATGTGTCTGTTTTATATCATGGTCAAAATCAGTTACATTCTGTTATGCAATTTGACTGGACTTTACAAACACTCAAAAATGGAAAGTGCCATGGGATTATTTGAATGCTTCTGCACTGTTTATACTGTTTAATTTGACTGATAAACAGAAATTAATGTCAATGAAAGACGCAACATACACATTGTTACATATTGAACGATTAGAACAGTTACCATTTTCTGTAGCATTGACTGATTCAGCTGTGTGGTTAATACATGGGTTTTTTTCACTGCCCATCTCACTATTTCAGTTCAAGGCCTGCATGAAACACTTTCCGGTTGGGAGGTTTGAGCCCCTCAGCAATACATTTATTCATGAATTGTGGTCGTTACCTTTCACCTGCAGATGTAAGCGTGCGGATAAGGACGTTTTCCTTACAGGGGAGGATTGCGATTCCACAGTTGGACATTCCCTAGTGTGTAAACAAGTTAAATTGCACGGCGCCTGTAAAGTTTCGTTTCGCCCCTAATCTGGCTTGTTTTTTAAAAGGTACACCTGTCCCAGCTATTATTCCTGCACTAATTTTATATGTTGCAGCAATGTCCTGTTTCCGCCCCCGCATGGGATTGTAATAGTTCTCTTTGGCCTTCCGTTCCAACTTTGTTGATTTCAATGAACTAAGCAGACTCAAAGAGCTATTGTTTCAACAAGAAGTGGCTCTCACATCAGTGCGAGAGACCTTCAAATTGCAGGTGGCGAGAACCGTAAGTGAGATACACTCGCTGCAAAACACGAATCTCCCACTCCATTTTGGAGAATTAATACACCAAATATTTAATGCGTCTGATACAGAGGGCCTTGCCCACTTTTTTAAACTCATGGGATCCGGCCATGTTTCTTTCTTTCAGACTATTTTTGGAGTAATACCAGCCTTTATCCATTCTATTTTTTCCAGCGCCTTCGGAGGGTTTCTTTTGGTGCTCCTGTTGATTTGCGGTGTGCTTGTTCTCCTATTATTGCTTTGCAATGGATGCTTGATCTGTGGAGCTGCCAAGCCCAGTCCAATTGCGCCTGTACCGTGATCGCATGTGGCAGCTTTTTGGTTCCATGCCAGTGACGTCATTCGCCATCGACTACTGGCTGACCTTCCGTTATGCCTACTTTACCTGCGTGCAGCCTGTGTTCCACTGCCTCCGGTGCCCTTTACAAAGGGCCCTGGGTGTCTGCCTCTCCAATACCACACATGCTGCCCTGGATTACGATATGCTATTGGGTCCGTTAAAGGCCCATGAGCAGGTATGTGCCATGGGTAGCCGCCTGTTGTGTGATCCTCTGCTTGGACCAACGGCAGACTTGAGTACCTGTGGCTGTGCGCAGCATCTCATTGACAGGAGTTTCATCGAAGTTGACGCAGGTTGCCCTGGCATGCTCCTAAAAGCATGTGTGCTCATGCGAGCTACTAAACTGGATTGCATCCCTTTTTAATATAGAAGGAACAGACACCTTTCTGGAGTTCATGGCTTTCCGCTTTTCCCACCGCATTTTAGTCTCCGATGACTACCTATGAATGGATGATTTTGAGAGTGCCCAATTGGCGAAATTTTTGCGTCTTGCAATACATGTTGGGTGCCATGTTGCAGGGATTCTGCACAAACACAGAACTATGCGCAGGATTATGGGACCTTGGTGTATAGGGACTGGGTCTTCCTATCACCTTAATGCCCACGAGCCCAGGACCAACTGTTACAGGGATTCTGCACATATACAGAGCTATGCACAGGATAATAGGACCTCGGAGTACAGTGGTGAGCCAACCATAAACCTTAGTACCTACAACCCTAATCCGGCTAGCATTAGCGTCTCATTAGCAGCGCAGCTACCAATGATTAGACAACCCAAAACACAGTATCTCTCTCAGGACTCGCGGGAGCAAGGACACCGTTTCGTAACTCACTCATACCTGTCCACAACTTGCGTAATAAGAGACACTGTATAGTTTAAAATGTTTATTTCAACTATCGTGCTCTAAGATACAGTACACGTGTAAGTACTATCAGCATAATGCATAAGAATAATATAATCAGCACAGTTACAATTCCATAGAATACAAACAGGGATAGCATTGTATAAAGACCGTGGATATAGGGCTAAATGACCTGTCCACCCTCCCCGTGCTAATAACTAGTTTATTATAAAAACAGAAGACCTCTGGGCATTGTCAGGCAGACCCCCATACCTCAATATCGAGATGCTAGGTTTACATCATCAGACAAGCACACCTCTTCTCTCTGGAAAGGTTCTTCTCCAAGTGCCCCCGACACTGAAATCACAATATTAAAAGCACACGAATTTCCCCAGTGCAGCTGCAATCAGTGTTATGTCTAAGCTCGAGGGGCTGACCAGATCAGCAAGAACAAGTGACATTGCCTTCCGACCTTGTACATGATGTGCAGACATGACCCAGAGCTATCAGGAAGAAGGATAAAAGTCACGCAGTTCGAAAATAGCAAAGTCTAGAAAACAAGGGCACAAAGTAACATGCGCAAAGAGGCATCATGGCAGCCAGGCCTAAACTAACTTAGCAATGCAGTCCATGAGTCCACAAACCACACGGCACCCTCCCCTGGTCAGTTCAGTGGCATAGATATAGGACGAAGATAGAGTTCAAATAGATGGAGCAGAATGGCAAGGTTCGATGCGGAATAGGCCCCAATGAAGGACATAAACCGGGATTAAAAAAACTGAAACAATAAAAACAAATCCAGTGGGGCAGAACGCTGAACGTGGAGACCCCTCAATCAAAAAGAGTGTAAGTGCAGAAAAACGCCACACCTTCCAAGAGGGCATCGTTGGAATCGCCAGAAAAAAGAGATGCCATCCAGTTCAATAAATCAAAACTGCATTCATGTTCCTCACAAGAGGTAGTAGCGAACAGCATTGCGGGACAACTTGTGTGATACTCAATATAACTTCGTTGTAGGAGATTCTGAGCAGCCGCCCAGATATCCCATTGTGCCAAAATTCCAAGTGCAGCCGCACGCGCCATGTAGCCAGGGCCGGAACAGTCTCGTTCATGGGCCTCTAAGGTGTTGTATTCCTCTTAGGGTGTCCATATCGGGCTTACTAGTATCATGTCCTTATATAGGCACAATTCACCCTGCCCTTATATAGGCATAAAATCCCAGGCCTTATTTAGGCATTAAACCATGCACTCCAAATACAGGCATGGTCTCCGACATCCGTCCACCCTAACGTCACAACGAGTACATGAAGAACAGACCCTTAGGCTGCGGGAGTTTCCCTAGTCCAGGACTATTGATTTCTTCAAAGACTCATATATTATGTATGAACCGTTATTCCTTAGGGGTTCATTCATGACGTCTTTCGCTGTCCGATTCACGTCAATGCTAACATTCCTAGGTGCCCTCAGGTATAAATATACCTACCCTAGCCCTTGTAAACTAGAGGAGACCTCGACTTCAGAGGAGCCCGTATCCCGGCCTGATGCACTGAGAAGACGCTGTCATCCCTGCACGCAGAGAGTCCCGCTTCCAGTGATCTGACTTCCCTTGCGGGGTGTTGGAGTTCGAGTCTGGCAAAGAGATTCCTACCTCTCTCATTCTTCAGGTATGGAGCTGATAAGAACCTAGAGGGACTCTTGGCATACTAAGCATACTAGGCATACTAGGCTTAACATACTCTTAGTATACCATAGTAAGGAATACTTCACCTACTTCATACCTCTCCCTACACCTAGGATTAGGTTAGGTCCATTGGGGTAGAACTAGATTAGAAACGCATCGTATGAGTACTCGCATTTTTAGCTCATGTTATTTATGTATGTGAATATACGCTAAAAGATAATGCTATTGCAGTATTATTTATTTCTACTGCTCACCCTGTACATTATTTATCTCGCATACTGTCTTGTGATCGTAACAGCACATTTAACTTACACCAGAAACAAGACTGTTCAATAAATCCTTTATTGAAAACTACCGTCTATTTCTTTCTGTGTAAACTTGGAGAAAACTAAGCATGCACGATTGAGCTGAGTGAAATAGTTATCTATTGTTTCCACGACTCTGGGACACGTTCTGATTGTAAAGGGAAACATAGTGGTCATGTTTTGCGGCTGCCAGAAACTACTCCCTTCTTGTTGTCAAGGAGTTTCTAGTTGCCTCTGAGCTAGCTGGCACAAGTAATTAAGTTTAATATACTCGATAGGGACATACTGACCTTAGTCCTATGTCAAACCTATAGGATATATTATTCCAATGCGCAGAGCCTATTAGGGAAATAGGAGCTACACTACATGGCGCCCAACGGTTTGGTAAGGCGGTAATTCAACGTTAGATACTGAGTAACTCAGCCGTGCTATTTTCTCTCAAGACCCCTACCCATATACTCCAAAAGACATCTGGAGTGGGCAGGGTTTAGTATCCGCCACGGCTACATAGGGAAGTACCCTATATATTAGCTGTTTGGTTTGCTCAACGTTGAAGGATACAGTGTTCCAAAATATTGTGCACCTTATCTTTGTTTCCTTGAAACTTGTTCTACATTTTTCAAAAAACAAAATGACTGAAGACGCCGGAAACGGTGTAGCTGCGGCTGATCCAGCCCAAGCAGCAGTCTTTAACTTTACAGGTTTAAATGAAACCGAGGAGGGTGTTATAGACATCCCTCAAAACTTAAGAAGAGCCATAACTCTAAAACTTATAAAACATGGCCTACCGCCAAGAGGAGGTAGAGCAGTTTTCGTGATAGAGGCACATGAATCCTTTCAGACAGAGGTATTCTATTCATGGGTAATACTTCCTGAATGCAATCCAACATCACATACATTTCACTTCTACAAAGAGGATGATCTACCAGAGGAATACATTCCTTTCGAGGATATTGAAATTCCATTAACATACCAGGAGCATCAGCTCTGGTTTAAAGGCGCCCTAAAACATCACAAAAACATTACTAGGCCCGGTCCACTAGGTAGACCAGGAGCAACATGGCCGATTTTAGCCGGCTACACACCTCATCCTGAACTAGAAATAATGACAGATGAGGAACTACTTACTCAAATACAAGAGTTAATAAAAATTTACAGACAATTGGTCCAATATGTCATGCGGACTCTCACAGTCCAACCACCATTCACAATGCAAAATCAGACCCCTCATCAGGGGACTACACTAAAAATTACACCACAGACTCTCAACTCAGTCATGGGTAAAATGCCCACAAAACGTGAGCAAATTCCGTTCTGGATAGCTCAAAAAATTACTCAAATCGAAGCAGTATTTCCAAATACTAGCCCGTATGAGAAACACAGAATCCTAACAATCAGTTTACCAATGGGGATCACACCACAACTGGAAGACTGCACCACTTGGGGCTCAGTCTTTGCTGCCATCTATACTAAAACACATGGCATTCCGTCAATTGCGGTAATACCTGATGTCCTCAAACAAATTCAAAATGAATACAGGGCAGAGCCTGCTCTAAATTTAGGTATGAAATTACTGAAAAATTTCGACCAGGTCTCAACAATAATATTATCTAATATTAAAGGAGAGGCGGCAGCAGTTGCGATCCACCAGAAATTGAGGGAATTCGATGTTACAGAACATCAAACAGAGCTACCCAGAATAATAGAACAATCCTATGCAGAATTAGGCAGAGATAGTTTGGGTGAAGACCAGTGAAGCCGAAGCTATCTGAAAGTCCTGAGAAGGGAGTCTAATAAACAAAATTCAAACGAGAAACGTTCTCAATCCCGAGGTAGGTCTCCTCAAAAGGAGCCCTCTGAAAGGAGGTATAACCTCAGGAATAGGGATAATTTGAGAAAACCTGACAGGTATCAAGATACTGATACACGTTCCTCTCGTCCCTTTCAGATCTCATCACAGACTTCGGAAAGAAGAGGACGGATGGAACACAGAGAAGAACGCGTGAAATCGAAAGACGACAAACACGCTACAAAAACTAAAACAAAACCTCAATTCTCCCCAAAAAAAGTAGCAGGTCTAAAAATCAGACATGCCGAGAATACTGAGAACACAACTCAAGAACGGAGAATGGGCTCAGACCATGCTGGACAGTGCAGCAGAAGTCACAATAGTTCGCCAGAATGTGAAGGAACTTCTGGAGATAGTGGACTTGAATGAGTACATCACAGTAGAGACTGTAGACACCAGGGTTAGTACTCCACAAAAGTTATATGAAATAACACTCCGGATGGAGGGAGACAAACCTAGACAGGTGAAAGCACTTTTTTGGGAAAGACTATCAAAGGGCTATGACATACTTCTAGCAGAAAAGGACTGGCCACCACAATTTGTCAGGGAGTGCCCACATGGCGAGGACATTATTATGCCTGCCTTCTCCAACCATATTCCAATAAACCTAAAATATACATATGCCAGGAAATGGGCAGTAGCCCAGGCTCCAGCATTATATAAAAATCATGTAGGATGGGATGAGGATTCACCTCACCATAAAATACATCTGAAACATGAACCTACTGCACAAAGGCAGTACCCAATAAAGCAAGAAGCTAAAAAACAGGTCAGGGAGATCTTAAATCAACTTGAATATCAAGGGGTGATTGAAACATGCACCTCCTCAATGAACAATCCTTTGTTTCCTGTCTCCAAACCAGACAATACATATCGTCTAGTTTTGGACTACAGACACCTAAACACATGTTCTAAAACTTTTGCAGTGCAAAATGCACATAGCACAGCATTAATGAATAACATTGTGCGTAAAAAATATAAAACAACATTAGACATCTCAAATGGTTTCTTTTGTCAAAACATAGCACCTGAAAGCAGGTACTTAACAGCATTCTCCATAATGGGGACCCAGCGTCACTTTTGTCGACTCCCACATGGGTTCAAGAATAGCCCCGGTTTATTCTCAGCGAGGGTAATGGAGTTACCACAAATTTATGACAATGAGGCATTGTCCTATGTCGATGACATATATCTGACAGACGATGACCTGGACAAACACTTGAACAGGGTAAGCACCATTATATTGGGTTTCGCCTCTGAGGGCTACAAGTTCAACTTTAAAAAGTCCAGCATTGCCCATCTCAATGTCCTATTTCTAGGATATGAGCTTTCAAGTGAAGGCAAGAGCTTGGCAGCTAACTTTTTTAGAAAAATGTGCGCTGCTCCAACCTCCAAAAACGCTAAAAAACGTACAATCGATCCTGGGTTTCTTAAATTTTGGAAGAACATACATTCTAAACTACGCAGAAAGGGTTAAACCTCTCTACGCATTAATCAAACCTGATTTTTCAATCAAAAACTGGACACAAGAACACACAGAAATCTTGCGTTCACTACAAGCTAACATGTTAGCAACAAATCACTTACAAACACGCGTAAGTCAACGCAATTTGGTGATCCGAATAATTTCGGGTCAATGCGGATTCACCTACTTAACTTTTAATGAGGGTGAGAAAATACCAATAGCGTACAAATCTCATTTGTACACACAAGTGGAAAAGCGCTTCAGTTCAACTGAAAAAATTCTGTCAGCAGTTCAAACCGCTGTAGCAAAAGAAAGAGCCTTAGCCCAAGGGAAACGCATTATTGTCGTCACCCCAGTACCAGCTTTAGAAGCGGTCACAAAAGCGAGCATTCCAAATGCTAAAGCATTACATCCAAGATGGATACAATGGGTTAATTCTCTTGCTGCAACAGATGTTGAATATGTTTTTGATCCAGATTTAAAAACACAAGCATTCCTACAGTATGAACATGAATGTCCTCTGCCTACTGAAATTCTGCCTCTCGATCAGTACGAATTTATAATTTACACTGACGGATCCGCACAACCCGCAATCGGGAGTAAGCAAGCTTACAGTGCAGCGTGTGCAATTGTTAAAGGTCGCATGCGAAATGGCATCTTCAGACCTATGGTCACTAAGACGCAGTCTCTAGGCGATTGTACAGCTCAGCGAGCTGAACTACAAGCATTCAAACTGGCACTTGAAACTACAGATCGCGAATTCCCCACACTAATCGTGTGCGATTCTTTTTACTGTGTACAGTCGTATAATGAATATATACAAAACTGGCTTGAAAATGGTTTCAAAGATGCGAAAGGTGGCACAATAAAGCACAAAATGCTTTGGGAACAAGTTGTTCAGTTGAAAAACGAACTACCAAAGGCTCACGTGATCCACACACTGAGTCATCAACGTGATGGCGTTCACGTTGCAGGGAATTCATTGGCTGATGAAGCCGCAAAGGGGGCTGTGCAAACGGCTTCCGTAGCTGCGATCACTCGTTCAAAAACAAAAATAGACGGTGAGATAATGTTGGCTGTCAATGCTTCAAGCAAAGGCAGCAGTGCAGCGCTACCAAAAAAGTTTCCACTCAAGTACTCTTATGTAATTGATGCGAACAACGTTCCTTTTGCTTGAATCCCTGGAGTGGGGGATAGGGTAATTCCAAACAAGGAACGCAGATTAGGACTAATCCTAGCAGCACACGAAGGGTTGGCTTCTGCCCATGCAGGTGTTTCAGCGACAGTATCTTTACTCAAGCAAAGATATTGGTGGCCTGGCATTCGGAAACAAACTAAAAACTATGTTTTAGAATGTGATATTTGCCAACAGATGAAAGTCTCAACAGTGAAACATCCTGCGCAGACACCCCTGTTAATTTCAGACAAACCATTAGCTTGTGTTTACCTGGACCACTGCGGTCCCTTGCAAAGGGATGGTAACTATAAATATATCATGGTTGCAGTGGATTCATGCTCTAGGTTCCTATGGTTATGGCCTCAGCGCTCAGCTGACGCTCGAACTGTTATAAAAGATTTGCGAGTCTTTATCGGCATATACGCAATAGGCACGCTACATTCTGACCAGGGTCCTGCGTTTAGCTCTCAGGCTTACAAGACGCCATGGCCAGTCTGGGCATTGCATTGCGGTACTCCTCTCCATTCCATCCTGAGGGAAATTCGGTCGTGAAAAGGAAAAACCGGGACATAAAGCAGTCTATAACAGCTAGAGTATTAGGTTCGGGTGACGGGTGGGTCAAACACCTTAGTGAGGTTCAACGTGCTTTAAACAATCTGCCAAGAAGTTCTCTAGGGGGGGGGTCACTCCATATGAGGTCCTATTTGGGACAAGAATGTGGGTACCAGACCTTGAACACGTAGGCACAGTGTGGTGGAAAATAAACCCTTTGATATCAAAGATCGTTTGGCTGTTTTACAGGACTTAAACAAATTAAGAACGAAACAAAGCAACGTGTTCCTGCAGCCAACCACCACTGGGGATCAACCGGCTGTCCCAGCAAGGCCTGTCTGGATTCCAAAAATTGGGGATCTAGTCAGAGAAAAAATTGCGGACAAGAAGGAATTTGGACCTTCTTACAGACTACCAGTACCTGTCCTAGCAGTTTAAGGAACAAGAACAGTACTACTGCCGCCCCTTGCTGGAAGAAAGGAGAAAAGATTTGTGTCCATCCACCTCATCAAACCACAGTATGTGGCCAGTACTAAATAGTAGGCCTCGTGGACTCCGACCTAGTAGCAAACGCACTCCTCTCGCTACTATCCAAGAGGTTCATACTGAAAGACTGATAACCATCGAGAATTCAGCAGAAACAGATGAAGGACTAAGCAACAATGCTATGGAAATCATCCCTCTTGAAGAACAAGTAACAGTTCGTCCAAATACACCTGTCTACACCAACGTAGCACGTGATCAACTGGTTCCAGTGATTTCTACAAATCCTGATGCAATTCCAACAATTGATAGAACTGCTTCTGGCTACTTCATTAACTTTGATACGTTCTCAGAAGATCCGAGTGAACCTGAAACGACGCCAGCATCATTCAAATTCAAGCAGCAAGTACAAGACTTTCTTCACTTTCTGAAAAAGACTTATTTGGTTTCTCCATGGATTGAACTCTGGATTATATCTGGACTTTTTGTTTTCCTGCTCTGGCTAGCTTTGGTTACAACTGTGAGCATGCTTATAAGTGGCAGATACATCCATGTGAACACTGAAGGAAAAGGCGTAAACGTACTTTTGAAACCTCATAAATCTTCCCATCGTGAAGCAAGAGACTTGTCATCAGTGAACATCACAGCTGTTCCTATACCCGATGGTATAGTGTGGGACAAAACAGATTTTGATATCTTCGGTCCGACGGAACAATTGAACATTCCACATTTGTTTAAAATTTCACTAAGTGATCTAATCTCGTCCAGTACCTATTCTGATGATTGGGACTTTGAGACTGTCAATGATATAATGTTTGACCTAGAAAAATCTGCTGCATTTTCTAAAAATGAATATTTAGAGGGTTCATCAGACTATGAACAACTGTATTGTTATAACCACTATGGTCATCATTATTTGCATAAATCTGCATATCCAAGAAATGTGTTTATGTTTAACCAATGGGAACATTGTCCTACACCACCTAAAGGTAGTTCAAAAACATTTGCCAGTAAATTTCCATATTTTTCAGGTAACAATACATCTGATCCAGAAATGTTTTACTATAAAAATGTAAGCAAGACAGGACTGAAAATTATGTTAACGAATACAAAACAGATTTATTCTGCATTATTTAATGCCCAACTGTCTAGACAGGGTATCGACTTTTGGAAAGACACAATAGACACAAAAACTTTGTGGGGTACTAAAGAATGGCAAGTGCAGGGGAAAGAAGCTTTATTTAGAGCCTGTATCATCCCTGAACAAATAATGTTTTTGAATGAAACAATCCAACAAACATCTTGTCTTGGATTAGCCAAGATCAAAGAGATGAACAAACCTTCTGTACCAACACCTGCCAGTGATAATAATACAAAGGCAGTGGTGACAGTTGACAATATACTACAACTCAACAGATCTAATCCTGATTGGAAAAAATGGTTGATCTGGCCCACAGACACGAATAACTGTCAGGAAAGATTCCTGAATAAAACTCAGGGCTTTACTATTAATAGGCCAGACCCAAGATACGTCCAAAGACAACATCCAGGGGTAGTAACAACATACAGTGTAGGGAAATTATGCCTCGATTGGCTGCATAAGTCTACACTACAGGATGTGAAACAACACTTAACCTTACTTGCAAAAGACGCAGATCTTAGGGATTTCTTGTTTGGACCAAGAAAACCGCGTCAAAAACGTTTCATATATGCCGGCATTTATGCTGCCTACAATGAAGCATGGAAAGTATCACAAATTGAGGCTGCAGAACGAATACGTGAACTTGATCGTATTAATTTAGAGAAAACACTCTCTGTGGTCGACAATGGGTTAACAACTTTGTCCTCCAGAATATATTCACTGGACGGCATTGTATCCTCTGCTATCGACATACTAGAACAAGATTTGGCGATGTTACAACAAGGCCAATCTCAATTACGTTCTATTATGTTATTAAGCTGGACGCTGCAATCTTTGCGAGCGGGCTATGTGCCTTGGCGATTTATCAACACAACGGCTCTGTTTGCAGAATACAATCTCACTGATAAACAGATCGAATTGGCACAAAGAGGAGCAAGGTATACAGTGCTGAGCATTGAAAAACTGGAAAAGTTACCATTCACAGTGGCAGAAAAACCAGCTACAGAATGGCTTATTCATGGCAAAATCACACTACCTGTGACTACTTTTCAGTTTCAGTATTGCCTCAGACAAATGCAAGCAGGCAAATATGAAAGGTTGGGTAAGGAATACATTAAGACATCTTGGGCTTTGCCATATACATATAGATGTTGGAGCGGGGATCGTGAAGTGTTTTTGAGTGGTACAAACTGTAAACGTGCACTAAGCGGTTCACTCATATGTCAGGACATTTCCTTGCACGGGGCTTGTAATGGTTCTGTGGCAAACTTGTCTTGCCATCAGCAGGGTACACCAGCTGCTGTGATTAATCCAACTTTTGGACAACTTTCTAAAGGGAGTTACCTCATGTTGAATGATCAGAGTCGCTGTGGCATGCTGCCAGGCATCCCATATCTAGTAACGGTCAACTCCAGGGTCACTTGCTGTATGCAAGTATTGTTTGCCCCAATAGACACAGTCAGGGAGTCGCCTCTATGGCCTTCGCTGAACGTCTCTTTTATAAGATTTGATACTTTGAGCAGAATGAAAGCCATGCTTTTACAACAAACAGTGCCTTTGACCTCGGCCAAAGAAACCTATGATCTACAAGTTGCAAGGACTTCGGCTGAGATACAGACTTTAATACGTACAAACTGCCCTATACATTTCGTAGAAATGATATCACGTATCTTCAACATGTCTGATACAACTGGAATTGTACATGTATTTAAGGGCATCTGCTCCGGTCTGTTAGCACCTTTCCAGGCAATACTCGGAATCATCCCGAACTTTGCACATTCGGTGTTTGGTGGCATACCATTAATTCTAGCACTTGTTGCCGGAATTCTATTTCTCTTCCTGCTATTGCGCTATGGCCAGCCTATTCGCCGACATCACTCCGAGCGAAATGGAGAAAGCACTCCTGGAACGAAAGTGCTGTGAGCAAATAGTAGAGCTTTTGGGCATAAATCGTCTACGGGACCTTAATACAACTTGGTTCCTGGCATTTAGACCAATCTGGCAAGATTGCATCTTACCTGTTCTACGATGCCTGCTATGCGGTGTAGAATGCGTGTTGGACACCTGTCTAACATTTCCATCGGATGCGCCAACGGACATCGATACTCTGCTGGACCAGATAACGGCCCATGCTATGTGTTGTCCCCAGAGGCTACCAATCCTGATGACAGCATTCATTGAGATCTCACAGACGCTTCCGGCTGCTGCTGAGGTATGAGAAAGAACTACAGGCACACAGGTAACAACAGACGCGAACATTGCTGCGGCGACCATTGCTGAAAGCAATGCTTCACATCTCTGTGCGATTAACCTGCTTCACGAGGTGTTCCAACTCACACCAACTACAGTGGATGATGTTTTGTCTATAGAAATAGATGATCTCATGTTTACACCAGACCCGTAAACTGACTCTGATTCAGCATACAGTGTTCCAGAAATACAGTAACAATTTGGCCTTCATTTTTCAAAAACAAGCTTGGAACTCTACCAAATTTGAACTTTTCCCCATTTTTTCGAACAAAAATGGCACTTCACTCTGCTTAAAGTAGAACTAGCCTTATAGGACAGACTTGGCGGTCCTTCCACAGACATTTAGTCATCTTGTGTGTCTACAAACAGTTCATTGATTTTTATGACATGAAATGACTTTGATTTTTGAACAACTTATCGATCATTTTTTTAGTCACATGTAAATATTACTGCTTTTTTCATTCCAATTGCATTTATTTTTAAAACTATATGCCTGAAATGGAAAAACTGTTGCTTCAAATGTACAGTACCTTTTGCATTTTATATTATGTTTTTTAAATATTTTTAAGAAATATTTTTTAAATATGCGGTGCTCCATTTTATGTTTAGCATTTTAAATGTTTAGCATTTTAGTATCATCGTATACACGAAAGTGGAGTGGGTGTTGTATTCCTCTTAGGGTGTCCATATCGGGCTTACTAGTATCATGTCCTTATATAGGCACAATTCACCCTGCCCTTATATAGGCATAAAATCCCAGGCCTTATTTAGGCATTAAACCATGCACTCCAAATACAGGCATGGTCTCCGACATCCATCCACCCTAACGTCACAACGAGTACATGAAGAACAGACCCTTAGGCTGCGGGAGTTTCCCTAGTCCAGGACTATTGATTTCTTCAAAGACTCATATATTATGTATGAACCGTTATTCCTTAGGGGTTCATTCATGACGTCTTTCGCTGTCCGATTCACGTCAATGCTAACATTCCTATGTACTCTCAGGTATAAATATACCTTCCCTAGCCCTTGTAAACTAGAGGAGATCTCGACTTCAGAGGAGCCGTATCCCGGCCTGACGCACTGAGAAGACGCTGTCATCCCTGCACGCAGAGAGTCCCGCTTCCAGTGATCTGACTTCCCTTGCGGGGTGTTGGAGTTCGAGTCTGGCAAAGAGATTCCTACCTCTCTCATTCTTCAGGTATGGAGCTGATAAGAACTTAGAGGGACTCTTGGCATACTAAGCATACTAGGCATACTAGGCTTAACATACTCTTAGTATACCATAGTAAGGAATACTTCACCTACTTCATACCTCTCCCTACACCTAGGATTAGGTTAGGTCCATTGGGGTAGAACTAGATTAGAAACGCATCGTATGAGTACTCGCATTTTTAGCTCATGTTATTTATGTATGTGAATATACGCTAAAAGATAATGCTATCGCAGTATTATTTATTTCTACTGCTCACCCTGTACATTATTTATCTTGCATACTGTCTTGTGATCGTAACAGCACATTTAACTTACACCAGAAACAAGACTGTTCAATAAATCCTTTATTGAAAACTACCGTCTATTTCTTTCTGTGTAAACTTGGAGAAAACTAAGCATGCACGATTGAGCTGAGTGAAATAGTTATCTATTGTTTTCACGACTCTGGGACACGTTCTGATTGTAAAGGGAAACATAGTGGTCATGTTTTGCGGCTGCCAGAAACTACTCCCTTCTTGTTGTCAAGGAGTTTCTAGTGGCCTCTGAGCTAGCTGGCACAAGTAATTAAGTTTAATATACTCGATAGGGACATACTGACCTTAGTCCTATGTCAAACCTATAGGATATATTATTCCAATGCGCAGAGCCTATTAGGGAAATAGGAGCTACACTACAAAGGGACCCACCAACTGGACAAAATCCGGGCGAGACAGAGACGTATTGGAGAGGCAATAATCCAAGGACCATGAGAAAGGACATCGGATGCAAGACATCACAGGTTGCACGCAAGTGAAATACGCAAAGCGAAAAGAAAGTTTGTAAGATACACCAAGTGTCGCCAACGGCAGGACGCCGAAGCCGGCGAGGAGACGTTCACGGAGAACCCGAAGGCGTCTGCGGTCGAGGTGGGCTCCATGAGGTGCAGCCATTGCGTAGTAAACAAATCAAAAGTAGTATTCCAGCAGCTAACGCTAGGATCAACGGAAAGCCGCCAAAGACACTGGAAAAAATAGAATGAATAAAAGCTGGTATTACACCAAATATAGTTTGAAAGGAGGTAACAAGGCCAGAGCCCACAACTTTAAAAAAGTGCACAAGACCTTCAGTGCGAGATGCATAGAAAACGCGGTGAATTAGCTCACCGAAAAGCTGTGGGAGGTTCGTGTTTAACAGGGCCTGTATTTCACTGTGAGTACTCGCCACCTGGAGAACAAATGTCTCCCGGGCAGATGTGAACATAACCTCCTGATTCAATAATAGTGCCTTTATTCTGCTCAATTTATTGAAATCTGCCTTCAAAGTTGGAATGGAAGGCCAAATGGAACTATCTACAATGCCGTGCGGGGGAGGAAACAGCACATTTTTGCAGCAGACAACTCTGTGGGAAACTGTTACAATATAGGGTATACCGGCAAGCATGCCACAACAGTCCTGATTATTTAGAAGGAGATAGCTGCCATTATCAAGCACAGTGAAAGTAGGAGAGATAGAAGGAGCAGGAATGCCCTTCAGAACACAGGCAAGATTCGGAGCTTAAACATTACAAGCTCCGTGCAATGTAATGTGTTTGCAAACAAGGGAATGACCCACAGTAGAATCGCATGACTCCCCCGTGAGAAAAACTTCCTTCCCGTCCCTAAGACATGTATACATGAAAGGCAGGGACCACAGTTCATGCAGGAAAGCACTTCCCAAAGGCTGAAAACGACCGACAGGATAATGTTTCATGCAGGAACTAAACTCAAATAAAGAAAAAGGCAAAGCTATAACCCTGTGTACTAGCCACGCAGCAGAATCTAATTCTGCTACTGAGAATGGTAATGGCTCTATTCTCTCAATATGTAACAGAGTGTAAGCTGCATCTTTCATGGACATAAACTGCTGTTTTTCAGTCAAATTAAAAGGTAAGAACAAGGCAGAGGTGTTTAAAAAATGCCAAGGAACTTTCCCCATTTTAAGGGTTTGCATAGTCCATGCAAACTGCATCACTGAACGCAATTGATTTTGACCATGATATAACACAGAAACATCATCTTGTACAATATCAACGACAGAGGAAATAATATTCTCTAACGTGTAAATGCGGGAAGACAGGGTATTAATACTATTATCAACAACAGCAAGCACCTTTTCTAAATTTGCTTGATCTATTTCCCGAAGACGGGAAGCAGCTTCAATTTGCGAAAGCTTCCAGAGTTCATTATAAGTTTCATAAATGAATCTCTTTGGTCGAGGACCACGAGGCCCCAGAACAAAGTCGGACAGATCAATGTTGCCTGATAAGAGGGCCAAATGTTGTTTAACAGAATCTAAGGAAGAGTGCTGCAACCACTGTTTACACAATTTACCAACAGAATATGTTGTAACAGTACGAGAGTCAGAAAACCTGGGGTCTGGTTTATCCTGTTTATAACCAGGATCCGTGTCGTGAAAACGCAGTTGGCAGGGATTGGATGCTATGGGCCAAGCCAACCAGGGTGACTGAACAACCGTAGACATGTTAAATGAATTGTTCTGGAACAAAGCTTGTAAAGTGTCAATGGAAATATTTAAAAGCAAGCTTTCATTGGGAGTGGAAGACAAGACAGGAATAGAGGGTGCATTTAATTGTTTGGAAGTAGCCAAACCCCAACATGTCGTTTGATAAATGGTTTGATTCAAAAATAGAATCTGGGCTGGGATGAGGCAAGCACGGTGCAAGGCTTCTGTGCCTTGTACCTGCCATGCTTTGGAGCCCCAGATAGATTTTAAGTCAATAGTATCCCGCCAATGTTCATACCCACCCACAGCTAAGGCATTTAAAAAGGAACCCGAATAAAGCAATTTGGTATTGGTCAACATCATTTTCTGAGTACTTGAAGTGTTTAATTTAAAATAATAGGACCCAGGGTTCAATCTATCAAAATCAGTAAAATAAGTAAACTTATTTTTAAGAGTCTGGGAGCTACCTGGTAAAGGGGTCGGACAATGTTCCCATTGTGTGTAATTAAAAGGACCCCTAAGGGTACTTGGTTTAAGGAGAAAATGGGTGCCCCAATGCTGGTAACAATATAAGTCGGCATAACTTGCAGAATTTAAATACAAATCCTCAGCATTAAAAGCAGCATAATATTTCAGATCAGAAAATAACGATTCAACAGCATGTACATCCCAATCGTCAGAATGAATATTACTTTTCACGACATCACCTATTGAAACACGGAGGACATTTGGTACATTAATAATCTCAGTTGGGCCATGAATTTGGAAATTTACTGCATCCCAGACGATGCCATCAGCAACTGGAAACGCCGTAATGTTCACAAATGTGTAGTCACGCTTCATGATGTGAGAGGAAGAATGTGGAGCCAAAGTTCCAGTGACACAGTTCACAGCAGAGCGTTCTGGTAAATAGTGACCATTAATGAGTAGAAAAAAGACTGTGACAAAGCCAATGGACATGAACAGAAAAATCAGAAACAGTACCAACCAGATGTATGTCCATGGGGGAACTAAAAAATTGTCTCTGAACCAGGATACAAAAATACTGAATCTGGACGGGATAAATACTGAAGGGGAATCCGAGTCAAAAGAACAACGTGTTGGGCTCAATGGCGTTGTTGGTAGATGAGCCACGGACTCGGTGGCGGGATCGGTATACTCGGTCTCCTCGTTGCAGGGGGAATCCGGGTAGTCGAGCAAACTTTCAGGCAAATCAACCATCTCAATGGCAACATCAGTGACCGTTCGGGCTGGAAGACCACAAACATTTGTCCTTGAAATGACTGGACAAGAGACCGCTGGTGTTACACTATTCAGGATCGGCCAGATGTTGTAGCTTGACATTTTCCACTGAGATGTATCTGTTTTCCTTGCGACCAGGAAGCGGTGGTAAGATGACTGTACGAGTTCCCTTCAAGCCTAGGACTGGAACCGGTGCACGATAAGAGGGGCCAAATTCTTTTTTGTTCTCCACCTTCTCTCGGACCAGGTCTCCAACTTTCGGAAGCCAGCCGGCAACCGGAATCTGCAACGCAGCGTCTGTGGCTGAAGGTAAATGTTTAATTGCAAGTTTGTCTCGGGCTTCTTGTAAGTCCTGTAACATAGTAGAATGATTATCTACGTCAAAGATTGCGGATTGCGCCGCCATGTCTAGACCATCAAGGTCAGGCACAAACATTCTTATGCCAAAGAGCATTTCGTATGGGGTCCGCCCACCCAGAGGTCTTCTAGGGAGATTATTAAGTGCACGTTGTACGGTATACAAGTGGGCCAGCCAGTACCTAAGACTCTAGCTGTCAAGGATTGCTTTAAGTCACGGTTCATTTGTTCAACGACCGAATTGCCCTCAGGCCGATACGGAGACGAAAATTTCACCTGCACCCCCAATGAACCCATTGCGTCCTTGTAAGCCTTAGAGGCGAACGCTGGACCTTGGTCAGAATGGAAGGTGCCGCAGGCGAAAATTCCCGCAAAGACGCAAATCCCTGATGACAGTTCGAGCGTCAGCACTCCGTTGTGGCCAGACCCAGATGAAACGTGTGCACGAGTCTACTGCAACTAAGATGTATTTATATGCAGTGTCCGACGAAAATGGACCGCAGTGATCCAGGTAAACACACCCAAAAGGTCTGTTAGAAATGCAGAGCGGTGTTTGCGGTGGTCGGGTAACCGTGGAAGGCTTAATTTGTTGACAAATGTCACAAGAAAGCACATAAGTACGGGTATGTTTGTATAAACCTCGCCACCAGTAACGCTGCTGCAAGATGGAAACCGTCGCAGACACGCCAGCATTAGCCGATGCCATCCCTTCGTGTGCGGCAGTTATCAAGGAAAGTCTGCGGTCCGCGTTGGGAATCAGCCGATCCCCAACGTCTGGAATACTTACATAAGGAGTCTGATCGGGACTTAAGAGATAAGAGTACTTGGAAGGGAAACCCCTTGGGTAATTAGCACCTTCCTTTGTTGCAATAATTGCTGCCAAAAATATCTTTATCTATTTTAGTCATGGATCTTGTAACTGCTGCTACTGTGCACGTTGCTACTGCTGATTTGGCAGCTTCATCTGCCAAACCGTTACCGACAGCGTGTGCGCCCACACGCTGGTGGCCAAGTGTGTGAACCACCTGTGTGAGAGGCAGACGTTGTTTAAGATCTGCCACTCGAACCCAAAGCGTCTTATGCTTAATAGTGCTGCCTTTTGCATCTCTATAGTCGTTTTGCGACCAAAAGAAGAGGTTGTCATTGAAAGACTGAACACAGTAGTAAGAATCGCATAAACAAGAGTAGTCACTTCTGGATTCGCGAACTCAAGTGCGAGCACCAAAGCACGCAGCTTGGCTAATTGTGCAGTACTGTCTCCTAGTGCCTGAGTGTGCACCACAGTCGATTTGAACTTACCGTTCACCATAGTACCTGCAACAATAGCACAGGCTGCTGAATAAGCATGCTTGGAACCCGTGGCCGGTTGTGCCGAACCATCGGTATAGATAATACATTCGTACTCCTCAAGCGGTAGCAAAGACAGAGGAGGAGGATGAACAAATTCATACTGTAAAAACTCCTGTGTCTGAAGGGAAGAATCAAAGATAAACGTGACATCCGGAGATGTCAAAGATGTAGCCCATTGTATCCAACGGGGTGCAAAGCCTTAGAGTTCGGTACACTTGCCTTCGTCACTGCCTCGAGGGCAGGATATGGTGTTACCACCAAAATGCGTTTTCCCTGTGCCAGTGCGCATTCCTTTAGAATCGCCATTTGCACTGCAGTCAAAACTTTCTCCACAGAGGAAAATCGCAACTCTGCCGAAGTGTAAAGATGGGACTTGTATGCAATCGGTACTGTGTCACCTTCGTTAAAGGTTAAGTACGTGAAGCCCACTGTCCCTGGTATTATTCTAATCACCAGGTTGGTGTGGTTGTCACGTGTCAATAGAAATTTAGATTCAAGTAAATCAGACTGCAAAGACTGCAGTATAGAGGAATGCTCGGGAAGCCAGCATGACTTCAAAAAGTTAGGTTGTATCAAGGCATAAAGAGGCTTGATACGCTGGGCATATTCGGGAATATAAGTACGCCCGAAGTTCAGAAAACCCAGTAAAGACTGAAGTTTCTTCAGTGTGGTTGGAGGGCACAAAAGTGCGCATTTCTCCAAGAAATGAGGGGCTAAGCCCTTACCTTCATTGTTGAGCTCATAGCCCAAAAACAAAAAAGTTAATTCAGCAATGTGAGATTTGGCAAAGTTAAACTTGTAACCTAAGACCGCAAACTCGAGAATAATGCGGTCCACTCTGGACAGATGTGGGTATAACTCGTCGTCTGTCAGGTAAATATCATCGACGTACGAACACGCATCAGGGTCTATGCTGTCCAACAAAGAGACAACACGGGCGGCGAACACACCTGGACTGTTTTTGTAGCCCATAGGGAGTCGCCGGAATTTGAACTGTTTACCACCGGAGGTAAAAGCGCTCCATTGGCTACACTCCGTGGCTAAGTTGTGCGTGTAAAATCCATTGGATAGGTCAAGTGTCGTTTTATATTTTTTACGAACAAGACTGTCTACAAGCGCAGAACGTTGGGTATTTTGTACCGCAAAGGTCCGACAATGAGAGTTCAAATGCCGGTAATCCAAAACTAGGCGGTACGATACATCGGGTTTAGAAACCGCGAAAAGGGGGTTATTCATGGGTGATACGCATGTTTCTATTACTCCTTGGTATTCTAACTGTGTCAGAATTTCGGAAACGGGACCTTTAGCTTCCCGTTTGATGGGATATTGGGGTTGTGGCTGCGGCAGCGACCGCAAAGGTATTTCATGGGAGGGTGAATCCTCATCTCAACCCACGTGATTACGGTATAACGCCGGAGCCAAGGCTACAGCCCATTCCACTGCAAGTGCCTCCGCTTTGTTCTTGGGGACATGGTGAGAAAAGCTTGGAAGGATTACCTCCTCCCCTTTACGAGCAGCAAGTACGAATGGGGGCGGCCAATCCGCCTCCACTAACAAAATGTCATATGAAGAGGTTAGATTTTCCCAAAAAATCCCTTTAATTACACGCTGTATGTCACCCTCAATTTGGATGACAATATTATATAGTCTGTCAGGGGGTGCCACTCGAGTGTCAGCTGTCTCGACAGTAATGAATGTTTCAGTTGCTGTCGCCTCCACATGAGGACGGAGTGCCTCTCGCACTATGGTAACTTCCGCGGCGCTGTCTAGGAGCGTCACTGCCCACGTCCAATTCAGGAGTCTCGTTCTCACTGTCTGTGGCATACTTCACTGTTACAGCGGCAACTTTTTTCTTCTGAAACTGTGGGCGAGAACGTTGAAATTCCTCTGGTGTCCCTCTGACTTGTTGCCGAGGTTGGTCTCGTCCTGGCGGGGCCTCACGACCCCTACCTCTATCCGGGCGATCTCCTCCACCAGTCTGTAACGACGTTGGTGCCTGTAAAGAACGAGGAGAACGCGAGTCAGGAACATGAAATCTCTCTGGAGATTTTATTCTCGCTCTATCGCGCAAGTCATATGTGCGTTCAGAAGATTCTGAAACCGGGGATGCACTTCGCGATCCTGGCTTCTTCTGTTGCTTACCCTGTTTTTTCAATCACCAGGTCTTTTTAGTAAAGAACGGTTTCTCATCTTTCTTAGATTGAGTTTTTGGTGGTGGTTGCGAAGGAGCTTGTGTTTTAGCAAAAGGTTTAACTCCCAGGCTATTGCGGCCTATAGTTTTATAAGCTTGTGCAATAATTTTCGGTAATTCGCGTGGCTTATCTGGTTCTGGGACCAAAGCCAAAGCATTAGCTACTTGAAAGTTAACTGCATCACCCTTGACATTACCAAGAATTAGTTCAGCCACTACATCGAACACTCCCACCAGTCTCATCCCTAATTCCACAGCCGCTTCCGGGCCATGTTCATCCTGTACTCGTTTGATTACAGAGGGGAGAACTGTCATGGAAGGAGTGCCGAAACATTTCGCATATACAGCTGCGAATACCCTACCCCAGTTGTTACAATCTGTCAACTCGAGAATTAAATCTTTTGGCAAACTAATCGTCAAAATCCTGTGTTTATCTACAGGAGAAGTATTCGGAAAAACAGCCTCCAGCTGGTCAAATTTCTCTGCAAGCCAATAAGGTAAATCATCCTTATTTTGTGGGCGCTTGCCCATCACCGAATTAACCATGACGGGACTTATGGTTACGCCGCCAGGCCCAGCTGGATGTGCCGCAACTCCAGGCGGGGCTGCCTGGATGTTGCCCGTAACATACTGTACTAAAGCTCTATGCACACGTATCAAAGACGAATGCAAGAGTCGCAGGTCTGCGACCGGAAGCGTCATATAACGCGGATGTGGGCTATACCCGGCCAAAACAGGCCAAGTGGCCCCTTCAATCGATAAGGGGCCTAAACGAACCGTTGTAATCGGTTGGGGGAGGGCGCCATCGAACCAAACACGGTGTTGCCATGCCGTGAGCGGTACTTCAAGATTCCGATAAGGATTGTATTGGTTTGGAGGTGCAGTGATCGTATAATTATGGAACAGATGGTCAGACCGATCCACCGCCTCAAAGGTGATCCACGAGTAAAATACTTCAAAATGGTAAGCAGGATCTGCTTGTACCACGAAGATCAGATCGACACCCGCGTCTGGCACTCCATATGCTGTCAAATGAACTTTGAGCGCCGCGCGGCTATGTGCCGCAATTTCTACAGCCATTAGGGCTAAGAATAACCGACAACCTAATACAAGGCAGCACAATAATGGGTCAATATTAGCACCTTTTAAAAACTTCAAGCTTGAAAGAACCTATAAAAACATCAATATAGGAGGTATCACCTTCACACCCGTTTCCGGAAACGTATGTGAAGGGTGCTGTGGACAAGCACAAGTACTACTCAAGCGTCTCGCAGATAAGCAGCCCACTTCGTTGGTGGCGCCATGTTACAGGGATTCTGCACATATACCCTTCCCCTAGAGCTTCGTACAGAACCATTAGAAGTCTCCTTCCGAAAAAATTAAAAACATGGCTCTTCCAAGTGTAGATCATCCTTCACACTTTTTGCACAGAGGGGTCCGAGTAGCCTGCAGCGCGGGGACACACTAGTTAGTGTAACCAGGCGCTATACAAGCTCATTTATTATTATTATTATTATTATTATGCACAGGATAATAGGACCTCGGAGTATAGTGGTGAGCCAACCATAAACCTTAGTACCTACAACCCTAATCCGGCTAGCATTAGCGTCTCATTAGCAGCGCAGCTACCAATGATTAGACAACCCAAAACACGGTATCTCTCTCAGGACTCACGGGAGCAAGGACACCCTTTCGTAACTCAATCATACCTGTCCACAACTTGCGTAATAAGAGACACTGTATAGTTTAAAATGTTTATTTCAACTATCGTGCTCTAAGATACAGTACACGTGTAAGTACTATCAGCATAATGCATAAGAATAATATAATCAGCATAGTTACAATTCCATAGAATACAAACGGGGTTAGCATTGTATAAAGACCGTGGATATAGGGCTAAATGACCTGTCCACCCTCCCCGTGCTAATAACTAGTTCATTATAAAAACAGAAGACCTCTGGGCATTGTCAGGCAGACCCCCAAACCTCAATATCAAGATGCTAGGTTTACATCATCAGACAAGCACAGCTCTTCTCTCTGGAAAGGTTCTTCTCCAAGTGCCCCCGACACTGAAATCACAATATTAAAAGCACACAAATTTCCCCAGTGCAGCTGCAATCAGTGTTATGTCTAAGCTCGAGGGGCTGACCAGATCAGCAAGAACAAGTGACATTGCCTTTCGACCTTGTACATGATGTGCAGACACGACCCAGAGCTATCAGGAAGAAGGATAAAAGTCACGCAGTTCGAAAATAGCAAAGTCTAGAAAACAAGGGCACAAAGTAACGTGCGCAAAGAGGCATCATGGCAGCCAGGCCTAAACTAACTTAGCAATGCAGTCCATGAGTCCACAAACCACACGACACAACTAGCTATAGTGTCTCACTTGCTCTCCTACTTACTCACAGAGAAGCAAATGATTAGACACCCAAGAACACAACACTCCCAGATCTCTCAGGAATCGTGGTAACAAGACACACCCTTTCGCTCGCACTCTTGTACTCGTTCACAATAAGATCTGACGGAGTCACAAAATAGTTTAAAATATTTATTTTAACTAACGTGCCCGAACATGCAGTATACGTGCCACAACAAGCAGGAAAATGCATAGTACAAATATAGTCAGCATAGCAGTTAGTCCATAACTCATGAAGGGAGATGTCATCATAAAAAGACAGTGGAGCCTATCCTCCCTCCCCTTGGTAAGAAGCAGTATTGTTATGTATTAGAAGATCTCTGGGCTTTGTCAGCAGACCCCGTACCTCAGCCTATAGATGGTAGATCTACATCACAGGCGCTGTTTCGCTCTTCTCTCTGGAAAGGTCCCTCTCCGAGTGTCTCCCGCCTAATTGGTGTACCCCACTAAAAACCAAAGTACGTTGTCCAAACAACAGCTGCATCGGTATGTTTTGTCTAAAGGATAAGGACTGGCCAGAACAAATAACAAGGGGCATGGCTGTTCGACCTTGCACACAATGTTCAGTCAAAAGTCCCAGGAACATGCAGAGTGCGAACACAGCAATGCGTTCTCATGTGAAAGTAGTCATTGAAATATTGCAAAAAATAAAGACGTGTAGTAACGTGCGCAAAAGCAGCAGGCAAGCTGCAACGTGCTCATGTTAAATTAGTGAAAAACGACAATGTCCATATGGGCCACGTGACAATAGCCACAGACAACGAACACGCCTCGTGCAACTTAAGCGCAAGAGCATCTACAGCTGCAGTTCTCATGCCAGACCTGCGCGAGAGCTTCCACAGGTGAAGCTCGAGTCAATCTTAAATACCTGAACTCCGATGAGGACTCCTGGCTAGGCACAATAAAAATCCTCAATCGTTACCAGACCGGCAATGTCCTCCTCTTGCCGCCACGGCCGTAGCCAGGAAAACGCTCTCCATCAGGAAGAACAAAAGGGGCTGGAAAAATAGAAATCCCTCCTGTGATCAATGTTTGTGGTAGCAGTGCAATCCCTCCCCTAAGGAGCAGAAGCAGCAGAATGATGTCAGCAGTTAAAAGGTAAGATAAAGCAGGCTCTTGTACTTGAAGTGCGACAACCGATGTGGATTCCGCCATGAGTTGTGTTGAGGTGTTCTTGATGGTGATGGAATGTCTTAGTTTTTGCTCGTTCCCAAACATGTGGTATAGATCCTTGAATCAAGACAATTCACTCAGGATAAGTGATTAGTGAAAGTTTATTGTTGAATCCTTCACAGAGACCCCATCCACCAAGTGACTCTCATAAACTGCCACTCTTCAATCTTCTGTATTCCACCCTGGAAACCACCCGCATTCTAAATGCTTGCATCATCCCCTAGCAACTTATACAAGCCTCACAAAGATAAATACATAACACGACAGAGTTCTTGTGCTCTTGTGGGTCAGGGACAAAGGCTGCTTGGGGTGGAGATGCTACACACCTACCCCCAAGCAGGAACAGCATTCAGGAACGGCTGCCCCAGTGCTGCTGGTCATGCTATCTACCTGAAACTGAACCTTGCCCAGTGTTGGTCCAAACACCTGAAGATTGGGATTGTAAGTCGAGTACTTAACTGCTAATACATAACACTGTTTTCATCCCATAGGATTGCATTGCATTCTATCTATTGCATACAACTGTCTATCTTTTACATTACTAGCAGCTACTGCTTCTGACTGACAAGTACAAAAGTGTTTCTAAGACTATAAAGCATTCCTTCTGCCTTGCAAAACAATTCTTCCTGCAATTTTAAAAGTATTACTGCTTGAAAAACTGTTACTTACCTGCAACTGAGTATTTCATGGTTCTAGAAATAGAACAGCCAACTAATAACTTTTTATACAAAACAATTGGTCTTGATTCAGACTTTGAATGTGTGCCATCATTTCTTGCCTGATTGTATAAAATAAGTGCTTAACAAGGCCCTCTGATAAGCCTAACTGCTCAAACACATTACCACAAATAGAGATTTTGGTATTATCTACTCAAGCCTCTGCAAACCTCTGGGGATCCACTGGATTCTGTGCACACTATACCTTACTTCGGTATAGTATATACAGAGCCAGCTTCCTACAAATATGGAACAGGAAGTCTGCAAGGTAAACTATAAAGATAACACAAGTACAAACAACAGGACGAAAAAAGCAGGGAAACGATAGACAAACTATCATAAATGATAGTTTGTCTGCTTCTTGGAAGTGATCTCTCTTTGAGATGAAAAAGATCTTACAAGTAGCAGATTAATCTCACACAGTTCAAAGAGATACCCAGCAGCTCCTATGGAGAAGGAGTACTGGGTGCATCTCCATGCCAAAGGCGCGAGCCTTGGAACCTAACTGACACCCTTGGAAGCAAAGAAAATCAGGATATAATATAAACACATAAGAAGACAAAGGAGAATAATAGAAGGAACGCAGAAACAGGAACTGGGCTGTGGGAAAATCTGGACTGGAGTAAGGATCAGGAACAGGACTGGAATACACAAAACTTGATATACTGGAAACTGCACACTAATGAGGACAAAGCAAAAATATACAGTCAGAACAGAAGAGAGGAACACAAGGCAAGGAATCTGCATGTACAAAACAGGTCTGGATGTGTGTAGTCAGGATCAAGGGTCAGGAAAAACAGGGAAACAAAGAGGCAGGATAAACTAGAGAAAGGCAACAGGGACAAATAACTAACCAGAACAGGAACATAGAACCAAACATCAATGAAAACCGTAATCAAAGGCACGCCTTTAATATAGCTGGAGGATCACAAACAGATCAAGGAGACACAGGAGCATGGTCAAATTTGAGCCACTGCACTCTGCACTCACAGAGCTGAAATAGCTGGAAGCTCAAGGGAGGAGCACAACTGCAGGAAGAGAAACAGGTGCAAGCATTCAGCCAGGTTAAAGCAATCAGGAAGCCACCAATGAAGGGAAGGCAGAATTGGGACTTGGAAAATGGAAGGCAAGGGAACCCACCAGACACAGCACAGGATACAGGAATGCCAGAAATGGAATACAGACCAGAACCAAGGGAGTAAAGAGTCTAGAATGCAGATATAAAGAGGTCAGAAAGGCAGTGGGATCCAGGAATCAAGGTAGAGAATAAAATACCACCACCAAGGCATGATCGGGGCAGGGTTTGAGACAGAAGGAACCACAAGGATCATAATGCATCAGGTAATTGGGACAAAAACCTGGACTGGGAGGTGAGGAGAAACCAAGGGGCATATTCTCAAGAATGTGTGATAACCATCGCAAAAGTAACTTAACGCAACCTTCAACATCGCAGTCTATCGTGGGAAATTTACGCCGTGTTAACCAAGTATTCACAACACGGCGGTACCATGCGATAGTTTCCAGATAACGCGTCAACTGACCGCGTTAAAATCAACGCCACGCCGCAAAAATGCGAAACACGAACGCCAAAAAAGCTGCGATGAGGTCAGCGAAAACCAGCTACAGGCCTGCAATTCACACGCGTCAGGCGGGAACAATCACCATAAAAGTAGAAAAAAAACAGACAAACAAATGCCAAACAACAGCGAAACACAATGGACGTTGCCGGAGCAAGTACGGAGGAGAACCAGAACCCCACAAGCCCCCCGGAGGACCATCCTGGGACTTCGGGGCCAGGGAAGGGCAAGGACAAGAAGAGTAGGAAGAAGCGGTTCAGTCCTCAGGAAAACAGGATCCTGATAACGGAGGTGATAGAACACCATCAACAACTGTTCGTCACCTCCACTGTGTCATTGGCAACAAAAAATGGACTATGGCAGTCCATCGTGGACAAGGTGAATGCAGTCGGAGTGCTGAAGAGGACAATGGACGAGGTCAAGAGGCGCTGGAATGATGTCAAGCGCAAAACCAAGCTGAAACTCGCCAACAACCTGAAGGCAGCAATGCAGACTGGAGGTGGGAGCCCAGCGCCACAGGAGGCGCTGGACGACATGGAGGAAATGGTGTCCACAGTCATCAGTGGGGAGACGGTGGCAGGAGTTGGGGGCCCGGACACTGCTCAACAGGAACCGACACAACAGCAACAGGGTGAGTAACGACCAGGGCCTGGGGGGACGGGGGAGATGGGCACAATGGCACACATGCACAATTAAGTTGAGCACATCTGCGGACAAACCATGCCCCAGACCACCAACTCCCACCAAGAGACCAATGTACCCAAGTATGCAACATGTCAGCACTGTACAAGCACAGAAGTCAAAGGCACACCTCATGAAAGGGATAAGGGGCAGCAAAATCTGAGCTGCAGGGGAGACTCCCCAAAATGCAGCACACACATCACATGCAGAGCACATCTACATTGACAACGATGTGACACAATCCGCAAAACACCTACAACAGAACACAGGACACAACTGGTGCTGCTTGGGTGCAGACACTGGCCAATCACATTTGGCATTGCAGGGAAATGTGAGTTGATAATGTACAAGTACAAACACACACACGTCTGTTGTCGAAATGTCCACTGTCCCCCATCAAATAGGCAGCTCCTCCCAAACAGCCACAATGTACCCAGTCATGCTGTCTGTATGAAAACATGTACAATGCGACAACATACATGTGGACACATTGTTAAACTGCATCTCCCCTTTACATTGCATAGGGAGAATCAACACCTCCTGCAGAGCAGCCCGACCCTCTCTTCTCTGGAGACGAAGAGGACCACCACAGCTTCGACTCTGACGCCCTCCAACTGCTCGTGGACAGCCTACGCAGCCCACCTCCAGGAGTTGGGCAGCTCAGCTGCTATGAGGAGACCCCACCCCCTGCACAGACCACACATCAGGCAGCACCCACCACCACTGCTGCCTCCCAGGACCCCCACGAAGAACACATGGCCTTCCAACGCCGTGTTTTGGGGTGCCAGGAGAATCTGGCTGAACAGGTGCGGGTGGGCTTCAACTGCATGGCAGACAAACTAGATGCCATATGTGGGTGTCTAAGTCCCATCAGGGACCACTCACGGTCCCTAACGGACACCCACAGTCCGCTCCATGCTCTCCATTGGACCATGGCTGACATCGCTGGAGCCCTGACTCAGAGAATAGTACAACTGTCCAGTCAGAGTGGCTCTAGCGATGTCACACGGGAGTTGGGAAACATGCAGAGGTTAATGGAGACCATGGAGCGGGCGAATGCGGAACGAGCGGCTGCCACGGCTGCACACCAGCGAGAGGTAGCTGGGTTCCTCAATGACCTCAGGACCATCCTCATGGCATTGCTGCCACAAGGCCTGGCGCGGATGCATGCTGCTGCCACCACTCCATCCACATCTCCGCCCCCTGAAGTGTTAGTGCCACACAGTGAGGCAGACCTTTCACCTCCGGCCACTGATGTGTCACTGCCACACAGTGCTGGAGACAGAACACCACCACCCACACGTGAGGCACATGAAACAGCAGAGAACGAAGATGCGGATGATTCTGCCCTCGTGGTAAGAAGGACGCAGCAGCATGCATCTCATCCATAGGTCCGGCTTCAGCTTGGTACTGCCCTCTGCATCATCACCTTCCACTGTCCCCCGATGCACTCTGCGACACTCACCTTGGACCTCGACATGGACTGCCATATGCTGTTTGATCACCATTGACACAGCAATCAGACTGCAGACTGAATTCTTCCTCTTCCTTTGGACTTGTCATTCCCTGAAGGACCCTGGCTGGCCCTCCACGGGACAACATCATCATGTGGGGTTTGCATGGCCCTGTACTGCTCCAGATGCAACACTACACTGAATGTGCATTAAACATTTATATTCACACAGATGTGTCATGTCTATGGTCTTTCAAGTGTGGAAGTATGGATGAATGTAGGCTCACTGGACTCCTCTTACATCCATGTGGCTCATGTCGTAGAACAGGGGTCACAGGGTGACACATTGCCCAATGCGGTCTGGGTGGCGCTGACACAACAACAGGGAAACACGCATGAGTTACCTCCTTGTCCAGCCCAGTACGGAACCACGCCCAGGGCCCCGGGGTCATTTACAAACCCTTACGCTGGACTGGCATACGCCAGGCCAGCCCACTCCGCTTACGCTCACAGGGGGGGACGGCAACGCTATATGTCCCATGTCTTTCCTGTAGTGATCTGCTGCTCACAGGTCTAGTTGTCAGCATGCCACAGCCACTCCCTCACGGCTGGTTTACACCCACACCACACCCAACCAGCACACGCATCACAGGACATGTGACCCTGCCAATAAAAAGGGCCGGGCGCACGTGCTCGACGCCATTTCCACTCTCTATCTGGGTTCATCTGTGTGGTGTTAATGTAGGCATGAGGGCCTCAGGCCCTGCAACATCACATTCCCCAGGACCGGAGGTGACATGCTGGCGTCCGCAACACGATACCCAATCATACATGGTCCATGACTTTGGGACACAGACTTGGTGGCACCGGATACATTGCGGCCGGCACAGGCACACCGCCACGGGACGGTGACTTTGGGTGCACTGAGGTAGGGGCACCTTAAGTGCTGAGCGAGTGTGCAGCCTGCGATGATGCCCCGTCCCGGCCATCCGGACTGCTCAGGATTTGTGTGCCCTGCTGGACCGCAGTGTAGGCCAGAGCCAGCGGGCAGCGCGGGCCTACCTCCACGTGGTGTTGCATCCCGGATCACAGAGTTAGTGGCACCTCAAGGGCTGAGCGGGTGTGCAGCCTGCGATGATGCCGGGTGCACTGGTATGTCCTCTGGCATGGCGAAATCAAGACCCAGAATCATATGTGAGACCTGGTGGCCTGCGGAGCGGGGCTGCATGATGTGGAGGGTGCCATGTCCGCGGGCCCCGGGCATGTGGCTTGCAGCGGCACGTGGTGGGCCCTCATTGCTACACGCCAAGGGCGGAAGGTGAGCAGTGAGGCCTGGGTGTGCAGGGGCGGGCATGCACTGCTGGGAGGCGGGAGGGGCTGGGGTACATCTGCCTGGGTGTGCAGGGGCGGACAGGCGATGATGTCTTGTGCAATTGCATGTACTTTGCCATTCATGTATCTGGAATCTGTTTCAGATGACGGATCTGTTTCAGATGTGTGACCTGGTGAACTGCACTACATACCGGCACGTGATTGGAGACACACCGGTGGCAGCAGGTGAGCAGTGTGGCCTGGGTGCGCATTGTCGGCACTCTCTTTCCCTGTCCATCTCTTCTGTTATCTGTGTCTCGCTCCCCCACTCTGTCCGTCTTTCTCTCGCTCCCCCTCTCTGTCCGTCTTTCTCTCGCTCCCCCTCTCTGTCCGTCTTTCTCTCGCTCCCTCTCTTTCTCTCTCTCTCTCCTTCACTCTCTCTCTGTCCTTTGATGTGCGCAAGACACACCTTCTCATCATGATTTTTGTCTTGCAGGCTGTGACCTACGGATTGTCCCAAGGGGAGCCGCCATGTGTCTTCATTTCTGTTCTGTGTTTCTTTGAATAAATTTTCATTTGTTACATCGAAGGTGAATGTGTGATGCTCATTTTTGTGACGACACATGCATGTCACCAAATGTGATTGTGCGACATCAGGTGGATTATTTGGTACATGATTCCGTGTAGTTGATGTGGCATGTCTTTGGCTGGGGGGGGGCTGGGAGGGGGGGTCCTGGGGGTGGTGGTGGTGGGTGTTGTGGCCCTGTTGGGGTCCGAGCTGCATGCTCAGTGGCTCCATGGCATCTGTTGCCCTTCAGATGTGGGTCTGGGCTGGGCTTCATTTTGTGGTGCAGGCTGTGGTCCGACTTTGCACCAAGTCAGAGCAGGTGTTAATTTCCTGCTGCTAACGCACCTTATCGCCTGTTTTGTAGTCTTATCGCCAATCTGGCTGGTCGTTGAGAATGTTGCGGAGAGGTGTTTTCGGGGCTTTTTGCAAGGGAACGCCAACTCTGCATCTCATTAGCGATAGTTGCGGGGGTCATCTGTGGCGATGTTTTTTGCGGCTGCTATCGCAGGTAAACTGGTGTTATGGGCTGTTAACACCAGCTTGTGAATGGGGCGATAAATTTATCGCAACTTTGGCTGCGATAAAGTGCCGTTAACTCGGCGATGGCTCCTTGAGAATATGCCCCTTAGTGTGCTAAGTGGAGATGTGAATGTTTTACTATATTGATAAAAGGCCTGATTCTCAAAGGGCTCTCGTGAGTGACCTCAAGTGGCAGGATGGCAGAATCCTGACAGTCTGGCAGTTTGGGATGAACTTTTCTAATGAGGAGCAGGGTCAGAACTGATATGCATAAGGTGGGTCTCTGTCTAGAGTGGAATGGTGAATTAAAATATTGACTGGAAAGTAGCACAAGCATTTGTCATTGGCTAAGATTAATTAGAGTATCCAATCATTCTATCTATCACCTTATTGTTTGTTACTGTTTTTAAGCAGTAGCATTAAACACACATGCTCATAATCAAAACCTCTTGTCTTGACATAAAATATGTTCTTCCCTTTCGCTGTTAGAACAAATGGAGGTAGATATTAAACGTTCTTTGAAGTGGTTATTGTGTTTGACTTAGTTGGGCTGGGTTAATGTTAGGCTATTCTATTTTAGGTTTAAACTTATAATAAATGGTAAAAGCCCACCGAAAGGGAAACAACTTTCATCAGTGCAAACATATAAACACTGATAAACAGCTGCACAACCACAAACTAAAATACCATTCAAAGAAAGGAAAGTGAGAGAAAAGGTGGCATTTTATTTCTTCCTGAAGCAGCTGGCGCAATGTAATTTTGTCATACAAGGTTGCATACAGAAAGACTGGTCTAAGATTATTCTGCTTGAGTTTTGTTGTTAAGGACTGACGCTATAATATTGTTTCTTCTTCCATTGGTTTCCTCCAGTTTTTTGTGCTTGGACTAAAAGTGCAGGGTTTAGAACCATACTTTATGTATCATCTAATTATTTGATAAATTGTAGAGGATCTGGGAATATTCAAATCATATTTGATATTTTGTCAGTGCTTTATTCTTTCATTGATTGGGGAAATGGCTTGCTCATAAGAATCTTGGCCAATATGTACTATCACATTTACCCACAGACACAGAATGGGTGAAACCGTTTCAGATATCAGTCCCCTTTTATAGCAAGTCAGTATTCATAACATGTAAACTACCTAACACCTCGGACTTTAAACATTCAGTGCACGGTGTAGTGGCAGATACCTGTGAAAAGAGCGTTACCACCATGTACATGGGATAGTAATGAAAACATGACACTAGACAATGAACATACCAACACTAGACAATGAACATACCAACAAAATTCATAGCTGCAAGGTGTTCGATTGTTATGTGCAATACCTTCAGGTAATCCTGGCTTTTTACCCAACTGCATTCTACTGCTGGGGTTTATGAGTCCATAGTTACACTGTTAACAACACAATTTCAAGTCCCAGAATAAAATGTATTATCTGTTACAAGGTCAGTACTATATTAAAGTGAGACATTTGCCATGGAGACACTTGGCAGCTATAAATGTCCACACAAGAGCATCATAACCTTAATACATTCCGGCATAGAATGCAGGAAAGTAGTGGAAAGCATGTTAAAAGCATCATGTTTCAGGTGCCGTAAAATTCAGGGCTACACATTAATCTGGTATAATTCAAAATATTGAGGGTTTCACAGGGTACTATGCTGTTAGCGGGGTGGGCTGCCCCTCCATGTCATAATATTCAGTAAGGAGTAGGTGAATAAACCTCAAATGTGTCCAGGAACTTGTTTATTAAAACTTTTGAATATAGCACTCATACCTTGTAATCCTTTAATAGTCCTGTAAACTGGCAAAATCCTAACAGAGTGAGTGTGAGAGGTAATGAGGTGTGAGAGAGGGTAATGAGATGTAAATGACAGTGCAATACACTGGCCTTTCTATGTTTAAAACATTCTAACATAAGTCAATTGAATACACTGACAATGGGAAGACACTACATATCCAGTGTTACTTCTTCCTTAAATTAAATATGTGCTATACAATCACTGTAAAAACCAACATCTTTTGTAAACACTGAAAAAACACAGCTTTTGTCTATTTTAGGGGCAGGTTACTGAATAAACACAGATAAGCGTTAATGTCAAAAGGTTTGAAAACACTGAGAAAACACAACTGAAATGCAGAACTAATGAACACTGAAAACAGGACAGCCTAGTCAATGTTCATAACTATTTTGCAACAGTCTGAGAGAGGGGACTGCTTTTTAATAATGAAATGATTAATCTCAGAGTGGGCCAGGTCAGGGATTGAATAGCCAATGGTGCAGCTACCTGGAATTGAACTGAATGTAAATTGTCAGAAGTAATCTTCTTGTGACTTGTCCATTAAAAATATGCAAACCTTGGCATTTGAGTAGATGTAATAACTTCTTGCCATTTGAGTTGGTGAAACTGTTATATCCTTTATGGTAATGGAGTGTCTTTGTAGAGTGTATGCCCTGTGAATATATGTTTATTCCAATGGTTTTAAATGAGGTCGTAGTCTGATACTGTATGTGCATTCATAACCCCTTACAAGATGATTTTCCCCTTTCTTTGAAGAAAGGCAGTTTCTGACTGTATCATTATAATGTGGCCTGGGACATGGATACTGAACAGGGATAGACTCTGATTTTATTTCTATTAACTGTTTAAACATCTTCACTTTCTGGAGCTCCCTTTAGTGAGGTCAGATATTCCGCTAATAGTTACCAGAGTAAGACCACATCCCCTGAGTGTTTGCCCCTTCTGTTTTTTATAGCAAGTAAGGGTGTTTTGTTCCGTAGAATTTGAAATACCTTTCACAGTACATATATCCAGAGGCCAGAACCAGCCCACGTGTCCCAGCCCCTCCCATCACACTACCAATCAGAATGTAATCAATTTAATATTATTATATTTTAATTGACAACTTGGATACCACAGTCCATTCTAAAACATGTTGGTTTTCACCATATGCGTGTAATCTTCTACCCTGAGTTCACATTAGACAATGTTGTCAATCACTATTCATATAGTGTGTCAGTTCAAAATGCAGTAACAGTGCTTTCAAACAAGTGGTGAAAGCAAAGTTCAGGTGCAATTTTGTTTTTTGATTATGGTTAACCAGTTAGGGTTTGTGGAGAAAAGTTTACTTTATCATCACAATATGTATGGTCATCAATGTTTAACTACTAAAGTATTTGATGTTAATAGTTAGTACTTAGCTGATCATACTATTTACCTAGTTGCACACATTTTCCAATATTTATCTGTGGCGTGCCTGTGGAAAGAGTTCTTTGTGTGTTCACTGACTTGTATTCTGACATCAAAATCCCAAATGCCATGACGGGATTCAGTAGAAATAATTTGGAACTGGAGAATTGAAATTTCCACCAATATTCTTGATCCTTCTCCATATGGTAATAATGATTCCCTCATCATTTCTCTGTACCTAAGCACCAACGTAAATAGCCTTTACACTTACCTGGTCCAATCCCATGGGCACAAATGAACATGAAGACCAACACAACACTGCAGATGGGCATCCAGTGGGACCATTCCTGGAAGGGAAATGTAGATGACTATCAAGATACCCACAAGACATCATCCTCCTGATCATCAATAGCACATACCCATAACACCATTCAGGATTCATGAGCTCTCCCTACCAAGGCATTTCCAACCCATGTTTCTTCTAAATTGTGATGTTAACAAAGCTATATCTTTCCAAAGAGGTGATGGATAATGAAAGCTCCCTGTAAACTGGTGCATCATTAAACCAGGTTCCTACATAATTTAAATATTAAACACAGGGTGATTGTCTTATTGAAGAATGAATTGCCAATGTTTGGTTCCAATAGAGATGACAAAAACAGATTTGTAATAAAGTGTGAAACGTTTGTTATTCGAAGAGGCATGTTTTACGGATCAGTGACAGAATATCGACGACAGGAATATCGACATACACAAATATCGTGTTCAAAATATCGATGTCAAGAATATCGACATCCTATCTTTACAATGGTAAGTACAAAAATATCGAAACAAAAATATAGTTGTTAAAAATATCGTTGCTCAAAATATCGTTTCTTAAAAATCTCTAATAAATAATTTTAAATAAATTAAATAATAAATATAATTAATAAAAACTTAGGGGCCTATTAGGATGGCGGGCGGATCGCCCCCGCCGGTGCCGGCGGTAGCCCCCGCCGACCCGGCGGGGGCGATCCACCCGCCATCCATGCCTCAGTGACCCCCCGCCATATTAGGATGGCTGGGGGGTCCGCGGTGGACTGGAAGACGTGCACAATATGGTGGCGGTGTCTGCAAGACACCGCCATCCATATTGTGATGCAGGCGGAGAAGTGCATTTCCATGGCGGCGTTGCCGCCATGGAAAGGCATACGGTCTCTGGTAATGGGGGCCCGTTGCGGGCCCCGGGGAGGTGGGGAGTGGGGGGTGCACTTGGGGGTACCACATTGGCATGCACAGGGTAGCAGGCACCGCGCGGTGCCTGTCACGTTGTGCATGCCAATGCGCAACATGCTTCTTTTACATTGCGGCGGGTGCTGCTCACAGCACCACCCGCCGCAATGTAAATGATGCGGGATGCCACCACCACCGTGGCGGTGGCATCCTAATTGACATGGCGGGACCGCCACACCTCTTGCGGGCGGTCCCGTTTGCCGTTGCGGCGGCGGGCGGACTTTGATGCCCATAGTTAGAATTATTAAAAAATGTTAAAAATTATAAATAATAAATGTAATGCAAAAATAAATTAAACATACATATATAAAAATTAGTATATATATATTTACTTAATAATATTAATAAATAAATATTATAATAAATTATAAAATGTTAGAAACATAATACAAATTATAAATAATCAGCGAAACCCCTCCTTCAACTACGGGCCGTGCGGCAGGAAGCAGTGATTCTGAGTCGTCGGAACCCTCTATTCTCCAGGCAGGAGTAGTCGTGGTTGCCCCGGGACGGCGGAAGTGCACCTAGCGAGCAGGGAGGCAGTGTGGTAGAGTTGGGTCGGAGGTCGGCTGACCGGAGGACCCGTGCTTTGCCGGAAACGCCTCTTTGCAGTAGGAGCCCCGCTGACTGTTCCGTGAAGGAGTGTGCAGGATTTGGACGCCGATATTTTCTCGGCGCAACAAGTCCAACAAGTATTCTCACGCCCATTACTTTCCACCATGTCCGCAGACACGTTGAGGAGTCGGGAGGAGGCAGCTAGCGGCATGTTTCATGATTCCCCATCCGGGGAACGTGTACAAAGTTCTGTATCCAGTAGTCCGCCGGACTCACAGTTGAAGATTAAAGAGCTCTTCAAGAATCTGGAGAAGGCAAGCAAAGCAGAGCAGGCGAAGTGGTGGGAGCACCGTTCTCTCACCAGGTACTTGGAGGTGGGCAGGATACCGCGGGGTCTGCGAATAATGCTCGCACCGAGCTATGAGAATCCGGACCCCTGCATGCTATCCGAATGGGCTGAATGTAACCTCGAGTCCTCTCGGCGTTTGGTGGAAATCCTTGTCAAATACGCCGAGAGTGACCGGGTGGTACTACAAGGTAAAATCGACGCCCTGAATGCTGAAATCGAGAAGAATTCAAGTTCTGCCAATATTGCCAAATATCGGGATGATATGACAGCGCGCTTGCAACGCGAGGAGGAGATTATAAAAAAAAGGAAAACCTATAAATTTCAACGAGACCGGTTGGACTATGAACATGGGCAAATATTTACTTTTGCTAAAAAGTACGACAATGTTAAAGCAAGTAAGAAGTTAATACCTAGTCCCTTGTCTGCATTAGAAATATCGAATAATGACGCACCACTGGCTTCATCACTTTCAGACTTAAGCTCCAATATTGACAGCGAGTCAGATAATGATCAGCAACGAGCACAGCGTTTGGGGTTTCGAAAATTCACACTGGCACAGGAACTAGATTGTATGCGCCAGGATCGGAGGCAGACTCTACGTTCTGGTGCTCGAAATGCAAATACCAACAAAGCACCAACAGGAAGCGGGGCGCAAGGCGAAGACGCAACAGGCAACACAAATGTGAGTACAAAGCCACCCTACAGAAAACCCCGAAAGCAATGGAAGCGCAAATAGATTCAAGCTTCAATACTTGTGATTCCCAAACTGTTATCAATCTTACTCAAATACCATTGAGTGACAAGGAAACTAACATTCTATCATTGGGGTTATCATTTAGTGCCAAAAGTAACTTTGATTATGCTGGTACCAGAATAGACATGTACAAATACGTGCGTAAGTTGAAACTTCGTAAGTTTCATTTATTAAATAAATCAGCACGTGTAGCACCACCTATTTCACCTGAATTGAGTCCGCCCATACTTACAGCTGGTGATGCGGAGTTATTGCAGGATTTGTTGCAGATGCAGGGTGAGAACAGCACTGACACTTCATTAACCAACTTGGGCACGGGGCACAGAATGATTACTGCCCCTACCAATTTCAAACCCAAATCAACATTTTGCCCCTTAATGTTGAAAGACAACATAGACGTATTTCATGAGAAAGTTTCTCAAGATCTGAGGTTGCTGCACCAAAAACAAATCAATATAAACAAAAGACATCATTATCGTGACTTTGCTTATCACCAATTAATTAAGAAACTTCAAAACAATGTGAATGTCATTATTCGACAGTCAGACAAAGGTGGCAATGTTGTGTTGTGGCCAAGGGAAATGTACATGGAGGAGGCACTTGGCCAACTTAACGATAGGGAGTGTTACAGAAGATCCACTATGACAGAGGTCAAAGTGGCTTGGAATTTGTTTTACACCAGTTTGCTGGCATGGAGGAGTACTGGGCTACTAACTTTGGACGAGTTTAAATTTTTAAAGAATGATCATCCGGTGATGCCCATTGTTTACTTTATACCGAAAATTCATAAGAACATTGTGAAGCCACCTGGACGCCCTATAATCTCGGCCTGCAATAGTATTATGGAAAATGCCAGTAAATATGTTGATTTCTTTTTACAGGATTTTGTTAAGAACCTTCCTTCTTTTATTCTTGACACTGGTGACCTTTTACAGAAACTAGAGGGAATGACATGGCAATCTGATTACCTCTTGATGTCACTTGATGTTTCCTCCCTATACACCAGTATTCATCACAGGGATGGCTTAAAAGCTATTGAATACTACTTAAACACGAGACCGATTTGTTTTCTAGAACATAACAGGATGTTATTGTCAATGATCAATTTGTGCCTTGAACATAATTTTTTCCTATTTTCTAACCAAGTATTCCAGCAGGTGAGAGGTGTGGCCATGGGGGCCTGTTTCTCCCCTAGTTATGCCTGCCTGCATATGGGGTACTGGGAGGAGCAGGTCCTCAGGCCCACCTATCCTGAAATCATGTCCGAAAATGTTGTGAAATGGTTCAGGTATATTGATGACTTGTTGATAATTTGGAAAGGATCAGAGCGTGAGGCTTCACAGTTCATTGAGACACTTAATAAAAACAATTTGAATCTTAGCTTTACTGGTCAGTTAAGCAACAGGTCAATATGCTTTTTAGATGTGGAAATTTTCATCCAACAGAATAAACTTCACACTAGAATATATAGGAAACCCACCTCTGGCAATACTATATTACATGCCTCTAGCCATCACCCTGCACATTTAATCAGTAGCATTCCCTATGGGGAAATGCTACGAATAAGAAGAATTTGTAGCACGGACCATGACTGTCTGATGGCACAGAAAGATTGCAGGGACAGGTTTCTAAGGAGGGGCTATCGCCCAGAAGTGGTCGATATAGCCATACGTAAAGCCAATGAACCTGGTAGACCACAGGTGCTAGCAGGTAAAACCAAGTTGGTACAGAATGAGCAAACTGAGACCAGACTAATTCTAACCTACAATAACCAACACAATACGATTCGCAAGATAGTGAACAGCAATTGGGCACTGATCAAGAGCGATCCAGTATTGGGGACCCAACTGTCAAGATCTCCTAGTATAACATATAGAAAGGCGAGATCAATGAGTAACTGTTTGGTGTCAAGTAGCCCTGAGGTTAGAACCAGTAGTTCTTGGCTAAACATGAGTAAAGGTTTCATTAAGTGTTCTGTTTGTAAAGCTTGTAGGAATGGAGTCAGTAAGACTGAATATATGAATCCGCTTACTAACAGACTGGTTCGTATTCATAAAAAACTTACTTGTAAGTCTGAATTTGCAGTATATGTGCTGGAGTGTCCCTGTGGCCTGCGCTATGTGGGAAGCACCAAGTTGCAGGTCCACAAAAGGATACTCCAGCACATTCGTGCCATCAACAACGGTGATACTGCTTATCCGGTCGCTAGACACTTTGAGGAAGCTCATGCTAAAAATTCCTGTGATCTAAAGTACTTTGTAATTGACATGGTCCCACCACTGAGAAGAGGTGGGGATCGTGAATCCATGTTACGCAGATTAGAAACAAGGTACATTATAGAATTGGACTGTAAAACACCAAATGGACTGAACGCTAGTGAAGATTTTTTCACTCATCTTTAATTAATCAATGAGATTACTATATACCTATGTAGCTGCCTACCTATTCGAGAAAAAATGTTTTTAAATTATTTTAACTCAAGAATTCAATTTTTAATGTATTGTTTGTCGTTTTACACTTTTTGCACATGGTATTTGCACTTTAGATTGTGACATGTTTTTATGCATCTTTTGCACTGATTTAAAATGAGACATGGATTTATTTGTCTACTGCCCACTTGGGCTTTACCTCTTATATACATCTACATCTTATGGGTATATACTAGGTGCTAACATGGACTCATATGTATTTTGAATAATGCTGCTATTTGTGAAAAAAGTTTTACATTGCTTAACTTTTTTTAGCTTCGTTTTTATTCAACATTATGAGGTTGGTTTTACTAATTAGTAAGACTCACTTAGAGCTGTGCAGTCTGATATTAAGTATGTATTTATTTATTATATATGCTGCTATTTTCATGAAATTATATCATGTATGCTCTATTTCTTGCACTTTAGTGATGTATTTACATTTTTACCCTACATTTACCTTTGTAACATGGATGTGTTTTTATATGTTAGTATTTTTTCCATGTCTATGTTTTAGTATCACAGCTGATGCATAGGAAAGACGTCACACACTTGCACTTTAAATGTTGTAACCGCTCCCTCAACTGTGTCATGTGATCAAGGCCCCACGAGGGCTGAAACGCGTTATGGCGGCGGTGGTGTTGGGCATGTAATAAACACCTATTTGCACCATCATTTGGGTTCGCTTCGTCTGTTCAACAGATTCCTACCTTGGTAGAGAGACGAATTTTACTGCATATATATATATATATATATATATATATATATATATATATATATATATATATATACATACACCTGTAACATAAACATAACAATAAAATATATATATAATAAATTAAAATATTAAAATAATTTTTTTATTTTAAAACAACATTTTACACTACATTAACTGAAACAGTAGGGAAAATGTTGGATAGCGTAGGGGATAAAATTACTATTCCCACTCCAGGAAGTGGAAGAGTAGGGAAAGTGTTGGATAGCGGAGGGAATAAAATTACTATTCCCACTCCAGCGAGTGCAACAGTAGGGAAAGTGTTGGATAGCGGAGGGATAAAAATTACTATTCCCACTCCAGCAAGTGCAACAGTAGGGAAAGTGTTGGATAGCATAGTGGTAAAAATTACTATTCCCACTCCAGTGAGTGCAACAGTTGGGAAAGTGTTGGATAGCGGAGGGAAATAATTTACTATTCTGACTCCAGCAAGTGCAACAGTAGGGAAAGTGTTGGATAGCGGAGGGGATAAAATTACTATTTCCACTCCAGCAAGTGCAACAGTAGGGAAAGTGTTGGATAGCGGAGGGGTAAAAATGACTATTCCCACTCCAGCAAGTGCAACAGTAGGGCAAGTGTTGGATAGCGTAAGGGAATAATTTACTATTCCCACTCCAGAGAGTGCAACAGTAGGGAAAGTGTTGGATAGCGTAGGGGATAAAATTACTATTCCCACTCCAACGAGTGCAACAGTAGGGAAAGTGTTGGATAGCGGAGGTGATAAAATTACTATTCCCACTCCAGATAGTGCAACAGTAGAGAAAGTATTGGATAGCGGAGGGAATAAAATTACTGTTCCGACTCCAGCGAATGCAACAATAGAGAAAGTGTTGGATAGCGGAGGGGTAAAAATGACTATTCCCACTCCAGCAAGTGCAACAGTAGGGCAAGTGTTGGATAGCGTAAGGGAATAATTTACTATTCCCACTCCAGAGAGTGCAACAGTAGGGAAAGTGTTGGATAGCGTAGGGGATAAAATTACTATTCCCACTCCAGCAAGTGCAACAGTAGGAAAAGTGTTGGATAGCGGAGGGGTAAAAATTACTATTCCCACTCCAGCAAGTGCAACAGTATGAAAGTGTTGGATAGCGGAGGGGAATAATTTACTATTCCCACTCCAGGGATCTACAACAGTAGGGAAAGTGTTGGATAGCGGAGGGAATAAAATTACTATTCCCACTCCAGCCAGTGCAACAGTAAGGAAAGTGTTGGATAGCGGAGGGGATAAAATTACTATTCCCACTCCAGATAGTGCAACAGTAGGGAAAGTGTTGGATAGCGGAGGGGATAAAATTACTATTCCCACTCCAGCGAGTGCAACAGCAGGGAAAGGTTTGGATAGCAGAGGGGTTAAAATTACTATTCCCACTCCAGCCAGTGCAACAGTAAGGAAAGTGTTGGATAGCGGAGGGGATAAAATTACTATTCCCACTCCAGATAGTGCAACAGTAGGGAAAGTGTTGGATAGCGGAGGGGATAAAATTACTATTCCCACTCCAGCGAGTGCAACAACAGGGAAAGGTTTGGATAGCAGAGGGGTTAAAATTACTATTCCCACTCCAGCAAGTGCAACAGTAGGAAAGTGTTGGATAGTGGAGGGGAATAATTTACAATCCCCTCTCCAGCAAGGGCAACAGTAGGGAAAGTTTTGGATAGCCGAGGGGAATAATTTACTATTCCCACTCCAGGGAGTGCAACAGTAGGGAAAGTGTTTGATAGCAGAGGGGATAAAATTACTATTCCCACTCCAGCGAGTGCAACAGTAGGGAAAGTGTTGGATAGCGGAGGGGATAAAATTACTATTCCCACTCCAGCGAGTGCAACAGTAGGGAAAGTGTTGGATAGCGGAGGGAATAAAATTACTATTCCTACTCCAGCAAGTGCAACAGTAGGGAAAGTGTTGGATAGCGGAGGGGAATAATTTACTATTCCCACTCCAGCGAGTGCAACAGTAGGGAAAGTGTTGGATAGCGGAGGGGATAAAATTACTATTCCCACTCCAGCGAGTACAACAGTAGGGAAAGTGTTGGATAGCGGAGGGAATAAAATTACTATTCCCACTCCAGCAAGTGCAACAGTAGGGAAAGTGTTGGATGGCGGAGGGGAATAATTTACTATTCCCACTCCAGCAAAATAATGAACATTAATTAACACATAATTAACTAATTAAAAATAATTTACCTCCCACCATAGTTCCCTATAAATAACCCCACCAATGTTGTAAAACATAACACAATTAACATAATAAAGTAACAATTAATTAATTAACTAATAACAATTAACAAGCAAATTAAAAACAATCAGTAATTAATTAATTCACATAATTAACACTATTAAATAAAATTAAATAAATAATATTTAAAAAATATTTAAATAAATATTAAAATGTAATTACTTCCCACCCTACTCCCCTTTTATCCCACAACATGCTCTTAATAAAAAGACACAATTAACATAATTAATAATTAATTAATAATTATTAATAGCCAATTTATAACTATTAATAACAAATTAATAACCACATTTAACAATATAAAATATTAAATACATAAATATTAATTAATAAAAACTATTACTTAATTAATTATAATTGAACTACTTCCCACCCTACTCCCCTATAAACCCACAACCCGCTCCTAAAAAAATGACACAATTAACATATTACCAATTAATTATTAATAATTAATAACCAATTAATAACTAATTAATAACAATTTAATTATCACAATTAACAATATAAAATATTAAATACATAAATATTAATAAATACAAAATATTAATTAATTAATTATAATTAAATTATTTCCCAACCTATTCCCCTAAAAACGCACAACCAGCTATGGGACTAAAACGCAAAATGTAATTTAAAAAAAATTATTAACTTCTAAAAATTATTAATAAATGTATTCTAATTAAATTACTTCCCACCCTATTCCCCTCTAAACCCACAACCCGCTACGGAACTAAAATCCACAAAAATTAATTAACATAAAATTAATTACTTCTAAAAATTTCACACATACATTAAAAAAATAAGCTATACTTATACAAAATAATTACATCACATACTTTAAACACACATAGTAAAATACAAAACACTAAAATAAATGTCGATATTATTAACAACGATATTTTTACTAACGATATTACTAACTTCGATATTAAAAAAACAATATTTCTTACCTTCATGTCGATATTCTGGTCAACGATATTCTTGCATGTCGATCTTGTGCCACCTCGATATTAAAAACTCGATATTCTGGCACATCGATATTCCAACATCAATATTCTATCTGTGCACCATGTTTTACACTCAATCTAAACTGCTTCTCCTATTTTTGATTTCTATCTGTGAGACTCTGTGCTGCATGAGATGTGAAGCAGACCATACTGGTGCAATGTAATCAGGAAGCCATGTGGTTAGAAGTAACAATGTGTATTTCGCACGATGCATCACGGCCAGTGTTCTTAGGACCAACCAAGATAGGGCGAAGACACTGAATATTCACTAAGGAACCTCACGAAAAGAGGTAAGTAAACACTTTCTCTTAATAGGAGGACATGGGGCACTGCCTGATAGTAGACCAACATTGACTGTGTATACGAAAGTTGATATCCAGCTTTATCAGTCTTGTATACAAAGTTGTGTTTTTATACACAGAACTAGATGGTTTTGCTCCGCGAAATTCTAAGGAGTGCCAAAAAAACTCTGCAAGATTCCTCAGAACTCAGCAAGTGGGCAGAAATACTCGCCTGCCCGTTCGCGCTGTTTTTTTACATACCTGTAGTGCAAGGGACATTTCTACGCTGCAAAATCAGCACGAACGGCACATGCGGTTCACATGGGGCAGCTGTTTTGTTTTCCATGCTTTCTGTTCTATGATTGGTGCTGGGCTTGATTTTTTAATCCTTTTCAATCTGCCCCCATCCCACTCATTCATCCTTCATCTACCTTTTTTGATCAACGTGTTTCTCATTTACCTTTTTTTGATCAGTGTTTGTATATTTAAAAAAAAATTCTGTGACTTTTGGCACCTTTTTTGTTTTCCCTCTATATAACATAACATGTATTTGTAAAGCGCACGTTCACCCCTGATGGGGTATCTTGGCGCTGAATAACAGATGTTTATTGTTACCCAACGGTACTCATTTTATCGACCTCAGATGGATGAAAGGCTGAGTGCACCCACTGGGATTTGAACCTGTGACCATGAGGTTGAACACAGACCCCTGCAGTGGATGCATTAGTCCACTGAGCCACCAGACCCAGCCTCCTTTAGTTCTTCCATTCTTCTTCTGTAAGTTTTCTTCCTTATTTTCTATCCTATCCAGCGCCATGTCAGAGCACCAGGGAACAAGGGTGCATCTCTCCCTATTTTTTCTAAGGTGGAGCTGGCCTCACTTGTTTTCTATGTGCAGCGCCACCTCCCCTCCATGATGGCAGCAGGTGGCAGGCCTGGGAGGGTGTACACCTTAAGGGAGTGTTGACTGCTGTGGGGGAGAGTGCACCGGTGTGTGAGCCGCCACAGTTGGGTGCAATGCACAGTGCAGCAGCTGACACACCGCTGGGCAGATATAACTGACCACGAACAGGACTTGCTAAACCTGCTGGGTGTCAAGGTTGCAGGGCTCATTAAGTAATTATTTATTGTTTGTTTTGTTAAAATGCGATTTTTTTTTACAAATAGCATGCTGCTCACATTCAAAGGTAAGTTAAGTTTACGGCATTACATATATTAAGTGATCCAGCTTGAGCTAGCCAGGTGCTCGGAGGCGCTACCGAATCGTACTTGTCGGCACTCGCAAGGGGTAATCTTTTTACAAAGTCCTGCAGACTCCTCTGTTTTGTCACTAAGATAGTGGTAGTAAGAAATATCAGTGAGCAGGCTTTCTCTGTGCCTTTCCTTATGTAGCTCATACAGTCCCAATGTTGAATAAGAGTGGTAATGTTGGTCTCCTCTGGGCCAGCATCCATGATGACTGGATTGTCATCATCCTCACCAATTTCTATATTTGTAAGGCTTTCAGGAACTTTCCTTTTCATGAGCCTCTCCTGGCATGTCTTGTGCTCAGCTGGGGTCCAATCCGTGTCCAGATCATCAGAAGGCGAGCTTGGAAAAGATAAGGGAGTACCCTTTCTTCTTCTTTTTTTCATGCTGGAGATATAGAAGACAATGGTTCTAAAAAAAGGGATTCTTGCTCAGCAGGAAGCTCATCATCCTGTTTTGCTCCTACATCAGGAAGATCTATTATTACTGGCTGTATCTGTTGTCCACTGTGCTCAGTTTCCTACAATGATTGGATACTACTTTGCGAAAGAGACAAGTCCAATTCAATGTCACTGCTTGTCAGCATCGCCATGATTGCAGCTGCTGCGGCGGTAAGAGACATGGGCTTGGGCTTAGGTTGGGGTGATGCCGTTGATCATTGTCTTCCTATCTTCCCATGAGGACCACAGTGCAAAGGCACCAAATAGTTGCCTCAAACAAGTCTGCCCCTGGATGAATACAAACTCATTGAAGCTAAACGGAGAACAGACAGAGGTTCTATTGCTAGGCAATCTTCCCCACCTCTGGGGTCCACATCTGTGGCCAGATGTGATGGGTACTTTACCAACCCCAGCTCCAGTGGATAAGAATCTTGGACTCTGACTGTATGATAATTTTTCCATGAGCTATCAAATCACTAAAGTGTCTGCCAGCTGCTTCGGCACCTTGAGATGGCTTAGAAAAATTCTATGATGTCTCCCAACCTAGGCCCAACTAAGAGTCAGCCAGGCCCTGGTCATCTCAAGGCTTTGATTCTGTACCTACATTCTTTACTTAGGTCCCAAAGTACCTTTTGGGTGACTCCAGTTAGTGCAAAATGCAGCTGCTAGACTCCTACTTCATCCCCCCAAATTCTATCCCACGGCCAACCTGCTCCACGAGCTGCACTGGCTCCCAATTGATCATCAAGTTCACTTCAAGGCACTTTGCTGCACACACAAATGTCTCTCAAACTCTGGCCCCTCATATTTAAGATCATTGGTGTTACCCTACAGACCCAACCAATTCTTGTGTTCGAGTTACCTTGATTGAGCTGTAGTTCCTAGATTTAGGAGACCACTGACTCTTTGTCAGTGAAATTGCTCTCGCACCCTCGCAGCTCCACCATTGAGTGAGGCCTCCCCTAGCCCCTGCACTCTCTAGTGTGGGTGTTTGAGGCCCTCCTCCACCCGCAGGTTCACCTGCGCCTCATCCCTGGTGGTCCAGTGGACCTCTGTCACCCTTTTCTCGCTCTGCTTTCCGCTCCATTTTTCACTCATTTTTCACTCGTTTTCACCCTCTTTCCTCAATCTATTTTTCTGCACTTTTTCTGCTTTCTGCACTTTCCTGCGTTTCTGCTTGTTTCTCTGTTTTCCCCTTTATTCCTCCTTTCCCGCCCATTTTCCCCCGCCGCTGCTGCCTCCCCGACCCTCCCCCACAGCACGACCAGCGCGACCAATCCAGCTCCCCTCCCCGCTCCCGCCTCCCAGCTGTCCAGCCCTCCCCGACCCCTACTTAATGGCGGCCACTGCGGGGACAGGCGAGCAAAACCACTGACTCTTTGTCAGTGAAATTGCTCTCCCACCCTCGCAGCTCCACCATTGAGTGAGGCCTCCCCAAGCCCCGGCACTCACTAGTGTGGGTGTTCAAGGCCCTCCTCCACCCGCAGGTTCACCTGCGCCTCATCCCTGGTGGTCCAGTGGACCTCTGTCACCCTTTTCTCGCTCCGCTTTCCGCTCCGTTTTTCACTCGTTTTCACCCTCTTTCCTCAATCTATTTATCTGCACTTTTTCTGCACTTTCCTGCGTTTCTGCTTGTTTCTCTGTTTTCCCCTTTATTCCTCCTTTCCCTCCTTTCCCGCCCGTTTTCCCCCGCTGCTGCTGCCCCCGTGGCCCCTCCCCCGCAGCACGACCAGTGCGACCAATCCAGCTCCCCTCCCCGCTCCCGCCTCCCAGCTGTCCAGCCCTCCCTGACCCCTACTTAATGGCGGCCGCGCCGCTGGCGTGCCAAAGGCAAGCCCGTCTGCGCCCGTCCGCGATCCGACCGCGACCCCCACCAGGAACCCTGGACCTCCGCCCCGCCAATGATACAACCCAGCAGCACTCAACCCAGGCCGCAACAACAACTGCAAGCTAGCATCACCAGCCGACACCCACGGACCCTTCAGCTGTCATCGCTGCCTTCACACCTGCAGCACTGCCAAGAACACGGATCCAGCACAACCCACCCACAAGAACACAATCGAACCGAAGACCCTGCAATGCATCCTCCTCAACGTCCGATCCCTCCTCAAACACTCCACCGAAATCTGGGACCTCCTCGACAGCACCACCCCGGACGTAGCGTTCTTCACCGAAACCTGGACCAACACCACCTCGGGACCGGACATCGCCATCGCCATCCCCCAAGGATACAAGATCTCCAGGAAGGACCACCCCACCCGCCCTGGAGGAGGAATCGCCATCGTCCACAAATCCACCCTCCGCCTGAGCACACTTCCCGATGAGCACACAGACCTGATGGAACACCTTCACTTCAAGATACTGGCCTGCCCCACCGCCACCCTCCGAGGAACCCTCATCTACCGACCCCCTGGACCCCGCGGACCCATCGCCAACTCTATCACGGACATCATCTCCCCGCAGGCCATCGCATCCACCAACTACACCCTGCTGGGAGACCTCAACTCCACCTCGACAACCAACTGGACCCCAACACCACATCCCTCCTGGACAACCTCCACAACATTAGACTCCGCCAGATCGTGACCGAGCCCACGCACTCAGCAGGACACACCCTCGACCCCCTCTTCACTACAGGAAACTCCATCACCTTCAGCCACACTACCAAACTCCCATGGACTGACCATCGTTGCGTCCACTTCACCTTCAGAACACCCACCATCCACAGACAACAGCACCTGCTTCCACGAAGAAACTGGACCAAAATCACCGACAACCAGCTCACCTCCTCACTCAACAATTCCACCCAAACCATCGCGGAAAACGACGACCCCAACACTGCAGCCCGAACCCTGCATAGATGGATCTCGGACAGCGCCAACACCATAGCCCCCCTCAAGAAAAACAACAATACCCGTGCCAAGAAAGCCAGATGGTTTACCACCGAACTTCTAGAGTCCAGATGCACTTGCCGCCGCCTCGAAAAGGCCTGGAGGAACACCAAATCCACAGAAGCCCACAACAATTTCAGAGCCGCCACCAACGCCCGCCACCAACTCATCAGAGAAATAAGGAAAAAAGCAATTGAAGACAGAATCTCCACCCACGCGCACAACAGCAAAGAATTCTTCAACATCATCAAGGAGTTCGCCCAACCCACCAGCGAGTCTACTGACATCCCTCCCTCACAGGACCTCTGCGACAAACTCAGCACCTTTTTCCACCACAAAATCAAGAGCATCTACGACAACTTCGACGAACACAACCATCACACTGAACCATCACCAACCACCCCCGACACCCGGAAACCAGTGATTGACAACTGGACAGCCCTCACCACCAAAGACACACTGAAGACAATGAAGTAAATCCACTCAGGGGCCCTCACAGACCCCTGCCCCCACCACATCTTCAACAGAGCCGCCGACACCATCGCACCCATGCTCCGCCACACCATCAACCGCTCCCTGGCGACCGCCTCGTTCCCCGAAGACTGGAAACACGCCGAGGTCAACCCCCTCCTGAAGAAACCCTCGGCGGACCCCACCGACCTCAAAAACTACAGACCCATCTCCCTGCTCCCGCTCCTAGCGAAAGTCATTGAGAAAGCCATCAACAGCCAACTCGCCACATTCATCGAAGAGCACAACATCCTCGACTCCTCCCAATCCGGCTTCAGAAAAACCACAGTACGGAAACCGCCCTCCTCGCCACAACAGACGACATCTGCACCCTACTGGACAAAGGAGAAACAGTAGCCCTCATCCTCCGCGACCTCTCAGCGGCGTTCAACACAGTCTCTCACCGCACCCTAATACGCAGACTCCACGACGCAGGAATCCAGGACAAGGCCCTCGACTGGATCCGCTCCTTCCTCTCCGGCAGAACGCAGTGGGTCAGTCTCCCCCCTTTCCTCTCGGACCCTACACCTACCACCTGCGGAGTCCCTCAGGGCTCCTCCCTCAGCCCGACGCTCTTCAACGTCTACATGGCTCCACTCGCCCCCATCGTCAGAACCTACGGACTCAACATTGTGTCATACGCAGACGACACCCAACTCATCCACTCCCTATCCAACGAACCCAACACCGCCAGACACAACTTTCGAGAAGGCATGGAAGCCGTCGCCAAATGGATGAAAAACAGCTGCCTACAACTAAACACCAACAAAACAGAAGTACTCATCATGGGCCCAAACCCCGATGCCTGGAGCGACACCTGGTGGCCCCCTGCCCTCGGAAACCCGCCAACCCCCACGGACCACGCACGCAACCTGGGAATCATCCTGGACTCCGAGCTCAAAATGGACCGCCAGATCAACTCTGTCTCGTCTTCCTGCTTCCATACCCTCCGCCTCCTTCATAAGACCTTCAAATGGATCCCCCTCGAACACAGAAAGACCGCCACTCATGCCCTGGTCACCAGCAGACTTGACAATGGCAACGCACTCTACGCCGGAATAAACAAAAACCTCACCGCAAGCTACAGAACATCCAGAACGCCGCCACAAGACTGGTCCTCAACCTGCCAAAACACTGCCACATCTCGCAGCACCTGCGCACACTCCACTGGATCCCCGTCGAGGCTAGAATCACCTTCAAGATACTCACGCACGCACACAAGGCCCTCCACGACACCGGACCAGCATACCTGAACAGCCGACTCAAATTCCACGCACCCCAAAGGACCCTACGATCATCCCAGCTCTCCTACGCCGTGGTCCCCCACACCAGAAAGACCAGATCGGGAGGCCGCTCCTTCTCCTTCCTCGCAGCCAAATCCTGAAATGACCTTCCGCTCCACCTCAGACAGACATCGCTCCCCATCTTCGCAAGAAACCTCAAAACCTGGCTCTTCGACAGACCCCCTCCTTGATGGACTGGAACCTGCACCCCCCCTATCCCTAGCGCCTTGAGACCCTTACGGGTGAGTAGTCGTGCTTAACAAACGCCTAATTGATTGAGGAGATCCAGGCAAGGAGGGCGAGCATTCCATTTCCTTGGCCCAAAGCTGTGGATCTCGTTCCCCCTGATCTAAGAGCCTGTAGCTCACTTTCAATCTTTTACAAGAGGCTAAAAGCCTGGCAGTTTTAGTCAATGACTTCAGGAGTATCACACAGGGTATCTCTGGTTAGCTATATTGTGATGTAGCACTGGGAAATGCTTAGTTGGGTAGCCATGTGCTCTATACATCTGAAATCATATGTTCAAAGAGATTTAGCTGCTTCTTGAGTAGAGAATCTACTCGAGGTGCAGCCGTGATTGCTCACCAGGATCATGAAAAAGGCACCATTGTGGCTGGAAGCCGTGCTATTGATCAATCAGCATTTGTATAGCGCAGCACTGTCACCCCTAGGGGTATCTGGGCGCTCTGGGTGCAACATCTCAGCCGAAAAGCCAGGTCTTGAGTTTCTTTCTGAAGTCTGTCAGTGAGGGTGATATTCGAAGATGAAGCGGCAGGTCATTCCAGGACTTGGCGGAGATGTTGGAGAAGGAGTGGCCCCCGCTGCGACGGATGTGGTGGTTGTGAGCACAGGATAGTGAGGAGTTGTGCAGGCGTCTTGCCGGTAGATGGAAGTTCAGTCGATGGTTGATGTAGGCCAGTGTTTGATCGTATAGAGCTTTGTAGGCATGCATGAGGATGTTGAACTGGCATCTCTTCTGGATGGGTAGCCAGTGGCGGTTTCTGAGGTGGGGGTTGATGTGAGTCCATGTAGGGAGGTTCAGGATGATTCTGGCTGCAGCATTCTGTGTGGTCTGGAGTCTTCTGAGGAGCTCGGTGGAAATGCCAGCATAGAGAGTGGTGACATAGTCGAGGCGGCTGGTGACAAGGGCCTAGGTGACAGTCTTTCTGGGATTGATTGGGATCCATCTGAAGATTGCGGAGCCTGCGGAGGGTGTGGATTCAAGTTGACTTGTCGATTCAAGGTCAGTTCGCTGTCGAGGATGATGCCTAGGTTGCGTGTATGGTCTGTTGGCATATGTGTAAGTTTGAGTACTGCTGGCCATCAGCTGTGGTCCCATTCGGAAGTGTTCTTCCTAAAGATGAATACTTATGTCTTGACGAAGTTGAGTTTAAGGCAGTTGTCTCTCATCCAGATAGCTACATTGGTCATGGCATCGTAGAAGTTAATTCTGGTGGTGGAGGGGTCTTTGGTGAGCAAGAGTATTATTTGAGTGTCATCTGCGTATGAAATTATGTTGAGGCCGTAGGATCTGACAATGTCTTCGAGGGTGGTCATGTAGGTGTTGAACAAGGTGGGGCTGAGGGATGATCATTGGGGTACGCTGCAAATGATGTCTTTGGGTTCGGAGGTGAAGGGAGGCAGCCGGATGCTCTGGGTGCATCCTGTGAGGAAGGATGCGATCCACTTGAGGGTATTTTGCTGTATGCCTATGTTGAATAGTCTGTTGATCAGGGTGTGGTGGGAAACGGTATTGAACACAGCAGAGAGGTCGAGGAGGATCAGGGCCACAGTCTCTCCATGGTCGAGGAGGGTTCTGATGTCATCAATGGCGGCGATCAGCGCGGTCTCAGCGCTGCAGTTGGCAAAGAATCCTGATTGGGAGGCATGGAGTAGGAGGTTCTGTTCCAGGTATTCGTGAGCAGTGGCGGCTCGCACAGGTAACGCTGTGGGGCGTCGGGGCGGGGGAGGGGCCAGGTAGGGGGGGTAGTGGAGTACGACATATGACGGGTAAGTGAAATGTAAATAAATAAATAAATAAAACCGCTTAACTTGCGATGGCCCATTACTAGTTGCTTAGAGATACCCCTGAAAAATGACCTAACTCTAGTGTCCTGGCTGAGTGGCTGCTCACCAGCTGCCACCACCAGACATGTTTCTGGACCCCTGGGTAGAGAGCCTGCCGCTTTTGGGGTCCTGAAACAAAGGACATCCTGGGACGTGGTGCCAAGCCTCCTGCCCCAGGACGGGCAAGGTCCACGAAGGGGAAGCTTCAAAGTCCTGCCGCCTTTGTGAGCTACCCCAGCCGTTTTCTGATCCCTGAAGCTGGCCCCTACTGGTTCTGACCCCCACTTGGGTGGGAGAATCAGCGGGAAAACCAAAATAGGAAGAGAGGTGTGCCCACCTGTGCCAACCCCACCCCTGAGGTGGTGGAGGCGAGGCAAATCACAACTCTCAGTCCCCGCCATCTTGCAGATGAGGGGACCCAACCAATCCAAGTGAGGCTCATGCCCCCCTCCCACTGGGGGGTGGCATAATAAGGGGTGTACCCACCCCAAGGAAGGTACCCATTGGTCCCGACCTGTACCTACCTGTAAACACCCATAAATGTAGTATTTAGGGGCAAACCTGAACCTTGCCTCCTCAGACCAGAGCCGAAAAGAAGAAGCAAGAAGAAGAAGGACCAAACAGCCGTGTGGAGGGAAGAAGAGGAGGACATCAACTGACTTGGCCCCAGTCCTACTGGCCTGTCCCAACCTCAGACTCCTCCAACAGAACCTCGGTGTGTCCAGCAGTCAGCAGTCCTTGAAAACCCAGAGAACCTGCCCTGTCTTTGCGACTAAAAAAGGACTTTGTCTCCTGTCTCCGGTGAGCACCGGACTTGCTCAAAGGTAACCGACTCTGACTCCAGCTGACTCTGTGAGTTTCCACCACTCTGCTCCCGGTGCCCTGAGCCTGAGCCCAAGTGACCCAATATCCTAAAGAGGTCCCCCCAGTGATCCTAGCCTGGCTCCCAGTGACCCCTGATTTTCCATAAGTTCCTAAATCAAACCTGCAGCCAACAACTGGAAGGGCCCCTCAACCGCGACTGAAGGCGACCCCCGGACCGACTCCATCAGCGAAGAGGTCCAGAAAGAGCAACTGCGACCATCCGACCGACTCCGACACCAGACGCTTGCGGTCACAGGACGATGACTCCCAAAGCCCCCATTCGCCTCAACAGCAGCTGACCGACTCCGAGGGAACATCAACCGAATCTGTAGCATCAGCCAAGACCGCATCCTACACCAGCCCGCCCCTGTGCTGCTGGTGGTTTAGTTCTTGTGTTGGTCATTGGGCCCTTCAATGTTGACCTCGACCCCAGGAGCTTTTTATTCCCCAAACTGGTGGCCTGCTTGACCCAGTCCCCAAGTCCACAACCGTGCTTAGCTCGTTGGCTAACGTGTGGTCCCTGCACTCTGCACCCGGCCGCCTCTGTGCCACTGGGGGTGCGACTCAAGTGCCCATTTGGCCAAATCTTACCTGCGGACCCGTAAGCTCAGTTCAGACTTCTCAGGACTAAATATGGCTCGTGAGTAGTACTGTAAATCTGTATTAAGTTTGCCAAACGCATTAACTCATTTGTTTTCCCTCAGGAAATGCACTAGCCTAGCATCTAGAGATACCTGGCAGCGTAAGAAAAGCAATTGCATAGTAACTCTGACTATCCGTAAATACAAAGTAATTATACAGTAACTCATTCATTGCTGTCAATCTGTATTTAAACTGCATATGCTTGCAAAGAATTTCTATACTGACCTGTACCTGACCTGGCTTGGTTCTAGAAAATAAATATAACGAAATAATATTTTTATACAGACCAATTGGTCAGAGTTCGGTACTTGAGTGTGTGAAATCATCTCTTGACTGAGTTGTACAATAAATGCTTAGCAATACCCCCTGATAAGGCCTTACTGCTCACCCACACTACCACAAATAGAGAGTAAGGGGGTTATTAGGATGGCGGGCGGACTTTAGTCCGCCCGCCACCCTAGCGGTGCTGGGACCGGCCACCAGACGTGCGCCGGTCCTGCACTGCTGATTAGGATGCGACCGCCACCCTGGCGGTCGCATTTCCAACATTGCGGCGGGCGCTGCTGTAAGCAGCACCTGCCACAATGGTGAAAAGGCATGTTGTGCATTGCCATGCACAAGGTGGCAGGCACCGTGCGGTGCCTGCCACCTTGTGCATGGCAATGTAGGGGGGTACCATAGGTACCCCCCAAGTGCAGCCCCCCACCCACCCACCCCCCTGGGGGCCTGCAACGGAAAGGCCATGGAAAGGCCTTGATTCACATACATCCTAATATGGATGGCGGTGCCTGCTAGGCACTGCCACCATATTGAGGCCCAATTCCGCCCGGCCGGCATTCGGAACGATTGCCGACCGGCGGAAAAGCGGCGGACACACTTTGCGTCCGCCGCGCTACCCCCCGCCATAATAATATGGCGGGGGTAAATCAGGTTGAGATGGCGGGCAGATCGCCATCGCTGGGCCGGCGGTGGAAATCCGCCCGCCATCATAATCACCCCCTAAGTTACTGTCTACTTTTACCTCTGCCTACCTTTGGGGATCCACTGGACTCTGTGCACACTATACCTTACTTTGGTATAGTATATACAGAGACAGCTTCCTACACCAGGCCCTAAATTAGGAAAGACATATGTAGATATCTATTTGTCCTTTAATATATTCTAGGATTTTCAATAAAAAAATTATAGGTTTGGCTCAATCACATTTGGCTACGATGTTAACAGACTTATCAATAGGAGTTTTATCTCCCAGCAGGATAAGTGCCTTGATCTCAGGGAAAGGTTTGACGGGAGTATTTGCAGACTCCGATGACTATCTGCCACACTCCCAGGATGTAGTTCTTCACGTACAAAATCACAGATAGTAGGACCGAACTCTGGAGGGAAGGCGGAAGGAGACTGAGAGAGAAAATAAACCACTGGAGTGACACAGTCTCGTCTGGTTTATATCTCTCAAACTTCACTGGACTCACAGTAGTGTTCTTACACATTAACATCAAATAGAGATGTAACACACAAACATTTACTATATATTACTATAGTTCACAGTCAGTAACAAAGAAATAACACAGGTATTTTGTTTTTAAGTTTGCAGGCTTCAGAATGGCAGGCTGCAGTGCACCTAAACCAACCTCGAAGGAGTCGATATTGGAAAAGGTGAACTCCAGGTTGAAAGCAATCCTAGAAAAAAAGGTAAAGGAAACAGGGAACAAAATGCAGCACACAAGGACAAATCGTAATCCACAAGCAGGTCAAAGTTCAGGCAACTGAGAGAACTGAAAAAGGAGTAAAACAACAAGTTTGACGAACAGGTAATATGGTGAACAAACTAAGGGGGCAAGGTCAACCTATAGGCTTTAAGAGCACCCCATGAGATAGGTAAGCTGCTCATCAAACTATGGGCCTCACCAGTACTCAAGAAGCTATAGGCCCTCCAAGAATGGGGTTGGGCTACACATTCTAGGAGCACCTCTAGTCATAGCCGCAACCCTCATCAGTTCCCACTTTCACTCACTCATACATAGACTACAGGCCATGTAGCTGGCTTGAAGATGGGGAAGCTGCAAGAGCTGCATACTATTACATTCATGTATTTAATGTGTTCACATAGAACTCAGGCGCTGGAATACTATGTGGGTGATTTACTGTATGAACAATAAGAAATCCCATGCTCTATTCAATACAGGACATAGATAGCACATGCTATTTCCAAGAGAAAAGGCCCTAGTCCAAGATAAAAGCCCTAGTTGAACGAATAAATGCCAGCTCCAACTGCATCCAAGAAATCTTTTCAATCACCAAAGACTTCACTACACCCACAAATGTCATTGGAAACATCAGTCCACCACAACATCTGTACAATGACCTCTGGAACTTCTTCTGCAGTAAAATCATAACCATATACAGCAACTTTCCACCTCAACAGGACCTCCTAGCCCTCTGCAGAAATTTCCCAGTGATGAATGAAGTCAACAGAGAGATACAAGTGCATCGGACCGCCCATAAAAAAATATAAACGCAACTGCTATATGCCCTGATTTCAACGGCTGCCCCCATTACCAGCTCTAGAAGACAGTGCCCTTTCCCAGCACCATGAGGCTAAGCTCCATCCCACAGAGTCAATACCCGAACACAGAGATACACCGGATGCTCTCCACTTCATCCTTTCTGTCTCCTGCTCCCCTGACCCCGGGCGCTCACCTACATTGCGACGGACGGCTGCTTGATCATTAACAATCCAGCACAGGCCTCATCACCCCCACTCCAAGATGGGCCATAAATAACCAACAAGAGGACCTTCCCAGCCTCCATCCCCTTCTTCCATGTCTCTAGAACAGGCTAAATCAGCAAGAACACAACCTGACGCTCCCCGGGAGAGACAAATTGGACACCATATTTCAAGCGGTTGAGACCTCCAGATCATCAGTGAAAACTAAGAATGAGGAGCTGCGCACAGAGCTAGCCCTACTCCATGATAACTATCGGAAGCTGGCCTCCAGGGTGACAGAGGCAGAATGCTCATTAGATAATATGAAACCCCAGCTGGAAAACCAGGGGAAATACACCCTGACCTCATTGAAAGGGTGAAACGACTTGAGGACCGAGTGGAGGATGCAGAGGGGTGGGCACATCGAAACAATATAACAGTGGTGGGGCTCCCAAAGGGGTCCGAGGGCTACTGCACAATAATATCTTTCTGCGGGACTGGGTGAGAAGATACTGACCCCTAACAAACTTCAAAACAAATTCTACTGCTAACGAGGACAACAATGCCTCCGGTCACTCTCGCCACTCGAAGTTGGCTCCTTGCTTGCGGGTCACTCCACATATGGCCAACATCAGCCTATAACTAGATCTGTACAATGACCTCTGGAACATCTTCCAGAGGTCATTGTACTCTGCTCTGATGCCCTCCCTGTCTTCTATGGACAGATGTGGACTCTGATACCTGAATACAACAAGTGTTGACCTACGCACACTTATTGCCAAATGCTGGGGGCCCCTCCACCTCCAATTATTCTGCCCCCATGCCCACATAAGACCCTCGATCAGCAGCATCCTGTTACACAGCCTCGTTACCTCTCACATCGAGCCAGAACTACCATGAGCATGGATTCCCTGCTATCTGTACAAAACTCCCCCTCTCACTCTTAGAACATTGTTCAGCACAACCCCCCAAATCTACAGAATGTTTTCTTGGCTACTGTTTGAGAGTGCAGCTGTTTGCTGCAGGCTCTTAAAAATTGTTCAAGTTTGCTTATACGTTAACGAAGTTACTTCCCTTGCAGCATGAGCATCTCAGTATTCACATCTGAATACACAGGGTTGGGAAGGGACAGGCACTCGGCAGACCGCACAGTAGCACACCATCAGGGTTCATCTCAACACTTTCCCCACTGCATGGCACATCGCCTCCAGACTAGGGGGTCCATTAGGATAACCGGCGTTAAAAAATCCGCCACCCACCATAGCCTTAAAAAACCGCCCGCCTGCACCATGGGAATACCGATCGAGCAATTATGATGTCGCAAAGCAACCTCCGCAGGCGGCGGCAAAAACACACAAAATTCCGCCCGTCCATGTCCGAGTAGAAGATTAACCGTCCGCAACAGACGCAATACCGCACGAAAACCCAACTCCATCCGCCCTGACGACCGAGACAACGACCGTGAAATTATGATCTCCCCGACATGAGCGCGGACAAACCACATATTCCCCGCCCGCCACGGTTAACAACAGCGACGAAGAACTGACACGGCGGAAGGCGTTGCGGACACGTCCGTGCACGGAAACCATTTGCGGGACAAAGAAATACACACAACATGGCCAACAAGTCCACACGGCAAACCACGCCAAAATACACAAACACAGAACACATCCCAATGACACATGCCCCCTGCCAAAAATAAAAAACGACAAATCCCAGGACAACAGACACAACACACCTGAAAACGACAGACCATCATGACACACCCACATAAATTAGTACAAAAGCAGCCTCCTCACAGACCACAATCCCTTGCATGAGGACAAAGCGAAGACGCAATCAGACAACACAGAGAGACACAAAGGAAAGCAGCACACCACACGCACGCACACATCACACAAATCACCACCACTACCACCATCACCACTGAAACAACGGCACCACGAACCCCCCACACATCACACACCACACAACAACCACACCAGCACAACAAATAGCAGACCACACACCATGGCAAGCCATAGGATGCCAAAGTACACTGCCACCGAGTTGACGGTCATGGTCGATGAGATCATCAAGGTGCACCCACAAATCTATGGGAACCAGGTCCAACAGACACCAGTAGCCACCAGAAACAGGATGTGGAGAAGGATAGTGGACCAGGTGAATGCAGTTGGGAACGTGCCACGCAACCGGGGCGAAATGACAAAGAGGTGGCACGACCTGAAAAGCGTGGTCAGGAAGAAGGAGGCCAAGAACCGTGAGCTGGCTGCCACGACTGGCGGCGCAAATCCCGCGCTATTCAAGACCTTCAAGGCGTGGGAGGAGAAGGTGCGAGGCATTCTGCATCCGGAGAGTCTCACCGGAATACCAGGGGGAGTGGAGGCTGGTAAGTACAAACAAATGTATACCAGCACACCGCTATGTACTGTCATGCACTACCAGAATGCCATAGCACCGAGGGACAAACACCCCCATGTCCAGTACACAATACACAAGACATCTCTCACACATGCAACAGACACTCACACACACTCAGCCCAAAGGTACCAACAAACCAAACCATGGGGGCATGTGTACAGGCAGCCAGCACCACAACTCACACCAGGTCCCTCTGTACCCCAGATGAGCCGGAAGGAGCACTCCCCACACCCACACTCATGTGTCAGCCATAGCTGCACTAACCAACAAGTAACAGGTAAGTAGCCTTACCACAAACTCCGAGTATCGGAGGGGGGACTGCAGAAATACAACCACCACCAGGCCCCTAGTCCCACAGCTCAGCAAGATGGAGCACTCCCACACCCATGTGACAGCCATTGCAGTGCACACCTTCACCCGACAGCTAGATATGTTACCCTACATGGAGGGGTGTCTGTGGATGGTAAGCCCCCACCACAACTCACAACATGGCCCCCACTGCCACAGACCAGCAAGATGGAGCACCCCTCCCTCTCATGACCATGTGACAGCCATGGCATTGCACCCTACAAACCAACAAGTAGGTAGACTACTGTACAGGGCGGGGTGTCTGTAGGCATGAGGACTGTACTACGACTAACATTTGGGACATGTCACGTATCAGAGGAACAGGTAGCACTGCTCCCTGCCATAATCATGTGACTAATGTGCACACGGAGATGAATTACAGAGTCAAATCCCACATGAGCCATCACAAATACACCAACACGGAAGGAGTCACGTCTGCATGCACAAGTCTCCCTGGAGTACTGACCCACATGCCGTGCACTGTGCCAGTCATCACACACATCAGCAACACCATCGAAGTATTGTCCATGTAGTCGTGTCTGCTTGTTCCCTTGACGTCGTACAACATCACCCATGTAAGTCTATCTCGTCTCAATGTAACTGAGTGGAACCACAGCAATGTCACATACAGCACTGGACCCATGAACCACACAGCTACACAATGCACATTCAATGTCTCATCCATCACATCTTAACAGCCCCAATGACATGAAAGGTATATCATCTAATCAGTTGCCCCATATACAGTAGTTCAGCAAAGATTCCTGCCGATGACCAATAATGTGTCTGTAGTGTCTGAAGCGCACGTCACACTGTGATTCACAACATACCTAATATAGTCAACACACCAAGAGCACTGCATTGCTGCACATGGCTGAGGGTAGCATGCACACAAAGGAATTGTCCCATCTGCAATACGTCGTGTGGCACACCACCATTACTCACTCACTACAATGCTTACAGTGTAATGTCCCTAAATGATAACAGTGAGCAGATATGCTTGGTACGTCAGACATACACACACCTTTGTCTCTGCAGTGTCGTGTGGCCAAAACACATGTCCCCTCCTGCACCCATATGTCACAGTATGTACCCCAAAAACATATTTCACCTCAAAAGCGTTGAGGGGGCTGTACCCCTTTTGCCACCTGCGTTCCTAAGCGTCCCATTTGAAACCCTAAAACCATATTTCACCTCGAAAGCGTTGAGGGGGCTGTACCCAGTTTGCCATCTGCGTTTCTAAGCGTTTCAAATGAAGCCCAAAAACATATTGAATCTCAAAAGCGTTCATGGGGCTGTACCCCGTTTCCACCAAAGCCACAAAATGTAGGGGTACTGCAACACACACCCATTGGCATTCCAAATCCGTCCCATGCCATATGCACCCATCACACTATTCCATTGCCTTGATCACGCACACACATTGCAGAGCCATACACACGCATCTGGGAAATCAGTGCACAACTGTGCACAAACTGTGAATGTCAGACATCTAACACAAACCTTGCAAGGTGCAACACAATAACCTTTCGTCTCCGCCCCACAGGTGACGAACTGCATGATGCTGGAGAGGGAGACAGCAGCCATCACAGCCAGTCCACAAGCCCTCCACACGGACTCACGGATGTGGAAGACCTGGACACCTCTTCGGACGAGGACACCCGACCAGGCACATCTGGTGTGGCAGGGCGCAACCGCTCCCCAGGACCCCTCCTACCCACCAACCCATCTCCCAGGGCTGGTGACCAGTCCCAGGCCCCTGCTGCCACGGTCATTGCGGCCACCACCACCGCCGCAACCACCACCACCACCACCACCACCAGGGCCTCCCTGACCACTCACCCTGCGCAAGGTGTTGTACTCACCTCGACATCGACCCTGGGAGCGACAACGAGGCCCCGGGTGACCACTGTGGCGAGTGGGCAGGTCGGTGGCAGCAGTCCAGGTGGGAGGAGCAGGGTCAGGCCAACGCCATCCGAGCCTGGGAGCCAAGCCCTGCCGCAAATCGCCAGAGTCCTTGGGGCCTATGAAGAGGCCCAGGGACAATGGGCCAGGTCAGCTTCCGACACGCGGGAAGTCCTTGGGGTGTTGAGGTCCATGGACGCCCACATGGGCCAACTTGTGGACCTCATGGGCCAGCTAGTGGTGGCGGTGAGGGCCCAATCAAGGCCAACCACACCACCTCCGACACCACCTGCTGGGGCGCAGGGTCGTGCAACATCCAGTTCCCCTGCGTCCACAGCGAGTGGGCAATCCTCAGCCACCACAAGCAGCCCACAACAACACCCCCCTCCCAAACGTGGAAGGGGTCGTCCGAAGAGGAAACAGGTGTCCAGAGAAGACTTTGCACGCTCCAAACGCCAGTGAGTCAGCCAGCCACGGTGGCCATCTACTGCATTCACTTGGACTACTATCCTACCCCACACTGCCATGTGAATGGCATGTGTCTGTCGGACTGTGGACCCAGAACAACATGGCTACACCTTGACCATCACGCGGACATGTCCGTCAACTCATTGTTCCAGCATGCACCACTTGTGTGATCACCTTGCCCACATTCACATGTCACTGCTTTAAATAAATACACCTGGATCACATTCTGTCTTATCTGCTCTGTGTTTAATCAAAGATGTGCAACCGTCCACAAGATCAGAAATGCATCTGTAGTGTGGTATGTCGATAGGCCAGGAGAGGCTGTAGGGACCTAGGGGGAAAAACAGAACAAGAGTCCATTGAATGTGTGTGTCACACACTCATCACACAGTACTTGTCATCAAGTTCAAGCAATGTACACACATCTCATAGAGCAACAGGGCACAATGCCACAGCCACTGTCAGTGGCATACTACCCTGGACATGGACCATTGCCACACAGCACTCAGTGAACAATAGGCCGCCGTGACAATGCACACATACACCTACACAACTACAGCAACATCAGCCGTCGTACATGGTCACTCACCGTCAAGTGAAGTAGCGGGCGATGAGCTGCTGACGCTCATTCACTGCTTCCTCCTCTCCACTGTCCTCGTCACTGGACACGGCCTGGTCTGCAGGCGGGGGTCCTGGCTGATCACCGTCATCCACTATCAGGGGGATCTGCCTGCGAATAGCGAGGTTGTGCAGCATGCACATGCCACAACTATCTGGCACACCTTCTGTGGGGAGTATGCCAGTGCACCCCCGGTGCGGTCCAGGCACCTGAATCTGGACTTCAGGAGTCCAAAAGTACGCTCCACCACACGTCTGGTCCTCCCATGTGCCTCATTGTATCGGACATCAGCTGGTGTCCTGGGATGACGGAGTGGGGCCAGCAGCCAAGGGCCGTTAGGATATGCCGAGTCACCTGGGTGTGAGAAACACAGAGAATCCTTGCAATTCCAACAGGACACAAGACAGCATGTCACACCCAGCACGCTACACGAGTATGCATACCCACCAACAATCCAGGCACGGTCCGGTTGAAGAATGGACACCAGTCGTGGGAGGGTGCTGTGGCGCATGATGTGCGAGTCATGGGTGGAACCGGGAAACTTCGCACACACGTGCGTGATGATCATGTCCGCCAGGCACACCACTTGCACATTCAGGGAGTGGAAATGTTTCCGGTTCCTATAGATGTGCTCCATGGCCTGTGGTGCAACAAGGCCAACATGTGTGCAATCAATTGCACCAACAACGTGGGGGATGCGTCCAAGTGCATAGAAAGCCCCCTTCACTGCCGCCAAATCACGAGCCCTGGGGAATCTGATGTACCGGTTCCTGTACAGCATCATGGCTGACAGGACATCCCGTAGCACCATGCTGAACATGGGTTGGGACATTCCAGCTCCACTGCCTACCGTGTGTTGGAATGATCCGGTAGCGAAAAAATGCAGTGCAGCCATCACCTTAGCCGTGGGGGTGAATGCTGTTGGATACACCCTGCGAGGACGAAGGTGGGGTACCAACATGGCACATAGGCGATGCAGGGTGGGTCGGTCCAGCCGGAATTTACGGATGACCTCCACATCCTCCATGTCTGACAGCAATTGGTAGGGGCGATGTATGTTTGGTCTCCTCCTAGGACAGATGGAAGTGGACACATGTCAATGCAACATACCACATGGCACATACACATACCATAAATAACTGGCAAAGCTATAGAATCACAGAACAGCCGACAAGCAGGGACAGCACAGCCACAATACTCTTACACAGGTCCCCTTACCAATAGCAATGGTTACTGACACATACCATTGACATGAGCATGCACATGGGGAGTTAGGCCCTAATAGCTTGAAAGGCATCATGATGGTTTCAGACTGCATAGGTGGGAGCCGACAACACCACGGCAATATACCTAGCTGCTGTGCCAGACACAGCTTCCGAGGCCGGGTGAGTATGGCACACACCAACAACACAATGTACACAGGCTGAGCGGCCAAAACAAGTGGGTCCTGTTGCACAATGGGATATGAGACAGTCAATGATGTCCCTAGCCCACCCAATGTCCAGCACTGTACGTATCACACCTCCAACACACATTGACAGGTGTACACATCGACAACTCCATGACAACACAGCTGTGTGAATGCAAACACACATCACAAGTGACACGTAACGTTGCACGTGCCAAGTGGGAGATGTACGTAGAGGAAAATGGCATGTGTGTGCATATGCACATCCCATGCACCCATGCTAATGTGTACATGATGATGTGCCAACAGACATGCGGAGGCTGAGCACTGGCCGTCAATGCCAATGCACACAGCATGAAGTGGCCCTGTCCAGTGTGGACATGCTCCCACACACAAATCATGGCCACACCTGCAAATGCATGGCGCACCTTCAACTGTGGATTCCACATGGCACCAGCGGACTGTACCCGCCATGGACCAGGCCCTTGAGGCCAACTCCAATGGCCCTCGCGACTGCATCCTGCGTGTTCGACGATAGAGGTAAGCGTACATGGACAGCTCGGTGCAGGCCATTGTGTGCATTTGAAGCAGGCAGACATGGTACACCAATTGCAGCAGCTTGGACCAACTGGAACAGCCCCAGGGGGCCATATGAGTGTGGGAGGGAGACAGGCATTACCACAGCTGACAGGGACTGCTGCCTGGCATCCCTCAACAACACCTGCCGCTGCTGCCACATGTCCACCTACATGTCGACGACTCTGAAGATATGTCCAGGTCCACTCACCAGCGAGGAGCTGGAGATCATGGATTCCGAGCTCCACGCACACTGCCCAAGGCTATTCATAGCAGAAGTTGTGTGTGTAAGACAACTACAGTGTGTATGGGAGTGCATGTGGGGGACACACACGTCGTAGATCCGCAGCACTATGATTCTGAGCCTGTGGGGATCCAACATGCACTGCTTACCATGCTAACTACAGGTGTAAGGGGTATGTAGGCTCTATGGCGCTTTCCCATGCATGTCCCTCACGAGTGGTGGTACATGGCATTTCCATGTCAGACATCCAGTCACGCAGCCACTTGGCAATGCAGGAGTCAGGGCAGTCATTGCTTGTGTGACTGGCTGGCTGGGTCCCTGCTGGCCTTCTCAGTGGCAGCAGACCTGGGCTGCACATTGACCGCACAATCCTAGAAGGAGACAACACTGACTGTACAGTGGGTTACATGTGTCTTCTGTTCAGGTCTCTCCTGAAATGCACAGACTCAGCCCTGTCGATTGGACACACCATACCTTGTGATAGGGATGTGTGTGAGAGATAGTGGCACTGAATGTGACCTCCATCACGTGGTGAGCCATTCACAGGGCGAGTACGTTGAGGGCTGCGCAGTGTTGGACACAGTGAGTCCACCCACAGAGATGTGTTGCCTTGTGATCTATTTGTTGGTCCACCTGACAATGGACAGTAGATGTGGGCAGACTACACATTGCTCAATGTGCTGGCAACCTGCATGTGAATGGGATGGACAGGTACTGTGTACACACTCCCAGCAGCATGCATTCACGTGTGGTGTACACATGCTGTTGGGCCATGTCCGATTAATTCCTGGCTCTGTTGCACGTCTCTGAGTATTTGGGATGTGTCAGCAGCATGCCACTGTGAGTGGTGGATGTGGGTGATGTTGAGAAGTGCATGAGTGACATTCCAAGGCTCTTGTGTACCATCCCTGCAGTTTGAAGTCCTCCAGCCCAAGGGCATGTGATGAGCCATTGCATCCAAGTTGATGCCTCTGTGTATGTGTGACCGACAGTGCAGCCAATTCCACAAAGGGTGTGACGTCAACTGCCGGATGAGCTGCTACGTGGCGAGAACGGATCGGGGGATGCCCCCTCGTATTGTCAGGTCAGCACGGCGCTGCATTTCACCAGTAATGGTCTGCATCTTGACAGTCACACAGCCTGTGCCGGATGCATGTTTGTAGGGGTATCAGCAGCAAGCAAGTGTACAGTAATGTGGGATGGTTTCTTCTGCGGTGAGAGGCAGCATGTGTCCACAGCCTAACCATAATCTGGGTGATGCGATGTATGTTGTGTATGCAGTGGGTTGTAAGTGTACTCTGTGCTGTGTGCACCTGACATGCATATGCGATTCCTGAGGGTCAAGATGTAACTTGAGCACTCTGCATTCTCAATGCACTCAGAGTCGTAGCCCTCTGGAACAACCTGTAGTGGCCTGGATTGGCAATTCACATGTATGTTTGAGGCACTGTGCCTACTCTGATTTCGTTCGGTCATATGTTTGCGATGCCTCAGCTCATATCTCTGGTGCTTACACATCCGGCACACTGTGCAACAGCAGTTATGCTCGTGTCAACGACAGGTGGATGGCATGGGCTCATGGCCATTGTGGGCCGTCATGTTGCAGTCTGTGTGAGTGGTTTCCCATTCTGCTCCATGCAGGTATGTCTTTGGCCTAATTACGTAGTGGTCATCCTTGCCCCATCAGGACAGTGGGTGTGCACACCGCGATTTGTGGCTATGGTCGCAGGGTGACACAGGCCGGGTGTAGTGCTATGTGCACAACACATGTGCCACTTATTAGCGGCTTCAGTTACTGTACGCCAGCCATTACGTGTTGATTGTGGTGGCTGTATGCAATTGCACAGGTATCGTGCAACATGTGGATTGGTGGATGTTCTGTGCTGCTTCCCTTGCACATGTCTGTTTAATTGATGCCAGATGGATGAGGCCACCTCGCTCTCTCTCATGTGGCATCTCCCGTGGGTGCTGAGGGACAGGGGACGGTCAACAGTGGTGTGGCATCGGATGTATCAGCTGCACAGGTGCTGAGTGTGTCAGATGTGACCAGCGCCTCGGAGGGGCCAGACGTGTGCTGGATGAATTACAGGCCGAGACGGCAATTTCTGAGTCATCTGAGGACCGAGGTGATGCATCCATGTTTGCTAACACAGGGGACGTGGACTCTGGCTCCTCTTCAGCCACGCGGAGGCCAATGCCCGCCCTCCCATCTACTTCCACTGGTGCAACACGTGTCGGCACAAGGATGAAGGATAGAGTGTCCTTCACACCAGGCACAGCTGCCCCTGCACATGTGACCCCTGCTGCCCTCAGTGCTGGGTCTGTTGAGCTCATGCGCCATCTCTGCGTGGGGCAGACAGCTCTCCTCAATGACGTCATTGCCCATGACATCACTTTGCCGCAGGTGACACAGTACATGGAGGGCCCACATGTGCGCGTGGGTGGGCTACGCCAAACTGTCCAATGGTTGTCCCCCCAGTCAAGGTGGTCCTTCAACTGGGCCAATCTCAGGCTGACATTACTGACCCTTTCTCCACCCCCCTGGGCAGTGGCACATCTGACAACAGCAGGGCACGAGTCCTGAAATAAGGGGTGGGGGTTGCTGACGTCACGACAGGAAGTGACATCACGGAAGGTGGCTTGCAACGTCTGACTCATTGCCTCCCCTCGCTCACCCCTTATATGCGGTAGCATCGTAGAAGCCAGCGCGTGCACAAGCAGCTCCGATCTCGCCCCAGAGAGGCCAAAGAGTGAATGTGTGGGTCCATTTGCCCCAATTATCTGTCTCGCGGTGATATGAGTGGTGGGACGCCGTCCACCCGCGTGGTACCCAGACTCGATACCTGGGCAACAGTAACAATGCATGACAGCCTCTGGAGTCCGGATACACCACATGCAACACACTGAGGCTGTGTCTGCCCTAGCGGGCCAGGCCGCAAACACAATCCCACACGTAAGGTTGACCCACCCCTGCGCGCATAGTCATTACAACCGCTGCCATTGACAAGGGACCCATGTGGTGGGACATGGGCCTCAGGGTGACGCGCATCCGAGCCATCCCCCGCCAACGAGTGTCATGCATCTCACACATACCGCAAAGCCAATAGGACACTTTGCCTGCACACCAGGTCTCGAGTCAGGGTACCACGCGGGTGGGCGGCGTCCCACCACTGATTTTACCGCGAGCCAGGGAACTGGTGCAAATGGACACACACATTCACTCTTTGGCCCCTCTGGCGCGAGCTCGGTGCTGCTTGTGCACGCGCTGGCTTCTCTGTTGCAATCGCATGTAAGGGGTGGGCGAAGGGAGGCAAAAGAGTCTGATGGTGCAAGCCACCTTTCGTGACGTCACTTCCTGTCGTGACGTCTGCGTCCCCCCACTACATATTTAGGACTTGTGCCCTGCTGCTCACTGAGAATGTGTTGCCTGCGAGATGTGACCAGGAGAAGGGCGCCATGAGCTCCCACCCACCAAGCTCCACTGCCATCCCGTGCCCTGGGTAGCCTGTGCAGGCGGACAATGTAGGGGGTACACCTAGTGGACAGGGGATGTGCGTGCCTTGGCAAGGGCCTGGCAGACGCACAGCAGTATCCAGCATGTCCCCAGAGGGAGGGCTAACGTCTACACCTGATGCAGCATTGATCGTGTGCCCGCCTGTTGTGCCCACACGAGTTCACATTCATCTCCAGACAGGTGTGCTTTCCAAATACCCAACACAGTGGAAATATAGCCCTCCGTAATCCTCCCCACACAGTCTGTTTCAACAATGCATGTGTGCACCTACCCGTGCCACCCACCCACCTGGCCCAAGCGGAACTCCAGCTTCACATGACACATGTGTGTCTTCCACAGTTGTGCTTCTCTCTCAGGGGCGGACCTCCAACTGTCCCGTAGCACATAGACAGCACGGAGTTGAACGGGCCATCCTGTTTGAATGGTAGGGACACACACACATCTACCTGTGACACAGTGGTGGCTGTGATGGCTATTGTGCCTGCCATGGCAGTGTTGGTGGCCATGTCAGGGTACACTCACACACATTGCATACGCAGCTTTTCGTGTCACTACTCTGCACATCGGACTGGCCACTGTCCCTGGTGTTGAACACTTTTGCCGCCTGTCTATGTGATCTGTGACTGGATGCTGTTGTTCCTGTAGTCGGTTGTGTCTGTGTAGTTGCTGATTGCAGTTGTTACTGTGTGTGCATAGTTAAGTGAGGCACATGCCTTGAATGGTACCTCAACAATTGCAATGTCTGGTGTCACATTCCAATGTGTTTTACACGTGGCTGGGACTTCACTTCTTTCAGACTCTGCCACTTGTGTGTGATGAAGAAGTTTTTTAGTGACACGGATTGTCTGCATGTATTTGCTTGAATTCCATGGTAAATGTCTACGTGTCATGTTTGCGTGCAGGCAGAGCACGGGGTGTGAGTCTGGCCACAGGATGACAGGTAGCATGTGCATAGTGTGCGGGTATGTGTGAGCTTACTTTCTGGGTGGCCAGCAGTGTAGGTGTATGTTGATCTTGGGATGGACATTGAGCATGGGCACATGGGTTACTTTCAAAGTGTGCATTTGGGAAGTGTAGGTATGTGTGGTGTGAAGTGTGTGACTTTGGGGTGGTGTTGGTGTGTGTGTGTGCACTCTGGCAATGTCGATTACACACATGTGTTACCCAGGGGCATGGTGGGTGTTTGTATCCGTGTTCAGGTCTGTGGATGTGAGCGCATGTGTGTACTGTATGTTGCACAGTGTGCAGTGTGTGGGTGTGTCCTTGCAGTTCAGGATGGCTCCTACTTAATATGTTTTGGCCATTGTGGGTCTGCAGGGTGTGTGACTGTCAAGATTGTGCCTGGTTTAATGAAGCATGCATGTGATTTTCAGCTGTTCGTACTCACTGTGCGGACCTGCCCACCAACACTGATTCCCTGTGTATGTTTTGACATGCATTGCTGTAGCATGCTTGTTGCGTGGGTCCAACTTCTGCTTGATGAGTGGGATGTCAGACTGTGAAGGTAATTATACACATATGTAGGACTGTGCTTTGAAGTGACCAGCCTGTCAGTGTTCATGTGATGAACTGTTGTGCCACGTCAGAGTCTGACAATCAAAGGCCCACGACCTGTAGTATTTCACTAGGTCCACTGTGGCGGCAACTCATATGCATTGACATCCAATGTCACTGGACTACATGGTCATCTCATGGCTCTCGTGTACTTCACACACTCTCATCTTCTCTCATTCGTACTTGTCTCCTTGAAATTATTCAACAGAGTCACATATTTGCTTCGAGGCATGTATTTGGACTTACTTCCTCTGTGATGCAGTATAGTGGACACTACTGGCAGCAAAATGCATGTGGTGGATATACTTAGCATGATTACACATACGAAAGGGGGTACAGGTAGATGTAATTAGTTTTTGACTGTGGAATGGAGGCTTCAGGGTTACAGCTGCCTTGCACTTTCTATGCTACAGTACATTTGCTGATTACTGATGGTCTCTGGGCTTTGACACAGACAGTATTCATTCAGCCTACCAGACAGCTTGGCTTCATAGGGACAGTTCATCTCAGTTCCATGGTACCGGTTTAATACAATAGTGACTCCGACACACCAGCGTCAGAGGTGACATCAGGGCATGTGCCCACCTGCATGCAGCAGCGTCTCACCAGTTGTTGCAATGTGGTGGCTACTGAACATGACACTGTTACTGGTGCCATGTTGTAGGGGGTTGCAGTAGTTGTCCATGCAAATGTCCTGGCACGGAAGTACAGACAAAGGTGAGGTGACAGTTCGCACGTACTACAGCAGACAGATGTGTGTGCACTGACAGGTGCATGTGTCCAGGTGCGCAGGATACATATTATGGCATAGTTGTTCGTGCTGTATTGCCCATGTTGTTACTGTACACAAGTCCCATACCTCTGCCTCCCCCTGTTCATGCAGAGACACGGGATATGGTGGGGTACAGGGTGCATGTCCCGGAAATGTCAGTTGTCATGGCAGTGTAGTTGATGGTAAGGTGTTAGTTGCAGATTATATGGTATAGTTCTTGTACAGCTACCTGCACACTCCGTGCGGAAGCCAAGCATGGGTACGGTGTTGTACATCTATGTTCAATTGTGGTAGTTGATTCGGGGACCCATGAATTGACAAGTTGACGTGTATGCGACACCTTCCAGCAGGGTATCCATCCCATTGATGGTGAACATGGATGTCATCCAATGAAGCGGGTGGTGGGTGGCAAGGTGTTCGTCGTAAGTTGCCCCTTGTAGAATCCTGATGGGACATGTTGGATGACATTCGATGAAACTGTGATCCAGAAGACGTTGTGTGGAGGCACACTGGTCCCATTGCAGTGTGTCCCCGATTGCAGCCACAAACGCCATGCCCCCATACACTGAACAGATCCTGTCGTGTTCGTCCAGGGGTGCAAACAAGTGTACCAAGTCCGCATTTGGACATGCCGGGTTGGAGAGACATAAATCCACAGGCCAGTGGAACGGACACCTCCGACAGTAGAATACGGGGATGACGCAGCTGAACATTGCAATGCGGTAAGTTAGTCGGTAACTTACATTCAGCATTGCCAGATTTGAACAGCCCACTATGTGTAGCATGCTGTCACTGTACAGCTTGATCTGTCCGGCGTAGTTGAGGGTCAGTGGTGCGACAGCCATTTTGCTACAGGGTGATGTGATGGCGTGCTCCGTCTGCCTGAGCAGTCAGCAGAGTGCAGCCTCCGTCGATGCTGGGAATTGTGGAATGGATGTAAGGCGGATGGACTTGTGGTATAGCTTGTGCGGAGGACACAGTCCCTCATCCCACATGCTTCTATGAATAGTCAAGGCCAGTGGTGTGTGACTCTTTCCACATTACTTTCATTTGGTCCACATGGAGGAGTGGTATTATTGCATTTTGTGGTGTTATCTATTTTTCATGTTGTGCGCTATCTGCCAGTGGACGTTTTCCTCTGCATGGCTATGTTTTGCTTCTTGTTGGTACAATGGCTCCATTCTCCGGCATTATTGGCAGCAATGTTATTTCGGAGCAGGAATGGAAGGCCATTCAGTGCTATCTGCTCTCCCGTGTGTGGGCGGGTCACTGCGTTTCCGCTGTTCATTTCGGCTTCTGTGTGGGTGTTGTGATTGTGCACACCTGTTCTCAGGCAGCCGTGTTTTTTTATTTTGTACATTGCATGTGTTGTTGTTGCGGGCAGGATGGTTTTGGTATTTCTTGTTGTGACTGGCGTGCCTTTTCCGGACATTGTTGATATTCTGCGCTGTTATGTGGTAGCCGCCGTGTGATTATCCATGTTTTACATACAAGGGTGTGTCCTATTTCGCATTCACATTACTCCCCTGTTCGGGACACTTGTGTGACGTCAAGTTGACAACTGTGAGTTGTCGGTTGGGGACATGACTGATGCAGGAAGGCCACGTGACATGTACCTTCCGGGTGGGGCTGGTGTGTGGGGTGTGTAGTTGTGGCCCTGTGGTGTTTGTGTGCAGCCAGATTCTTGCGCAGTCGTTGGCCACTGTGTTGTGCGCATGTGTACCTGCGTCATCGCCGCTACGCTGCGGTGCCGTGACGGGGACGTCACTTCCTGGGGCCGGGTCGTGGGTGCCCAGGATGTTGCGAGTTGTTTAGTTTTGACAGGTGGGACGTGTGTGGGTACAGTGGTGGATGTGTCCTGTCCACACAGGGGTGTCTGGGGGGGCCATGTGCACTTTTCCCGCCCTTGCACTGTGTGCATTGTTTTCGTACCCTTGTTGTGTGTCTGCCTACCTGCGTCGTCGTGGTGCGTTCACTCCTAGGTGGTGCATCAGGTAGAGCAAGGGGATGGCCTGGAGTGCAGGATTCATCTCTGGGTGGTCCGCCTTTTTAGTCTCCGTCAGGTAAAGTCGAGTCTCCGCCTTGGTATCTCGTGCGGTGTCTCTTAGCCGGTGGGGCTGTTTGGTTGTGGCATCGTAATTTGTACGCCGGGCGGTACGTCATTTCGTCGGACAGTGTGTCTCCATTGGCTCGCGCCGCTACGTAGACTGGCGCACTTTGATGGCGGGCGGCGCAGCAGGCTTGCTGGCGGTGTTTGGCTGACTTTTCACATCCTAATTTGGCGGGCGTGTGGGCCGTTGCTGGCGGACGGTAACTAGCGGTTTTTGCATCCGCCAGCACGGCGGTACTGCTTCCGCCCGACATCGTAATGGGCCCCTAGGTTTTTAACTCTTAACATCAGGTGCCTGCACACAGAACACTGCTGTTATTCTGGCTACACCTACATTAAAAGGCAAATTGCAAAAATAAGTTTCCTTCAGGAAATTCACCTCACCAGCAAGGAGCTCCAACATCTGCAAAAGTGCTGGAGAGAAGCTCCATACAGCACAACATACTCTGTATATGCACAAGGCGCACTAATCTGGCTCTGCCCTGGCACACCCTTCCAGACATTCAACAAAATAATCGACAACGAAAGCAGACATGTTTCATAGAGGGCCGCTTAGATGGTACCCAGGTACTTCTGGGGTGCATCTATGCTCCAAATTCAGACCAATCCAACTTCTGGGCCTTGCTGTTGGGGGTCCTGGCACAATGGGTAGACATTCCGTGGATATTGAGTGGGGACTATAAGAGCATCCTTGATATCCATCTGGATAGGTCACACCTGCCACTACCCCAAGAGCACACACCTCTGCTCAACACAATTTGTCCCCTAGGTCTTACACTGGTCAATGTCAGACGCCCGGGAAACACAAGACCCACAAACCAAACAATATTCTCACTACTCGCCTCCGCACAATTTATAAGTTCACCTTGATTGTTTTCTATGCTCTACATCCATACCACCCCGGTTAAAACTAACCCTGGGCGGAGTTCGCGTAGTCGCGCTACGCGGAATTCCGTGAAGTCGCAAAAAACTCTGCAAGCTACGTGGAATTCCGCAAGCACACGGAGTTGCTTGTTCCGCCCGTTCGCGATGTGTTTTTCCTGTTCTGGAATGCGTATTGCATGTTCGGGGACGCTTATTGCGTGCTCGGGGGGAAATATCATGCAAACTTCACCACGCGGTCGCCAATGGGCTCGGCCATCTTTTTTTTTCACTTTTTGCTATGGTTCTGGGCCTGTTTTTCTATCCTCCCTATATCCTTTCAATCCTTTGTTTCTAGAAACTTTTTTTCTATTTTTTTTATTTTATTATCTATCCCTCTCTATTCTTGATTGTATATTTTGCGTTTTTTCCTACTTTTTGTGTGTTTTTCAGTGCGTTTTTCACTCTTTTTCTATTACTTGCTTTTTTCATTTCTTTTACTTACTTTCTTACTTCCTACCTTTTCTTTTCCGCCCCCGCCTACCCAGAACCATGGCAAAGAGCCTTAAGAAAACTAAGGGCCAGGGGAAGAGGAGTGAGAGCCGCGACTGCCTTCCTTGCGGAAGGCGGTGCCCACAAGGGGTGCAGCCACGGGCCTTATTCACTGAGGTGGAGGTGGCGGCACTGGTTTATTTTGTCCAGCGTCACCTCCCCTTAACCCTGGCAGCAGGCGGCAGGCCTGGGTCCGGGTACAGGCTCCAGGAGCGTCACCAGCGGTGAGAGAGGTTGCGCCGGGCAGTGTTTCGCTGTTCTGGGGTCCGGCGTGGATCTCTGACAGAATATCGACAACACTAATATCGACCTACAGAAATATCGTGACATAAATATCGTTGTCAAAAATATCGACCTCCTATCTTCATAATGGTAAGTACAAAAATATTGAGAGAAAAAATATCGTTGTTAAAAATATCGAAGTACAAAATATCGTTTTTTTATATGTATTATAAATAATGTAAAATAAATTAAATAATACATTTTACTTAAAAAAATATTTAGATTTATTTGTAAATTTTAACAATTATAAGTAATACATGTAATTTAAACATACATATATAAAATGTAATATATATATATTTACTTAAAAATAATTAATAAATAATAATTTTAATTAATTATAAAATGTTAGAAATATATTAAAAAATAAAGATAAATATATATAGACGTACACCTGTAACATAAATTTAAAAAAATATATATAATATAAATTAAAATATTAAAATATGTAATATTTTTTAGACCTACATTTTAAACGACATTTAGTGCAACAGTAGGGAAAGTGTTGGATAGCGGAGGGAAAAAAATTACTATTCCCACTCCAGCGAGTGCAACAGTAGGGAAAGTGTTGGATAGCAGAGGGAATAATTTACTATTCCCACTCCAGCGAGTGCAACAGTAGGGAGAGTGTTGGATAGCGGAGGGGAATAATTTACTATTCCCACTCCAATGAGTGCAACAGTAGGGAAAGTGTTGGATAGCGGAGGGTAAAAATTACTATTCCCACTCCAGCGAGTGCAACAGTAGGGAAAGTGTTGGATAGCAGAGGGGAATAATTTACTATTCCCACTCCAGCGAGTGCAACAGTAGGGAGAGTGTTGGATAGCGGAGGGGAATAATTTACTATTCCCACTCCAATGAGTGCAACAGTAGGGAAAGTGTTGGATAGCGGAGGGTAAAAAATTACTATTCCCACTCCAGCGAGTGCAACAGTAGGGAAAGTGTTGGATAGCAGAGGGGAATAATTTACTATTCCCACTCCAGCGAGTGCAACAGTAGGGAAAGTGTTGGATAGCGAAGGGGAATAATTTACTATTCCCACTCCAATGAGTGCAACAGTAGGGAAAGTGTTGGATAGCGGAGGGATAAAAATTACTATTCCCACTCCAGCAAGTGCAACAGTAGTGAAAGTGTTGGATAGCATAGGGGTAAAAATTACTATTCCCACTCCAGTGAGTGCAACAGTAGGGAAAGTGTTGGATAGCGGAGGGAAATAATTTACTATTCTGACTCCAGCAAGTGCAACAGTAGGGAAAGTGTTGGATAGCGGAGGGATAAAAATTACTATTCCCACTCCAGCAAGTGCAACAGTAGGGAAAGTGTTGGATAACATAGGGGTAAAAATTACTATTCCCACTCCAGTGAGTGCAACAGTAGGGAATGTGTTGGATAGCGGAGGGGTAAAAATTACTATTCCCACTCCAGCGACTGCAACAGTAGGGAAAGTGTAGGATAGTGGAGGGGAATAATTTACTATTCCCACTCCAATGAGTGCAACAGTAGGGAAAGTGTTAGATAGCAAAGGGGATAAAATTAATATTACCACTCCAGGGAGTGGAACAGTAGGGAAAGTGTTGGATAGCGGAGGGGAGAAAAATACTGTTCCCATTCCTGCAAGTGCAACAGTAGGGAAAGTGTTGGATAGCGGAGGGGTACAATTTACTATTCCCACTCCAGCAAGTGGAACAGTAGGGAAAGTGTTGGATAGCATAGGGGTATAAATTACTATTCCCACTACTGCGAATGCAACAGTAGGGAAAGTGTTGGATAGCAGAGGGGTAAAAATTACTATTCACACAGAACAAAATTCACATTTAAAAACAAACAAAATATCAACTACAATACAAAATATAATAAAAAAACAAAAACAAAACATATATAAAAATATAAAAATTAACAAAACATAAAAATATTTTAATGTAGCAAAAATCTAAAATATTATTTTTTTAATTTAACAAACAATTTACCACTAAATAAATATTTTGTAATAGAAATTTATCTTAATAAAAAATTAAAAATCACATAAATGTAATATTTATTTTTCTACCCTATAACACCACACAATTTACAACACACATCTAAATTAAACAAAAAAGTGTACCTCTATAATTAACACAATTAATTATCAATTTAACAAATATTAACAATTATAAAACACATTTAAAAATGTACAAATTAATGTACAAACCAAACGTTACAGCTATTGAACCTAAATCCCCAAACAAAATAAAAACTAAACAATTACCAAAAATATTTATCAATTAGTAATGATTAATTAATTTCAACTAAATTACTTTCCACCCTCTACCCCAAAAAACACCAAAACAGACACCTAAAAATATTTACACAATTTCCATAACTAATTTTACATTAATCAATTAATATCAATTAACAACAAATCATTAATTCATTTAAAAAAAATTACTTCCCACCATTTACCACTATAAACCCCCCAACTCACAACTCAAAATTATTACACAATTGGGATATTTAAAATTTAATTAATTAATTAGCATTAATTAACAAATAATTAATTAATTATAAATAAATTACCTCCCACCATGTTCCCCTATAAATACCACCACCAATTTCGTAAAACATGACACAATTAGCATAATTAATTAACAATTAATTAATTAATAACAATTAAGAAGCAAAATATAAATAATTATTAATAAATTAATTCACACAATTAACACTATAAGATAAAATTAATTAAATATTATATTAAAATATTAATAAATGTATTCAAATTAAATTACTTCCCACCCTACTCCCCTATCAACCCACAACCCGCTCCTAAAAAAATAACACAATTAACATAACTATCAATTAATTAATAATAATTAACAAACAATTAATAAATGATTAATAATAAATTAATTCCCACAATTAACAATATAAAATAAATAAATATTAATTAATAAAACATATTAATAAATTAATTATAATTAAATTACTTCCCACCCTATTTCCCTCTAAACCCACAACCCCACTCCTAAAATAATGACACAATTAACATATTTACCAATTAATTCATCAATAAAAATTAACAGCCAATTATTAATTAATTAATTATAAATTAATTCCCACAATTAAAACTATAAAATCAAAAATAAATAAATACTAATAAATAAAAATTAATATTCAATTTATTATAATTAAATTACTTCCCACCCTATTCCCCTATAGACCCACAACCCGCTACGGAACTAAAACGCAAAATTTAATTAAAATAAAATTAATAACTTCTAAAAATTTAACACATATATTAAAACAAATGCAATACTTAGACAAAAAAATAGAGCACATACATTTAAAATACATACTAAAATACATAACACTAACTAAAAAAACGAGATTTTTTACAACTATATTTTTGCAAACAATATTAATTACTTCAATATTTTAGAAAACAATATTTCTTACCTGAAACTCGATATTCTTGACCACGATATTCTTGGACTCGATATTAGTTCAAGTCGACATTTCCTACTCAATATTCTGACTCTTTACCGTCCGGCGCACCCGTAACCAATTGATGCACCGGTGGTCCGACATCTTGGACCGGGAGCAGGACCTGCTGGACCTGCTAGGTGTTGAGGTCCCTGGGCTTGGTGAGTAGCTAATTATATTACTATTGTGTTCTTCTGTTCTGTGTTATTGCGAATATTATTTTTTTCACAAATAGCTAGCATGCTGCTGCTGCTTACATGCAGGTAACTTATGTTTAAAAATCTTATTATTATGTGATTGTTACTTCCAGACAGGTGCTCATGCTCGGCGCTAATAACTAATCGTACTTGTTTGCAACTTTGCGCTCTCTTGGGCTGGTTATGTAAGAGAGGTTAGAGAATATATGGGCCCCATTACGATGGCGGGTGGACAAATGGAAAATGGGACCAACCGCCAGAGGTGCTGCGGTCCCACGAGGCCACCTTGTGTATGGCAATGTAGGGGGGTACCATAGGTACCCAAGTGCAACCCCCCACCCCCCACCCCTCCGGGGGCCCGCAACGGGCCCCGATGCAAAACTCCGTATGCCTTTCCATGGCGGCATCGCCACCATCGAAAGGCAGGTTCTGGCATGAATCCTAATCTGGTGGACGGTGCCTGCTAGGCACCGCCACCATTTTGGGCCCCTGCACCATCCGCCACGCAATCGGTATGATTGCTGGCGGCGGACGGTCTTTGCGTCCGCTGCGGACGCTGTCATGTTCCCACCGCCATCGTAATCCGGCGGTGGGAAAATTCTGTTTGATGGCGGAAGGACCGCCACCGCGGGGCCGGCGGTTGCCACTGCTGGCCCTGCGGTGGCGGTCCTTCCGCCATCATAATGAGGCCCTAAGTTAGGTAATGCATATAGGAAAGACTCCAGTCCTTTCCTTTGTCCTGTCATGCTGTCCTGTCTCCTGTCACTAAGATGGTGGTAGTAGTTAGTTAGTATTATTTGGTAATTTAGCGGCCCGCATGACACGTCCTCTCACATGACTTCAGTCCTAGTAGAACCTTTTGTAGTTCGTTCATATAGTGAGTGAATAGAATAGCAACCAACCAACCAATTTGGTGTATGCAATATGCATGCGTCCATCTATGCATTAAGAAGAATAAAAATGCAGACTTAGGGGCTGATTACGATGACGGGCGGACTTTGTCCACCCGCCACCGTAGCGTGATTGGGACCGCCCGCCAGACATGCGGCGGTCCCACCACTGCAATTAGGATGCGACGCCATACTGGCGGGCGCATCCTGGACCTTTAACATTGCGGGCGGTGATGCTGGCTGCAGCAGCGTCCGCAATGTTAAAGGTGCTTGCACCGCATTCCCCTGCACCACGTGGCAGGCACCACGCGGTGCCTGCCACTTGGTGCATGGAAATGCAGGGGGTACCATGGGTACCCCCCAGTGCAGCAACACCCCCCCCACATGGGGGGCCTGCAAACGGCCCCCAAACCCAATCCCCACCAGCCTTTCCATGGCGGCATCGCCGCCATGGAAAGGCCTCCTAAAACCCACATCCTAATATGGCGGACGGTGCCTGCTAGGCACCGCCACCATATTAGTGGCCCTGCTCCGCCCGCCAGGCAATCAGTGCTATTGCCACCGGCGGAAAAGCGGCAGATGGACTTTGCGTCCGCCGTGATACCCACCGCCATCCTAATATGGCGGTGGGTAATTCTCTATTTGATGGCGGAAATATTGCCACCGCCCGCCCGGCGGTGGCGATCGTTCCGCCATCGGAAGGAGCCCCTTAGTAATTGGCTCGTCAAAAGGGGTTTGAGTTGGAGACTGAGAGATGATTGGGAATGAGATCGGAACTTAGTAGAAGCAAATATAATTTTTTTGCAATTCATTCCAAAGTCTGGAATAGGCGGGCTAGGTAAGTTTAGGATTCAGGAATCGGAATTGAACTGTGGAATAATAATGATCGGATGGTACTCGACTGCGATACTAGTCGACTACTACTAGTCAGATAAGTCGATCTGATTTAGGATAGGTCAATGTTATTGCAATTGCTGTTTCCTCTCTAAAAATATTTTTAGAGCAATTATATTTATTTATTTAACACACATCATTTTTTGTCTCTTTAATTATGTCTTACATGATCAGCATCCAGGGGCAAGAAGAAGGCTGGGTCTGCTGGCAGTGCGGCGGGTGCGGGAGCTGGAGGGGCCTCCCAGGATCAGCAGGAAGCGGCCTCAGGCACAGATGGCTCTGCTGCTGGCACCAGTAAGTCCTCTTGGTGTTGTTATATATTAATATTTCCCTAACTTTTACCGCTCTATTATTTCCATTTCCTAATTTTAATTTTTCCAAAATCATCTTCAATCTATCTGTTTCTAAATTCTTGTTTTTGCTCCATTTCCTACTACTAAGTACTAGTACTAACATTGTTTCTAGTGTCTGTTTTTTTTTTACATCAAATCAAACTGCATCTGACTAACCTCGGCTCTGACTCTGTATTAGTCTGTCTGTAGCTTGCTTTCTTCTGGGTTTCACTCAGCTTTCCCTCTCCTCTTATATGTGGACTGCCTAGTAGTGGTACTATAAGACTCAGAGAACCCATTGGTCTTAGGCTACTACTAGTACTAGTAAGGACTCCTTACTACTACTAGTACTAGTAGCACTAATCTGCTGTGCAGATTGCATGCCCAAGTAAGGTATTCTCCAGCAGGTTTGTGAGATGAGAAGGCTTTAGTTTCTTTTACTGTCTAATCATGCTCAATCAGTAATGGTGAGCACTCACGTTGGACACCCCAAAGTGGTGTATTTTACTTTTTCTAATCCAGGCCTAGTACTTTTTTTAGTAGCAGCAGTTGATGGTGAACACTGAACAACTGATTACCGTGCACCATGGCTGGAAGGAAGTATATGGAGAAGGAGGATGGCACCATTATTTTCCAACTACGAGAGACCTCATGTCCACCCAGTTGGCCACTCTTTCTTCTTTTCAAAAAATGAGATGCACCAATAGCTCTAGTCACTGAGTCCAGATCTTTGGGTTGTCCTAGTCTTCTTGAGAGGCTTTTCAAAAATTGCCACCAACAAAATGCCCAACCGGATATTATTTTGTTATTTTTGATAGGACAATACTGTCTACTCTACTCTACCGAATTGTCGATAGTGATGTGTGTGGTGTATTTATTATTAATTATGTATTATTGTCAATCTTGCTAATGAAAAAAATAAATAGAGAAGGCGTATATGGCATCTAAAAAAAATGTGAAATGTTTTTTCCAGGCATACCGACCACCGGTGCCGGGGCCAGCGGTGAGGGCCATGCCACTCCGGAGGGAGCGGATGCAGCAGCTGCAAGGGGTGAGCCACAGCAGTGGCAGGCGGTCATAAGTCATATTCCTTAATTATTGAGAATGATGAATACATTCGCTGCAAGGGTGTACACTCAGTAGTACACTGTACTTCTGCTGAGACTAAGGGGCCGATTCCGATCTGGGACGGAAATCTCTCCGACCGAGCCGGACCCAGAGAGATTTCCGACCGAATCGGACCCTGGCAGCCCGACCGAACGAGTACGATGCGTCCGTATGCTATCGGACTCGATTCGGTTGGACTCCCATTGAAGTCAATGGGAGCCGGTCGTACAACGCGTACACGGGCTCCCATTGACTCAATGGGTGCGAGGCGAACAAGGGCGCCCCCTACAGCGGGTACGCGGCGAGCGACTCGCGCCGTACACGCACAGGTAGGGGGACCCATGGGTCCCCCTGTGTGTGACTCGCGCGGCTACGCAGTACAGGGGGTCCGACACGGACCCCCAAAGTGCGGCTCCGACTGCTCTTTGGAGCCGGACTGCGCGAGTCGGTCGGACTGCTCGAGGCGCGCATCGTACTTACCCGGCCGGGGAACGTCTCCATTGCGCGGTGCGAGTCGTGTCCGAGCGAGTCGGTCGGAGCAGTCGGGTTCTGCGAACGAGTCGGTCGGCGATTTCGTGAGCGCACGCATCGTACTCGCTCGCCCGGACGCACGTACGACTCGGTCGGGAAATAGGGCTCTGAATCGGATCCGGTTAAGCCGAATCCGATTCGGTGCCCTACCGGCCGAGATCGGAATCGACCCCTAAGTTGTTGTGAACACTGAACAGTTGAAGAAGACACCCTTTACTTAACATTAGCATTAGCGGCGGGGGATGAGTAACTAATGGCCTATTCTATTCTATCTTCAACTCAGCAGAGACAGTTGACGAAGACAGAGAATTTATGACGAAGACAAAGAGTCAGACGACATGCATGACTGGCAGAGAAGGATGCGTGGGTGAAGGAAGGGGCTCCGGGATGCATATAGGTGGCGGATGAAGATGATAGGATGCATGGGTAGTTGAAGGATGGGTGAAAGGTGAGAGAAAGCAGAAAGTATGCCTGCCTGGGTGGGTGAAACTGTAGGGGTGAAAGGAATCCTCCGGGGGTTTGAGGGGTCAAACTCTAAGGCAAGCAAGGATGCATGGGTGGTGGTTGGTTATATCTATGACAAATTTATGTTGTCGGAGAAAGCCGGTTTATGATGGTATCATAGATAGTAGATGAAAACAGAGTCAGACTGGATGCAGAGAATGTAAAAGAGAACTAAACCGTGCCAGAGTACCAAAGCCAAGGGTGAAGAATAAATTAATAATGCTAGAAGAGCAATGCACTGATAAATGAAAAAAGCCCTGGGAAGAACAAAGACTGTTTTTTTGCAAGGTTTTTGATTCAAAGGTTTGAGGTTGTACTTGTATTTCAGAATGGAATACTCCCTTGACTCACAGTAGTTTGTAAGCACAACATATATATTGTGCATGACTATTATGTACCCTACCCACCCATCATTAAACGCCTCCCTCCGACTCCGAGGCCCACTTCCGCTCCAGTCCCTACCCATGTCATTTTTGACTGTGTCAGCCATGGGTGGCCTATCGGCTGCATGGTAACTACTAGTACTTACAAATCACTCAGTATGTTATCATCATCATCATCAGTGAGTGACATGATGTCGTGCCTTCGTATATCATCATTCATAAGCATGTCATCATCATTGTGTGCCTTATTGCAGTAGTCAGGGTGAAAGTGAAATTGTCTGAGCATTTGCCATTGATTTAACAGAGTATGGCCGTAATGGAAAAATATATAATTGTGTAGTACAGCTGCCCCACATGCAGACAGTAGTAAAGTAACATGAGTCTGCAAGACACGAGTATGTCTGTCTAGGGCACACGCTGACTGAGCTGGCATGCCTACAAGATTAATTGTGCTAAACAAGAGAGAGAAGAAGAATACTTCTACTCTACTACATAGTGCCTGAAAGTCTAATCATCACATCCAAATCTTAGGGGCAGAGGAAGTGAGGAGGATAGTACCACAACTGCTAGTACTGTGCCACTATAATTGTCATGTGTGTAATTTTGTGTTACTGTTTTGCTAAGAGCATGGGTTACAATTGTCTTTTTTTTCTTTCTTGATGTAGCTACTCCTTCCCAACTCACCAGGCAGGAGTTAGCAGCCAGGGCACGCCAAAGGAAGCTGGAGGCCATCCAGGATGAATATCGCCGGCTGGTTGTCCTGGCGGAGGAGGTGGAGGAGGCGTAAGCTGCAGCTTCCTCCAATGCCCCGGGCCCCAGCCAGGCCCCCACGTGCCTCCGGTGGTATGGCACCGTGCTCTGGCAGCCGCCCGCCACCCATCATCATCACATTCATCATCATCCACTGCTGCCCACCCCTGTTGTTCCTGCAGGAACATTCGGCGCTGCATGCTCCTCCGGATGGCGCGCCTAGAGGCCAAGCTGGAGGAGGTCCTGGAGCGAACTTGCCGGCACCCCCGCCGCTAGACCTCAGTCTTCGACCCTTGCCCCTTTTTTAATCTTTCTTTTGGTGGGTGGGATGTTGAGAGTTGGGGAAACTCGGGATTTACTTTTCTTGAACTTTGACGTGGACATTGACAATCATGGATGGACATTTATTTAATTTACTGGGCATTGGTTGGGGTTAGGGAAAGGGGTGGATCAGGTGTTGTGGGTTTTTCTTCTTCTAGTTTATAATTGTTAGGGTAATACATTATTTATAGTTTTACAATACATATGATACAAATATTTTCTGGGGGGTTACTCTTTTATGTCACCTTGTTTGTTTCCTCCTTTTGCTGAAGGGCCACAGCCAGTTTTTGAAATCTGCCAATAGTGTAACACACCGACAGATGGATGCAGTACCCTCACTTGTCCTATTACTGTCAGTCTCTCCTCCAAGTCTATGCATTCTGCAACTAAAACCCCTTTGTAGTATGTACTCGGAAGGATGTGGGTGTGTGAATTAATTAATTGCCATAGTATATACATTATTGACTCCCCCACACTTCTTCTCTTACCTGTGATTGATGTTTAGGCGAAGCGATGGCTGCATGGTGATGGTTTGGTTTCCTAAGGTGCCATGGTGGGTGGTGGTAGCAGTAGTAGACAGTTGCATTTGCAAAAAAAGAAAATGAGACAGTCAGTCACCTGAGGGAGACTTGGGAACGAGTAGTAGAAGTACAGTAAGTAGTAAGTACACAAGAAGAAGACTGCCAAACAAGAAATCAGATGATGAATGATAAGCAATGCTAAAGTAAAATAAAACATAATGGTGGCAGGGATAGCCTAGTACAAGTTACAACAAACTGAAGTTGACTCGACCTATGAAGTGGACAAGCGTAACCTTTAGTGCTGGAAGGATGATAAATCGATGTTGGCAATTAATAATTCATAATGGGTTCATAATTATGTTCCTCTGGAAAAAAAAGAGAATAGCGAATACTACTGAGCATGGGTGGGCAACTGGGCACTGGGCAATCTAATCTGTTGCCAGCATGGCCGATATATATATATATATATATATATATATATATATATATATATATATATATATGTATATATATATATATATATATATATATATTATCTACTGGCGGTCGCCAGTAGATAGTTATAGTTACAACCTATTATCCATAGGAAATCCGCGACATTCTATTTGAAATAACTCTCTTGCCGGTTGACGTATCTTCGCAAAATTTTCAAACTTTGTGGGGCGCTCTGGTCCGCTCCTACCCTGAAAGTCTCGGGGTGATTCGTCAAGCGGGAGCCGAGAAAAAAGGGGGGTCCCAAAACGCGTTTTCCCCATTCATTTTTCCATAGGAAACTTTAGACACGGCTACAGCCCGAACTGCTGAACGGAATTACACCAAATTTGGCAAAGAGGTAGTTCTTGGTTCAGAAAGAACCCTTTTTGTTAAATGGTGTAAATCCGTTCAGTAGTTGCTGAGAAAATCAAAAGTAAAAGTACATATATATCTATGGCCACGTAGGATTCGCGCACCCTCCCGATCACGAGCTGCATAAGCTAATTGGCTGTCAACACTCCAAATCAGGAAGTGTTGGCAGCCATTTTGTCCCTCAGTAGAACCGAGGGACAGAAACAAGTATGCAAAGCGCAAAAGGGGGCAGGGTAGAAACACCCTGACCCCTAGGTCTGCTCAGGGGTCCCACAAGGACCCCCTGGGCAAAAACATTTATTTTTTTAAATCGGCAGGATGCGCTCAGGGTGCGCGGATCCTGCCGAAAAAAATCGAAGCGCGGTCTCCCGCGCTCGATGAAATTTGCCCCCGGGTGGCCCAAGTCCCGGGGGCATGCGGGGGAGGGGGTGTGTAAATTGTTTATATGGGGGCCTCTAAGGCCCCCAAGCCCCAGGGACCGCCACCCCCGGGGCTTAATTAAAAATGGTGCGGGAGGGCTCTCCTGCCCTCCCGCAGCCCCGGGGACCGCCACCCCCGGGGCTTCTTTTTAAATTTAAAATAATGTGTGGGGGGGCTCCAGCCCCCCCACACGCCCCAAGGACCACCACCTTCCCAGGGCACATAGAAAATAAATGTGGGGGTCCGTTACGGACCCCCGAGCCCCGGGGACCACCACCTCCCCGGGGCTGTGCAATTCAAGGGAGGGGGCCGCGCGGCCCCTCCTGGAGCCCTTGATGGCCCTGGGGACCGCCACCCCCAGGGCCGGCTCCTGCAGTGTCCCGGGGTGCCTACCCCCGGACACTGTAGTTTGCAATGACAGGACGGGAGCCTCGCGGCTCCCGTCCTGTCATTGCAAACTGCTTTGGATATTGAAGCGAGAGCAGGGAAACCTGCTCTCGCTTCCAATATCCAAAGACAATTGCTTTTCCACATGGGGAGCAGCATGTTAGCTGCTCCCCATGTGGAAAAGCAATAGCCGGCTCGCGCAGGAGGCGGGGAGCCGGCTGGGACTGTGGGGGGATTGGGCACCCCCACAGTCCCCAACCAGAGGCCAGGCCCCGGGGGATGGGGTCCCCGGGGCCATAAGTGGCCAGGAGGGGGGCCACGCAGCCCCCTCCCCAAATTAGTAAAAAATTTAAAAAAAAATCAAAGTGCAAGGCCGGCCCCGGGGATGGGGTCCCCGGGGCCTTAAATGGCCTGAGGGGGGCCACGCAGCCCCCTCCAAATAAAAAAATTGAGGGCATGCCCCGGGGGATGGGGTCCCCGGGGCCAATACAGGCCCAGGGAAGGGGGCCACGCGGCCCCCTTCCCGTTTTTTTTTTTTCATTTAAAAAAATAAAAATGCTCAGGCCCCGGGGGATGGGGTCCTCGGGGCCAAAGTGGGCAGGGAAGGGGGCCACGCAGCCCCCTCCCTTTAAAAAAATTTAAAAAAAAAAACGACCGGCATCGTGCCGGAGGCCCTCCCCCTCCCTGCAGTACTTGCAAACGCGCTCCCTGGTGCGTTTTAAGAAGGGAAGTAATTCCCCTTGAATACTGGGGGTCCCTGGGGGCCAACTAGCCCACCAGGAACCTCCAGTATGCGCTAGGGGCTGCGTTGCAGAGAGGTGTACAGAGGCCACGCCCCTTTTACACCTCTCTGCAACGCAGCTCTGTGGCGCTTTTAGAAGTATATGGTGGCCTAGTTGGACTCCAGGGACCCTCAGGATTCAAGGGGACTTAATCCCCCAACTTAAAACGCGCCACGGGCGCGTTTGCACAGTGGTGAAGGGAGGGGGCGGGGCTTCAGGTGACATGTGTGCAAACAGGCCCCGTGGCGCGTTTTAAGATGGGGAATTAAATCCCCTTCAATCCTGAGGGTCCCTGGGGCCAACTAGCCCAACAGGTACATCCAGAAAGCGCCACAGAGCTGCGTTGCAGAGAGGTGTAAAAGGGGTGTGGCCTCTCTACACGTCTCTGCAACGCAGCCCCTGGCGCATACTGGAGGTTCCTGGTGGGCTAGTTGGCCCCTAGGGACCCTCATGATTCAAGGGGACTTAATCCCCCAACTTAAAACGCGCCACGGGGCGCGTTTGCACAGATGTCTCCTCAGGCCCCACCCCCTCCCTTCACCATTGTGCAAATATTCCTCTAAAATCTGCCGAACTACGAATTCCGATTTACTCACCTGTTATAAGGAGAGACCTCAGTGCTGTATCTTTCAGCCCGGTACTGGTCCTGAAAAGTAATTTTAACCGTACTTACCAGTAACTTGAATTTCCTTCCATAGGCTAACATTGACTGGTTTCACTTGGAAATTCTTCTGTGTGGAGTTTTGGAACTTTAAAATATTCCTCTAAAATCAGCCGAAATACCAATTCCGATTTACTCACCTGTTATCAGGAGAGACCTCAGTGCTGCATCTTTCAGCCCAGTACTGATCCTGAAAAGTAATTTTAACCGTACTTACCAGTAACTTGAATTTCCTTCCATAGGATATCATTGCCTGCTTTTTGCTGAAAAAGTTTCTAAGTGTCAATTTTTGAAACATACAAATATTCCTCTAAAATCAGCCGAAATCCGAATTCTGATTTACTCACCTGTTATCAGGAGAGACCTCAGTGCTGCATCTTTCAGCCCAGTACTGGTCCTGAAAAGTAATTTTAACCGTACTTACCGGTAACTTGAATTTCCTTCATAGGCTAACATTGACTGGTTTCACTTGGAAATTCTTCTAAGTGTGGAGTTTTGGAACTTTATAATATTCCTCTAAAATCAACCAAAGTACGAATTCCAATTTACTCACCTGTTATCAGGAGAGAACCCAGTGCTGCATCTTTTAGCCCAGCACTGACCCTGAAAAGTAATTTTAACCGTACTTACCAGTAACTTATATTTTCTTCCATAGGAATCCATTGTCTGGTTTTCAGCAGAAAAGTTTCAAAGTGTCGATTTTCACAAACTACAAATATTCCTTAAAAATCGCCTGTATGACTTAAACGCATTCTTTCAACTGTTTACAGGAGATGCACCAGTGCTGGATCCAGGATCCAACACTGAGTAAGAAAAAGTAACGATAACAGTTTTTACCTGCTAAGTGAATTTCCTTCCATAGGATAACATTGGTGATTCTATGTGAAAAAGTTTCTAAGTGTCAACTTTTAAAATACAATAATGGGGCATATTAGCAAGAAGAGGCGATAATCATCGCTAACCCTGCTTAGCGTGATTTTTTTTATCGCCGGCTATCGCTGGAATATATCGCCATGCTAACGCTGTATTAGCAATGATTAGCGCTATGGCGATGAATATTCCAGCGATAGCGGGGGAAATGGGCCAACATCGCTGAAAAACCAGCGATGTTGCATGGAGAAGGGAGAACACCTTGCTGATACGACCCTGTGGTCGTATCAGCATAATCCACCCCCCATGTTAGGTATGGCTAACACCTGCTAATTGCAGGTGTTAAATAAATGGCGATGACCCCGGTTAGCGCGACTTTTCACGTCGCTAACTGGGGCCATGGCCACCTTGCTAATAGGCAATAGGCCTGTTAGCGAGTGTTTCCCAGGTTTGTTCGTCGGGAACGCCCACTTTGCATGTCATTAGCGATAAATATCGCTGACATGCAAAGCGGTAAAAACGGGCGCTAATGCCCGCAAACTGTCGCTAACTGCTGTTAGAGACAGTTTGCTGATAGGGCGATATAAATATCGCCGCTTTAGCGGCAAAAAGTGCCGCTAAAGCGGCGATAGTGCCCTTGCTAATATGCCCCAATATTCCTTAAAAATCACTACTGTAACCAAAACGCTTTTACTCAACTGTTTACAGGAGATGTCCCAGGACTGAATCTAGGATCCAGTTCTGTGGTTAGAAAAGTAATCCATAAAGTAACTAATTGCATTTAACTAGAAATTCACATTGAGCTGAATGTTGCATTGTGTTTGAAAATGTGTTGCCCATTGCAACAACTGTAACTACTGTACTTAAAAGTCTATTGCCTATGTGCAAAGTATTTAAACTAAAGTAATTCATTCTCAGAAAGTATTTTTTGTAATGTAATGTATAATGTAATTACAATGTAATTTAAAAAATAAAATATGTAAAAAAAATTGTTTCTAAAAATGTAGTAAATCAGTATGACAAAAATTAATATAACAATTAATACATTTAAAAATTGTCATTTACAAAACCTTTGAAATTCACTGAAAAAACCGTAGGTTTCAGACATGTTATAGTTAGGAATTAGCATTTAAAAAACCTTTGAAATTCACTGAAAAAACCATAGGTTTCAGATATGTTATAGTTAGAAATTAGCATTTAAAAAACCTTTGAAATTCACTGAAAAAACCATAGGTTTTAGGGACAGTTATAGTTACTTGGACATTGCACTCGTACAAAACCCGTGAAATTCCCCGTTATAGTTAGTTCAGCTAACTATAACTCGCGCCCCCGCAATGCACTGCTGATGACGTCACATATTACACCACTCATGACATGGTCAGTGACATCACTGATGACATCACTGATGACATCTCAAATGACATCACTGATGACATCATCCACGTGATAATCTGATGCACCTCCTCACACCCTAATATAACCTTTGATACACCCACTCTAAATTACAGACTGCCATTCGCAAAACCATAGACACTCCAACACCAATAACTACATACCCACTCACTGATTCATAGGTCTACGCACACATCCACTCACTCACCCGTACAGTCACTCATACTTACGGTCACTCAGTACAGGACTATCATATGCACTCATACTCCTATATAGACACTCAAACACCGCCACTCATCCATAGAGGTACTCACACACCTAGTCAGTCATGCAAATAATTAAACACACTGCCATTTACTCACCTATACAGTTATACACACACCAGCTCACTTACTCATACAAATACTAGCACATTCTTACGCTCTTATACAATCACTGATACAAGCACACACTCATCCATACAGCCACTATCACAATCACTCACTCTCGCTTATAGCTATTTATATACTCCAACACACATATATACTGCCTTTCACATATGTAGTTACTCACACATGTACCATTGGGACATACATTCACTCACTAACACACTCTTACACACACTTACCCACCCATACAGTCTATCACAGATGCACTCTTGAAACCATCCACCCAGTGAATCACCCACTCACACATCTATGCACAGAGTCGCACACACCCCTCCCACACAAACACTCAGGCACCCATACAGATACTCAGACAACCATTCAATAACTCATATAGACACTCATGTAGCTATTCACAAACACATGCAGCCACTTACACAGCAACAGACAGACGGATACAGACATTCACCCAGTTTAGTCACTAACCCATGCATTCAGTAAGAGTAAGAGTCAGTCACGCACCTACTAAATCATCCATACTAACACTTACACACCCACTCATTCTTCAATACGTCTTTTCCTATATATATTAAAAATATTTAAACTTTACAGAAACACACAGTCACTGGATGATGTCATCAGTGATGTCATTTGAGATGTCATCAGTGATGTCATCAGTGATGTCACTGACCATGTCATGAGTGATGTAATATGTGACGTCATCAGCAGTGCATTGCGGGGCGCGAGTTATAGTTAGCTGAACTAACTATAACGGGGGAATTTCACGGGTTTTGTACGAGTGCAATGTCCAAGTAACTATAACTGTCCCTAAAACCTATGGTTTTTTCAGTGAATTTCAAAGGTTTTTTAAATGCTAATTTCTAACTATAACATATCTGAAACCTATGGTTTTTTCAGTGAATATATATATACTTAGAGCAGAAGAAGATCCTCGCCCTGCCTTGAGTTAGTGTTGCTTTCACCGCATCCGCCCCAGCAAGTGTGTGATCAATTATTGGTGTAAATTTAATTTAGTCACACCTCAATATAAATCACACAGCCCGGGGGAAGAGGGTCAGGGTTTGATGAATGGTTGGGAAGGGGTATTTGAGGGAAAGGATTGACAAAGACAAACACTACACATGGACACACACAATCTTGGCAGACGACCATCATAAATCTGTTAAGGGAGAAAAAGGAAATGCATGCATGATGATGACTTGATGGTTAATGATGAGTAGTACTAGACTAGTAGTACAGGCCAGGGCAGCAGTATATTATTAATTATTATTATTATTATTCAATTGCCTTGCCTGTCTGCCCCCTGAGAGACCCAAATTATATACATTTTATGTTCTGTTGTACCGGGCTTCCTTTTAAAGCTAGCAAAGAAAATAAAAAAATAGCTGTAGGGGTCAAATATATAAGCAAACATAATAAACAACAACACACAAAGTTGTAAAATGATTGAAGAGAAAAAATTAATCAAATGAAATAAAAGAAGACGATACTATAAGTTACAATGTTATGGTCAAATTAGGAGTTGCATCTCGGCATTCCTCTTGGTCCTTCCTTGCATGGACGCTCCGTCCGTCAATCTTGGGTGCCACTGCCTGCCTGGCGGATGCGGATTGGTAAGGTAAGTGTGAGTTGTTTTTCCCAGTATAGCACAGGGTAAAGGCCGGCCTGAAAGTGTAGATGTCAAAACAAAAGGGATATTGAAAAATCAAGGAGAAAAGTAAAGTTAAAATGCATAAATTACGGAGGAGTGCAACAAGATCACTTTCAGAGGCGGCATGGGTAAATCATGTCTACTCTGTTTCCAGCATTAACCTACACCAACAACAGGACAGAGCAGGCCCGCGGGGCCCACTCAACCTCCACTTAGCTTAGATTTTGAGCCAGACAGAGCACACATATACAGCAACATAGCATTTTCCAAATTAAGTAACTAAATCAATGCACCGCTGTCAGTCATACCACTACACTCGCCTCCACCACTACACAGACATGTAGGTCTGCTGTGGTTGTTGTTGACTTGTTTACCTTTTAGGCCACTTCATGAAACACCCCGAGTTATTCCATCAATCATCTCCTATCCTACTGACTGACTGCGACAAGTATAGTATGGTCATCCTTGTGTCCAACTCTGTAGTGTACCGAGTGAGTCCAGATTCTATATTCAAAAATGCAATGGATCGGCCTGCAGTAGAAGTACAATTTTGTTATTAAACAACACGAAGGGAAACATTGACTTTAGTCACTTTTTTGTGTGTAGATTAAATACTAGTACACTTCATGCACAACAACAACAACACAAACACCAATCACTCAGAGTCAGAGTCCAATGCATGCCATCATCATTGCCTGTTCTTAAGGGGCAGTCCCTCTCGGCTCGGAAAGGAGGATAGCTATAGTCATGTTCTTTGGAGGGACTCGACGAGGCAGCACAGGCACACATTTCTTGTACTATTCTCCATCCAATGTCTGGCTTGAGGGAAATTGATTTAGGGCAAGTCAGGAGGAGTGGACTGGAGCAGGACTCGGAGGAGTGGAATTACTTCTTTAATGACTGCACACAGTTGCAACTCCAATCCGGCAATAAAAGAGTAAGACGGTGGTGATGGATTTGTTGTGATTCGAACCAGAAAGACAGAGACACACACAAATAATAAAAGTAAATAAGGAAGAAAGAAAGTAACAAGTTGAAAGCCTAGTTGTCAGGGAAGTAGAGCTCGTCCTCAAACTCTGGTGGTTCACCCAGAAGTAGGTCATCTAACACACTACTTCCATGACCTAAGTCGCTGTCATCATCTTCCTGCTGTGCTACTTCAGGTATGGTGTAATCCGATGGTATAAAGTGCTGATTCATTTTGATCATGGTTAACCTCTCCATGTTTTGGGGTGAGAGACTGGTCCTTTTCACTGTTACAACGGCACCAGCAGCACTGAAAACACGCTCAGAAGAGACACTTGTGATAGGGCAAGCCAGAAGGTTTATCGCCAGCCTGCTGAGCACTGGCCATTGGCCCCTTTTCCCAAACCAGTACAAGAATGGGTTTTGATCAATGTAGACCTCTGCAGGGTCATCCAGATAGGTCTGGACCATCCGCTCAATGCTCAGGGGTGCTCAGCTTTGCTCGGCCTCTTTTGCCTTTCCTCAGCACTGGACCTAACAAGCCCTTGCCGTACATACCATTCCTGTGCTGATTTTACTGGGGCTGATGATCCTGTTCTTGCTGTTGTTGATGTTGTTCTTGGTGTTGTTGGTGATTTTGACTGCTGTTAGCCAACCGCACTGCCCTCAGGCTCTGAAGTTAAACTTGACGCCGGCTGCCCTGCAGTACTTGTTGTGGGCCTCTAATTCCCAGCCGTTCTTTTTCTAAGCGACTGGATTCTGCAGTTATCCAAGTTTTGTACTTGGCAACACACACTTCTGAAAAAGGAATCAATGTGTTAGTGTTCAGTACTGCTTTTTACCGTGGATCCAGAATTGTGGCAGAAATGTAATGGTTGGATGACACAATGCCTCTTTGCACCCTTGTATTTTCAGATAAGCGAAGGGTTAAACTCTCCACCAACTCATCTGCTTCTTTTTTTTCCTCCATACCTGTGTACATTGCAGACACCCCCTTCAGCTGTTCCTGTAGCATGTGCAACAATGGGATAGCTTGGCACATAGTACAGTCCTCCTTGCTGGCTTCATGTGTGAAGAGCTCGAAAGGAAGTAGCATCTCTGTCAGGCATTTAACTCGGCGCCATTGGTCCATCTCAAGGGTCATGCCCTTCACAGTAGCATCCCCTCTTTGCATGACATATTCATTGATTGGTCTGTACTGCTCAAACAGATGTTCAAGCATGTAATAAGTTGAGTTCCAACGTGTTGGCACCTCCTGGATGAGTGCTTTAACTGGCACTCTATGCTCACATTGAATGATCCTCAGCTGCTTCTGGGCTTTAAAAGAATGGCTGAAATGTGTGCAGATTCTTCTGCAGGTGGTCAGTAAGTTGCTGACTCGGTCTTCTTTTTTCAGAAAGTCTCGAACAATAATGTTAATGCAGTACACCAAATACAGGACCGTGAACTAGCCACCATCGTACATGGCCCTAACTATATTACTGCCATTGTCTGTGGCAACAAAACCAATGTTAAGCCCTCTTGGGTGCAGCCATTCAAAGACCTTGCTGTTAAACTCTTCCAAAATGTTTGCAGCAGTATGAGATTTTTCCATGGCGAACATGGCTACAGTTGCATGTTTCCGAGTGGCATTACAAATCTCAGCAGTGTCAACACCTGCAGATATCTTTTCTCTAACCCCCACAAAAGAGATCCAGTGTGCAGTGTTGCACATGTAATCAGTGGCTTGGCAACTGGTCCACATGTCTGTTGTCAGGTGGATAGTGTGAACAGCACTCTGCTGCAAAGCTTGTCCAAGTAATTCCAGCAGGTCGTGATGTGATGATGGAACAGCAACTCTTTCAAAATAGGACCGGCTGGGAACCTTTCATTTTGGGCAGATGGCTGTCACAAATTCAAGAAAACCCACCCCTTCCACAAAAGAAAAAGGGAGAAGGTACAGCGCTAACATTTTAGCCAGCTTCGCATTGTACAAACGTGCCTTTGGGTGGTTGCTTTCGTACTGCCCCTCCGACCTAAACATGCTGAGAATGGTAGCCTGGATTTTTTTCTTTTCTGGTGCCACTGATGCAGGTGACATCTTCTTGATGCCAGATGTTGTTAGGCTCAACACACATTTCGTTGCGGTACTCTCTTGCCTGGGACCCCTTGGTGTCTCAGCCTGACTCTTACTCTTGTGCCACTGCGATGTTGCTGATGCGTATCTGGCCGGTACCACTGCACTGCTGGGGACAGGGCTACTTTGTGTACCAGAGAAAATGTCTCCCTCTTGTTCACCTTCCACCGTGATCGGATCTTCTACTCCTTCATCCCCACCAACAACAATGGGTGCAGTTTTTTGGCCACCAAGGTACGCCTCCCACTGGATCATGTGGTGTTTTTTCAGATGGGTTGTTTGGCTTCCGGTACCATAGTTTGTACCAAGCTTACCCCGACTAACACCTTGTCCACAAATGGAGCATATCGCAATGTTCACCTCCTTCTTGCTAACCGAAAAGAAGTCCCAAACTGGGGAGGTCAACTTTCTGGAGCTGCTGGAGCCACTCAATATAATAAACAATGAGAGCTCCCTCACGACCTATATTTCTTTTGTCTTAAAGAAAAAATCTAGTATGGGTTAAACATATAGATAAACAATATCAGAACAAATCAACATTGTATTTTGGTTTTCATAGTTTTTTATTCAAAGCAGTTGTATCAAAATCCATTAATTTTGTCTTTTTTTATAGTACAAGATACATGTTTGTTTTTAACAAATTTTTCTTTTTATACATAATAGTACACAAACCAATGCATTAAAGGCTTATATAATTAAAATGCAACACTGTGCTCTGGACCCCTAAATGAAATGAGTAATACAAACAAGTCACAATTCTCAGACTCACTCAATCAGACCTAACACACTCATACATAACCCAAACCATCATACACATCTGGTTCAGACGGAGACATGGAACTAGTAAGTCTCCACGACCATGTTGGATGGAATTGTTCAACAGGGTCTGTAAGAATAAGGCTGCTGGTGCCACTTTCAATGCCGGATGAACTGGTAGGTGGGCGTGGAGTTTGACTCTCTGCAGTACCTACTACTACTGCGGTGGTTGTGCTGGATATAGGTCGCTGCCGGGCCTTTGCAAATGCAAATATGGAAGCTGGAGGTGGTATTGATGTTATCTGTGTTGGTGGTATCCGTGCCACATCCCTCACAGCAATTTGAGATGGGGTAATGTCGGTCTCCACTGGGGCGGGACTAATGTCCATGATGACTGGCTCGTCATCATCATCCTCCTTTTCTTATACATCTACCTCGATAACTCTTAGGCTTTCTGGAACCTTCCTTTTCCCTAGCCTTGTCTTGTGGTGTGTCTCACTCTCAGACTGAGGTGGTGGCTTCCAAGTGGCGTCTAAATCATCAGAAGGGAGACTTGCAGAAGAACTTGATGGACTAACCCTCCTTTTCCTTGCTGGGGATCTGGAAGACAATGGATCTTTTGAAAGAGTGGCTTGCTCTTCTTCTTCCTCTGCAGGAAGCTCGATTTCCTGAACTGCCCCTACTTCGGGAGGAACAACTACTATTGTGGGCGGTGGTTGCGGCTGTTGTTGTCCACTTATCTGACTTTCCTGCATTGATTGGGTACTACTTTGCGATAACGATAAGTCAATTTCAACATCACTACTCGTTGGCGTTGTCGTGATTAGACTGGCTGCCTCTGTGACAGACATGGTCTTGGGCCTAGGTTGGTGGGGTGGGTCCACTGATGCGGCGGTGCTGCTCCCAGCTTGCTCCCCGGACACCCCTGCTGCATGCGCAATTTTTTGTTTCCCCAAAAAAATCTTGGGCAGCACACCTGTCTTGGTAAGTGGCAGTTCCTTCTTCTCACTGCCAACTTTCTTGGTACTGGAGGACCTGGTACCTTTCTTTGGGGCCATCTTCTTCAGATGTCAGCAGCACGCAGTGGCACAAGTTGAAGAGATGTCTGTGGTCACATATCATGTGACGCCGTGCGCAGCAGGACTTCTGTCTGGCAGTACAATGAGTGAAGACGCCTCCTCCTCTTTTGTGCACCTAAAAGCAAAGAAGCAAGAAGAACATCAGTGAAAAATTGCATTTGTTTTTGTGGTTCAATTACTACTAGTACAAACAAACAAATATAATATATAACTTAGTGTGTGGTCAAATTTGTTAGTGTTAGTATTAATATTATTACATTTTATTAACTCAGTTATTAAAAAACATAACAACAGTGTAGCCATTTTGAGACTATGACAACAAGGGCTTTCATGGTGTACTGTGTACACTCAGGAAGTATAGGAAAGAAGAAGAACAAAAACAAAAATACAAATGTAGTGGAACCTGTTTGGCATTGTGCATCACGTGGGATGCAGCATTCAGGGAGCTGCAGCTGGCAATGGGGATGGAAGCAGTAAGCCAAAAGGAACAAAGGAAAGACATGAAGGCCTACGGCAAAAGCAGCACACTAACTAACTACCACCACAAAATGGCCACCAGCCACATGGTCACTCACAACAAGCAGGAGGCCTGGAAAACAATGAACTCAAGCAGGCCAAATGACCAGACAAAGATGGCATGCTAATAAACAATAGAGCTTTAATGCAACAATGCAAAAACGAAAAAAATCCACAGGGCTAAAAAAGGTTTGCAAGTTACACAACAACCACACCACACACATCCAACAAAGGCATTTATTATTTACCACATACGAAAAAAGTGAAATACCCAAAAAAAACACATTTTGCAATTCAATCCAATGCCGTCCATGCCCTAAATGATGTTTAAATTCAACAGACACCACAGAAACAGTTGTTTCATGCACCCATGAGTAGCTCTGGGCCTATTGGTTGGAAAACCCATTGGCAGACTAGGCCACATAGTGAATCAATTCAAATCAATATTATTGCAAATGTATTAGAAAGTGTAGTGAACTGTGCTGCATTATTTGCTGGGTAAAAGAAGAAAAAATTGCATGCAAATCAATAACAAGGCATGGGCACCACAAAGAAGGCTGCCTTCACAAAATGGCCACCAGCCACATGGCCAGGCCACCACAATAACAAGAAAGGGAAGACAGACAGTGCAGGCCTATGAAAAAAGCATACTGACTGCCTTCACAAAATGGCCACCAGCCATATGGCCATGCCACAACAACAAGAAAGGGAAGACAGACAATGCAGGCCTGTGGCAAAAGCACACTGGCTGCCTTCACAAAATGGCCACCAGCCACATGGCCAGGCCACCACAACAACAAGAAATGGAAGACAGACAATGCAGGCCTATGGCAAAAGCACACTGGCTGCCTTCACAAAGTGGCCGCCAGCCACATGGCCAGGCCACAACAACAAGAAGCAGTAAGCCAAGAGGAACAAAGGAAATACATGCAGGCCTATGGCAAAAGCAGCACACTAACTACCACCACAAAATGGCCACCAGCCACATGGTCACTCACAACAAGCAGCCTGGAAAACAATGAACTCAAGCAGGCCTATATGGCCAGACAAAGGAGGCATGCTAAACAACAGCAACACAGCTTTAATGCAACAATGAAAAAAACAAAAATCCACAGGGCTAAAAAAGGTTTGCAAGTTACACAACAACCACACCACACACATCCAACAAAGGCATTTATTTAACACACACACAAAAAGTGAAATACCCCCAAAAAAACACATTTTGCAATTCAATCCAATGCCCTCCATGCCCTAAATGTTGTTTAAATTCAACAGACACCATAGAAACAGTTGTTTCATGCACCCATGAGTAGCTCTGGGCCTACTGGCTGAAAGGCCTATTGGCAGACTACTGGGCTAGTGAATTAAATAAATATTGCAAATTAATTTCAAAAGGTGGAGAAGATGCAGTGAACTGTGCAACATGTTTCCTTTATAAAAGATGAACAATTTCTTACAAATAAACAACGAGGCTCCAACTAAACTACAGGCTACCCACCACAATAAATTTTAAAAAAATGATGAAAAGTACAAAAAAAATGTAAGTGCAATGCCCCAATCAAACAAACAACACCAATTTTCCAACTTACTTGTGAAATCTCAGATTCAAAAGTCCTCAAATCCAATGAAATATGATGCAGCAGCCACAAAGAGTGATGCTTCCAGCTCCAAATCCAACTGAAAAGTGAACAGGAGATGGACAAAGTTCTGGGAGGAGCCAGCTGGATAGGAACAGGAAGTTGGAGACTCTGGGGCACTTCCTTCCTCTTAAAAAAAAAAGTAAAAAAAGAAAAAGGACTCCTTGCACAAAGAAGTACTGTCAAATGTCAATCTGAGGAGTTTTTTTAATCCAAATTATCATTCCGAGAAGGTTTTGATGCTGCTCGAGAGAGAGATTCTTCTCCAGATTGCAAATCCTGTGTGTTCGGGTTTGAGATCTTCACAAAACTTCCGCCGGAAGTCCGATGGTGCGCCCGAATGACGTGTTCGCGATCGCACACTCTTGCGGGACAGTGCGGTCGGCTACCAAATCTCGTGGCGCTTGCGAACAGATGGGAAATCGCGTCGGCGATCGCAAGCATCCCGGTAAGTTGCTCCCGCGCGCGCGCAAACACATTTTGAGAGCACAAACACAAAAAGAACTCCTGTCCGCACCGCGAGCGGAGCGGATTTTACGCCCAGGGTTAGTTAAAACACCCAGACTAGCTTGGTAGTGTCATCTCCAACCATGCAGCACAGATAGTTGACATGGACTGGAACACACCCCTCTCGCCAGTTTCCACCTGGCGCATACCACGAAACGTCGTAGATGACCCAGTGTTCCAAGGCTCCCAACTTACACATATAGGCCACTCTTTTGCCGAGAATCATGCAACAGCTACTACAAGTACAGTCGAGTGGGACTCCTTTAAGATGGTATATGTGTTCAAAAAATAGTAGCAGTGCACCAGACACTAGACAAGTACCTTGTGGAGGCCGAGGCGACTCTGGCAGATTTTGAGCAGCAAGCCCCCCATGATGCTACCAAGGACACATCTTACGGGCAAAATGGCTAACCCACCCCAACTCTCAGTTGGACTGTATAGAATTACACCTAGTTGATGGGAATGTGGCCCATAACCTCATAGCACTGAAGGCTAGGACAAGCTCGCCAGCCTCCACTGGTATCCAACTTAAGTATAGACCATTCACTCGACCACTGTTGTTACCCTCCCACCATTCCGACACTCTGCTGGGTTCTGACTCGCCTCTCGCCGACAATGACTGACTCGTATACCAAGCTCTCTCTGCAGGCCCGATTTCCCACCTCCCAAGCTATACCTACAATAGAACCATCAATATGAAGATATAGACTACTTCTTGTTAGATCTGAGACTGTGGCTTGGAGTGATTGATATGGCAGTGGGGTCTACCATCGACAGTGACCACAACCTCTTTGAGCTCGACTTGACATCACCCTGGGCCAAATGCTCTAGCCTCCCAAATTTTATTCCTACAACTAGGGAGGTATGTCCAACTAATGATAACAGGCATCTTAAATGGGCACGTGTAGCTATGGATACTGGGAAATTAGAAGCAATCAAATGTAATCTCCTTGATAGCACCAGACAGATATATAGATTATTTGAGCACCAGGGTGGTTCGGCTAAGATTGCGGCCTGTCATACTTACCCCTTTAACCAGTTGGCCTCTTATTTTAGAATGCTTCAACGTCCGCAGGTCACCTGCAAGAATACTAGGCCACAGTTCTCCTGGTTTAACCAGGAGTGTAGGAGCCTTACATCAAAATTGGCCACTGTAATTAGAGCAAATAATGTGGTTGAATTGAGAGAAACTAGGAGGTCTTTGTTTAGAGCGGAAAAGGAATGGGAAGCAAATCGATGGCTGCAGATTAGTGACGCTTGTCATAGAAATGACTCTCAACGGTTCTGACTCTTAGTCACCAGGGGAGACGCAGAAAGATCTAGGCCACACACTAACAGCATTGCCATTGCTACCTGGAATGATCATTTCTCCGCACTATATACTGGACCAAGGGAGTTTGCCAGTGAAGCCCCCATTCCGTATTGCACTTGTCCCCAGGCTAGCGGGCTCTTCTCCTTAGCTGAAATTAGGTACATCATTAATTCTATCATTAGGAACAAAGCCCTGAGGCCGGATGGTATTCCTGTCATTGTCTTTCTTAGTGACATTGAGAACTGGTCAACGTATCGTGGCATTTTAACGGATTTTCTGCAGGTGCCCCAATACCACCTTCCTGGAAGGGAGCCGAGGTTATCCCGGTTTTTAAGAAGAGTGACCGCTCATTGCCCTCCAACTACAGGCCCATCAGCCTGATTGATAGTGCTCAAAAGGTCTTTGCCCGCGCACTTCTTATGAAGATTCAGTCTTGTATAGACGACAATAACATTTTGTCCCCTTTCCAAGCAGGGTTTAGACAGAAAACTAGCACTTTCGACCAGGTTTTTTGCTTCCTTCTATTGGCCTGGAAGACTGTGACTATTGGACAGGGAAGCCTGTATGTAGCATTCATTGACCTAAAGTCTGCATTTGACCTCATCCCCTATACAAGCTTTGGTGCGTCCTAAAGGAGATGGGCCTCCCCTCTGAGATCCTGGCGTTGGTTGTTCATCTTCATGAGGACAACTACGCAAGGGTTCGTTGGGGTAGCCAAGGACAATTGACAGACCCGATTAGAGTTGATAAGGGGGTCCAACAGGGCTGTGTATTGGCTCCCACTCTCTTTGAGCTTTTTATAAATGGAGTTGTTCAGCATCCTACTGATATTCCTGCGGATGCACCTACTTTGAGGGAAGTCAAGGTGACAACTTTACTGTTTGCTGATGATACGTTGATAGTCTCCAAGACCCATAGGGGTCTGCAACTGCTTTTAGATCGCTTTGAGGCCTTTGTGCAATGAGAGGCTTAGAGGTTAATACCTCGAAGACCAAACTCCTATTGCTGAATCCCCACAAATCATTTAAAGGCACGTTGACACTGGGTGGGATTCCCCTGGAGAGAGTGACCACCTTTGATTATTTGGGTGTCACTCTCTCCGAGGATTTGGCCTGGAAGCACCATGTAACGAGGCGGACTCTTCAGCATAGGCAGATCACTGAGGTCTTGATTAAAGAGCATACGACCCCCCAGAGCAAACCAGTAGCAGCCCCACTCCAGATTTATGATCACAAGGTAGTAGGCTCAGCATTGCATGGGGCCGAACTTTGGGGCTTCAAAAAATTGGATGGCCTTCTTGCGACTGAGAACACATTTTTGAGAGCCTTATGCTCACTTCCCCAGAGCACCCCCCTTCACCCATTAAGACTGGATATGGGTAGATCCCATATGCTGCTGCTCTTGTTGAAGTTAGTGCTCTTGACTGTTCTAAGAAAATTAGTTGGCTCTCTAAGGTGAAGTCCCTGCTTTCTACGATAGGGTTGGGGAGTTCATGGAACACAAAAGATCCTGCACTATTGCCTAGTAAAGATCTGATTAAGAAACAATATTGGAATTGGGTGGCACAGACCTCTGTTTCTTACTCGTCTTGGGGCAGCCTTACATTGGATTTTATGGAATTCAAACTATCAGGTGTCTATGAACAATATCTGGAGGCCATTACGATCCGGCAGGATAGGAAGCTTTATATGCAATTCAGATTTGGCTCCCTTCTGGTGAATACCTTCACAGCCTCCTGGCACCAGCCCTCCCCTACAATGCAGTTTTGTCCAGGTTGTCAACTTGCAGTTGAGTCAATTAGCCACATTTTCTTTGTGTGTCCCATGTACCATTCCCCGAAAACTAAATGGATATCCCCTGTCTGTAGGAGGTTTGGAACTTGTTGCCATCGAGAAGCGTTGCACATTTTAAAATCCGACTCTAGTCTCCTAGTTGCCTGCGCAGTTGCCAAGTTTCTCAGTAAAATGTGGATCATTAGAAGGTCCGTATTGAAAATGTAATTGCTTCTAATCTTTTAATTAATTTTTTAGTCTTATTTTAATTAATTATATGTCGCTATTGAGCCATTTTAGCACTGTGACTGCATGGCGGGCCATGCTGCGCAGCTCCATCGCAGCATAGGCTCTTGCTGTCACAGCTCTAACCACTTTGAAAGTCATTTTAATTGGTTATATCAATGTCTAGAAAAATCAATCCAGTTGGAACTTGATGATTTGCAGTTAGTGAATTTTGATATGCTTTTATCTTGTTTCCTTGTACTGTATGCACTTGCACTTTTATGGTCGTAATGACATAATAAAGTTTTATGATTGATTGCTACCAAGCGCTTAGCTCTAGCGACAGCTCTAGCGGTCTATACAGCTCGGATACACATGACTGAGGACAAACCAGCCCATCTCCTGTCGTGGTTGAACAGTCAGGAAGCCAGCGCACCTCCCATCACTGAAATAGTCCCTGCAAATGCCCCTGTGCTCCCAAAATACTATATTGCAAGCATTTCATGACTACTACTTTATCTGGCACCCCATGCTGCTCAGCCCGACATAGCAGGGGAATTCCTGGTGAACCTAACCATACCCAGCATCTCAGCTATTGAAAGCGAAGAACTCGATGATCCTATCACAGTAGCTAAGGTGAAAAAAGCTATCCATGACTTAACCAAAAGTAAAACACCAGGGGCCTATTAATGAGCCAGTTTGCGTCACTCTTTCACCATGCAACATGGTGCAAGATCAACACAAACCTTACATGCGATTTCTGAAGCCACACAAGGCCACTTTGCGTGGCCCTGAGTGGCTCCATAAATCTGGAGTAAGGCAACGCAGCGCAAATCATTGCATTGCCTTACTCTGCCCTGGGATGTCATTCCAAGGGCATTGCACGGTGTTCCTGCGCAACTCCCATTGTTTTTGATGCATTCCCAGATTTACCAGAACTGTTACACCTGGGAATGCACCAAAAAGGTATGCTTTCCCAGGAGAGGCATAAAGAGGAAAATATCTTTATTTCTCCTTGCTACTTTCTCTTTCTGTGTGCGCAGCATTCTGTGCTTAGCTGTCAAAAGGGCAGGAGAAAAGTCAGGAATTGCTTTATTGCCCGAAATACAGCGCATATCTGCCCTTTCTCTGTCATGCAGAGAAGCACAGCAAGGTGACTTGCTGCACAGCACTGTATGACAAAACTTGTAAATCTACCCCCAGGTAATGATAGATACCCTCTGGAATACCATGACTGATTCTCCACTCACCTAGCCACCAAACTGGCCGACATACACAACGAGGCACTCAAAGCCCTGTTCGAACCTGATAGGGATCCCACTAACCTGTCCTCTTATCGGCCCATAACGATTCTGGGCACTGACTAAAAAATATTGGTGAAAATACTCGCAGACCTCTAACTGCAGATACTACCCAACATCATACACCCCGATCAAAATGGTTTGTCCCTGGATGCAGCATGTTGAACAATCATAGAACACTATTCCATGTGATAGATCAGACATCCCAGCACTTCCCCACGCAGGGTGCTTGATACTCGACTTAGAAAGGCGTTTGATAGGCTGTCCTGGGACCACCTTCTAAGGTACTGGCCAAGCTCAGAATAGGTAGGCGTCTCATCGTATATGCAAAATTATTATTTACTACCCTATCCTGCTGTGTACAAATAGAGCACTTAATATCTGCTCCGTTCCTGGTAGGTCGCGGCATCACCCAGGGTTGCTCCCTCTCCCCCATACTTTTCAAAATTGACATGGAACCCTCAGCTCTCCATTCAGAAGGAGAAAACTGAGGGATCCAGTTTCACAGATTGACCCACGTGGTCTCACTTTATGCCGATGACCTGGTACTATACCTTCAAAATGTCAGAGCAGGCATTGAAGCGTTATACGCAACAGTTCCTGCTATCTTCTGTTAAACTACATCACTTGTGGTCACTTCAAGTCTGGATAGCTTGAAAGGGCCTACCCCGGATCTTCCGATTGACACGCCATGTCCAACCATATGCTTCCATGATTCCCCTTGTTGCTTGAACATGAAATACCTTAAAGAAACAAGAGGCAAGAGGTATTCAGCAAAACAGGAACAGTTTGTTTGATAAAACAATGCGGCCTGGAGCACAGTCACAGGCAATCTATCAATCAATCAATCAATCAATCAAGCATTTGTATAGCGCGCTACTCACCCGGAGGGTCTCAAGGCGCTAGGGGAGGGGGTCCGCTACTGTTCGAACAGCCAGGTCTTGAGTTGCTTCCTGAAGGAGAGGTGGTCTTGGGTCAGGCGGAGGTGGATGGGTAGGGAGTTCCACGCCTTGGCAGCCAGGTAGGAGAAGGATCTTCCTCCCGTTGTGGCTCTTCGGATGCGGGGGACAGCGGCGAGGGCGTGGTTGGTCGATCGTAGCTGGCGGGTGGGAGTGTAGAAGGTCAGACGGTCGTTGAGGTATCTGGGGCCTTGGTTGTGGAGAGCTTTGTGTGTGTGGGTGAGGAGTCGGAACGTGATTCTCTTGCTGACGGGGAGCCAGTGCAGGTCTCTCAGGTGTCCGGCGATGTGGCTGTGTCGGGGGATGTCCAGGATGAGTCGAGCTGAGGCGTTCTGGATGCGTTGGAGTCTTTTCTGAAGTTTGGCTGTGGTTCCGGCGTAGAGGGAGTTGCCGTAGTCCAGTCGGCTGGTGACGAGGGCCTGGGTGACCGTCTTCCTGGTTCCGGTGGGGATCCACCGGAAGATCTTCCGCAGCATGCGTAGGATGTTGAAGCAAGACGAGGAGACGGCGTTGACTCATAGGTTATGAGGACTGTCTCAATTTACAATTGGTCTAAAATAGACTTTTAACCAGTTCATTGAATGCAATATAAGGTTTCCAGCAATCCTTTTTTGGTAAGGAATATGTATCTCTGTCTCGGGAACCATAAATTAAGGTATTGGTTGAGGAATCCAGTTGGGCCTCGACCCTGCGTGGACACAAAGCAGCCAGAGGGTAACATGTTTAGATATCCGGCATGGGGATCACATGATCACTTCGTGTACTGCGTCTGCTGTGTCTTGATTGGCTACGTGTTCATAACTTCATGTGACATCTGTCTTTATGGTGTTTTGGGAATGCGCACACCCCTACGACCATGTGCGGTTTATTAGGGCCAATCTCCCTGGACCATTGTGGTGTCGCTGCGCCTATCTGTGGGATCGATCTGGGATTTCCTGTCCGTGAATTTTTCTGCTGGCTACGTACCACCCCACCTGTGATTTGTCAATCAATAACCTCGGGCCTGACTCCAGTGAAATATTTAGGAATCCTGCTTAGCCGGGACATTGAGGCGTTATAATTAACCCCGGGAAGCAAACTCCACTCCGCCAGCGGAGTTTGCGGAGTTTTGCCAACTCCGCGCTCCACTGGGAACGCGGAGTTCAGGCAAAACTCCGACTCTGTGGTGGAGCAAAGTTAGCCCTTTAGCTCCTGCGCCACGGCCCAAAAAAAACCAAAAAAAAAACACTTACCTGCTCTCTGGCGTCTCCGGGCTGCCCTCCTCCTCGCCGTGGTGTCTCCTCCTCGCTGTCGTCCTCGTCCTCGCTGCAAACCGCTACGTTTTACGTCTTGTGAATACGCAGTCCACACAAGACCCGCGATGAGGACGAGGACGGCGGCGAGGAGGAGAGACCACGGCAGGGAGGAGGGCAGCCCGGGGACGCTAAATAGCAGGTAAGTGTTTTTTTTATATTGGGAGTGGGACTGGGGCGGAGCAGAGTTCCACAGAGTTTTTTTTAACTCCGTGGAGTGCAACTCCGCGTACTTCGCCCATCCTTAATTATAATTATGGGAGACTAATGGACTGGCTCGAGAGCCAACTGGCCCGATGGACGGCATTGCCGCTGTCCCTTGCAGGGTGATTAGTCATAGCAAAGATGGTGGTGCTCCCGAAGTTTCTGTATGTTTTTGTTAACCTTCCGCTACCCCTCGAACCTGATCACTGTAGCCTGGGCTGGCAAACAACCCAGTATCTCATGGGAGACTCTTACGCTGCCCTTCGAACAGGAAGGACGGGGAGCCCTGGACATGGAGCTCTACTATAATTGTGGGCAGGCCCAGTTTGGATTCTACTGGCTATACCAGACTCATTTTATGGCACATACTGCGCCCGAACATGATCAGGTGACTCCGATACGTCTGCACATGGCCCTCTATGATCCACAGACCAGGACCCGCTCAGAGATAAACACAGTGGGATACATAAACTGGGCGTGGTGAGAACTGAGACACAGGGCGCAGCTGGAGGCGATGTATGCCCCCTCTGTACCTCTGCTGAGACATCCGGCTCTACCATTCTCAGAGGCCAAGGGGGTGTGTCAGAGACTGAGGAAGCTCCGTTAGCATACTATGGGACATGTGTTTCCTGATGGGGTATTCATATCGCTGAATGAGGCGCTCACTGGGGAGAATTCGAGCTTGCTTGACAGAATGACATATTACCAGCTCTGGGCAGCATTGCGGAGTTTCTTTACTTCATTCTCGAATGCGCCCCAAACGTTTCAGGTCCTAGAAGACTTTATGAGTAACCCGTCACCACGTAAGCTCATTACCCAGTTGTATTCCAGCATGCAGCAGACAGCACCGATATGCATTGCCTCGGCGAGACGTGAGTGGGAAGAAATATTGGGTATCCCTATAAAGGATGACAAATGGTCATACTGCTGTGCGCAGGCCAGGGAACTCTCCCCCAACTACAGGCTGAGGCTCACCCATCTTAAGTTTATTCATAGGCTATACAGGACTCAAGTTTGGCTGCACCGGACTGGCCTGAGTGATGATGCGAGTTGCATGAGGTGCCGGGCCTAAGAGGCGACATTCCTACACTTGTCCTGGTCTTGCCCTGACATTAAGCAATACTGGGGAATTGTATTTCAGGCGCTGGAGGAGATGCTGGATTGTGCTCTTGAGTGCTCCCCCCTGTTAGCGTTGCTTGGGTATGTGCATGCAGTGCCGGCGACAGTCAGGAAACTAGCAGTTATGCTGCTCCTGTTGGCTAAGCGCAGAATAGCGATGTGCTGGGGCTGCCGCAGAAGCCTGCGCATAACTGATTGGCTCAAGGATGCAGCATACTGCCAAGACCAGCTGGCTGTATACTGCGAACTGATGTCGACACAGGCCCGACCACAAGATATATGGGAACCACTGCAGATTTACCTCCGATCCCACCCCTTAGACCACGATGGGGCCCCCGCGGATGGACAGGTGGTAGGGGCGGAAGAGTCGGACCCCTTTATGGATAAATGATGCTGCCACGTGAAGCCTGTAAATCTGCACCCTCAGGAGGCCAGAGGCTCCCCCCCGCTCCCTCCCCCCGCCTCCCCTTTCTCTCTTCTTCTGTTCTTCTTCTCCCTTTGTTGTTACCTGGTTTCCCCCCAAACTTTCCGGCTGGGGGGAACAAATGAACAGTGGTAGTGGGACACCAGAACAATTTTGTGGGTAGCTTTCGTAATCGGGACCAAGAGAATCCTTCATAGTCAGATTGTCTGATTGTGCCTTGATAAGCTGTGTAACTGTTGGTACCCAATAAAAGCACCAAAAAAAACCTCAATGACCTCGGGCCTCAGTCTCGTGGCCTGCCTAACTACGTATTTCTGAGTCGGGTCGACGTGGAGTTCACAACAGGCAAATCTGTCAATAAAGATGCAATTTTGTTTTTATACATGAATGTATCATTATTCATATTGACATTGACTTTTTCAATATTAGCATTCCCTCCTCTAGTTCAATTTTCAACTACACAACCTACCCATACTTCATGACAGTTAATTTATTTGGGGACTGTTCTTTGGTTTTGACAATTATTACTTTCCTAGTTACTTGCATTCTACCCAATTTGAAGACTGCATTTCTGCAGCAGGAAATCCCTAATTGCACAGAGCCATACGCAAACAGCAACACGATTTAAACAGGTAACAACAACGTGCACAATCTGGGGGAGCTAGAAGAACCAATTTGAGAATCACTCCTGCTCAGGGGCACCTCCCTCCTCACGCATGTCTCTTTGTAAACTGTGCAGTGCTTGGATGGCAAGAGTCAGTGCCCCATTACTCAGGTCGTTCCCTGGGATAAAAGTGTAGCAGGATCCAATTTTGGCACACACCCCTCCCTCCATCACAGTCATTAAGTCTAACACATACCAATGCTGCATCACCATGAGGTGGATTTATCTCAGTTCTTCCTTGATTGAATTAAGGCCAAGCTCAGTGCTGTCCATCATTTTAAGCATTTTCCATCTGGTGATTTGGAGCCAGTGGGCATTGGCTTTCACCTGCACAATGAAGAAGAGTATGGACCCTCATGCCAACACTTGTGAATCTGAGAACAGTCTAAATTCTTCTGGAATGTCCTTGTACTGAGCCCAGCCAAAATAATCTGCAGTTCTTTTTCACAAGTCTCATGCAGCAAAGTTATCTTCTTCCTTAGCGGGTTCTGGTACAAGTCTGGAAAGTTTTTCTCCTGGAATGACCAGGGTCGGGGTGTGTATGATGACGAGAGAGCAAAGTCTGGGGCATCGGGGGACGAGCTGAGTGTAGGAAAGCTCACCGCATTGCCAGTACATATCCATCTATGTGGAGGTGCCCCATTGCATATCCAGAATGTGCAGGATTGGGCCACAGACTTCATTCATGCTCAGTGGAAGCGTTCCTTTACCTCTGAAACATAAGGAATACAGTGTACGTTTTTGTACATTTAGGTGTTTCCCCTTCCCTTCTAGCCAAGTGTATCCACCCACCTTGGTATCCCAGATTACTTGACATGAGGTATCTATGCTTTCATTCAACCCTCCCCTATGAGACCCATTTCCCTTTGTATCATCGAGCTGGATGGCCCTACATAGGAACTCCATATCAGGTGTCCCCTTGTTGTTAAAGAAGACTACCCCGGGTACGTTAAGGGCCACCTTTGGACCACAAATGGAGGCATGAGTGAATGTGTTTGTGCATTGAGTTCGGGGTTTTACTGCCTCCAAGAATCTCTTCTCTGGGGAGCATTGGGGCCAAATATTATCCTACCCTATGGTGCCCTTTCTGCGCATCTCAGTTTGAATATCGCTAGGCTCAGTAAAAACGTGCAGAGCTGTTGGGTTGGTCTTGTAATGGGTCAGAGTCACTACAACTCTGTGAGGTTCTAACTTGTTGGGCTGGATTTTGGCCCCGAGTCTGCATAGGTATAAGTGGAGCAGCCATTTTGCTTTTCAGGGGCTACCTCTCGGGACAAGTAAAGTCTATCTGTACCTACTGCATGGGGTATTAATGAACAGATGGCTGATGTCTTAAAGCCCACAGCGGTCATGTGCTGATACCATGTGTTGTGTAAAAATGCGGTGTGTAGTGCATGTGGAATGCTAGTGTTTGGGTTTGTTCTAAGTGACATGGGAAAGATTCCTACACAAGTGCTGTGATAGTTTCTGAACATACTCCATTTGGCCCGGCGGCTCTTTGGCATTGAATAGGTGCTGCAGCACAGAACTGGACATATGGTACATAGAAGTGCAAAAATACATAACTTGTGAATGAACATTGCAGGGGAGTTGTCTGTGGTCTTCTGGTTGTCGGGTGTTTTTGTTCAACAGTTCGATCAAAAAAAGTTCACAATGCACTTTCTAAGTTTGATTCACATTCTTTTGATCCGCGTTGGGGTAATGATGTGGCAGCTGAAAGGTGGTGCACTTGTAGGTTCGATAGCAGACCTGTTGGATAAGACCGTGGTTCATTTGTTAATTCAGAAAAACATTGCATCTTCTCCGTTGTTAATCATCATTTCTTTCGGGGTTCCTGTATTTTCCTCGGGATGTTCCCCATACTCTATTTATGCAATTTTTTTGTGGGGCACGAGAAGGAAGCCCCGGTCGTGGTATCCTTTTGATGGTTAAAGCTTAAAGGTGGCTTATGGGTAATCAAACGAATTAATTTAATTTATGAGCCTTTCTTACTTAACTGGGTGCTTGGATTAGTGTTTTATGGAGTGTTCATATGATCACAGGGATGGATCTATCAGTTTTTATCTAGGGCTTTATGGGCATCACCAGTTCCCCAAGACCCTGTCTCTCCTGATGTGTGCCATTGCTGATGTGTGCCTGGGGGTGCCATCGGTGCAGGTTGCTTTCAACCTACACATGCACTGTACTGCACGAGGAGGGGGCATGCCGCTGTTGTTGGTGGTTGCGACGCGCCCTGAGATCACAGGTGTCTTAGCATGTGGCATGCAACGTTCTCCTCCCTTGTGGCGCAAGAAATCTCAGTTCCACCCTTTCTCTAGAGGCTTCTCTTTTTGGGCTGACTTTGGGCTACGTTTGTTTGGTTTTGGGCGCTTCCCTCGATCTGTTATTGCACTTATCATGAGGTGGAGGGGGCCGGAAAGTCTTTCTGTGGCTCCCATGTACCCCTGATCGCGCTGTCTTGTGGTGTCCGAAGTCGGGGCTTACTGCTTTCTCCGGAGGGTGTATGTGAGGCCTGGTGCTTTGGCCAATTGCTAGGCCTGATACGGGGGTGAACGCAGTCTGCGTTCTTCTCTCGCCTGGAGCTGTGATGGACTTTGCTGCCTCCCCTCCCTCAGACACCCCCCTTCCTTGGACCACGTCTTCTCAGTCGTATTTAGATTTGCGGTTCCTGGCTTGCGGCTAGGGACTTCCAAATAGCAGGCATGCTCATGTTGCTTATTATGGAGGGGTATGGCATGATGACCAGGTTTCAGATATTGGAAAAGCCTGAAGGAAAGAACAGAAACATCGCTGAGATCATAAGAACATGGGGAGCCTGGGGCCAAGGTCAAGAACCCTTGCCAAACTTTGCCCAGGGATGTTGACTAGACTGGGACTGCCTTGCAAATCCGTGACTTCTGGTTAACCTGATGAACCTCTCAACCAGCTCGGTGCCACGTGGGCGCCTCATAACTTATTGATTCTTAGGCGTGTGCTGTGGAGGTTGTGGCATCTTCACAATCCCAGGCGTACGGGCATCGAGGCTCCCGCCACTTGAGGACAGCTTCATTTTAGAAATGAAAGAGGGCCTCCACCTGGCTGGAGGCTTTGAGTTTTTGGGGGTGCTGTTGGAACTTCACACCATGAAGGAAACTTGGGTCCCAGGCTGCATGCCTGAGAATGGGGACCTTTTGATTTGGTAATTGGAACCCGTCCCATTTGACTTTGGATGCGGGGACCTGGGTGCTGCCCAGCCCCCTCCTCAGACTGCCCTCCCCCTGGGGTGTGGCCAGCCAACCCGCCCTGGTGGATCAGCAGCAGAGTGGGGCCTTGGCACCTGGAGGCACTCTAATGGCAAACTTTAGTGAGGATACCCAATCGGCAGAACACAAATAGCAGCCCTGAATCCCCAGAAGCAAGTAAGAGATTGTATTCCCATTGTTGTCTAATTGGTCCTTCTTTTGGATTTGGTACAGTTAATTCTTGGGATGTGGGTGATTGGGTGGTATTCTTCTCTGGGTTTTTATCTTACTGCGCAGTTGGACTCTGTGTTTGTGTGAAGGCATTATCTCCCCAGACAATTACCCCTCCCTGCCGAGGCTGTGGTCACGGTCTCTATTGGACAGAGTTCCTGTTGCTATGTGTTTGTCCAACTACCTGATATCTGTTGAGGGGGTGGGGCGGCTGACTGGCCTCCCTCTGGTTGAATATAAGGTGTATTTGGGTTTACCTAGGTTTGATTTTGTGGATTAGGATTTTGTGGTGGCTGACCCTAGCCCATCAGTCTCTGTTCGTGGTATGCTTTTAACCATCATCTGTCTGCCAGGTGGCCCATCCTGTGGTAACAGTAACATTCCCTATGGTCTGGTTGCTGCCAATCTCCCTGGCCTCTGCCGATATAGCTAGGTTGAAACCCTCTGGCGGTGGTGCCCCATTTAAGACTGGTGCCATTTACACGTTTGCGGCCAACCAGGCCCCCTCAAGGGCAGTCTTTTTCAATTTGTGCTGGAATAATTTAGCAGTGTCTCTCTAGGCTTGCTCCTGTTTTACTCTATCCTTCGCTTTTTTTGTGTGGGAATGCAATATATGGGCTTGTACCTCCCGCCAGGGCTTGGTGTCTAATCCAACCACGCTGTCCAATCCGCTTTGTCTCTCTGTGGGCAGCCCATTTTTGAGAATATTGTAAACAAATCTGACTTATGGGCCCGTGTCAGTTCACAGCTGTCCTGTCTCTTGTCCCCATCATTCCCTTATCCTATCCAGAAAATCAGTTACTGTCTCCCCTGGCTTCCTAGTCTCCACCATTAGCCCTCCTATGTTAGGCAGTTAGGGAAAATCTCCCTGATTGCCGTCCATATTCGGTGCCTTTATGAATTGAATGCAGCCCGGTCATGCTGAGTGTTTGTCAGCGTAATTGCTGGGATGAAAGCTCGGGCAAACACCGTGTTAGTCTGCTCTCTGATAAGACAACTTAGCAGACTTTTGAAATCACCTATCTCAAGGTTTATTCCTGCGGTGTTCTCCTCAAAGCATGAGATCCATTTCCCTGCTCCATCCAGCAATGGTGGTATCTTTGGCCTTAGACCTTCCTTGTCCATTTGAGCTCATGGCACACAGATGGTTCCTGATGTGCCCTTCTGTAGCAGCGGGTACATCTTTTCTTTGGGCAGCTTTACTGGTTTCTCCTTAACATGGCGTTCCCATCTTTTTAGGAATGCCTGCATGTAGGGGAAGTTCCACTCGGGATCTCCTCCTCCATGCTGGATGCAGTCTTCTGCTATGGCCATGTCCTCAGGTTCAAAGGATCCCTCCTTCGGCCAGGGTCTATCGTACTGCTCTTTTCTCATGGTCCAGTGGCTAGCAGGTGGCAGAATGGCCTCGCAAAGGTCTTGCCTTCCTCTCTGACCACTATCTCCCTGGGGGTGAGTCCATCTATATTGTGCGATCGGGTGGAGCAGGGTATGTCTTTGTCTCTGCTCCCCTCGTGTGCGTGCAAAGATGCCATCCTGTTTTTCCTATGTCTTGGTTGGGTCAGCACCAGGCTACCTTGGTCCCTGATTTCTCGGTCAGCCCCTCTCCTTTGTTGAAATTTTGGTGAGGCTTGGGTCCCTGCCAAAAGTCTGTCATCTAATTCTACCTCTGACTCTTCCCTGATCTGTGTCCTGTGCCCACACCCACCCCCCCTTGTAGGTGGCGTGCTGCCGTGTGTTCTTGCTGTGATTTATGTGTACCAGCTCTTTCTTTTTCCCTCCTTAGCTTGCGCCTTTCTTCTACATCCCGTCTAGGTTGCCTCCTTTGCTCTGAGCTCTGCACTGTTCTTTTTGGTTGGGCTTTGCCCTCAAGTTCACTCTCTGTTGTTCCCTCGGCTACCTGGGCAAGTCTTGTAGCTACACCCTCGTCATTGGATCCTGGGGGTCTGGGGTCCTCGTCCTCACTCCCTCTAGCTGTATCACTGTCTAGAACCACTACAAATCTCCCTAGCACTTGTGTGTGCTCGCCTAAATCAGTGAGGATGCGTGTTCTCTGCACCGCTGTGGTTCTATGTGTCAGGCGCAACAGGTGGGGGTTGAACTTGAGGGAGCCCCTGCACCGGACTGGGATTGCTCTATGACTGCTTGGGACTGCTGGTCTGTTAGTCTCTCATGCCTGGGCCTCCCTACTCGTTGTTCAGTGGGGGAGCCCGCCGACTTCTATAATTGGCAGATTAGAGTATCCTAATGCAGGGAGAGCGGGAGAGAGCACCTCCATACCTGTATTTGGTGGGGGAAGTGCTGATGCCTTGTTTGCTATTGGTAGTGCGGGACTGTTGATCTGGGCCTCCCCGAAGACGGTCCATAGATCAAATAATGCCTCTGTCTTATCTTTCTTTTGACCTGTGTATTTGGTTTGTATGTATGTTCTCATGTGTGCAAGAATGTTAGTGTGAATGTTCCCTCTGCTGGCCAGGTTAATGTATGTGAGTTTGTGTGTGCGTACCATTCTTGGCAAACCTCATCAAATTTTTTAGCCTGTGTGGGGAACCAGGTTTGTAGTAGGCCTGGGCGGTGAACTTCGCTCCGTTCGCGGAGTTTGCGGAGTTTTCTGCACTCCGCGGAGCTCGCGGAGTGCAGAAAACTCTGCTTCGCGATGTGCAGCAGAGTTTTTTCCCCGCTTGCGATCGCGACCGGTAAATTCGCGATCGCGAATGGTAAGTTCGCGAGCGCGAGCTGCCGCTCGGGTAGAATTTCTACCCGAGCTACAGGAATACCAGCACAAACTGCAGTTTGCATTGCACTCCGCCACGCGCGGAACTTCGCAGAGTTTTTCTGTAACTTCGCGGAGTTCCGCGTAGCAAAACTCCACGAACTATGCCCAGGCCTAGTTTGTATGCATTTTAATGGTGTCTCCATGACAAGTTTGGTAGTTTTAGAGGACAAGATACCTTAGCTTCTTTGTTTTAGAGACATTTTGATCTGAATCGTGGGGAAAATATACACAGGGGTTTACTGTTTCTTAATATGTAACTTCAAACTCAGCGCTATGTACAGATACATCAACAATTCAACATGAACATTTCATAAACACAAAAAACAATGCATATAAAGGTGGCGGCGGGGTCTGCCAAGATGGCTGAATAGACGTCTCTGCTGTAGCTCCCTGCGACGGCAGTATAATCTATAATTATTCTTGATTAATTCTGACCATATCCACACACACTAGATATGCTGACATCCCGACTCACCTATCGGGGCTGCGTCCCGGAGCGAGAGACAGACCGAGTGCTGAGCTGTTGGAGCTGAGCCGCGGAGCAGGAAGGTGCAGCCTGGAAGCTTCGGAGAATCCCGTCGGAGAGGAGGGCGCACCGAGACAGGGAGGGCAGAGGAGATCGGTGGATTGCGGCATTTCCGTGGCTGCGGACCCCGGGGACGAGACCGAGGCGCTGCCGTGCCACGGCGAAGATGAGGTGAGGAAGCCAGTTGGGGCCCAGGAGTGGCATAGAGTAAGGGCCTGCCTGATTCTGTGGCCGATGTGTGAAGGATTCCCTTTGGCCAGCCTCTGGTGGTCAGGACTCCCTGCGAAGGTCAAAGGGACAGAGGAACGGTGTCCATTGGGAGTGGTTGCGGTGTGAGCAGGAAGCCGGTGGATGCTTGCGGCCCGAGGCTCCCTCCTGGAAAAGAAACTGAGGCCTAACAGTGCAGGGGGGAGGAACCTGCCGTGTGGAGTGGCTGTGTCTCCAGAGATTACGCCAAGCGATGCTCGCCCGTGCCCTGGTTCGGGGCGGTTCCACCCGGAGCCCTGAGGAGGCTGGGGACCATGCTTCTACCTCCCATGAGATGAGCTATGGGCCAGTTAGTGACCTGGGAGAATGCCCGACGTCGAAGAGCATGAGAACCCAGGGGCCTGCAACCAGAAGGCGATTTGGTGGACTGGTCCGTGCAGGCCCGCAGCGCTTTACGGGGGGTTGCAGATCTAGAAACAGTGGGGGTGGGGTAGTTGTGTCACCAGCAGTGCTGGGACCCCCCCAAGTTGCAATACAATGCTAGCCTGTTCACAAAGACATTAACCCTGCCCGACGAGAAAGAATGGGACACCCTGGGAGGCAGGACCTCTGGAGCAAGTAGAGGAGTATTGAAGGAACAGGGGGAGTGAGGCCACACAGAGCATTATCTAATGATATAGTCTGGTTGCCGGTAGAGGGCAGCCCAGTACTGACTGCAGAATTTCGCCGCTGAGTGCACAAGGGTGAGAGGCAGACCTGCACACGGCACCGACTGTGACAAGAGGGGGCCGAGAACAAGGGCAGAAACACTGGGCCCACATAACCTGCACTAATACGGCCGCAATACAAATTGGGTGGAGCCCAATACTTGGTATAATTGGGAATGTGGGTGGCTGCAATGCCCCAAAACCTCTGAAAGGTATCACACACTCTAGGAGACCAGCAGGGACCTTGGACACTGAACCATCGTGAAAAGGTAAGGACCCGGACAAATATATACTCATGTTATCAAGTGCAAAGTAGAAAGAGATAATCCAGAGATACACTCCAATTGAAATAAGTGAAACAGTAGAGGAACACTGCTATAAACTTTCATCATGGTCATGGATAAGGTAGCCAAAGCACAGGCTAACAAAATAAGTAATAAGTAATTACGCATTACCCCTTCCACAGGGCTCGGAGTTCCGGGAGGAAAGCTTGGGTGAGGGCAACAACGGAGAACCACAAAAATAAAAGGAACCCCCCTCTCTAACGGACGTACTTCAGGCAATTCAGTCCACCCGGGCAGATATGGTGCACAGAATAGATGCAGTGGCTATAGACACCAATCTCCTCCGATGCGACTGACAGAAGGTAGCTGACAGAGTCACCACCACGGAAAAAAGAAAATGTGGATGCATTACAAACAGAAGATCGTTACCTCAGGGACACGGTCACAGCACTACAGAAAAGAGTAGTAACTCTGGATGCAAGAGCGGAAGATTCCGAAGGGAGATCTAGAATGAACAATCTCAGATTTGTGGGTTTTCTTGAACGAGCTGAGGGTCCCTCGGTAGAGCTCTTCCAGGAAGAATGGATCCTGCAAGAAGTAGCTCCAAAACGACTGTCGAAGTTCTTCAGTATCGAGAGAGCACATAGATAGTTGGCTTCCCCCCCAAGGCCGGGAATGCCCCCAAGGGCCATCATTTCCCAATAAGCGCCTCCGCCAGCTCAATCTAAAGTACAGCCAGTAGTTCCCTGCAAAGTTGAGAGTAGAAAAAGCTGGTCACACTCTGTTCTTTCAATCAGCTGCTGAAGCAAGTGACTGGTTGGACTCCAGCGGAAAACTTGGCTCTTTCAGAGTCTGCCTTAATCAGGTAACCTTCTTTGTGCTTTGTGCTCTGCTTATCACTGATAGCGCGGGGATGCCTAAGGGTAGCCAGGCGCTCTATAAATATTAATAATAATAATAATACCGGGGGCCAGTCTGGTCCCGTCAACGGGATACTCTAGGTTATCAACAACAAGGGACAAAACCCGTGAGCGACGGAGAAGACCAAGGCAGAAGTCACAATCTAGATGAGTAAGCCCAGGTAGGGTGCGAGTTCGTCCAGACGGAACGCTACAAACGTCAGACCCGAAACAGTACAGGAATCGGAAATGGCGACCCAAGATACAGGACTAGACTCGTGGGGGCTGGAGGAACCGGTCGAATGAATGGTACAACAGAGGACAGAGGGACAACAAATGACGACAAAGGGTGAAGTTTGAGAAGCACTGCAAAGGTGAGAGAGACAATGATATGTAAATGTATATGCGTGGCCCCTGGGATGCCGTTTCAACACTTACAGCATGTGACAGAGCCCAAGGGGTGATAGGTGAATCTATATGGGAAGTGGGAGGGACAGGAGATATGTTTCATTAATGTTTATGCCCCCAATTTCGATAGTCCTGACTTCTTTACAAAAATGATGGAATGGCAACCCTGTTCCTGGGAGCAAAAGTAATCCTACAGGGAGATTTTAATTGTGTTCTTCATGCACACCTAGACAGGGACCCACCCAAAGAGAACACCAAACCCGAGCGACCAGAGTAATACGGGATATACTAAATGGGTTGGAACTCAGAGATGAGTGGCGAATACATAACCCTCTGAAGAGAGTATTCTGATGTCATACCCCACCAACAAATATGTTCAGTCGATTAGACTATTATTGTATCTCTTCTGGATTGACCCCGGGGGATAGGTGGGATCTCGTACTTACCCCGATATCTGTCAGATCACTCTCCGCTCCTGCTGGTCAAAGCGACCGGCGATACCGTTATGGCACCTTCGAGCAGAGGCGCTACAGGATCCTCTGTTCGAAGCCAGCCTCAGGGAAGCCCTCACCCATTACTTTGATGAAAATTGGGGAACAGCGACCTGCAGAGCATCGGAGTGGGAGGCAATGAAAGTTGTGATTAGAAGGATAACCATCAAAACGTCCCAGTGTGTTAGGCAGCAGCTGGATCGGGACATTCGGGTTCAGGAACAGAGGTTGGGTACCTTGGAGGCAGCCCTACATAGGGATCCGCAGGCTTTGGAGGAATGGAGGAAAGCACGGGAAGAACTCATGGCCTCGTGGTGTAGGTTGGAAAAACATAAATACATAGCATATCGGCAATGACTCTATATGGAAGAAGATAAGTCCGGGGCCCTATTAACAAAAATGATTAAATCTGAATCTGCCCCATCCCCCATCTTGCAATTACAAGACAGAAATGAGGAGCTGGTCTGTACACAGAAAGCAATTGTAGACACTTTGGGACACCATCTAGCTACCGCCTGCCAAACCAAGTCAGAAGCACCTCCAGAAATAATACAAGACTACCTTGATCATATTGAGATTCCTCAGTTAGATCTAGAGGAAGCGGAAGCCTTCGCAGCTCCCATAAATAAAGAAGAATTAATAGTCGCAATTAGACACCTTAAAACTGCCAAATGCCCAGGCAGTGATGGTCTACCAGCTGAATTTTACCAGCGATTTGCACCACTCCTGGCTGATAAGCTATTAGAAGTGTATAATGAGGCACATGAGAGACAGACCCTGCCTGGATCCATGCAGGAAGCGCTGGTATCTATGATCTTAAAGACAGATAATAATCCCTTGTTGCCTGGCTCCTATAGGCCGATCTCGCTCCTGAACCTGGATGTCATGATACTGAGCGGGATTCTAGTGGCCAGGCTGCTGTCTCGCATGCCCCACTTTGGTGCACCTGGACTGTTATAGGGATTCTGCACACACACAGAGCTATGCACAGGATAATAGGACCTCGGAATATAGTGGTGAGCCAAGCATAAACCTTAGCACCTAAAACCCCAACCCAACTAGCCTTAGCGTCCCATTAGCAACAATGTACAAATGATTAGACAACCCAGAACACGGTATCTCTCTCTCTCAGGACTCGCAGTAGCAATAACACCCTTTCGTCACTCACTCATACCTGTCCACAACCGGCGTAAGAAGAGACACAGTATAGGTTAAAATGTTTATTTCAACATACGTGCTCTAAGATACAGTACACGTGACAGTACTATCAGCATAATGCATAAGAATAATATAATCAGCATAGTTACAACTCCATAGAATACTAACGGGGAAAGCATTTCATAAAGCAGTTGATAGTAGGCTGAATGACATTACCACTCTCCCCGTGCTAGTAGCTATTGTATTATAAAAATAGAAGACCTCTGGGCTTTGACAAGCGAACCCCCATACCTCAGTCTCTAGATGCAAAGACTACATCAGCAGACAATCACAGCTCTTCTCTCTGGAAAGGTTTTCTTCAAGTCCCTCTCAAGAGGGAAAAACGCAATAATAAAAGCCCACCAATTTCCCCATGGCAGCTGTACATAGTGTTATGTCTAGGTGCGAGGGACTGGCCATATCAGCAAGAACCAGGGACGTGTTTTTCGACCTTGTAACTGTTGTTCAGACTGAGCCCAAAAGGAACAGGAGAAAAGGTGAGAAACAGAAAATGCAGACAGTTGTAAAATAACTTGGCAGGAGCAGAGGGCGACAGAACAACGGCTAAGAGTAACGTGCGCAAAAGTCATCATGGCAGCCAGGCCTATGCCAACGTATCCAGGCAGGCCAGGAGGCCACAAACCACAAGACACCCTCCCATGGACAGTCCATCGGCCAAGACTAAGGACGAAGACAGAGTTCAAAACACCTGAGCAGAACAGAGGCGTCCACAGTGGAAGGAGTCCTAATGAAGGACAATGAACGCGGTAAGGTAGCAAAAGACAGTCAGCGAGGCAGTCCACGGACAGTGAACGGCAAATCAATCCAAAAACGTGGAAGTGCAGAAAAATGCTATACCGTCCAAGAGGACATCATTGGAATTGTCAGAAAACGTAGACGCCATCCAGTCCAACAGGTCAAAGCTGCAGGAATGCTCCTCAGAGGACGGAGCATCCAAAAGCAATGCGGGACAGCTTGGGTGATATTCAATATAGCTTTGTTGTAGGAGATTCTGAGCAGCCGCCCAGATATCCCATTGTGCCAAAATCCCCAGTGCAGCCGCACGCGTCATGCAGCCTGCAACGGAACAGTCCCGTTCATGGGCCTCTAAGGGACCCATCAACCGAACAAAATCCGGAACAGACAACGACGTATTGGAGAGGCAATAATCCGTGGCCCAGGTGAAAGGGCAGCGAATGCAAGACATCACAGGTTGCACGCAAGTGAAACACGCAAAGCGAAAAGAAAGGGTATAGGACACACTCAGTGTCGCCAATGGCAGAACTCCGAAACCAGATAAAATGCGCTCACGGAGCAGCAGTAGGCGTCCGGGGTTGAGAAGGGCCCATCGGGGAGCAGCCATTGCGAAGGAAGCAGATCAACAGTAGTACACCAGCCGCCAAAGCAAGAAGTAATGGAAAGCCACCAAAGACGCTGGAAAAAATAGAATGAATAAACGCCAGTATCACACCAAAAATAGTTTGGAAAGAGGACACTAGGCCGGATCCCACCACTTTAAAAAAATGCACTAGACCCTCAGTGTTAGATGCGTTAAAAATACGGTGAATCAATTCACTGAAATGTTGTGGGAGGTTAGTGTTCAAAAGGGCCTGTATTTCACTGTGGGTACTTGCCACCTGGAGAACAAATGTCTCCCGGGCGGAAGTGAGCATAACATCCTCGTTCAATAATAGCGCCTTTATTCTGCTCAGTTTATTGAAATCCGCCTCCATAGTAGGAATGGAAGGCCAAATAGAATTATCTATGATGTCGTGAGGGGGAGGAAAAAGCACATTCTTGCAGCAGACAACCCTGTGCGAAACAGTAACAATATAGGGGATGCCGGCCTGCATGCCACAGCAGTTGTCGTTATTTAAAAGCAAATAGCTACCATTTGTAAGCAAAGTAAAGGTAGGAGAAATAGCAGGAATGCCCCTTAACACACAAGCAAGATTCGGAGCAGAAACATTACAAGCTCCGTGCAATTTAATATGTTTACAAACAAGGGAATGACCCACTGTTGAATCGCATGACTCCCCGTGAGAAAAACGTCCTTGTCATCTCTAAGGCATTTATACATGAAAGGGAGGGACCAAAGTTCATGCAGGAAGGCACTACCCAAAGGCTGGAAACGGCCCACAGGATAATGTTTCATGCATGAACTAAATTCAAACAAGGAAAAAGGCAATGCGATAACCCCATGAACTAGCCACACAGCAGAATCTATTTCCGCCACAGAGAATGGTAAGGGCTCCACTTTCTCGATATGTAACAGAGTGTAAACTGCATCTTTCATGGACATGAACTGCTGTTTGTCAGTTAAATTAAAAGGCAGAAATAAGGCAGTGGTGTTCAAAAAGTGCCAAGGAACCTTACCCAACTTAAGTGTTTGCAAAGTCCACGCAAATTGCATAACTGAACGTAATTGATTCTGACCATGATACAACACAGAAACATCATCTTGTACAATATCAACAACAGAGGACACAATATTCTCCAACGTGTAAATGCGGGAAGACAGGGTATTAATACTATTGCCTACAACAGCAAGCACCTTTTCCAAATTTGCTTGGTCTATTTCCCGTAAACGGGAAGCAGCCTCCATTTGCGATAGCTTCCAGAGTTCATTATAAGCTTCATAAATGAACCTCTTCGGTCTTGGACCACGAGGTCCCAATATAAAGTCGGACAGATCAATATTGCCTGAAAGGAGGGACAAATGTTGTTTAACAGAGTCTAGGGAAGAATGTTGCAACCATTGTTTACATAATTTACCAACAGAATAGGTGGTGACAGTACGGGAGTTAGAAAACCTAGGATCGGGCTTGTCCTGAGTATAGCCAGTGATGCAGCGCGTACAATAAAAACTATTCTCCTCCTAGGTCACTTATAGGTCATCCAGGGGCAAACTATATTTTCTCACATCCACATGACGATGGGGCCCATAAACATCGCCTAACACACACGCACACACCTGGATTTCCTTTACAACTTTATGAAATTATGTACTCCTAGGAGAAGCATGAGAACTAAATGGAAAACACCATTTATGTACCGCTGGAAGGAGCCGGGATATCTTATTACCTTAACTTATCGCTTTCTTTTAGCTATTTCCTAAGATATTCCTGCTCATTGTTTTGTCGATGAATCATTCATGTAAGAAATTAGTTCATAGTGATTAAGACCAGCTAAATCACAATAACCAATTACTGATGTCACAATCATTTAGGAAAATAATGACTGAGTCATTTGGTTTAAAGAATCTTAAATTTTATATAATTTTAAAAGCATGAGAAAGAATTTAAAACTTTTATTCAATTATTCATTCATTATTAATTCAAATATTTATTAAGTATAATCAATTTATTGCAGAAAGGAAATTTTTGTCATGAAGCAAAACCCTAATTATCTGCCTACCTTCCTAATTTAGCCTAATGATTTCTAACCTAAGTTTAAGAATTAGAAATAACCTGATTCTCATACTCAACTGGAAAATTAAGACAGCAACAGCAACTTCAGCTCGTCAGCATCAGCTACCTGCAACCCGTCTCATCTAACAGTCTTTCAGCATCTCCCGCTCAGTAATGGATCGATCAGGACCACCCAGCACTGGAAGCCACCAACACCAACACGACTCTCCAACTCCGCTCCTGACTGTGACTGCGACTGACCCCCTCCCACTAAGAGTAGGCCCTCTTATACCCTAATTCTAACTTTGCTAACTAATTGTTGCAACATTAATAACACGCTTTTCTTTCATTGGTCCATGCATGTCATCTTATTCATTCTTTTAATCAAGTTCTCTTGGATCTAATGGTCCTTGGATCATTTCCTTTCTCATAGTTCAAGACATGTTTCCATCCGCTTCGATCAGTACATTTGTAACTTCTTTCGATACATTCGAGAACTCTGCAGTCATTGTCCTTTCTCTTAAACTGGTTTCCCACGGGTCTCTGCTGATCACCACGGCACACTATCAGTTCAATTAGGTCACATCAGCCTTGACCATTTCTCGCATCCTAGCCTCTCAGCAACATCACAAGGTTAGTTTTTCTCCGACTTCTCTCCCGTGTCACATGTCTCCCTTGCGCTTGTGCACATCACCCACTGGCAGCCATTTTATATCGCCACTCGGTTATACTTTAGAAGCACTAATTTGAAATAAACAAAACATAATTAAAATAGAGAAAAATAGCCTTTTCGTTTCCCTCCCATCATCTACGTACCCCAATTAGTTATTACCTAGCAGAAAGCAACATTTAAGCTGTTTCTTACTTACCATCACTATTGTTTTTGCAACGACACGTTTTATTTCTATGAAGCACAAAAACATGCATTTATTTTAAATTAGTACGCATTTACTTTTACGTTATAATTAGACACACGGACATCCATTAATAGATTATTTAGCACATAAATTTGCGTATTACCCTTCCCACACGTACAGTGTTGATTAATACATTTAAACGAACATTTTATTAATTATTTATAAAATTTGTTAGGGGTTAAATTTTTTTATTTTCTCTGCTCCATCAACTCCCCCTTTGGTGATTTTTAAATCACCACATAAAACCCAAGTTATACTTCTTTTTCAGGCAGTATATGTCTTTTATCCTTTGCTTTTTGTTAGTTACACATCTGTTTCCCTTTCATCTTGTCTTCTTGTCTCTTTATACATGCTTTCTTTCATTTTCTCTAACTCAATCTCACCCATTTCTCTCTCTCTCTCTTTCATTATTCTGTTATTTCTTTTTATCTTATTTTGTCTTACTTTTCTTTTTATACACGTTATTACTATTTTTAACACCATGGCTAACAGTATTACTACAGTTGCTATTATTATAACTTTCCCTATCATTAGCCTACTCATTCTGGTCAACCAATTTGCTACTGAAGAAAACCCTCTACCAAGTTTTCCCAAAACACTTTCAACCTCCAGTGGAACTAGCTCTTTGTGCAAATTTGTAATATTTGTAATATACTTCTGTATATTTTCACTTTTATCAGGAATGTAAGTGCAACAATGTTGGACTTTCAACATTCCACAGACTCCACCCTCTTTTGCCAAAAGAATATCAAGGGCAAGCCGATTTTGCATCACCATAGCTCTCATGGCAACCATTTCGGTATTTACCATTAAGAACCCTCCCGCAGTATCTGTAGACAAACGATCTACTACTGTGGATAACTTCCTAATTTTAAATGCATTCAAAGATATTCCCACTGCTGGTATTAATGCTCCAAAAATATCACCTACAATTTCTGAAAAACTTTCCCTCTTTCTACGTGTAAAGCTATTAATCATCTTGTATGTTCCTTTTTCTTCTCTGTCCATATGAAAGATTTTTGGAAAGACCAGGCCTACATAGCAAGTTCCATACCAATGGTCCGGTAACCTGTAATAAGCTCTATTCCCACAAATATAATAGATACCTGGAAATATTGGATCTTTTCCACCTTTGAATCCCCAACCTCCCAGAATTTGATAATTGTCATGGCAGATACTGGAACCTACAAAGTCATTGTCATAGACTGTCTTATTTCTCCTAATACACAACTTTCCTGTTTGCGGCCAATCTAATGTCATTGCTGCATTTATCTTTTTCCCTTCATGATTTCCTTCCTCAAACGTCCATAGATGTGTTCCTTCCTCTTTTATTGCTTCTTTTTGAAATTTCATTCTTCTTTCTTCAACCATTTCTAAAAATACCTTTTCTTCTTTCTTTAACTCACAGGTAAGGTTGTTACTAACTATTTCTTCTAACGTTAATTTTCTATGTTCTAAAAAGAATTCTCCTAAAACTTTTGCTGGTTTTACTTTGTTAAGTTCTGGTACTACTGGAATGTTTGCAAAAATCTTATCTATATCAGTATAATAAGATTCTAATCTACCTGTTTTATAAAATAAACTTGCTATTACACTACATGTTATTCCATAAGTTAGAGGTAGGTGATGATAAGTCACACCTTCTGACACTGATGCAGGCAACTGCATACAAACATAACAATCTCTCACATCCATTGTCTCTACATATTCGTACAACAATTTTGTAAAAACATTTTTTGAAAAGTCTGTTACTGACTTGTCCTTATGTAATTCTGCACTACTTCTTAAAATAACTGGTTCTTTAATATTAGTTTCTTTTTCTGGTTTAGTATCATTCTTTGCTTCTATCACAGCTAAACTAATAGGAATTGTGATCGCTAAAACTATCCATATGGTCATTAATAACCCTGTACAAAAGCAGCACATTTTGCACCATCTTTTTACAAACTCACATTTATCTCTTCTATCCCTAGTATTTTCCATTTTGCTTTTTCTATTTGTTAAGTTTCAGAAAATTGTGTCACTACACCTCAGAAATGACTTAGATGCCACTCTGCTTTCAAAAAGTCTTTGCTTGGTACTTTCTTTTAATTCTCTCCAGAATTCTTTCGTTGTCACATCCGGTGATTTGTCACATCCAGTAAAATTGTCATGTCCGGCAGAAGCACTATAAGTCTTCACTTCAGGTTTGTTGCATCTCACCTTTTCCCATTCGACTTCTTAGTCTCTGGTTCTCGTGAGTGTTTTCTTCTTCTTTGTAATCCGTCAGTGCGATATACAGCCACTCAGGTGACTTATACTTTGCATTCACTTTCTTTGTTCTTTTGGACTTTTGTAATCTTTTTCCACTTGGTTTTTCTTGTCCCTTTTGACTTGTTATTTCATTCACTTGTTCAGCACTTTCGTCTCCTGCTCTTATTATTCTATATCTCAATTTTCTTATATAGCTGTTGGGCCAATTATCTCCTTTTCTTGGCCTTTTGGCTTCACCTTCTTTTTCTTCTCTTTCTGATTTCCAATTTCTTTTTCTTGATTCAGTTTTTGCCTTCTCCTCCTCTCCACTCTCTTCAGTTTCTGTTTCAACTGTTTCACTATTGTCTCTTATTTTGAAACTTATGATCTCGTCATCTCCTACTGGTGGATCTGTCTTCTCCTTCTTGTGTTCCCTTATTACTGTCCCTCCTCGGTGTTCTTCCGATTTGGTGTTTTCCTCCCTTTCTGCTTCTAAATTTCCCTGTTCTTCTGTTTCTCTATCTGTCCCTATTGCTCCTCGGGGTTCTTCTCGATTCTCTAACTTTTTGTGTACTTCTTTCCCTACTTCATCTATTAATATTATTTCTGAAGGATTTCCACCATAACTTGTACTTGGTTGTTCATCTAGATCATTTTCTTGCTCATTTTCTTCTCTAATTGGTTTATACCCCCAAGTTCTCCTTCGGAATTCTTCACAGTTTGCAACTGAATCATCAGATCCTGAACTTGTGTCAGATATTTCCAGATGTCGACTTACAGGTCGATCTTCAGGTTCTGGAACTTCTGAATTTCTTTCTTCTTCTTCTTCTTCTTCTTCTTCTTCCTCTTCTTCTCTAGAGGTGTTTGCAGTTGGGGTTTCCAGATGTCGACTTTCAGGTCGATCTTCAAGTTCTGGCACCCTTTCTCTTATCCTTGTTGTCCCAGCTGTTAAACTTTTATCCCACACTTCCAGACGTCGACTCACATGTCGATCAGTAGGTTCTTGAACTCTGATTGTGTGGCTGGCATGGACCCAGTTCTTCACTCCTGCACACTTGACGGCAGTCGTTGTCACTAGGATTACCTGTCGTGGTTCGTCCCAGCGAGGAACTAGACAGTTTCTTCTCCTGTGGATTTTTATACGGACCCAGTCTCCTGGATTCAAGTCGTGGGCTGGTTTTCTTTCAAGAGTGGTCGCATCCGGTCCAACCTGATGAAACACAGAACGCACCACATCAGCCAGTCCCTTGCAATAATCCAGTACTAGATCATCAGTTATAGTCAATAACTTGTTGACAGGTACGTGTGCTTGTCTCATTGCTCGTCCCATGATCATCTCATGAGGACTAAGTCCAGTTTTCTTTTCAGGGATGCTTCTGATGGTCATCAGAACAAGAGGCAGTGCATCTGGCCATTTGAGTCCTGTAGCTTGACACATTTTTCCTAATCTGTTCTTAATTGTTCCATTAATCTGCTCCACTACCCCAGAAGCCTCTGGTCTGTAAGCACAATGTAGTTTTTGTTTAATACTCAATGCTTCGCAAATCAATTGGATCAACTCATTTTGAAAATGTGTTCCTCTATCTGTCTCAACCGTGACTGGAAAACCATACCTTGGAATGAACTCTCGCAGCATAAGTTTTGCCACTGTTGTTCCATCATTCCTTCTAGTGGGGTATGCCTCCACCCAACGAGAGAACAAACAGACGACCACTAGAACATATTTTAGTCTATTACTAGGGGCATCTCGATAAAGTCTAACTGCATTCTAGTGAATGGACCTCCTTCTCGTCCTATTGTTCCTAGACTCACTACTGTTTTTCTTCCGGGGTTAAACTGCTGGCAAATAAGACATCTTTGACAAAGACTTTCAGCAATGGCTCTGAATTTTGGGTTATACCAGGTTTGTCTAAAAAGTCTGATCATTGCATCTCTCCCAATATGAGCTTGTCCATGGTACATCCGTGCCATGTCTGCAATCATGCTATCAGGCATAACTGGTCTTTCGTCTCTGTATACCCACACACCATTATTTTCCTGTCTTCTACATCCTGCTTTTATCCAGTAATCTTTTTCCTCATCACTTGCAGTTTCTTGTAACTGTCTTACTTCATCCCATGTCTCGACAGTATTAGTAAAAAGCAAAGGAGAAGAGATATGCTCCCTTTCTCTATTTTTGTTCATGGACACCATGTTCTCTGCACAATATTTGGCTATCTCATCGGCATAATTATTGCCGACGGCTATGTAATCTTCGTTTTTCTTATGCGCCTTGCACTTCACTACAGCGATTTGTTTAGGCAACTGTATCGCCTCAAGCAGCTTTTTAACAAAATCTCCATTTCTGATAGGTGTTCCTGCAGACGTCAAGAAACCTCTTTGTGACCAAATCTGACCGAAGTCATGTACGATACCGAAACCATATTGGCTATCGGTCACAATCGTGACTCGTACATTTCTTCCTAATTTACATGCTTGAATCAAAGCAATCAGTTCCGCAACTTGTGCAGACCTTATTCCTTTCAGACAAGACGCTTCCATCACAGTTGCCACTGTGCACACTGCGTAAGCTGCGCTTAAAACTCCTTCTTTTGTTCTCAAACATGAGCCATCTACAAACATGACATAATCAGATTCCTTTAACGGTTCATCTTTTATGTCAGCTCTTGGTTTCGTGCAATATTCCAGCACGTTCAGACAATCATGATCTACTTCGTCTTGTTCAATTATACTCTCCTCATCTGGCAATGATGTTGAAGGATTCACATTCATGCATCTATCTATGGTCACATTTTCAGCACTCAAGATGACTTTTTCGTACTTAGTCAGCCGACTATGTGTCATGTACTGTGTTTTTGTTCTTGTCAAAAGAATTTCTACTGAATGGGGAACATATACTCTCAGTGGATACCCCATCACTATACCTTCACTTTGTTCCAGACTTACACAAGTAGCAGCAACTGCTTTCAGACATCCGGGCAATGCTTTTGCTATAGGATCTAAAACAGCTGAAAAATAAGCAATTGGTCTTTTCATTGTTCCATGTTTTTGTACCAGTACTGAAAACGCACATCCATCTCTTTCACTGCAGTACAACTCAAAATCCTTCTCATAATCAGGCATGCCTAATGCAGGTGCCTCACATAATTTCTTTTTCAATTCTTTGAAAGATTTCATTTCTTCATTGTTTAACTCAAAAGGGTCTTTTACATCTTTCTTGGTCAATTTTTGTAATGGTTTTGCAATCAAAGAGAAACCACTTATCCATTGTCGGCAATATCCAACCATTCCCAGAAACATTCTTACCTCTCTTTGCGTCATTGGTGCTCTCATTCCTTGAATCATTCTTACTCTTTCTGTCGCTATCTTTCGCACTCCTTTCTCAATTTTATGGCCTAAATACTGGACTTCTTTCTGACAAAACTGCAATTTTGAAGGAGACACTTTATGTCCTCTTTTCTCTAGATGGTTCAGTAAAGCAATTGTATCACTTACACATGCTTCTTTTGTTTTCGATGCCACCAACAGGTCATCGATATACTGCACCATCACTGACTTTTCTGGCATTTTCAAATCTTCCAGAGATTTCTTTAAAATCTGATTAAAGATTGAGGGGCTTTCTGTATACCCCTGAGGAATTCGGCACCATGCCAAAATACGCTCTCCGAACCGGAACGCAAATAATGGCTGGCTATCTGGATGCAAAGGAATAGAGAAAAATGCGTGACACAAATCTATCACAGTGTACCACTCAGCTTCATGTGGAATTTGATATAGAATTACTGCAGGGTTTGGCACTATTGGACAACAGGGCACAACTATTTTGTTGATCTTTCTCAAATCCTGTACTATTCTATATGTTCCATTTGGCTTTTTCAGTCCCATAATAGGTGAATTACATGGACTGCTCATTATTTCTTTTAGAATTCCCTGTTCAATCATTTTATTTATTACAGGAGTTATTCCTTCAATTATTTCTGGAGTTAATTTGTACTGTGGCGTATTCGGGTAAGTTGTTCCTTCTTTTACTGTTACTTTTACGGGATCAACTTCTTTCATTAATCCAATGTCTTCTCCTGTAAAATCCCACACACTTTCTTTCACTGCACTTTTTAGTTCTTCTGGAAGTTTTTCTGCATCAAATGCAGGAAACAAACCATTCATTTCAGGTTCCTGATTCATCAAAGTTACTTTATACAAGACATCTTCATCTGAGGTCTGAAATCCAATTCCATCTGGCGTACAATAAATTGTGCAATTCATCTTGCACAAGAGGTCACGACCTAAAAGATTTACAGGACTACAATCGCACATTACAAATTTATGCATTTTGCTAAAAGAACCAATTTTTACTTCCACCAATTCAGTAAGTGGTGTTTTAATCTGCTGATTGGCTACTCCTACTACTTGGATGTATTCACCTGAGAGAGGAAGGTTTGGAATTTCCACTGATCTAACAGTAGAACGGGTAGCTCCAGTATCGACAAGGAATGTTACATTTGCACCATTCACTTCTCCATCCACAAAGGGACCAGACTGATCTACCTCTAGAGTTGCGCCAAGTACGCACTCTTTCCCCTCTCCTGGGCACCGTCAGAATCTTTCATCCGGGTCATCCTCACTCTGACGCAACCAATACTGAGAAATGTTAGCTGCTCGCGGCAACTGTGTTACCTGCTCTCCTCCGTAGAATCCTGTTTCTGTACTGTATCTTTGCTGGTTAACAGTGTTGGGAAGTGGTGGTTGCGGCACCTGACTTTGTTGAACAACTACCTCATTCTGCACCTGTGGAGTTAATGATTGATTTTCCGGATTAGGTTTAGGTGGGAATTTACACTCGTTTCTCCAATGCCCTAATTTTCCGCAATTATGACATGGCCATTTCTTCTTTGCCTCTTCTAGACTCACTTGACCTTTTCCTTTACCTATGTTAGGTCGCATTTTATTCTGTCCTGTTTCATTTCCATTATTATTGTCCAATTGAGCTTCTTGTTTTTCTGCCACCTTCACCTGTGCCCACGTTGCCTTCTCTTTCAATTTACGCTGTCTACTCTCAATATCATCACTGCAATACTTAGCATACCTCAGCACATCATCGACTGTGCCATTCTGCCAATTAATCATATGCTGTTTAATCATTTCACTAATCTCTGGTTTCAAACCAAACACAAATCTGTACACAAAATGACTCATATCCTTTTCACTTAATTCCTCATATCCACTATACTGCTTGAATACAACAACCTTTCATAATAGGCATGTACAGACTCCTTACTTTCTTGTGTAGTTCTATCGATTTTTACCCAATCTGTCTCTTTAGGAGGAATCTTATTCTTCAAAAAGGTAATCACCTTATCATACTTCTTCATCACATCAGGACCTGGAGCTCCTGTCTTAGGATCTCTTGGATATTCTGTAGTTGGCCAGTCAACTGTAATCTTACACTCTGACCACAAATCAGTTGGTACCACTATATCAAATAATCCATCTAAATCTATCCACAACACTTTTGAAACCTTTACAAATCTCTCTACTTGTCGGTACCACTCAACTGGTTTCTCTCTTAGCTTTGGAAAGTCATTGGTAAATGACAGTATGTCCTGCCTAGTCCAGGGAACATGCACGTAACTACCACCTGGAGTTTCTCTCATGGGGTATTCTTTAGCAACAGATTCTTTTTCAGTTATCATAAAAGCCAATGAACCTTTGTCTATAGTTTTCTCATTCTTCTTCGTCCATCTAACCTTCCATCTGTCCACATCACCCCATTTTCTCAACAACACAATTAACTCTTTTATCTGTGTCAGCCTTCCTGCCGTGTTCAAATTTTCAATATCTTTTTCACAAAAGTCTACTCTATATGGTTTCTGCAACGTTTTCACTTTCGCAAAGTCTATTCCAATTTCACTGGCTACTTCTTCTAGTTTGTCATGTAAATTCTTTGCTCTCCATGTAATACTTTTGCACAGAAACATTATTTCGTCATCCTGGTAATTTTTTATCTTTTCTGTACCAATCGTTCCTAGAATTAATTCTTCCATGTCAATCTTTAACCTAATTACATCTAATGGTTTTTCTTCTGGTTCTTTTATTTTGAATGCCTTCATCCACTCATTTAACTCATCAGGAGTCGGACCTATGGGTGTATTATTTAGTTCTACCCAATTACCACTCTTTTCAGGGGTTTCTGTTGCAGATTCTGTTACCATATGCATTTTCCTACCATTGCACTCATTCACCGTCAAATTTGTAGGTGGACTTGGTCTGTAAGTACTAGCCAAATTACTTGTACTTGCACTTTGTTCCATTCTTTCTTTCTCTCTCTGAAATTGTGAACTCATGGGAATCACCAAAGATCTTTCATCAATTTTCTGATTCTCAAAAACTGGTATCACTGGACCTATTGTTACAGGCACAGTAACTGCTTCCATATTTTTCGTTAACTCTCTAATCTTTTCATTTAGTTCTTTGGTTGTCCTTGCTAATTCGCTGGCATTGTCACTTTCTATTCCTTCATTTTGTGAAGTTCTCATTTGTTCTTGTGACCTATTTATTTCAATTCTTTTTCCGGACTTTTATTTCTCATAGTCTCTATTAGCGGCGCATTTGGTGTCACCACTGTAGAACTCTGCTGATACGGAGGTGGATTTCTATTTAGAATATCTTCCAGCAATTCATCATCCGTTTCGCTCTCATGCATATATTTTTCCCTCTCTATATGTTTCTTTTTCTCAGTCCGTTTTTTCTTAGTCCCTTCCTCAACTGTAAAAGCTGGAAACAAACCTCCTGTCATGTTAGCACATCTCCATCGTTTTATTCTGTCTTCATGATTTATTCCCCACATCCTTCCAGGCATAAACTCATGATCCCTTAAACCTCTGAATCTCTCTCGCTCATACATCTCATCCTCCCATTCCGTTAATGCTTCAAACTGTGTCGGTCGAGGTCTAGGTTCTAGATTTGTCATCTTTTCTCGCAAATTTCGCAAAACCGCTACACTAAATGAACCATTCTCAGGGAAAGCTAAAGCACCATCATTCTTCGTATACTTTGCCCAGTTTTCCAACCATATGCATGTATGATATCCATATTTCAGCATCATATGTGAAGCTGCTGATTTCGGCGGAGGAATTACTTGTCCCTCTCTAGTCACGACCTTTTTGTCTTTCTTAAAGAAATTCTTTAATTTTGTCGTCCATGACGTTCTCTCCCTTTCATACTCGTAATACGGCATGTTTTCTATTTGTTTTTCTCTTTACGCTAACGCTGTTCTGTGTACGGAACTTCAACCAATTACAGCGCGACTCACACTAACGTACCAATCAGAACAATTCCCTTCGTCCACGAACCAACCAATCCTAGCGCGGCACTTTTTCTACGTCACTTCTGACTCTGGGTTCACGTGACTAGCGCACTATCCAATCCTAGCGCGGCACTGTTCTACGTCACTTCTGCTCTTTTACCCTTCCTTTACAAAATTTATCAGCAATTTTCTTTTCGCTGTTTTCTCCGTTAGTTACAACAATTAAAACAATTCCATAGTCTGATTCGCTAAACAAGAGGGACAGCTTTGTCCTTTTACACAAGAATCCTGTATTTCCAGTAGGCAGCGCTTACCTCTACCCTACCACAGAATTATTTACTCTCGCCGATAAAGTAGCACTTCCCTCTACCTTACCCTTCTTTCAAGCAAACAATTTACTTGTTTCTCTGGGGATAAGACACATGTGGAGACTAGGCTCCTGAGAATTAAGGCCAAAGTTTCACAAGAAAACGTGATTTGCTATCTCAGTTATACACTTTTCGTACAGAAAATCCCTAACATAACACAACCTGTGTTATTACCAAAATGAATTCAGACCATGTACCAAATTCCATGTGACTTCTCTTGCCACACGTGTTCCACTTCCTACATCCCAGAAGCGTGAAAACTCACATATAACATAACATGACTCAACATATAGTGTTAGTCATAAAAAATAATCAATAATCAATAAACAATAATCACTAAACTAATCTATAGAAAACCATAACTCTGCTACCAAGAAATCTGATGCAGCGCGTACAATAAAAACTATTCTCCTCCTAGGTCACTTATAGGTCATCCAGGGCAAACTATATTTTCTCACATCCACATGACGATGGGGCCCATAAACATCGCCTAACACACACGCACACACCTGGATTTCCTTTACAACTTTATGAAATTATGTACTCCTAGGAGAAGCATGAGAACTAAATGGAAAACACCATTTATGTACCGCTGGAAGGAGCCGGGATATCTTATTACCTTAACTTATCGCTTTCTAATAGCTATTTCCTAAGATATTCCTGCTCATTGTTTTGTCAATGAATCATTCATGTAAGAAATTAGTTCATAGTGATTAAGACCAGCTAAATCACAATAACCAATTACTGATGTCACAATCATTTAGGAAAATAACCACTGAGTCATTTGGTTTAAAGAATCTTAAATTTTATATAATTTTAAAAGCATGAGAAAGAATTTAAAACTTTTATTCAATTATTCATTCATTATTAATTCAAATATTTATTAAGTATAATCAATTTATTGCAGAAAGGAAATTTTTGTCATGAAGCAAAACCCTAATTATCTGCCTACCTTCCTAATTTAGCCTAATGATTTCTAACCTAAGTTTAAGAATTAGAAATAACCTGATTCTCATACTCAACTGGAAAATTAAGACAGCAACAGCAACTTCAGCTCGTCAGCATCCGCTACCTGCAACCCGTCTCATCTAACAGTCTTTCAGCATCTCCCGCTCAGTAATGGATCGATCAGGACCACCCAGCACTGGAAGCCACTAACACCAACACGACTCTCCAACTCCGCTCCTGACTGTGACTGCGACTGACCCCCTCCCACTAAGAGTAGGCCCTCTTATACCCTAATTCTAACTTTGCTAACTAATTGTTGCAACATTAATAACACGCTTTTCTTTCATTGGTCCATGCATGTCATCTTATTCATTCTTTTAATCAAGTTCTCTTGGATCCAATGGTCCTTGGATCATTTCCTTTCTCATAGTTCAAGACATGTTTCCATCCGCTTCGATCAGTACATTTGTAACTTCTTTCGATACATTCGAGAACTCTGCAGTCATTGTCCTTTCTCTTAAACTGGTTTCCCACGGGTCTCTGCTGATCACCACGGCACACTATCAGTTCAATTAGGTCACATCAGCCTTGACCATTTCTCGCATCCTAGCCTCTCAGCAACATCATGAGGTTAGTTTTTCTCCGACTTCTCTCCCGTGTCACATGTCTCCCTTGCACTTGCGCACATCACCCACTGGCAGCCATTTTATATCGCCACTCGGTTATACTTTAGAAGCACTAATTTGAAATAAACAAAACATAATTAAAATAGAGAAAAATAGCCTTTTCGTTTCCCTCCCATCATCTACGTACCCCAATTAATTATAACCTATCAGAAAGCAACATTTAAGCTGTTTCTTACTTACCATCACTATTGTTTTTGCAACGACACGTTTTATTTCTATGAAGCACAAAAACATGCATTTATTTTAAATTAGTACGCATTTACTTTTACGTTATAATTAGACACACAGACATCCATTAATAGATTATTTAGCACATAAATTTGCGTATTACCCTTCCCACACGTACAGTGTTGATTAATACATTTAAACGAACATTTTATTAATTATTTATAACATTTGTTAGGGGTTAAATTTTGTTTATTTTCTCTGCTCCATCACCAGAAACTGTGTCATGAAAACGCAGCTGGCACTCGTTAGATGATATGGGCCAAGACAACCAAGGTGACTGAACAAGCGTAGAAATATTAAACGAATTGTTCTGAAACAACATCTGTAAAGTCGAAAGGGACATATTAAAGTGCGAGCTGTGGTTTAGAGTGGAAGACAGGAATGGAATTGATGGTGCATTCATTTGTTTTGTGGTAGCCAGACCGCAACACGTAGTCTGATAGATCGAAACATTCAAAAACACAATTTGGGCTGGGATTAGGCAGGCACGGTGCAAGGCCTCGGTGCCTTGCACCTGCCAAGGCTTGGAGCCCCAGATTGACTTCAAATCCACCGTTTCCGTCCAGTATTCATAACCACCCACAGCTAAGGCCTTTAAAAAGGAACTCGAATAAAGCAATTTGGTGTGGGTCAACATGAATTTCTGGGTGAATGGGGCAGGTAATTTGAAATAATAGGACCCAGGGTTCGATCTATTAAAATCAGTGAAATAAGTAAATTTATTTCGAAGAGTCCGTGAGCTACCCAATAAAGGGTTTGGGCAATGTTCCCATTGAGTGTAGGTCACAGGGCTACGTAGTGCACTCGGTTTATGGACAAAATGGTTGCCCCAATGCTGGTAACAGTATAAATCGGCATAATTCTCTGAATTCATATACAAATCCTCAGCATTAAATGAAGCATAATATTTCAAATCAGCAAACAATGCTTCAACTGCATGCACATCCCAATCATCAGAATGAATATTACTTTTTACTACATCACCCATGGAAACTCGAAGGACATTCGGTACATTAATAACTTCTGTTGGTCCATGAATTTGAAAATTTACCGCATCCCATACGATGCCATCAGCAACTGGAAAAGCTGAAATGTTCACCAATGTGTGGTCACGCTTCATGATGTGAGATGAGGAATGTGGAGCCAAAGTTCCAGCAACACTGTTCACAGCAGAGCGTTCAGGCAAATAGTGACCATTGATCAGTAGAAAAAACACTGTGACAAAGCCAATGGACATGAACAAAAAAATCAAGAAAAGTACCAACCAAATGTATGTCCAAGGGGGAATCAAAAAATTGTCTCTAAACCAGGATACAAAAATACTGAACTTGGACGGGACAATCGACGTGGTGGAATCCGAGTCAAAGGAATAACGTGTCGGACTCAGTGGCGTTGTTGGTAAATGAGCCACAGATTCTGTTTCGGGATAGGTATACTCGTTCGCGTCAATGCAGGGGGTAACTGGAGGTTCGAGTATACTTTCAGGCAAATCAATCATCTCAATTGTAACATCAGTGACCGTTCGGGCAGTAGGGCCTCGAACACAAGTCCGGTAAATTGCAGGACAAGAGACCGCTGGTGTAACACTATTTAGGATCGGCCAGTTGTTGTAGCTTGACATTTTCCACCGAGATGTATCTGTTCTCCTTGCGACCAGGAAGCGGTGGTAAGATGACTGTACGTGTTCCCTTCAAACCCAGGACTGGAACCGGTGCACGATAAGAGGGGCCGAATTCTTTCTTGTTCTCCACCTTCTCTCGAACCAGGTCTCCAATCTTCGGAAGCCAGCCGGCAATCGGAATCTGCAGGGCAGTATCTGTGGCTGAAGGTAAATGTGCGTTTGCAAGTTTGTCTCGGGCTTCTTGTAAGTCCTGTAACATAGTAGAATGGTTATCTACATCAAACTTGGCGGGTTGCGCCGCCATGTCTAGACCATCAAGGTCAGGCACAAACATTCTTATGCCAAAGAGCATTTCGTATGGGGTCCGCCCACTCAGAGATCTTCTAGGGAGATTATTAAGTGCACGTTGTACGGTATACAAGTGGGCCAGCCAGTTCCTGCCAGTACCTAAGACTCTAGCTGTCAAGGATTGCTTTAAATCACGATTCATTCGCTCCACAATTGAATTACCCTCAGGTCTGTATGGAGACGAAAACTTCACCCGTACCCCCAGTGAACCCATTGCGTCCTTGTACGCCTTAGAGGCAAACGCTGGACCTTGGTCAGAATGGAAGGTACCGCATGCGAAGATTCCCACAAAGACACGCAAATCCCTGATGACATTTCGAGCGTCAGCACTCCGTTGTGGCCAGACCCAGATGAAACGTGTGCACGAGTCCACTGCCACTAAGATATATTTATAGGCAGTGTCTGAAGAAAATGGACCGCAGTGATCCAAGTAAACACACCCAAAGGGTCTGTTAGAAATGTAGAGCGAGGTCTGTGGTGGTCGTGTAACCGTAGAAGGCTTAATCTGTTGACACACGTCACAAGAAAGCACATAAGTATGGGTGTCTTTATATAAACCACGCCACCAGTACCGCTGCTGCAAGATGGAAACGGTCGCAGACACTCCAGCATGAGACGAAGCCATGCCTTCGTGTGCTGCCGTTATCAAGGAAAGTCTGCGATCCGCGTTGGGTATCAGCCGATCACCAACGTTTGGTATTGTTACATAAGGAGCCTGTTCGGGACCTAACTGATAAGAATATTTGGAAGGAAAACCCCTAGGGTAATTAGCACCTTCCTTTGTCGCAGCAATAGCGGCCAAAATATCGGTGTCAATTTTTGACATGGATCTGGTAACTGCTGCTACTGAACACGTGACTACTGCTGATCTGGCTGCTTCGTCTGCCAGACCGTTACCAACAGCGTGTGCGCCCACCCGCTGATGGCCTAGGGTGTGAACCACTTGTGTGAGTGGCAAACATTGTCTCAATTCTGCCACCCGAACCCAAAGCATCTTATGCTTGATTGTGCTACCTTTAGCGTCTCTATAGTCGTTTTGTGACCAAAAGAATAGATTGTCATTGTATGATTGAACACAGTAATAAGAATCGCATACAATAAGTGTGGTCACATCCGGATTTACGAATTCAAGCGCAAGCACCAATGCGCGCAACTCGGCCAATTGCGCAGTACTGTCCCCGAGTGTTTGAGTATGCACTACAGTGGATTTGAACTTTCCGTTCACGAAGGTACCTGCAACAATAGCACATGCGGCAGAATAAGCATGCTTGGACCCCGTGGCCGGTTGTGCCGAACCATCGGTGTAGATCACGCAGTCGTAATCCTCAAGCGGGAGCAATGACAGAGGAGGATGATGAACGAATTCATACTGTAAAAACTCCTGAGTCTGTAGAGATGAATCAAAGATGAAAGTGACATCCGGAGACGTCAAAGAGGTTGCCCATTGAATCCAACGGGGGTGCAGCGCCTTAGAGTTCGGGACACTCGCCTTTGTCACTGCCTCTAGGGCAGGATATGGTGTTACCACCAGAATGCGCTTTCCCTGTGCCAGCGCGCGTTCCTTTAGAATCGCCATCTGCACTGCAGTCAGAACTTTCTCCACCGATGAAAAGCGCATTTCTGCGGAAGTGTATAGATGTGACTTGTACGCGATCGGTACTGTGTCACCTTCGTTAAAGGTTAAGTACGTGAAACCCACTGCCCCCGGAATTATTCTGATCACCAGGTTTGTGTGGTTATCACGCGTCAACAAGTATTTAGACTCAAGAAGGTCTGTCTGCAAAGACTGCAGAATGGAGGAATGCTCCGGAGCCAACAAGACTTCAAAAAGTTTGGTTGTATCAAGGCATACAATGGCTTGATACGCTGGGCGTATTCGGGAATATAAGTACGCCCAAAGTTCAGGAAACCCAGCAAAGACTGAAGTTTTTCAGAGTAGTAGGAGGGCACAAAAGTGCAAATTTTTCCAAAAAGTGGGGGCTAAGCCCTTACCTTCATTGTTGAGCTCGTAGCCCAAAAACAAAACTGTTAATTCAGCAATGTGTGATTTGGCAAAGTTAAACTTATAACCTAATACCGCAAACTCGAGAATAATGCGGTCCACTCTGGAAAGATGCAGGTATAACTCGTCGTCTGTCAGATAAATATCATCGACGTACGAACATGCATCTGGGTCTATGCCGTCTAACAAAGAGACAACACGGGCTGCGAACACACCTGGACTGTTTTTGTAGCCCATAGGGAGTCGCCTTAATTTGAATTGTTTACCACCGGAGGTGAAAGCGCTCCATTGGCTACACTCCGTGGCTAAGTTGTGCATGTAAAATCCATTGGATAAGTCAAGTGTCGTTTTATACTTTTTACGAACAAGACTGTCTACAAGCGCAGAACTGTGGGTATTTTGCACCGCAAAGGTCCGACAATGAGAGTTCAAATGCCGGTAATCCAATACTAGGCGGTACGATCCATCGGGTTTAGAAACCGCGAAAAGGGGATTATTCATGGGTGATACGCATGTTTCTATTACTCCCTGATATTCTAACTGAGTCAGAATTTCAGAAACGGGGCCTTTGGCTTCATGTTTAATGGGATATTGGGGTCGCGGCTGCGGTAGGGACCGTAAAGGTATCTCATGGGGGGGAGAATCTTCATCCCAACCCACGTGGTTGCGGTATAACGCAGGAGCCAGGTACACAGCCCACTCAGCTGCAAGAGCCTCCGCTTTGTCCTTTGGGACATGTCGAGAAAAGCTCGGAAGGATTACCTCCTCCCCTTTACGCGCAACAAGTACGAATGGGGGTGGCCAATCCGCCTCCGCTAACAAAATTTCGTATGAAGAGGTCAGATGTTCCCAAAAAATCCCTTTAATTACACGCTGTATATCACCTTCAATTTGAATGGCGATATTAAATAGTCTGTCAGGGGGTGCCACTCTGGTGTCTGCTGTTTCAACAGTAATGAATGTTTCAGTTGCTGTCGCCTCCATATGAGGACTTAGCGCCTCCCGCACTATGGTAACTTCCGCGGCGCTGTCTAGGAGGGTTACTGCCCACGTCCAATTCAGGAGTCTCGTTCTCACCGTCTGTGGCATATTTCGCTGTTACAGCGGCAACTTTCTTCTTCTGAAATTGTGGGCGAGAACGTTGAAAGTCTTCTGCTTTCCCTCTGACTTGTTGTTGAGGTTGATCTCATCCCTGGGGAGCCTCTCGACCCCTTCCTCTATCCTGGCGATCCCCTCCACTGGCTTGTGAAGTTGTCTGTGCCTGTGAAGAACGAGGAGAACGCGTATCAGGGATCTGAAACCTATCCGGAGATTTAATTCTCGCTCTATCGCGCAAATCATATGTGCGTTCAGAAGAGACAGAAGCCGGGGATGCGCCTCGCGACCCCGGCTTCTTTTGTTGCTTACCCTGTTTTTTCAACCTCCAGCTCTTTTTAATAAAAACTGGTTTCTCATCTTTTTCAGATTGAGTTTTAGGTTGTTGTTGTTGTTGCGATTGTGTTTGCTGTTTTTTCAAAAGGCTTATTGCCCAGGCTATTTCGGCCAATAGTTTTATAAGCCTGGGTTATAATTTTCGGTAATTCGCGCGGCTTGTCCAATTCTGGGACTAAAGCCAAAGCATTAGCTACTTGAAAGTTCACTGCATCGCCCTTGACATTCGCAAGGATCAGCTCAGCTACTACTTCGAACACTCCCACCAGTCTCATCCCTAATTCCACAGCCGCTTCAGGGCCATGTTCATCCTGTACTTTTTAATTACAGAGGGGAGAACCGTCATGGAAGGAGTGCCGAAACACTTCGAATAAACTGCTGCGAATACCCTACCCCAGTTGTTGCATGCTGTCAACTCGGGGATTAAGTCTTTTGGCAAACTAATTGTAAGAATTCTATGTTTATCCACCGGTGTTGTATTTGGAAAAACTGCCTCCAACTGGTCAAATTGTTCTGCAAGCCAATAAGGAAAATCATCCTTATTTTGTGGACGTTTGCCCATCACTGAGTTCACCATGACGGGACTTATGGTCACTCCGCCTGCAGCAGCTGGATGGCCCGCAACTCCAGGTGGGGCCCCCTGGATGTTGCCTGTAACATATTGCACTAAAGCGCGATGCACTCGCACCAAAGCCGAATACATATTGCGCAGGTCAGCGACTGGTATCTGCATATATCGCGGATGTGGGGTGTACCCGGCCAAAACAGGCCAAGTGGCCCCGTCAATAGACAAGGGGCCTAAACGAACCGTTGTTACCGGTTGTGGGAGGGCGCCATCAAACCACACACGGTGCTGCCAAGCCGTGAGCGGTACTTCAAGATTAGTATAAGGTCTATAGGCAGCAGGAACAACGGTGGGTTCATATTCATGGAACAGATTATCGTTCGCTTCCACCGCTGGAAAGGTGACCCAAGAGTAGAATACTTCAAAGTGGAAAGCCGGATCGGCTTGGACCACAAAGATCAGTTCGACTCCCGTGTCTGGCACTCCATACACCCTTAAGTGATCACGGAGCGCTGTGCGGCTATGTGCCGCTATGTTTACACCCTCCATTATGATCGGGGTTGTTCGACAACCTAACAGTAGGCAGCACAATAGAGGGTTCGATTAAGAAACCTTTTAATAACTTCAAGCTTGAAAGAACCTACAAAAACATCAATATAGGAGGTATTACCGTCACACACGCTTCCGGAAGCGTCCGGGAGGGTTTTTGTGGACAAGCACAAGCACTACTCAAGCGTCTCGCAGATAAGCAGCCCCACTCGGTGGTCGCGTCATGTTATAGGGATTCTGCACACACACAGAGCTATGCACAGGATAATAGGACCTCGGAATATAGTGGTGAGCCAAGCATAGTGTTATGTCTAGGTGCGAGGGACTGGCCATATCAGCAAGAACAAGGGACGTGTTTTTCGACCTTGTAACTGTTGTTCAGACTGAGCCCAAAAGGAACAGGAGAAAAGGTGAGAAACAGAAAATGCAGACAGTTGTAAAATAACTTGGCAGGAGCAGAGGGCGACAGAACAACGCCTAAGAGTAACGTGCGCAAAAGTCATCATGGCAGCCAGGCCTATGCCAACGTATCCAGGCAGGCCAGGAGGCCACAAACCACAAGACAGGACCAGGCAGGATTTATACCTAAGTACTACAGGCTCGGTGGTATAAAAATAGGTGTGTGGCGCTCCAAGGTGTTTCGCATATAAATCAAGTTGTAGCTGAAATTTGGCATGGTGCGAAGAGGTAGGGACAACCACCAAAATCCCTAGTGTGTGGTCGAAAGGCCACAGATACAATAAATACTATTCCTCTGTACACGTTGAAAATACAAGCATAATTGGCAGAAATATAGATCACAGTCGTGTTTCTTTTCGTTGCATAGTTGTTTTATTTCTTTTTCTTCTGTGGATGGTGTCTGTGTACACCCCAGTCAGTTCCTTATGTTCCTAGCCAACACGTGTTTCGTCGCTTTACAAGGGATGAACCCGAGACTTCTTCAGGGCTATTTTCTTGTCTTTTAAATTCCTTAATTTCGGTGATAATTCCAACCCGAAATGACCTTTGGATTACCCCCCTTTTTCTTTACTGATTTCGGTGTGAAACAAGTCTCTCCATTCCGCCATTCCGGTTCTGTACTCCTTCGATCCCAGTTGGGAAATTAGCACGGGAGGTGATAGATACATACCCAGAAGTAATACTAGGGAGATATGGAATCCCTTCCCGGAGGAACCCCCTTGTCCCGCTGTTCTAACAACACTATTATCAATGAGGGGGAGGGGTGGTGCTGAATTTCCCATATTTATGCCAGTCCAGACAAGGTTTATAGGGCCCTTCGAGATGATAGTCCGGTCGCCGCCCTGTCGGTGCATTCAAGGTGCGAGGAGGAATCAGAGGAACCCATATCCGAATGGGAATGGGCAAGAGTGCATGAAGGGGTTCGTGAAGTTCTAACGCACATTTTAAGTTAATTCAATATAACATAGTGCACCAAGTATATTTAACACCATACAGATTAAGTAAAATGTATCTGGAACGATTGGATGTCTGCCCATTGTGCGGGGAAGCACCGCCACACTTTGTGCACATGATATGGGCATGCCGGAGCTTGGGTCCATTCTGGGAGGGAGGTTTGGAGCTAATACACAAGGCTACTGGATGGTCCATTTCCAAGACTATAAGTTCAGTCTTATTGGATTTAATACCCAGCCCTAAAGAGAAAAAGCTAAGTAAGAAATTCGTACTCTTGGGGTTGGTGCTTGCCAAAAGAAGGATAGCAATGTTATGGCGTAGCCTGACCCCACCGCTTACAAGTCACTGGTTGAGGGATCTGAATGAGTGGGAGACGGCAGAATTGACCCAAATGAAACTTAGAAGGAAGGATGATAGCCTTGAGGAGGATGCACTGGCGTGGTCTGCGATGATTGCAGACCTGAGAGACCTGCAGGGTGGGGCAGCAGTAGAGGGGGATAATACATAATAATCCCCCAGGAAAAGTAATGGTAAGGGAGGTCTAAAACAGATATTTGGATCTGCATTTCAGATAATGAACATAGAATCCCAGACGAGAATATAAACAATGGACATCAAGACACGAAAAGGGTGGGTGGGAAGGGGGTGTTACGTGTTAGGGAAAACGGTATAGATATTATAGAAATTGTGTTAAGCTGAAATTTGATCCTGTACCTGAAGAAGTATTGCTAATATTATGTATCTTAGGTGTGTCACAACCTTGGGATATTCAGTAAAATACCAATAAAGATTATTTTTTTTAAACAATGCCTATAAAGGGTTGCAACATAGAAAAAGTGCAATTTGTCAATGAAAACAGTATCTGAACAATATTGACTCCTGGCATCAATTACAGTTGGTGAGAATTATTGGGTTATCGACCAAAAACACAGTTTGCAGTAATTTAACAGCACCACAACATCACACATATACCTTACATCAGCAATCGCACCCTGTATCACACCCATGGACTAAGCGTACCATCTGTATCCCACCCAGTGGTCCAAGTGACCAACCCCTTAAAAACTGACAGTGAAAAAAGGATGACTTTGTCAAAAACAATTCTTAGCTCACTCTAGGCGCATGCTATCCTGTGACCAGGGTTAGCTCTGCATAGTGCACAGGAATAAGTGAGCCCAATAGTCTGTCAATATCGGCTCCGGGACAAAGACAATAACAATAGTTCGTGGAAAAAAAGAAATTACTCGAGAACCAAGGGCCCCTCTTGGCCAAACCCAAGTTACACCTAATTTCCCCGGTCCAAATATTTTTCCCTAAATGTCCGAATCGCACCCTGTATCACACTCAGGGGGCTAAGGTTACCATCTGTGTCACTCCTAGCGGTCCAAGCACAGCGGAAAAAGCATACCATCTGTGTTATGCCCAGTGGTCCAAGCGATCAACACCTCTCACTTCTTTCAGATACCAATGGCTTTTGAAAACCAGTGGCATTGAGAAACCTTTTTAGACTACAAAATAAGATTGCAATGTCAACTCTGACAATTAATACAATAAATGTTCACCTTTCCTAGCTTGCTGACTATCGAAAAAATGTGACTTCTGCGAGATCCCCTACGAGACCGCCTTGCAACTACTCAGCTAGGACATATAAAACAGGTAACAAAAACAACAACCCGAAGGACCTGGGTAATTTGCGAAACGTAACAACAATGGTCCAATCAGAGAGATCCATCAAATGTATAAAAAATTAAATGAATTAACTTATCCTGATTGCTTTTAAATAAATAAATAACCCAACTCATCTAACTCGAGGATGGGGGGTGAATATTGCTTCTGAAGATAGAGAAGAGTATATGTGACTTTATAAATTTAGTTCATACAAAGAAATTACACTTAGATGTATGATTTTTTTTCTGTATTTGAAAATAAACATTATAAATACATTATATGCACATATGGTTGATCCAAAAAGATGTGTGAAACGGTGCTCAAAACAAGTGCCCATGCTGGGAATATAAACAAAAAAAAGAAAGGAAATATACCTATTACATATATTGTATTCTTTACAAAATAGCCTTTCCGTTATACTTATTGTACAGCATAAGTATGATCTCATTAAAGAGGGGTAATCGTATCATTCATAATTGCTCCTTTGTAGAGCTATACAATCCAGGCTGTACAGGATGTCGAATTTTCGACCCAGCAAGGGGGCCAGTCTATGCCTCAGCAGTAAGTCTTCATCAGGACTGGGTAAATGATTAGATGGGGAGCAACCTATTGCAGAAAAGGACATTTGTCCATCTTAATAAAACTAACTAATAAGATGTGTGTGTGCAAAGGTAACGGCTCCTCCCAAAGGTATAGACATTCTCACCTGGAAACATCATCTGGTGGAGAAACTGTAGAATTAATCATATAAGTTACGATGGCCTGACAGCTCCTCGTCTGCAGGGGATTTAATCTAGTCCTGGGGATGTAAAGATAAAACCAACTGTAATTGTGGAGTCAAGTTTATTTTATTTATTTTTATTTTATTTATTTTGTTTTATAGAGCGCGAACTTGACCCGTTAGGGTATCAGAGCGCTTTACATGGATCAAAGAGTGTACAATGGGCATGGAAACACAAAATACAAAGGATAAAGAGGGGGCGGGGGTGCAGGGTACATAGGGGATAGAGGACATGTATGTACAGATTACATTTATGATTACTTGAGATAAGGCCCCAGGATTCTTGGTGAGGTAGCTCGATACTCAGATGGGTGGCGATGGTCGGTAGTTGGTCAGGGTCTCTGTGTTGGTAGGAGGCAACATTTAGGAGAGGAATTTACCCATAAGGAAAGTTTTGGCCTCCTTTTTGAAACGTGCAAGAGAAGGGATTCTTCTGATGGCGGGCGGGAGAGAGTTCCATATTCTTGGAGCAGCCCCAGAGAAAGCCCGATTGGAAGTTTTTTTTTTCGGAAACGTGCAGGTTGGACTAAGAGGTCTTTGGCGGACCGGGAGTTTCTGATTCTGCCGGATACCACAAGTTTCTGTGCAAGATAAGCCGGGGAGTTTGAGTATAAAGCCTTATGTGTGATGCAGGCCAGTTTAAGTTGTATTCTAGCCTCCAGGGAAGCCAGTTCAAGGCTTTCAAGTGTGGAGAGATATGGTCGAATTTTCTTGAACTTGTAAGAAGTCTGGCGGCAGCGTTGAGGCAAGCTTTTAAAGGTGCCAGGGAGATCTTGGGTAGACCCGAGAGGGTGGAGCAGCCATACTCCAGTCTGGAGATTACTAGCGCTTGGACTGCACTTTTAGGTCGGCAGCGTCGAGGAAGGGTTTCAGTTTCCTGAGGTAGCTCAAGTGGAATCTGGCTGATTTGGCCATCGATTTGATGTGGTCCCGCATGTTCAATTTGCTGTCCAGGGTTATTCCGAGCGATTTTGCTAAGTCCACGATGGTCGGTGGGCAATCTAAGGCTGTGATAGCCTTGATCCATATCTGCATCTCAGGATTGGTTTTTGGAGGGGAGATTAGGAGAAATTCTGTTTTCTTTGCGTTGAGTTTGAGTTGATTGGAGGTGAGCCAGTGGACGGTTGATTTCAGGGCCTCATTCAGGGAGAGAATCTCCTCGAGAGATGAGGTTTTGATGTAGAGCTGGGTGTCGTCAGCATACATATGGTAGGAGATATTCGCTGAGCGAAGTACTTCGGCAAGTGGTTCAAGGTAAAGGTTGAAGAGGGTAGGGGACAGGGTTGATCCTTGAGGGACTCCGATCGTGACTGGAGAGGGAGCAGATAGGTTGCCGTTGATTAGGAATCGCTGTGATCAGTTTTGGAGAAAGGATCTAAACCAGTCTAGAACAGAGCCATCCAAACCCATCCTGAGTTTGAGGCGTTTGAGAAGTTTTTCGTGGTTGACCGTGTCGAAGGCCGAGGATAGATCTAGGAGGATTAGAAGGCAAGTTTTCCCTTGGTCAAGGGCTTGGAGGGCATCGTCAACGATGTGGAGCATGGTCGTTTCAGTACTGTGCCCAGGTCTGAATCCAGATTGGAAGTCATCGAGAAGGTGGAAGTTGTTTATGTGTTGGCTTAGCTGCTGTTGCACACACTTCTCCAACACTTTTGCTAAGAGGGGGATGTTGGAAATCGGTCTGAAGTTGTCTGGGGAGGCTGGATCCAGCGATAGCTTATTCAAAATGGGGAGGACTTGGCCGGCTTTCAGAGAGTCAGGAATGGATCCCTGCCGGAGAGAGGCGTTGATTATTGCAGTCCAGCTGGGAATAATGGACTGGGCGACGGCCGCTAGGCAGTTGGAGGGGAGCGGGTCGTTGTAATGGTTATTCGGGTTTATAGATGATAGGATTTTGGAGACGGAGTCTTCGTCATAGAGTTTGAAGTCGGTCCAGAGTGCTTGATTTTTAGGTGAGATCTGTGGGGGCATCGCAGGAGGAGGAAGCAGGTCAGGGAGGGATAGAGCGAATGTGGCGGCACTAAGTTCATTTCCTAAGGTTGCGACTTTGTCGGCGAAATAGGAGGAGAACTCCTCCGATGAAATTAAGGACTTGGGGGTTTCTTTCGAAGTTTTGGCCAGTTTATTGGATTGGTGTTTGACCAGTTCGAAGAGCTTGTGGGGTCTATTCTTGGCGTTATCAAGTTCATATTTGAAAAATTCTTTTTTCGAGTTGAGGATGTTCCTATTGTAGGCATTTCTGGCCTGACGGAGAAGTTTCAGATGTGCGGCAGAGGGGTGCTGTCTCCAGATTCTTTCGGATTGCCAGAGGGATCTCCTCTCGATATTGAGGGATCCAGTGAACCAGGGGTTCCTGTCTTTGATTTGGGTTCTTTTTAGCTTTAGTGGGGCTAGGTCATCCATAATGTTCGAAATAGTTGCCGAGTAGTGATTATTGAGGTCACTGACCGTTGTGATATGTGAGGGGGGGAGGTCAGATTTGCAGCGAGCCTCCAGTTCAATGTGGTCCAGGTTCTTAGTGTCTCTAACCCAGCGTTTAGGCAACACTGGTTGCGATGCCCTTGTCTTGTGGGTGCCCGGTAGTAGGAATATGATGGCGTGGTGGTCAGACCAGTCACAAGGGTCTATAGAGATAAGCTTGACTGTTGGTTCCTTAGAGATGATCCAGTCAAGGGTGGCCCCTTTTGAGTGTGTAGTAGTAGAGTCAAGTAGAGAGATAAACCTCCCTGTAATAGTTAATCAAATATAGCTTACCTTATATTGAGTGAAATCAGCCAGCCTTGAAGAAAGAGTTAAATATAGGTCCATGCTGTAAAAAGACCAGAAAGGATCCTATTATTATCTAATAACAAAAGCCAAAATTCGACAATAGCTAACGTCCAAAATGGGAAAAAGTCATCAAACTGGTGCAGTTGAAATATATTCATTAGTGGTGTGGACGGCGGCCTCTTAATTATTTAATCCACTTGGGCTCTGGAATAGTGAAATCATTCAACATTAGTTCCGTATTGTGATGTATTATACAAACTGAAGGTTCTGATGTAGTCTCTTACCCTCTGTGATGGCTGCTTCAAGACGGACCGCATCCCTGTGTATTCATCAATTGCGGTGTTTCCTCACCTTCCTTGGCAAGCAAATGTGAATCCATCCGGGTGGGGTCCCCTTCCTTTGACTACAGTTGGGTTCGAGGTACCAATCAGCTCCTACCTTGCTCACCAAAATGTTGCTTGAACATAAAATATCTTGAAAAAACAAGAGACAAGAGACGTTTGGAAAAACAGGAACAGTTTGTTCAATGCGGCCGAGAGCACAGTCACAGGCATAGTGTCTGAGCACTGTCTCAATTTACAATCGCTCTAACATAGACTTTTGCACAGTTCATTGAATGTGATAACATTGTTCGGGTGATCCTTTTTTGGTAAGGAATGTGTACCTCTGTCTTTGGAGCAATAAATTAAGGTATTGGATGAAGAATACAGTTGGGCCTCGACCTTGCGTGGACACAATGCGGCCAGTGGGTATTGTATCCTGATGTCCGGCATGGGGAACGCGTGATCACTGCATGTACTGTGTGTGCTGTGTTTTGATTGGTTAAGTGTTTCCAACTTCATGTGGCATCTGACTTTATGGTGTTTTGGGAACACACACACCCCTACGGCCATGTGTGCTTTATTGGGGCCAATCTCCCTGGACCATTGTGGTGCCGCTTAGCCTATCTGTGGGATCGATCTGGGATTTCCTGTTTGCGTGTTTGTCTGCTGGCTATGTGTCACCTCACCTGTGATCGGTCAATCAGTGAGCCTGGGCCTGGGTCTCAGGGCCTGCCTAACTATGTGAGTCTGAGTCGGAATCGACGTGGAGTTCACAAAGGGCAAATTCATCAATAAAGATGCAATTTAGTTTTTATATATGAATGTATCATTAATAATGATTCATTACTCATATTGACATCCCCTTTTCAAAATTAACACCCTCCAGGGCTATTGAAGATTCCCCGGGTCCTTTGCAGCTGATGACTTATCTTCCTTGCACCATAAATCCATAGACACAGTAGGCGATCTATTCCAAGATGGCTAATTATTAACATTTGAACAACCAAGGCAAGATTATTGTATCCCGCCTGGTCAATTCCTTCTCCATGGCCAGCTGCTGGCTACGTACCACCTATTATGGTGCACGGCAGATGAGGAAACCCCCCCATGCCGTCATACAAACCATATACGCCATGGGCACTACTTCATTACATGGTTTTACAAGGCCATCAGAGAGCACATAGGGATCTCTCAAACACCACTCAGAACAGCGTGGGAGGACGATGTTTCACGCCCATTACACGATTCTGAATGGAACACATCACTGGAGTTCCCAAAGAGGGTTTCCCGTAACACGAGATTTAAAAACATACAATATATAATACTTGTAGGAGAGTAGGATCTGCCTCTTATGTTGCCCCCACTTTTTTTCTGATGTTTACACTGGTTTCTGGCTATAGTCTGGCTGGGACCCTGCCAATCAGGGCCCCAGCCTCTCTGTTCTCTCTAAACGACTTGGAGTGCACTTTAGGTGCACTAGTGATTGGATACTGTGGTACCTTAGGAGTCCCTAGTATATGGTACCTTAGGTACCAAGGGCATAGGTACTTCACAGGCCTACCAGGGGCTGAAGCATGTATTATGCCACCCTTGGGAAGCAGACTAAATCTGACACCACAGGCCTGCTACTGCAGCCTGGGTGAGGAGGTGCTAGCACCCCTCACTGAGATATAGGTCCCCTATGTCTCTCCTGCACACACATTTCAACTTATCAGCCACCCCTAAGGCAGGCCCTATCAATCCTGAGGGCAGGGTGCTTAGTTCCTATGTGAGAGGGTGCCTCTGCCTGAGCAGGACCCCTCTGCAGCTCTCAGAGTCTATTCTCTGGGGCTGTTTGTGAATGCAGCCAAACCATATTCTCTTAAGTGCATTATATCCTCGCGGTAAATGCTAACTGTGGAGTGGCTGCATCAAAACATGTCGTGTTTGGTGTCAAACACTTTGGAATCATACCCCCACACCAGTAACTGGTGTGGGAGTATGATCCCACCCTTCTAGAGGGATAGACATGTACCTACTGTGGAAACGCGGTAGAATCCTAAAGAGCCCTGGCATCACAAAATGAATGCCACCAGTCACAGACACTGGGCTGCCCTCCTGCTGATGACCGACACTCGCAGTGGAGGAGGCCCAACAATAGATATCCTGTCCCAAGGGGGTGTGACCACCTCCCAGACAGGGTTTAGTGTATTGGGGCTGGGTGGGTGCACTCCTAGAGTGCTTTGAAGTCCTGCACTGGAGGAGCAGAAGGCTCCTCTGTGCATATGCCAGTTCAAACCGGCTCAGGGGCTACCTGCCCCTGCTCTGGCGTGAAACTGGACAAAGGGAAGTGGGTATAGCCACCCACTCCCCTGACCCTCCCATAGGTGGGGTCATAGAGCTAGTCCCTCCCTTCTCTTTAGTATAAGAGGGGGAACCTGTGCATTGCAACCTAGATCTCCCTGGACGACGCTCTTAAGAAGAATCCTGGACCTTCGACGTTCCACTACCTCTGGAAGACTGAAGAATCTCCCTTGGAGTCAAGGAGTGACTCCCCTGCTTGGCAGGCACCAAAAACTACAATGACGGTCGCAAACTACGCCGCTCCTGCCAGAGCCCGAAGTCCCTGCAGCCCAGGAAGAGGATTTCCTGACTTCTCCAAGGCCATCGTGAGTCCCCAGCGAAGCTGAGGCAAGTGGACCCCACGAGTGATGAGGAACCGCAGTCCCTGGGTACTGTGCACTATTGTCTAGTGCAACCCCTTCACGACGTTCTACGAACCTGTGCTTTGGACCACGTGTGGCCCCAGCCCCTAGCAGAAATCCCTCCGAAGATCAGAGGCCTACCCCATCCTAAGTGACCGTGGGCCCCTGTTGAAGGAATCCTCCTGAGGCATCTTTGCGATCCCTTGCCAGCCGGCTTGTAGGTCCCCTGAAGACTTTTCTACAGAACCAAAGGACTCCCCTGGTTGCTCCAGGCCAGCCCTGACTTACCCTCGCTGGGTGAGTTCCCCAGACCTTGCTGTTCTGCACCGTTGACTTTTTGTTTTTTCCACGAGACTTGCTGCTACCAAGGCTTGTTGGCTCCAATCAAGTCGCCGATACCGCAGTCAGCTGCAGACTTCGTGGCACACACTGAATCCAGCTCCTGGTCATCCTCGACACCTCCTGGACCTCATGGCCGAAGAGTCAAGACACCCGTGAATGACCTGAATCTGTCGATGACGGTGGACATTCATCTTCCTTGCCCCGGGTCACTGCCAAGTGACTTTGAACACTGTCCCCTCTGCTTTCAGGTCTTCCTTCTTCCGAATCCAGGCTTGGATTCCACCGGACACTTCTCCTGTCGCCGCAAGCAGCAAGTCTTCAGTGGCTCCCATTGAAAATGACGCCGCGACCCGACACCAAAGGACACCTATGCACGCGGCTTCCCTGGGTGAGGTAACTCCAGCACTACGGTGCTCCTGTGGGTGTTGGCCCTAGAACTACTTACCCTGTAAGTGACTTGCTTGTAGCTACTCCCGAAGTGCCCTGAAACTCTTAATTTCCAACCGTGACTTGCCCCATTGAAGTCAACGGCGACCCGCGCCTGTGTTCACTCACTGCACGCGTCCCCCGTGGGTCCTTTACTTACCTACCTTGGGTGGTTTCGTGAGGCCCCAGCACTTCTGAAGGCCCTAGGCCTTGTCCCTTTGCAAGTCGTTGTTCTTAAGTCCCTTTTAGTATATGGTCTGGTACGCCCTAGGGCCCCAGCCATATTTGTGCTTAACTGATTGTGAAACGTTGATTTGTACATATGTTCCTGACTTCTAATCTCATAAAGAGATTAGTAGAGAGTTGTTTAGTAATAAATACATATATATTTGATATATATACCTGTGTGGTGTCTTTTCATTTGGTGATTCAAGAGATTGTGTGGTAAAACAAGCTGCTTTACATTCCTCCAAGACTTAGCCTGAAGGCTGCTCTCCACAGCTACCACTAGGATAGGTTTCTATAATGGTTGTCTTAAACCTACCTACCATAAGAGTCGAATTGTTTGGGTGCAAGGTGTCCACTTTAACTAGTGGACAGCATATACCAGGCCAACTTCTCACATTGGTGGCAGCGGTGGGATTCCAGCTTGCTATTGTTTTACCAGAAAATCTCTATTTGAATTACTAACTGAAAACCACTATAGGTACTCAAGGTACATATAAAGTCAAGCTTAGTATCAATAAGTTCTACTGAACTTAGAGCTGGGTGCCAAGGGATAGCACACCCTTTCTACAGCTCAAGCTAGTATCAGTAGGCCACAAACTAGTGTAGGTAGTACAACACTGCACAACACTAGAATGTCCTTAAGGGGTGGACCCAGTGGATCCACTCAGCCTCAGTATAAGGACATGACTTTCTTTGACTTGAAAGCCATGTGTGCTGCAAGGCACCTGAAGATAGGACAGAGTCCCTCCACACTACACCTGATAGATCTGCTGACAGCAGATGATCTTAGATTAGCTCTAGGAGCTAATGGGTCTGAATCAGTGAGTGGGTCAATTACAGTGTCTGGGTCAGATGATGAACATCAGGATGACCAAGATTCTGTGGTTGTAGGGCCAGATCCCAAGGGGTCTGAACAGGACAGAGGAATTCTCCCTAAGAGACCTGACAGAGTGGGAGAGAAGCCTAGGTCCCTTTCTAGGGACTCTGACCACTCCTATCACTCTGGCAGAGAAACTGTCCACCAGAGAGACTCCTACTTCCTAAGAAGAGAGAGTTCCTCTGAAAGACTGTACAAACTGCTGCAGTATGAGGAAGCAAGATTTGCCCTCAAGACCAAGCAGTTGGCATTAGATAAAGAAGCCTTTGAGCTCCAGAGAGCTTCTAGAAGAGAGGGGTTAGAACACCCTGGTGGCAGCAACAGTGTCCCTGGAGGCAGGGAAAATATTCCAGACCATAGGAACCTGAGCAAGGTTGTTCCTCCCTACCAGAGTGGGGATGATATCCATAAGTGGATAACTGCTATGGAAAGGGCCTGTAGAGTACAACAGGTCCCCCAAAAGCAGTGGGCAGCAATCTTGTGGCTCTCCTTTTCAGATAAAGGTAGAGACAAGCTCCTCACTGTTAGAGAAGAGGATGCTGATGACTATGAAGTCCTGAAGAGTGCACTGATAGATGGGTTTGGCTTAACCACTGAGCAGTACAGGTTGAAGTTCAGAGACACCCAGAAGGCACAGACTCAGGACTGGACTGACTTTGTAGATTGTGCAACCAAGGCTCTGGAGGGTTGGCTGGTTGGCAGTAGGGTTACTGATTTCAAGGGATTGTATAATCTAATGATGAGAGAACAGATCCTTAATAATTGCCAGAACCAGTTGTTGCATCAATACCTGGTGGACTCAGATCTGACCTCTCCCCAAGAATTGGGAAAGAAGGCAGACAAGTGGGTCAGAACCAGGGTGAGGCAGAAAACCCAGAACCAAGGGGGTGACACAAAGAAGCAGGATTCTAAGGGCTCTGAGAAAAGTGGGGATAAGTCAAAAGACCAGAAGTCTTCACAAGGGGCCCAAAATCTGCATCTGGTGGGGAGTCACAATCCAACAAGGGAAAAGGCCAAAAGAAGCCCTGGTGCAAATTCTGTAAACAGAAAGGGCACTGGACTTCTGATTGTAACAAGTCCAAAGACCAAACCACCACCACTCCTGCCCCTAAGGCAACTGTTCCCCCTAGTTCAGCTACTGGTGGAGGTGGTACTCAGAAAAAGGGTGTAGTAGGGCTGACCCTGGGTTCTGAAGTGGACTCTGGCCTAGCCAGAGTACCCACTCAGGCAATGCTGATTTGTGATGGAGACATTGACATGTCCTTCCTAGTGAGCCCCAGTAATCTGGGCAAATACAAACAGCAGCCTGTAATAAATGGCAAACAGGCTTTGGCATTTAGGGACACAGGTGCTAGTGTCACCATGGTGGCAGAGGATCTTGTGGACCCTGGACAGATCATCCTGGGCGAAATGTACCAGGTGACCAATGCAAGCAATGTCAGGACCAACCATAGCCTGGCAGTTGTGAATTTCTCCTGGGGAGGGGTAACTGGCCTCAAGAAGGTTGTAGTCAGTGCAGACCTCCCTGTAGAATGTCTATTGGGCAATGATCTAGAAACTTCAGCCTGGTCTGAAGTAGAGTTATGGACTCATGCTGAGATGTTGGGCATCCCTGCAGAGGTATTTGCTGTGACCAGGTCACAGGCCAAAATGCATGACACTGAACAAGCTCTGGATCCTGAAATTATGGACCAGATGCTTCCCAAGAAGAGGAGCAGTAGGGTTAAGGCAGTGCCTTCCCTCTGTCTCAGATCACTGATTCCCCTCTTGAGGGAGGAGAAGCAGATCCTGAAGAAGGAACTGCCCCAGAGGGACTTGAGCCTGACCAGGTTGAGTTCCTGGGGGCAGGGGGCCCTTCTAGGGAAGATCTGAGTAAGGAGCAACAGTGCTGCCCCTCTCTTGAACCCCTCAGACAGCAGGCTGCTGCTGAGGCTGCTGGGAGTGCTAGTGGGTCCCATAAAGTGTATTGGGATGAGGGACTCCTATATTCCGAGGGTAGAGATCCAGCCCCTGGAGCCACCAGGAGGTTGGTAATACCTCAGAAGTTTAGGGGGTTCCTCTTGACCCTAGCGCATGATATCCCTTTAGCAGGTCACTTGGGCCAAAACAAGACCTGGGACAGGCTTGTTCCACATTTTCATTGGCCACATATGTCAGAGGACACAAAGGAGTTTTGTCGCTCCTGTGTCACATGCCAAGCCAGTGGCAAGGCAGGTGGCACAACAAAGGCCCCCTGATACCACTACCTGTGGTGGGGGTACCCTTTGAAAGGGTAGGGATTGACATTGTTGGTCCCCTTGACCCTCAAACTGCATCTGGGCACAGATTTATCCTGGTGGTTGTGGATCATGCCACCAGGTACCCAGAGGCAATTCCCTGAGGACCACCACAGCCCCTGTGGTGGCAAGAGCCCTCATTGGAGTTTTCTCCAGAGTGGGTTTCCCAAAGGAGGTCATCTCTGACAGAGGTACCAACTTCATGTCAGGATATTTGAAAGCAATGTGGAAGGAGTGTGGTGTAACTTATAAGTTCACCACCCCTATCACCCACAATGCAATGGGTTGGTTGAACGCTTCAACAAAACCCTGAAGGGAATGATTAAAGGACTCCCAGAGAAGCTTAGGCGGAAATGGGACCTTCTTCTTCCCTGCCTGTTGTTTGCATACAGAGAAGTTCCACAGAAGGGGGTTGGTTACAGCCCATTTGAGCTTCTGTTTGGGCATCCTGTAAGAGGTCCATTATGTTTGGTAAAAGAGGGCTGGGAGTTACCTCTCAAACCCCCAAACAGGATGTGATAGACTATGTACTTGGTCTCCGCTCCAGGATGGCTGAATACATGAAAAAGGCAACCAAAAACCTGGAGGCCAGCCAAGAATTACAAAAAGCTTGGCATGACCAAAAGGCTGTGCTGACTGTATACCAGCCAGGACAGAACGTGTGGGTGTTGGAGCCAGTGGCCCCAGCAGCCCTCCAAGACAAATGGAGTGGCCCCCATACAATAGTTGAGCAAAAGGGAGAAGTCACCTATCTGGTGAATCTTGGAACTCCCAGGAGCCCCCTGAGGGTGCTCCATGTCAACAGATTGAAACCTTATGTTGACAGGGCTGACATGGGCTTGCTCATGGCAACTGATGAGGAACAGGAGGAGGAGAGTGACCCTCTCCCTGACCTGCTCTCACAGAACCCTGTTGATGGGTCAGCAGATGGTGTTGCTTTGGCAAGCAGCCTCACTGACCATCAGCAAACTGAGTGCAGACAAGTTCTGCAGCAGTACAGACATATGTTTAGCCTGACCCCTAGTCAGACTACCTGGTGCACCCATGAGGTGGACACTGGAGACAGTCTGCCTGTCAAGAGTAAAATCTACAGGCAACCTGACCATGTCAGGGACTGTATCAGGACTGAAGTCCAGAAAATGTTGGAGTTAGGTGTGATTGAGCCTTCAGATAGCCCTTGGGCTAGCCCAGTAGTCCTAGTACCCAAGCCTCATACCCAGGGTGGTAAGAAAGAAATGAGGTTTTGTGTAGACTACAGAGGCCTCAATGCAGTCACCAGGACTGATGCCTATCCCATACCAAGATGAGCTGATTGATACTTTGGCCTCAGCCAAGTATCTGAGTACATTTGACCTAACAGCTGGCTACTGGCAGATCAGATTAGCTGATGATGCAAAAGCCAAAACAGCATTTTCGACCCCTGGTGGGCACTACCACTTTGTGGTGATGCCCTTTGGATTGAAAAATGCACCTGCCACTTTTCAGAGGTTGGTGAACAAAGTTCTGGCAGGGATGGAAACTTATTGCTCAGCTTATCTAGATGATATTGCTGTCTTTAGTTCCTCCTGGCAGGATCACCTGGTCCACCTCAGAAATGTTTTGGAGGCTCTGCAAAAAGCAGGCCTCACTATCAAGGCCACTAAGTGCCAGATAGGGCAGAGTCAGGTTGTGTACCTGGGCCACCTTGTGGGTGGAGGCCAGGTTCAGCCTTTACAGAGCAAAATCCAAACCATAATGGAATGGGTTGCTCCAACCACCCAGACACAGGTGAGAGCCTTCTTAGGCCTGACTGGGTACTATAGGAGGTTTGTGAAGGGATATGGATCTATAGTGACCCCCTTGAATGATCTAACCTCAAAGAAAATGCCAAAAAGGATCAGTGGACAGCTAGCTGTCAGAAGGCATTTGAAGACCTAAAGCAGGCCATGTGCACTGCCCCCATCTTACAGAGTCCAGACTACACCAAAAGTTCATTGTCCAAACAGATGCTTCTGAGCTGGGTGTGGGAGCTGTACTGTCTCAACTGAATGATGAAGGTCAAGACCAGCCAGTAGCTTTCATTAGCAGAAGGCTGACCCCTAGAGAGAAACGTTGGTCAGCTATAGAGAGGAGGCCTTTGCTGTGGTGTGTGCCCTGAAGAAGCTGAGGCCATACTTGTTTTGCACTCACTTCATAGTTCAGACTGACCACAAGCCCCTCCTATGGCTTAAACAGATGAAAGGTGAAAACCCAAAACTTTTGAGGTGGTCCATTTCTCTACAGGGGATGGACTATACAGTGGAACATAGACCTGGGACCCAACATGCCAATGCAGATGGACTCTCAAGGTATTTCCACTTAGAACACGAAGACTCAACTGGTCAAGGTTAGTTTAGTGTCCCTGCGTTTGGGGGGGTTGTGTAGGAGAGTAGGATCTGCCTCTTATGTTGCCCCCACTTTTTTTCTGATGTTTACACTGGTTTCTGGCTATAGTCTGGCTGGGACCCTGCCAATCAGGGCCCCAGCCTCTCTGTTCTCTCTAAACGACTTGGAGTGCACTTTAGGTGCACTAGTGATTGGATACTGTGGTACCTTATGAGTCCCTAGTATATGGTACCTTAGGTACCAAGGGCTTAGGTACTTCACAGGCCTACCAGGGGCTGAAGCATGTATTATGCCACCCCTGGGAAGCAGACTAAATCTGACACCACAGGCCTGCTACTGCAGCCTGGGTGAGGAGGTGCTAGCACCCCTCACTGAGATATAGGTCCCCTATGTCTCTCCTGCACACACATTTCAACTTATCAGCCACCCCTAAGGCAGGCCCTATCAATCCTGAGGGCAGGGTGCTTACTTCCTATGTGAGAGGGTGGCTCTGCCTGAGCAGGACCCCTCTGCAGCTCTCAGAGTCTATTCTCTGGGGCTGTTTGTGAATGCAGCCAAACCATATACTCTTAAGTGCATTATATCCTCGCGGTAAATGCTAACTGTGGAGTGGCTGCATCTAAACATGTCGTGTTTGGTGTCAAACACTTTGGAATCATACCCCCACACCAGTAACTGGTGTGGGAGTATGATCCCACCCTTCTAGAGGGATAGACATGTACCTACTGTGGAAACGCGGTAGAATCCTAAAGAGCCCTGGCATCACAAAATGGATGCCACCAGTCACAGACACTGGGCTGCCCTCCTGCTGATGACCGACACTCGCAGTGGAGGAGGCCCAACAATAGATATCCTGTCCCAAGGGGGTGTGACCACCTCCCAGACAGAGTTTAGTGTATTGGGGCTGGGTGGGTGCACTCCTAGAGTGCTTTGAAGTCCTGCACTGGAGGAGCAGAAGGCTCCTCTGTGCATATGCCAGTTCAAACCGGCTCAGGAGCTACCTGCCCCTGCTCTGGCGCGAAACTGGACAAAGGGAAGTGGGTGTAGCCACCCACTCCCCTGACCCTCCCATAGGTGGGGTCATAGAGCTAGTCCCTCCCTTCTCTTTAGTATAAGAGGGGGAACCTGTGCATTGCAACCTAGATCTCCCTGGATGACGCTCTTAAGAAGAATCCTGGACCTTCGACGTTCCACTACCTCTGGAAGACTGAAGAATCTCCCTTGGAGTCAAGGAGTGACTCCCCTGCTTGGCAGGCACCAAAAACTACAATGACGGTCGCAAACTACACCTCTCCCGCCGGAGCCCGAAGTCCCTGCAGCCCAGGAAGAGGATTTTCTGACTTCTCAAAGGCCATCGTGAGTCCCCAGCAAAGCTGAGGCAAGTGGACCCCACGAGTGACGAGGAACCGCAGTCCCTGGGTACCGTGCACTATTGTCTAGTGCAACCCCTTCACGACGTTCTACGAACCTGTGCTTTTGACCACGTGTGTTCCCAGCCTCTAGCAGGAATCCCTCCAAAGATCAGAGGCCTACCCCATCCCGAGTGACCGTGGGCCCCTGTTGAAAGAATCCTCCTGAGGCGTCTTTGCGATCCCTTGCCAGCCGGCTTGTGGGTCCCCTGAAGATTTTCTACAGAACCAAAGGGCTCTCCTGGTTGCTCCAGGCCTGCCCTGACTTACCCTCGCTGGGTGAGTTCCCCAGACCTTGCTGGTCTGCACCATTGACTTTTTGTTCTTTCCACGAGACTTGCTGCTACCAAGGCTTGTTGGCTCCACTCAAGTCGCCGACACTGCAGTCAGCTGCAGACTTCGTGGGGCACGCTGAATCCAGCTCCTGGTCATCCTCGACTCCTCCTGGACCTCGTGGCTGAAGAGTCAAGACACCCGTGAACAACCTGAATCTGTCGACGACGGTGGGCATTCATCTTCCTTGCCCCGGGTCACTGCCAAGTGACTTTGAACACTGTCCCCTCTGCTTTCAGGTCTTCCTTCTTCCGAATCCAGGCTTGGATTCCACCGGACACTTCTCCTGTCGCCGCAAGCAGCAAGTCTTCAGTGGCTCCCATTGAAAACGACGCCCCAACCCGACACCAAAGGACACCTATGCACCCGGCTTCCCTGGGTGAGGTAACTCCAGCACTACGGTGCTCCTGTGGGTGTTGGCCCTAGAACTACTTACCCTGTAAGTGACTTGCTTGTAGCTACTCCCGAAGTGCCCTGAAACTCTTAATTTCCAACCGCGACTTGCCCCATTGAAGTCAACGGCGACCCACGCCTGTGTTCACTCACTGCACGCGTCCCCCGTGGGTCCTTTACTTACCTACCTTGGGTGGTTTCGTGAGGCCCCAGCACTTCTGAAGGCCCTAGGCCTTGTCCCTTTGCAAGTCGTTGTTCTTAAGTCCCTTTTTTAGTGTATGGTCTGGTACGCCCCTAGGGCCCCAGCCATATTTGTGCTTAACTGATTGTGAAACGTTGATTTGTACATATGTTCCTGACTTCTAATCTCATTAAGAGATTAGTAGAGAGTTGTTTAGTAATAAATACATATATATTTGATATATATACCTGTGTGGTGTCTTTTCATTTGGTGATTCAAGAGATTGTGTGGTAAAACAAGCTGCTTTACATTCCTCCAAGACTTAGCCTGAAGGCTGCTCTCCACAGCTACCACTAGGATAGCTTTCTATAAAGGTTGTCTTAAACCTACCTACCATAAGAGTCGAATTGTTCTGGTGCAAGGTGTCCACTTTAACTAGTGGACAGCATATACCAGGCCAACTTCTCACAATACTCCATAGAACCTGTTTAACACCATCCAAACTGAATCAATTATTCCCACTTTGCAAATATCACATTCTCCATATATCACTCCTATGCTGCCGATCTAAAACACATGTTCTGGTCATTTCCCACACTAGCACACTACCAGCACACCATACTGACACCCTTGCCACTGTCACTAAACTCACCAATGTGAACACATGCGCAGAGACTGTCCTGGGTGTCTCCAAACAGGGCAAAGATCACAAAGTATAAGTACGATTTGCAAACCTGGCTTTGTTGTTAGCCAAACGGACCCTCACACCTACACTGGAGAGTCGACCAGCCTCCTGTGATCACACTATGGCAGAAGGTGCTCCTCCATTTCGGGAGAAGCCAAGAGCATCAATTTGCACCATGAGGAAGCTCACGACTCCGCAAGAGACCTATAGCAGTGCCCTGGGATACCATGTTCACACAGCTTCAAGAAGTGGTGCACGTGGATGCCTCCCTCCATAAAAGCCTGGCAATAGACCACCCTGTCGTCCTACGACAGGTCCCCTGGCCTCAGACCCCAACCCTAAGGGGACACTGCAGCTGGTCATCATACTTCTCCGAATACCACTGTTAGCAAATTACCATACAAGTAACATGCCTAGTAGGCTAAAAGTGTCCCACTGGAGGCGGTGTCCCATACCACCTCACATTTGTAAACTGTTTTTTTGTAGCTAGTATCACTTCTCTTGCTTGTGCTGCTGTTTGGTTGCCACCCTCCTTACAGTTCTAAGAGATTCACATGTCCATTGACTAAGCAACTTGGCTCCATTTCATTATGGGCTCAGCACCGGTCCATATGGATATCATTATAAATACTGCAACCCTGTACAAGCCTTGCTTGACTGTTTTGTTACTTAGACCCAACACCAGTCATGTACTAATGTGTATAGCAAATATCGAGATCTTATGAAATATACCAATTTCTAGAAAGTTGTTTTTTATGTTGATATGTAAAAATGTGACAAAAATCTCAATAAAAAGAGTTTTAAAAAAAATTAATGAAGTTAACAAAATCACGAAGTGGGACACCATTAGCACAGAGGAAACCACAACAATCATGAAGACCATTTACTCATGTCCTCAACACGCTTTCAACAAAGGAGCAATCTCCAGCAGCGAAGCCCTCACCCCTGTCCTCAACACCTCTAGCAGTATAGCTACCTTTCCAGAACCATGGAAACATACAGCCATCAACAACATCCTAAAGAAACCCTTCACTGACCCGACCAAATGTGCCAGTTACCAAACGATATCCCTCCTTCCCCACCCAGCTGAAGTAGTGGAAAATGCCATCAAAAAGCACTTCTCCGACCACCTCAATAAACACCAAACACCACACAATCAAGATTCAGACCCAACCACAGCATTGAAAGCCCCCTTATTGCAGCAATGGATGGCATCCAGATGATCTTCAACAGGGGGGAAAACGTAGCCTTCATTTTTCTAGACGTATCAGCAGCCTTCGACACGATCTCCCATACTAACCCAATTGTCAGCATAGCAGGCATCCAGGTTCTCATCCTCGAATGGATCTGCTTATTCCTCACAAAAATAATCAAACCGTCAATATGCCCTCCTACGCCTCTGAAGCGCAAGATTTAATTTGCGGAGTACCACAGGCCTTGCTCAGTCCAACATTTGCATGACACGGCTATCTGATGTCATAGGAGCTTATAATATAAACATTCTCACTTACATCGATGACACGCGACTGATACTGTCCCTCTCGGACACAACACCCAACAACAGGAACATGCATAACTGAAGAGGCCTCCTAGATGAAATCCAACTCCATCAAATTGAACCCAGATAAGACTGAGGTGAAATTGTTTTAGAAGAATGCTTCACCATGGGACTCCATTTGGTGGTGCACCGACCTTGGACCCACACCCATGCCCTGCTTGCAAGCGAGAAACCTCAGAATCATCAAAGAAAACTAACTGGACATGACCGGTCAAGTCAACTCAGTGGTCTTTCCTAGCGAGGATGCTGAATAAAATCTTCAAGTGGCTACCAGACAACACCAGGAAAATAATCGCCCAAGCCCTCATCACCAGCAGATTAGACTATGGGAACACCCTGTACACAGGGATTAACAACCAGTTCACAAAAAGACTGCAGACCGTCCAAAACAAAGCAACCAGTCTAGTCCTTTACTTCCCATGCCAAGCCCACATCACACCACACTTTAGGGAACTCCGCTGGCTCCCGATACACTAGAAAACATTATAAACTCCTCATCCACACCTGCAAAGCTCTCCACAATACTGACCCTGACTACCTGACCTGCCACATTCACTTCCAGCAATCTTCTAGACATCTCTGTGGTCTATCGCTAGCACACACCCCACACATACACAAAAGAAGAGCAGGGGCGGCGCCTTTTCGCACCTGGCCACTAAAGCCTGGAACAATCCCTTACAACACATCGGTATCTCCTCCTCTCTTCTTGACTTTTTCATGAATCTGGAGACCTAACTTTTCGAGTTAGCCTCCAGGGCTGGTCTCACACACTACGGAACATCTGGATACCCTCACAGGTAATTAGAGTGGTATAAAAATACAGAGAGCATAACATGTCCCAATATATCCATGACATTAATAATGTACTATTGTACTCAGGACATCAATATTCCGTTCCATCCGATACAGAGAAAAACAAAAAGGTAATAGGTGTAATGGTTGAATTAATCTCAGCCATGGGTAATTGCTCTGGAACGTATTCCAGGCTATCGCTTTTTTGGATGAGCGTGTACCCCATGCTCACTGTGCCACCGAACTAATGCTATACATCACTAATGAGGCCTAAGTAGCCTTAGACCAGTCTGGTCTTTCAGTTCAAGTTGAACTGTTCCTTTTGGAGCAGGACCAAGGATGATTTGCAAATGCCTTGTCAGTGTCAAGATTGGCATGGTCGGTAAAAAGATTTTTGACTGAAATGCGTCCCAAGCTATTGCAAGTGTTGCAGATTAATTCACAAATTCCTTCCATCGCTTTGTTGTTTGTTGCAGTAGCGTTCCTGGACATCAATAATTCTTGCTTTATCATATTCAAGACATAAAGGGCTCAGACACCATCCTGTCAAGGAACATAATGTCCCATGTACCATGTTCTTCAGGATATTAATAAGACCTTGGACATGATATTCAGGACCTCAATAATACACACCAATCTTATCAAGCACTGTAAAGCCTCTGATACATCCTAGACCCAACATCAAACCTCATATTTCACCTACAAAGGGCACCAACAGAACATCAATTATCCTATCTAGAAAATAGATAATCAATCCACCCACCTATCAAAGACACTAAAAACCCACGTTCAGTCCTGTCCAGGACTTCATCAACCCATTTCATCTTATTTAGGACTTTATCAACCCATGTGTCATCCTATCGGAGGCAATAATAACCCACGTCAGTAATAGTGTGATTCATCCAATTTAGTCAATCAAAAGTCCAGTGATCCTTCTAACTAGGATGTAAATTGCCTAGGACCTCTTGCGTCTCCTAGCTATGTGATCGCAAATAAAGAGTTGTTGAAACATGGGCCTTGCTAGCCCTGGATTGCTAATAGCCATATGCTAAGTATCTCCGGAAATTGAAGCCAATAAATCATTATTTTTTTCTATATGGCTAATCAAAGTCCAGATCTTCTCCTAATCAAGACATTGTCAACTACCATGCTCACTTGTAAACAGAACTTCAGTGGGTCAGGCTGTATATTTACGGCAAAGGATGGCAGCAGTATCTCACATATCCAAGGCTTTCTCTGAAACCAGCACAAGTAGCCCAGAATATTACCTTTAAACCCACAACTCAATATGCACTGTGTGATGCGAAAGTTAGACTTTTCATACCTTCAGGGACAGGGCCACTGTGAGGAGTGACTGTGTAATAGCCATGAGACCATAACCAGTCAGTAGAAGAGATTTCATGCCACACCTTTTGATTAACCGGCCCTGGTAAAAGAGCAAACATGATGGAAATTGTTATTGAGGGCGGAGGAAAATATAAACATAAGGAAGTATCAACTATTTTGTCAATTTCCATACTGTTCTCTTCAAGTCCTCCATGGCAAGAAAGTAGTATAATGGCAATCTGAACACATGCAGCAGGCAAGGGGTACCTGATTTCATAATATTAGCTGCATATGGTGTGTCTAACCATAGTATTTCCTTTAACAAATCATTGCATTATTTAAAATGTGGTCTATGGGCTACATTTAGCCCTCAATGCACCAGCCCTCGGCTCCACCATGTCAGCAGTGGGATGTCCACCATATCTAGAGATTCTCATCTGCCTGGTGAGGATGTCTGTAAATTAAGCCACAGCTACAGCGCCCTTCATAGCAGTGAAGTTTGCCAAGCTGGCACCATGTTTAAAGTGTCCATTCAGCCAACAGGATTTTTTTTCTTAAAAACAAAACAAAATAATGCCCCAAAGCACAGGGAGTTTTCTCTCTGTATTAAGGGGCCATTATTCATTTTCTATGCTCGTGTCCACCACAGATCATATGGCAAACACAGGCAGGAAAATGAGTGGCGGTTGCCCCGCTCTGAAGACAGCAGGGCGGCTGTCACGGTGCCCCAGGGTCCCTCAGGTCAAAGGCTTATAACGTCAGGGTCAGTGGAGGCTCTACTGCTGCTGCAAACCCAGAACTTCGCTTGACTCTAAATAGAGCAGGGGAAGCTCAGGTTTACTGTATTTCTCGTGATGCACCAAACCCTAAATATGTCCCTTTGTTTGCTTTAATTGAACTTATAGGATTAACACACTAAAACATTGATATGAAAAGGAAAGCTCAAGACTGGACAACATGGAGCCATATAAATACTCGAAATATGGCAGACATTATGGAAAAAAGAGAATGCCCAATTCATATTATCATGCTTATCATTAAACATGTGGTCTCCTGCTCCAATGCCAAGATAAAATGCAAACTCCAATGGAGTCTGAAATATGAAGAGCAAATTATTGTAAAGCATTTAGAAGAACTGTACCATCATAATAGCACATAGGGGCATATGTATGAAAAATGGCATTTGCGATTCTCAAATAGCGATTTTTTTGCGAATCGCTATTTGAGAATCGCAAAATGCGATGCATGTAGGATTTGCAAATAAATTTGCGAATCCTACGTATTCCTTAATTGCGAATCGCAAATTGCGATTCGCAATTAAGGAATACCTTCCCATTCATTCCCATGGGCCTAGAGGCCCATAGGAATGAATGGGAAGACATTCGCAATTTGCGAGTACCCATTAGGTACTGGCAAATTGCGAATGCAATTTCAAGGGTGCAAGGGTGTCAAAAGGATACCCTGTTGCACCCCTGAAATAAGCATGGGTGCACATGTGGCGCACATACATGCCCTAAGGGCATGTATGTGCGCCACATGCACTTTGAAAAATGCAAAAAGTGCATTTTTCAGGAAAATCGTAAATTACCACCAACTTGAAGTTGGTGGTAATTTACGATTTCTTAAGGCAAAATTGCACAACCAAGGTGCTTCCGGAATTGCATTTAAGGAATCGCAATTTGCGATTCCTTAAATGCATTTATAAATAGGGAATCGCAAATTTTGCGATTCCCTATTTATGAGAGGCCTTCTGGGATGATACATCCCAAAGGCTTTCCAGTTCACAAACGGGCCGATTCTGAGAATCGGCCCGTTTGCGAACGGGAAAAACGGTTCACACATATGCCCCATATTGGTTCAATTGAACAGGCCCACGTGTATATGGCACATATACATTTATACATTTCTCTTCAGCCTTTAATTCAGTTGAGTATGATATACCATGGTATGAGAGCCAATCATTAAGAAGGTGTTCGTTTGTTAATCATACAACAGATAGGGCAGCGATGTATACACAACCCATGCGGATCAGGAGTGAGGTAGCAAGTTGAGCCGCTCCAGAAAAGCAAAGCACTATGAGACTCATTACGATGTCGGTCGGATTGCGTCTGACCAACACCGCTGCGGACTGAAAGCACCCGACAATAGGTCGGCGGTTCCAACCGCAGAATTTGGATGGTCAGAAACATCTATCTTTCAATGACAGCTTGTGCGGCGGGCAGACAAGGGCCGCAGCACAAGCTACCATTGAAAAATGGATGTCTGTAAACATCCCTGCACCGTGTGGCAGGCACATAGAGTGCCTGCCACATGGTGCAGGGATGTATGGTGCCCCCCAGGCCTCATAGTGGAGGGCCAGGCGGAAGGGGTCACTGCTAGGGGCCCCCAAAGTCACTTTCCAACAGCCTTTCCATGTCGGAAAGGCCGACATGGAAAGACTGTGGGAAGGTAACATCATAATACCAACAGTGGAGCCGAGGCCGGCTCTGCCTTCATTATGGGATTATGTGTCATTCCGACGGGCTCGGAAGCACAGCGGATCCTCTAGCGGGTTTCCCTCTGGCCGCCTTCATTGTAATACGGCGGTCGAATGGAAACCATCGATGTCGGGCGGAAAGCCTCCGACTAGCTGTAGGATGGCTTTCCGCCCGACATTGTAATTGGGCCCAAATGTGTGTGCAGTGCACTATGATTTCACAGACAACAAGGTAAATGAGAAAAAAGGCCACACAGCATGTGCTGAAGGCCACACGCTGTACAACAGGGATATTAGCCAGCTTTCAAGCCCTCTGTTCATGCCACCCATCCTGAGCCTCTCTATGGCACTCCGCTCGGTCAAATGAATGGTCATAGGTGAAGTGAAGGCTTTGCCATCGATGGCTGACCCTGTTTAAACCACAGTTTGTCTATGACTATACAAATGGGCCCTGTGAAGGGGTTGCTGTCTGTCTCTCCCACCACTGCACTTTAATTTTTCACCCATGACCATGCAGCCTCTTTTGTGCTTTATATAGTTGAGTCTCTCTTCTCTGATTTAAAAATACCAAGCCTCCCCACCCTTTCATGAGAAACTCGAGAGCTGCAAGCCAATTTTAACACATTCCTCGAACCAAACTGTCCTGGGACAGGAGGGCTAAATTGGGCTTGATGGAAGCACAACAGCACTGTTGACCCTGGTTTTTGACACAAACCTCTTGCCCTACCATGCTCCACCCATCTAAGACATAAAGCATAGCATGTCATATGAAGCAAATGTGATCTTCATGTGATGGAGCGAGGCTGAACATTCACTTCCCAGTGTAAGGGCTTCTTACACTGGGTAGTGAATGTTCAGCCTCGCTCCATCACATGAAGATCACATTTGCTTTATATGACATGCTATGCTTTATGTCTTAGATGTGCGAAGCATGGTAGGGCAAGAGGTTGTGTCAAAAACCAGGGAGGTGAACTGTGGTTATACTGAATAAGCAGCTACCTTCGCCAGTATCGTATGATATCTCTTTTTTGATGTCATAACTACACTTTTTATAATCAGTCATCTAGACTATGGAAACGCACTGATGGCCTCTATTAATGAAGAGCTTTACGCGAGACTCCAGGTGTTATGTTATGTTATGTTAATTTAACTAAATAACGCACTCAAATCAGCCCCTAAGGGCTATCTCGGCGCGGGACACGGGCAGAGGACAAGCTGAGGTTGACTAAAATAGGTGAGTTTTTAGTGTCTTCCTAAAAAGAAAGTGGTTTTCGCAGAGACGAAGCTGCATGGGCAGACTATTCCAAAGATGAGGAGCAAGGAACGTAAAAGATATGTAGCCAGCCCTGGCCTTCTTAAAACCTGGGGACTTTAAGCAAAGTTTTGACACTAGATCTAAGGAGTCTCACTGGGGTGTAAGGCAGAACCTTGGCTGCTAGAAAAGAGGGCCCTTGGCCGTGAAAGGCTCGGTGGGTTAGGCAGCATAATTTGAAAATTATTCTTTTTTTCACTGGAAGCCTGTGTAAAGACCGCAGAGGAGCGGCTGGAGATGAACGCGGAGGGAAGTTGCAGACAAGGCGTGCAGCAGTATTTTGGACCACCTGGAGTTTGGATAATAGATTCTCGTTAATGGGCGCCAGAAGTAAGTTGCCATAATTGAGGCGGCTAATTACCAAAGCTTGGACCAAGGTTTTCCTTGAGGAGAGAGGTAATAGGGGGAAAACTCTTCTCAACAGGCGCAGCATGTAAAAACAAGACGCTGTGGTAGCAGCGATGTGTTCCTTCAAAGAAAGAGATTGATCTATGCGGACACCGAGATTTTTTACTACCAATTTAGGTGAGGGGCTGGGGCCCAGTTCAGTTGGCCACCATTCCGGGGGCCCCAGACAAGTTGGGCTTGTCCGAATAGCACGATCTCAGTTTTTGTAGGATTAAGTTGCAGCCTGTTATCCAACATCCAGGTGGCTATGGCCTTCATCCCGGAGGAGAACAGGTCTTTAGAGTTGGACAAATTAGCGCCAAAAGAGAAAAGTAGCTGCGTATCATCAGCGTATGAGATAATCTCAAATACAAAGCCTCTGGCTATCTTAGCAAGGGGGGCCAATTAAATATTAAAAAGCGTGGGGCTAAAACAAGAGCCCTGGGGGACTCCAAGGGTCAATGGCATCGTTCTAGAGCTATAGAGGCCGAGGTTGATTGTTTGGGATATTTGTGATAGAAAATCCGCTAACCATTTGAGGGCCATTCCTTGAATCCCTAGATCATGGAGTCTGTCGAGAAGTCGGGGTGATACACCGTATCAAATGCCGCTGACAGATCTAATAAAACCAATATTGTCGGAGCATTATCGTCAAGTGAACATTTATTTTGGTCAGTGACCGCAAGCAAGGCTGTCTCGATACTGTGAAGAGGTCTGAAACCAGACTGAGAGTCATCCAATAGTCTGTTAGTCTCCAGGTAGGTGGTTAATTGATAGTTAATATGTTTTTCCAGTAGCTTGGCCAACGAAGGGAGGAGGGAAATAGGGCGGTAGTTAGCCAAATCAGTGGGAACAGAGTTGCTTTTTTTTGGTGTTGCAGAACACCACTGCCAGACTGGTGTTGAATCTTCCATCGCGGTCTCCATCTGCTCCCAGTCTAAAAGATCCACACTGGCTTCCCATTAGGAAACGTGTTTGTTTCAAAATGTCTGCCTGGTACATAAGACCATGTATGGAAATGGGCCAGGGTACCATGGAATCTTAGGTCAGGAACAAAAAATTTACTTATCTCTTTCAGGGTCCGTTCCGCCAGAAATGGTGGCAGATCCTTTTCCCACTTAGCTCCTCTTTTCTGGAATGAGCTACCAATCCAACTCCAAATGATCACAGACCATAAATCATTCAGAAAGAAGCTTAAAACCTGGATGTTCTAAGCGTTTCCTTTCCTCTCTTCTGCCATTAACTATTCCCTCCATTTGAGTCCGCTACAGCGCTTTGAGACCCTTTTGGGTGATATGTGCGCTCAACAAAACCCAATAATTTAACATAACATAACTTTCACAATTGACCGTCCTGCTTTCTCAAATTTGTATGAAAATGCACCATTTACCCACTCTTTTTCCAAACTTTTCATCGGGGGAGGAACCCCACTGTACCCCCCTTATAACAGTCGGGCTTGCTTGCTACGCTTGCTTGCCATAGGGCCCTCATCAGGAAATTTAATGCGTCACCGCTTTCAAATTTAACCAGCCACCACTGAAGAGAGGAAGGGAGAAGGGGAGGGTGGGAGGTAGGAAGGAAGGGAGGAAGGAAAAGAAGAGAGGTAGGAAGGAAGGAAAGAGAGGGCGGGAGGAGGGATTTGGAGGCTAAGGAACGGGGAAGGATGCAATGAAGTGGTAGATAAGGCAAGGAAATTAACAAACAGCCTGAGGAAATGGATATAGATTCTACTATGCCTCGTCATGAAGTGCCGAGCCGTGACCCCGTGCAGCACGAGGCTGTGCACAGCTCCCTGCAAACCGGGAAATCAATCATGTACCTTAAATAAATAAAAAACAAAAGTACTTACCGACGACGACGGTTCATCCAGTTGTCTTAGGCAGTCCAGTGTTCTGTTCCCAGGAGAATCCCATGGAGCCTGAAGTGACGAACCAACAAACCTAACCAATCCTGGAGCTGCTCTCATGCCATTTTCACAATGAGAGCAGTGCCATGATTGGTTGGAGCAGGCTCACACAACGCTCCTTTTCCGAGTAGGAACCGGTACCTTCAGTCTGTCCGGCTGTTACACAGTTGGTATTGGTTTGGGCAGAAGTGACCATGTTGGGCTGGCCGTCGCAAGATGGCCGGCCAATCCGACATGCGCACTTTAGGTTTTAGGCAAGTCATTCCTGCTGCCAAACAGCAGCAGGAATGGCCCTGCCCCCGAGACGAGACACAGTGAATGCTCGTTAGTAAATCAAATTTACGATTGCTGCAGCTGCTGCACTGGCAGCAGGCGGGGCGACGCTCCTCCGCCCTGAAGGAGGAACTGCAGCTGCTGCATGTGCAAAATTCAAAGACCATGGGGCATATACTCCTCACCGATCACTTGATGTACAATGAAGGAATGGCTGCTCGGTAACAATGAAACATGACCTCACAACCTACACTTCCCCTCTCACACCAATCTTTATGAACCCTGAGTTCACCCAAGCTCTTCAAGGTAACAGTTGTTTTTATCATATCAACAAGCAGGGTGCAAACCCATAGGAGGTTTATTTGATGGGAAGGGTGTACTTATATTCGAGCAAATTAAAACAGACTTGGGCCTTCCATAAACAGAAAAAAAACGCTACACGCAAGTGAGGCACTAGGTATCTAATAAAGAGGTAAAAATGTTAGCCAGGCAGCCCGACAACCTTTGAGAGATGGCTCCTGGCAAAGACAAACGATTAATGCATACTTTCAGAGCTATACACTCTCCTACAGGCAGCCTCCCCCCACTCACAGGTTAAACCCTTGAGTCAGGCTAGATGAGAAACAAAACTGGGTCGCACTTTTACAGGCGAGGAGTGGGAAGATAAATACTGTAGAGCACGCATGACAGCTCAATCAGCAGTGGGCAGGGAAACTATGATAAAGATGGCATCCAATTGATATTACACACCAGACGGACATCACAAAAGGCCCCACAGAAGAACAAACCTATTTTTGGGGAGCTGTGGGAACTCTGGCACTCTAGTTCAGCTATTGTGGCACTGCCCCAAGCTGCCTAGATACAGAAAAAAGGTATTAAACAATCTAAATTAGATCACAGCTCTGGAAATCCCACACCTCCCAATGTACTATTACCCAATACAATGTGTATTGGGTATCTCAAAGAACCTCTTTTAAGTGCAGAGCACCGTCTTCCTTCTATCAGGCACTTCCATGTTGACTTGCCAGTAACTTGCTGCTGTTTCTAAAGTGATAAGTGACTGTGAATGCCTGAGGAAATGTGGTGAATCATTTATAATTTGGCCACTCTTCATAGTCACATCATTAAACCACAGGTAATCAGCACACCATTTCTTCAGCTGCTGAAAATCCATAACATGTCTTTCTATTGCAAAATTTCTCTCTTTAAGGTCCTTGCATGTTACATCTGCTCCCCAGGATATAGAGCAACGCCTCTCCTTCATATCAGTACTTAGACACTCCTATGAATTCTTATGGTAAGACCCAGTCCAGAGACAATTATCAATGTCCTGACTCTTTTTTGTCTCTAGTAATGTTTCATTAGACACTTTGGGCCAGATGTATCAAGACTTTTTGCGTGCACAAACGGGCCGATTCACAGAATCGGCCCATTTGCGAATGCAAAAATGCCTTTTGCAATGTATCAAACTCTTGGCATGAACAATATGGTTAATCGCAATTTTTTGCGATTACCTAAATTGTGAATGCAGTTAGGGAATCGCAATTTGCGATTGCCTAAATGCAATGCAGGAAGCAGTTAAAAATTGCGAGCCTGTTTTGAGGAATCGCAAATTACCACCAACTTCAATTTGGTGGTAATTTGGAAATCCTTAGAAAAATGCAAATTTTTGCATTTTTCTAAGTGCCATGTGGCCACAGACATGCCCTCAGGGCATGTATGTGTGCCACATGTGCACACTTACCTTTTTTGGGGGTGCATCAGGGTGGCCTCTTGGCCCCCCTATCACCCTTGAAATTGCATTCACAATTTGCGAGTACCTATTTGGTACTCGCAAATTGCGAATCATTTCCCATTCATTCCTATGGGCCTCTAGGCCCATAGGAATGAATGGAAGGCATTCCTTAATAGTGAATCGCAATTTGCGATTTGCTATTAAGGAATATGTAGGAATCGCAATTTTTTTGCGAAACCTACATCATTGCATTTCGCTATTATAGACTCACAAAATCCAATGTTGATACATCTGGCCCTATGAACCCTGCTCCCATATAGAAAACCATTGTGAAGGTGGACGGTCAGATTACACCATAAGGGCCTGATTCACTAAGGTAACTTACGTGTAGTAAAGTTGAGAGTTACTAAGCGCAGAGTCTCTGCACCTCAGGGTAGAATCTTCACACTCAGGTCAAAATCTCTGCACTCGGGGTGGAATCTGTGCACTTTGCACTGAAGGGAGTGCGCAATGCGGAGATTCCGCTATTAATAAGGAGACTCTGCCCCGAACATATACAAAGGTATTCCAATGGACTCCTTGGAAAATAGTTGTAAAATATGTCACACAATTGCTTTCCTGGCTCAACAGCTTGCACCAAAAGCAACCTTCATGGAGAGTTTCATGATACTATTTGAACCTGGTTTAGGCTCCCTAAAACTGGGGAAAAAAAACAATCAGAATTTTCGATGCATAATATATTAACCTACTACGGTGACAAGTCAGAAGAATAATCCAACTGGCAAAATGACTATTCGGTCATCTGGTTATAGCTCGCCTATAACTGGTATGTTAGTGCTTACAAACCTCTACACTAACAAAACAATGTACGTTTTAAATCTGAATGACAGGTCAGAATCTCACGTATGTGACCACTGAATACTGCATTATCCATTAAGATGCTTTTGTAGTTCCTTTTGCCTAACTAAAAATGAGAATTTATATAACATGTAGACTCAATGGAAAGATTCACAAAGAATACACGTAGGTATGATCCTATATCTGAGTGTAAATTTACGAATTTTCAGTAGTCGTGATAGGAAGCTGCGAAAGTCAATGTTTTTCCAAGGGTAATACCAGAACCCTTTTGCGAATACCATTGTCACAAGACCAAATCTAAACATGCATAGTTGTTCATGCAAACATCTGTGAGTAAATGCACTTCACATTTTGTTCTCCACAGGCTAGCTATCTTTTCATTAAAATTATAAGTATAGTTGGATGCTGTGGGATTATGACCAATGTTCATGCACCACATCTATTTACCCTTCCCAAAGTTGAAGATCTGTTCATATAACTTACGCAAACAATAGTCGCCACAAAATCACAAACAGAGATCCACAAGTTAATGCAAGGTATTTGTTGTGGTGCAATCCCTGCGTTGAGAAAGATATCATAGGAATAAAAGTAAATCTGAAAAACAAAAGTAAAAAAGTATTGAAAATTAGAAAAAGTGAAAGCCATGGTCAACAGGTTTGGCACTTTTTTAATGTGTTTCTTAGTTCAATGACATTGTCCGCTTGCACACCTGAGTGTGACAACATTGTCTCGATGGTAACTTGAATATGACAGCATTGTTCAGATGAATACCTCTGTCTAACAGCATTGTTCACATTTTAACTTTTGTGAGTGCATTATGTACATGGGAGCCTGAGTGTGACCCATTGTCCACATAAGTTCCTCACTGTGGAGCCATTATCTACATATGCACCTTTATGTGTCAGCACTGTGCACATGTGCTCCAGAGTGTTAAGCCACTTTCCTCATGTGCACATGTGCATGGGGACATTCCACACATGTGCACCGAAGTATGATAACATTGCAGAAGTGCACCTGAGTGTGATGGCGTTACACACATGAAACTTAGTGGGATGGGACTGGAAATGTGCACTTGAGTGCGATCGCATTATACATGTGAAACCTTGCAGGATGGTATTGGAAATGTTCAAGTGAGTGTGCTGGCAATGTACACATTACATCTGGGTTTGATGGCTTTGCCCACACATGCACATAATGTGTGACCACAGTGATCACTTGTTGACCTTAATCAGTGGCATTGACCACTTGTGCATACAAGGGTAATGGCATTACATGCAAGTGTTGCTGAATGTGACATCATTGTGAACACATACACCTGAGTGGTATGGTGATTCATACATGCACACCAGAGTATGATAGCATTGTACATATGAGTGTGATGTCAATACATGCAAGTGGAACTGAGACTGACATCAGTGACCTGAGTTAGATGGCAGTTCAGCTATACCCAACTGCTTGTACTGGTATTATCCACTTGCACAGGAGTGCGATAGTACCAGGCAACTAAATGTCACCACAATGTTGCTTTGTGCCCATGCATGATGAACTGACAACATGAGAAGACCCACTGTCAACATGCGTACCTGAATATGATACGATTGGCTGCACATAATCTTGAGAACGAAGCCATTGTCCACACGTACACCTTAAGGTGATAGAGTGCCCCTGTGTATACATATAAATGTAATGGCACATTCAATCAATCAATCAATCAGGGGTTTGTATAGCACGGCTACTCACCCGTGGGGGTCTGAAGGCGCTGAGCAGGTGGGTGGGGCTGCTGATCCGTCTGGGCGAGGGGCTTCAGTCGAATAGCCAGGTCTTGAGATCCTTCCTGAACTGGGTTAGCGACGGGAATTGCCTGAGGTGGAGGGGCAGGGTGTTCAAGGTCTTGGCGGCGAGGTAGGAGAAGGATAATCCTCCTGTTCTGGTCTTGTGGATCTGTGGGACGGTGGCCAGGGCAAGTTTGGCGGAGCCAAATTGTCTGGTGGGTACGTGGAATGCGAGGTGGTGGTCTAGATATGCTGGTCCTACGTCGTGGAGAGCTTTGTGGGCATCTGTGTGGAGTGTGAAGGTAGTTCCCTTGTTGACTGGGAGCCAGTGGAGTTGTCGAAGGTGTTCGGTGATGTGGTTGTGGCGGGGGATGTCAAGGACAAGTCTGGCTGTGGTGTTTTGAACGTTCTGTAGTTTCCTAAGCTGTTTCTGGGTGACGCTGGCGTAGAGTGCGTTGTTGTAGTCGAGTATGCTGGAGAAAAGTGCATGGGCGACCATCTTTCTGGGTGCTGTGGGGATCCATCTGAATGTCTTTCGAAGCAGGCAGAGTTTGTGGATCAGGATGAGGATACAGCGTTGGTCTGGCGGTTCATTGTGAGCGAGGAGTCCAGTATGATCCAGAGGTTTTGTGCATGATCCGTGGCGGTGGGAGGGGCTCCCACTGCGGAGTGCCCCCAGGACTCATCCTAGGTTGAGGGGGCGGGTCCCAGGATGAGTACTTCGGTCTTGTCCGAGTTGAGCTTGAGGCAGCTATCATTCATCCAGATGCCAAACGGCCCTCATCCAGCTGTGAAAGTTGTTTCTGGCGGCTGTGGGTTCGTTGTGACGGAAAGGATCAACTGGGTGTCGTCTGCGTAAGAGATGATGTTGAGTCCGTGGTTTCTGATGATTGCTGCGAGAAGGGCCATGTAGATGTTGAAGAGGGTAGGGCTCAGGGAGGAGCCCAGGGGCACTCCGCATCTGATCTCTGTAGGCTCTGAGAGGAACAGAGGTAGCCTGACTCGCTGTGTTTGGCCGGTAAGGAAGGAGTTGATCCATTCCAGGGCCTTGTTGCGAATGCCGGCGTCGTGGAGTTTTGTGATTAGGGTGCGATGGGAGACAGGATTGAAGGTGGCCGAGAGGTCCAGTAGGATGAGGGCTGCAGTTTTGCCTTGGTCGAGGAGGGAGCGGATGTTGTTGGTGGTGGCGAGGAGTGCGGTCTCTGTGCTGTGGTTGCTTCGGAAGCTGGATTGGGAGATGTCCAGGACATGGTTCTCTTCGATGAACTCGGAGAGTTGGGCATTGATTGCCTTCTCGATGACCTTGGCTGGGAATGGGAGGAGGGAGATGGGTCTGAATTTCTTGAGGTCTGGAGGGTAGCGGATGGCTTCAGCAGTAGGGGGTTGATCTCGGCGTGTTTCCAGTCATCAGGGAAGGTGGCGGTTTCGATGGAGCAGTTGATGGTGCAGTGAAGCTCAGCGGCGATGGAGGTGACTGCTTAATGGAAGATGTGGTATGGGCAAGGGTCCGATGGGGCTCAGGAGTGGATGCTCTTCATGGTTGGTCTTGAGTGTGTTTTCTGTGGTGAACCGAGTCTAGTTGAGCAGGATCTGTTGGGGTGCGGCGTGGTTGCGTGCGGTGGTGACAGGTGTTGTGGCAGGGTCTTCGGTGTCGATGCTGTCATAGATCTGCCTGATCTTGTGGTGAAAGAAGGTGCTGAGTTTGTTGCAGTAATCTTGGGAGGGAGTCTGTGGTCTTGCTGTTGGGTCTGGTGAACTCCTTGACAATGGTGAAGAGTTCTTTGCTGTTGTGTGTGTTGATTCTATCCGGGAGGGCCGTTTTCTTTGTGGTTTTGAGGACGAGGTGGTGTGCATTGACGGCGGATTTGAAGGTTGCATAGGCTACTGGGGTTTTGTTGTTCCTCCATCTCTTCTCGACTCGTCTGCAGGTGTATCTGGACTTGTGGAGGGCAGGAGTGAACCAGCTGGCTTTCTTGGAGTGTTGCTTGCCGGGTGCCTTCTTGGGGGGTGCCAGAGTGTTGGTGCAGTTGGAGATCCATCGGCGAAGGTTGCGTGCTGAGGTGTGGGTGTCTGCTGATGTCGGTTGTGTGGTAGTGCTGAGGAAGGGGGTGAGATGTTCATCTGTGGTGTGGCCTTGTTCCAGCTATGACGGGGGTGGTGAGGGCGGTGGAGTACGGTGGGAGTGTTGAAGGCAAAGTGCACGCAGTGGTGGTCGGTCCAGAGGAGCTAGGTGGTGTGGCTGTAGGTGATGTTTCCGCTGGCAGAGAAGATGGGGTCGAGCATGTGTCCGGCTACGTGGGATAGAGCGGTGACTAGCTGCTTGAGTCCGATGTTGGCGAGGTTCTCCAGAAGGGAAATGGTGTTCTGGTCACTCGGGTTGGTCAGGTGGAAGTTGAGGTCGCTGAGTAGGATGTAATCGGTGGATGCGAGAGCCCGGGGTGCGATGAGATCTACGATTGCATCGGTGAAGGGGGGTGGGAACCGGGAGACCTGTAGATGAGGGTACCGCAGAGGGTGGTGTTGGGGGTTGTTCTGGTTCTGGAAATGGAGGTGTTCCATGGTTGTCATTGGGTCGTTCGAGTGTTCAGGGGGAAGGTGCTCTTGTGGACGATGGTGATACCTCCTCCTGGTCGGTCGGTGCGGTCTTTGCGGGTAATTTTGTAGCTGTTGGGGATGGAGGAGGCGATGCCCGGACTAGAGCTGGGGTTGGTCCAGGATTCTGTGAGGAAGGCAATGTCGGAAGAGGTGGCGTCAAGGAGGTCCCATATTTCTGTGGCATGCTTGTGGAGGGAGCGCAATTTGAGGATGATGCAGCTGAGCCGGTGCACTGTTGGTCGGCTGGGTGGCAAGAGGAGCTGGTGTGGTGGGTAGGGCAAAGGTGTAGCTGCAGTTCTGGCAGGAGAAGGGTCCTTGGGTGTCCTTCTGCAACGCAAGGTGGCAGGCGGCGTGGCGTCCTGCGTTGAGGGCGAGGGAGGTGATTTTCTTCATATTGGTGGAGGAGCCGAGAACCAGGGTCTGTGGTGCTGGGCACGGTACAGTCCCGGACGGGCGCATACCGGTGCGCCAGCGGCACGCCCACTGTGTGCGGCCGGGCAGAAACCACCATTAAGTAGAGTGCGGGGGCCGGACAGCTGGGAGTGGGAACGCGAGGAGCGGGAACAGATCACTGGAGGGGGCGGGCCGCGGGGGATCGCTGTGGCAAGGGCGGCGAAGCAAAAGAGCGAGGGAAGAGAAAAAAGTGCATGGGGACAGAAAAAAGGCAGAAGGAGTAAAAGTCAACAAACAGAAAAAAGGCAGAAGCAGAAAGAGGCAAAAGAAGCAGAATAGCAGAGGAAAGAGAGACAGAAGGACAGCCCAGCAGCAGAGCAGTGACGTTCTACCACTAGACCACCAGGGCCTCGAACTCCTGACCAGAGGTTCAGCAGCAGCAACGGAGGCAGCAGCAACTACCAGGCAGAGCTGTGCAGGGAAGGGAGCCGTCCACTAGAAGGTCAGTGAACACTTACCGTGCATACACATAATTGTGGCAACATTCTCACTCGTGCATCTGCGGGTGATAACATGTACACATTCACCAAAGGGTAATGTCATTGTCCACATCAGCAGCTGAATATGAAGACATTTGGGGGTATTCACAAAGGTGTGAGTAATTTACACATGTAATTTACTCTTACACATTTGAGTAACTTTACACATTTGGCTATTCACAGAATCTGAGTTAATAGTTCCTTAAAACTGTAGACCTGCACATCTCCACTCATTGAAAAAGGGGATGGGGCCAAAATAATAGAGACAGGGACTTAAAATAAAGCCCTTTAGGCAATGATGGTAAATTAAATTATTTAAAATAGTTAAACATGTGAATGAATGTTATGTTATATAGATTTGTACAGCTCACTATCACCTGGGATTGTATTCTGGCACTGAGCAGGTGTGAGTCTAGGAACTTCTAGGGCCCAGTGGGACGACTTGGATATCCAAGTCTTCAGCTTCTTAAGAATTCAAGAAATGAGGAGGAGGCTCGTATGTGTAGTGGCAGGTCATTCCATGCTTTAGGAGCAGTAAAGGAGAAGACTCAACCACCCAATCTGGTTTTCAGTATGTGTGGGATTTGTGCAAGTAGGGGTCTGGACCAATAGAGGTGTCTGGAAGGTTTGTGAAACCAGATGCAATTTTTGAGGTATGCTGGGCCAGTGTTATGCAGAGCCTCATAAGTGTGGGTGAAGAGTTTATATTGTGCTAGTTTGTGAATGGGGAGCCAGTGGAGGTCATTCAGGTGTGGTGTGATGTGAGTGCAGTGTGAGAGGTTGAGAGTGATCCTGGTGGCGAGTTCTGAGTAGTTTGCAGCCTTCTGGGGAGTTTTTGGTTTATCACTGCATAAAGGGTGTTCCCATAGTCCAGCATGCTTGTGACCAGGGCGTTTTATTGGATTTATTTATTTATTTTTCATGAGGATGGGATGGGGGACTGTTTCAAATGCTGCGGAGAGGTCCAGGAGGAAGAGGGCTGCCATGGCTCCTCTGTCTGGAGTTATGCAGATGTCCTCCGTGGCAGCGATGAGGGCAGTTTCCATTCTGTGGTTGGGTCTGAAAAAAGACTGACTGGTGTTGAAGAGTTGGTGGTCCTTGAGGTACTTGGTGAGGTGTCTGTTGATTATTTTCTCTAAGACCTTGGCCAGAAATGGTAGCAGGGAGATCAGTCTGTAGTTGACAAGCGTTAAAGGCTCTGCAGAGGGTTTCTTCAGCAACGCATATTTCCAAGCATCTGGAAAGGTCACGGAAGAGGTGGAGGTCTTCAGAATGGGCGTGAGCATGACGCTGATGGATTGCAGTCCTCTGGAGTTGGTGTGGTGGCGGCAGGGGTCTGATGGGGCATTGGTGGTGAGTGGACTTCATGGTGGTGGCAGTTTCTTCTGTGGTGATGGCAGACCATGTGGATATCATTAGTTTTTGGATAAGATCAGCAGGCATTTGGTGAGGTCTGTCATTCCGGTTGAGGGCTGAAGTTGCTGTAAATGGAGGTGAATATTTTGCTGAAGAAATGTAATTTAATGTTAACAAAATCCAACGATAAAAATATTTATTATTTAACTGCAAAATATTTTACCAACCTATTTTAATTTATAAATTAAGGTAGCATTTATTTTATTACACTATAAGTAAAGGACGTTTACTTAATTCCATACAACACTTTTAATATATATCTTACTGTTTAGTAATTTCTTTTAATTGTTTTACTTTATGTGGGAATTCATATTTTAATTTAAACATCAGAAAATAATTAAATATATTTAAATTAATTAAAAATGTTACTCACATTAAGAAAAAGTTATCTAGCATTTTTGTGTGTTGTACTGTTAAAATAAATAATTAAAATTACCAGTTTATTATATAAAGTTTAATACATTTTCTAAATTTTATTTTTACTATAAATAGTAAACATATTTTTCTTTTAAATATGAATAAAAATTAATGTTATATATTTATTGTAAATGTAGAAATGTTTTTTAAAAATGCTAAACCACGCTTAACTATGTCACTTGAGTTAACGTTACAACAACAGGACTATGTTCACAGTGCTGCATTCATCGTTTTGTGTATAGTGACAAACCTGTAGCCTCGTCTCTATAGACATCGCCAACAGTGAAAGCGCACTCTTTAAAATCACCCTGACATCCAATTTTACGCTCACTGGGCTTTTGATTTATCGCCCTCCTGGCCCATCTACTTCCTTCAGAGAAGCCCTAGCCAATGCTATCACCACATTGGCCTTTCAGGCAGCCAACTTTAACATCATGGGGGATCTGAATCTCCACTTAGAGCTGCAGGAGGCATCGGATATTCATGGCTTTCTGGGGGATATGGCAGATTGCCAATTAGTCTAACTTGTTCCAGGCTCCACACACATAGCCGGTCATCTTTTGGACCCTATTTATTCTAATCTTCAGTCCTTGGAGGTGCTGCCACCCCTCCCCATACCTTGGACAGACAATTTCCTTATCCAGATGTGGTTGTCATTAACGGGCCCTAAATTTCATCCTCACCATACCCCCTCACTCAAGCGCCCCTAGCATAAACTGGATCAGGCTGCCTTTCTGGCTGCCCTAAGTACCCAGTGCCCAGAGAGATCCGCCAATATGGACGAAGCTCTGTTGCACTTTCAGGGGTGGATTACCCAAGCTCTGGATACATACATTCCATTTAAACTCACTCACTCTAAAGGCACACGGGTCAACGTTTGGTTTAATGAATCCTTGACCCTAGCTAGGAAAAATTGCAAGGTTTTAGAGCGCACCTGGAGGCGATCCTATGACCCTCTGTCTAAAACAGAGTACAGAAGTGCGATCAAGGCTTACCATAAATTAGTCCGCAAGACAAGGGCAGCACACTATACCAACTTGATAACCACAAGCAGTAACCCTACTAAAACCGTCTTCTCTCTTCTGAAGGACCTGGTAAAGCCCCCCTCTGCTTCAGACAGTATCATATCCTCTAGTCCGCAATGTGAAACATTGGCTAAATTCTTTCTGGAAAAGGTAGAACGTATCTACAGCAGCTTTCACCCGGGTGTTACCCCTCGGGGCACAGGTCAGAACGTGTCGGCTAGTTCTGAGTCTCACTCGCTTGCATTGCTCCCCCCTATTTCCCATCAAGCAATGGAAGCAATGTTTGTCAAACTGAAATCAGGATCTCCAGTCGACCCTATGAAACCTGATGCCTTCCGGAGATATCAGCAATGTCTCTTGCCTGAATGCTTGGAGCTAATCAATCTGTCCCTATCCTCGGCGGTGGTCCCTAAGCTCTGAAAGCACGCTAAGGTAGTTCCCTTATTGAAAAAACCTACACTAGATGTCTCCATGCCAGAAAACTTCCGCCCTATCTCGCTGCTTCCATTTCTGTCCAAAATCTCGGAATCACATGTCAATTCTATATTAGCTTACTACCTGGAAGTTAATTCAATACTTGACATATCTCAAAATGGATTTTGACCTCGGCATAGCACTGAGTCCGCTCTGCTGACAGTTACAGAACAGCTACGGTCTTCCTTGGACACCCGGCAGAACCACAGCATTAATTTTGCTGGATCTGACTGCGGCCTTCGACACGGTCTCCCATGAGATCCTGCTTTTACGTCTGGAGGAGATCGGTGTCAAGGACAAAGCCCTTTCGTGGTTTTCATCCTTCCTAGAGGGTCGGACCTTCCAAGTTTCGGCCCCTCCATTCCACTCCCGCACTCACCCACTGCGCTGTGGGGTGCCCCAGGGGTCGGCATTAAGCCCTACTTTATTCAATGTATATGTGAGACCACTGGCTTTGCTTGCCAAAACCCGGGGCATCTCCCTGGTGTCATATGCAGATGACACCCAGCTGGTGTTTGCCTTTTCTAACAATCCTAGCCAGGATATGGTGAAATTTAGACAGGACCTGACAGCTATCTTGGAGTGGATGGCCGCTAATTACTTGCAGCTAAATTCGTCCAAATCCGGGATCCTTTTGGTAGGTAGAGATTCCCATCTATGGAGCAATGAGTGGTGGCCTCCTGTTCTTGGAGCTCCCCCCTTACCCAAACCTGTGGTGAAGAACCTAGGAATAATGATGGACAATGATCTCACCTTTGAGACCCATGCCAAATCAGTGGCAGGGAAATGTTTTGGACTGTTGCGTGGCCTTAAGCCAATACTTGGTCTTTTTTACTCTAAGACTCGGCAGCTGATCATCCAATCCTCTGTCATCGCCAGACTAGATTATTGCAATGTGCTTCTTCTGGGATCCAACAAATCCGCTACCAAAAGGCTGCAGCGCGTTCAGAATGCTGCTGCTCGCGCGATCTTTGCCCTCCCCAAACACTGCCATAGCACCAAACTCCTCTGTCGCCTACACTGGCTCCCCGTTGAACAGAGAGTGCGCTTCAAAACTCTGTGCATTATCCACAAAATCCTGCGGGGTACTGGCCCCAGAATTTTGTGTGATTTATGTTCCTACTATGCTCCCACACGCGCGCTGCGCTCGGCAGATTTGCTCCTGGCTAGAGTTCCTCGGATACAGAGGGCCAGAGCGGGCGGTCGATCTTTCAGGTTGTTGGCTCCCGCCCTCTGGAACGCCCTCCCCATCCACATCCGCAGCAGCCCTGATCACCTCACTTTCAGAAGACGGGTGAAGACCTGGCTTTTCACCCAATGTTAATTCTGTTCTGCCTTCTCACTCATGGTTTTTCTTTAGCGCTGGGACGCCCCGTTGCCGGGGCAGCCATGCGCTCTACAAATACTATAACATAACATAACAAATGCCCTGGGCTCAGCATTTACTGGAACTCACTGACCTGTACTTGTATTGTACGTTATGGAAATTACTTTAAGCCCAAGGCACAAGTTAAAACCTTTTCTATTGACTCCCACACTATTTTCCCATATATTGTACATATTGCCATCCTTCTAAGGTCATATACCAGAGTTCACAACATTCCTTCTGCTAGCCTTCTTTTCCTGTCATATTCTGTGTAATATAGCCATGGCTGCAGCAAGCATGTCACAACCTCCACCATTCCTCAATGACATTGGTGAATGCATCACACCTGAAATTAGGGAGTGCGTCAGGATCTCTTTTTAGCTTAGCCTAGAAGGTTGGAAGGGGTACCTTTTCTCCTTACCTTAAGATCTATGGGTTTCAGTGTGTCTGTACAGCTACCCACGAAACGGTGGTTTGGGGATACCATAATGTCCACCCTATTCAGCTAGAGGAAAATAGAATATGCAGGCGGTTGTTGAATCTTCCGCCCTCCAGCCCCAATCTTATCTTGCATTCTGAGCTTGACCTAGAATCTGTCTCAGATACTATTAAGCTGGCTCTCTTTTGCTTTGGGTGAGCCTATGGACCAATTTCAAAGCAAGGTTTTAATAGAGATGTTATCTTAGATTATCTTAGTCAGGACAAGGGTCTCTCTATTCCCTGGTTGAACTCCTTTACTGACATTGGTCTCCCAGAAATGTTTACTGCCCCAGATACCATTCACAAGTCTGATAAGAGGCAGGTGAAGTCATGTCATGCAGAGTACTGCTTCTCCCAAAGAACTGAGGACGTTTTTAAGAAACATTCTATTTGTAATTATTTTATAACTCTTTTAACAGGTGACCTTCCCCTATCTTTAACCCTGGAGCTTACACGCTGTGAGAGGTCTCTCCTTTTTAGATTTAGGTACAATGTGGCAATTAATGTGCTTTTCTAAGGGGGTGATGGTATGGGATAGTAATTTGCCTCCTTGTCCCTGTGATGGGACGGCAGAGCAATCTCTGCTGCATTTTATATTTTTCTGCAAATCCTATCATAAATATTTTCAACTTCACCTCAAGCATATTGTGAAATCACTGGCTTTTAAGAAGTGCAGAGTGGCTCTAGTGTACGTCCAGCAGTTAAATAGCTACCACATCTGTTTTGGTGTATGTTGCATCCTAAAAACATCGATCCGCAGTAGGAAAACGATGGAGGGGTAAGTGAATGCACTTTATTGTCAGCATATTTTGCACTATGTTACATTTATTATTGACTTTACATGGATGTTTTAATGTGATTTTAAATCATGCTATGTTTTAACTTTATATTATCAGGAGCATAGTGCCCCCCCCCTCTCCTCCTTCACCCCCCCCCCTGCTTTGTCAGCGACAGCGGGGTGGGGCTCTTTATGGGCCACTTCTATCTGCAACTCGGCAGACCAAATCTCATAAATACCACTATGGAGGAATACAGCGTCAATAGAAGAGCAATGGGGAGCAAGGAAACACAAAACATGAGTTAATAGAAAAGGAAAGGAAGGAATATTGAACAAAAGGAATGGAGAAAGGGATGAGTAGGTGGATGAATGGGCAAGTGGATGAATGCATGCGCAGATTGATGAATGGGTGAAAGAATGATTGAATGGATAGGTGGATAGACAGGTGAAAGGATGGTCCAGTAGATGGATGGATGGATGGGTGAATGAATGGATAGGTGGATGGTCATGTGAAAGTATGGTAAAGGGATGGATGGATGAGTGGTGTGAAAGGATGGGCAAATGGGTTGCAGAGTGGATGAATGAGTGATGGGTAGATGGCAGGGTGAATCGATGTATGGATGGCAGAGTGAATAAATGGATGGTTGCATGGATGGATGGCAGAGCGGATGGATGGATCAATGGATGACAAAGTGAATGGATTGATGGAATCAGAAAAGACTGAATGATGCATGAAAAATGAATGGATTTAAGAATGTAAAGGTGAAGTAGTGGATATTAGCAGGTGGATGGAAGGATGAAAGGATGAATAGAATGATGTCTGTGATGGAAGAGACAAGAGAGCTCTTCTAGGGAACAGTTGTTTCATTTGCTTCCTTTGCTTCGTGCCATCAGAGATTTTATTTCAAAGTGGGGGAGGGTACTTTAATTTTCTGGCTACGCCCTTGTATATTATTGTACCTGGTTGTGAAGTTTGCACTCTGTACTTTTATTATCTTTACTCAAAGATCAAATGAAGATATTTTGATTGATTGATTAATTGGTTGACATTGGAGAACCCTCACTTCCATGGGAACAATAGTTTAACGTCTTTGAATCCTATCTTATTGCGATAGGGAATTAGGAGTTCACACCGTTATGGAAGCAGCATACTCCCCTGCACAACCGAGGAAAGGAGGGAAGAAAACTCTACAAGAGCCTATCGGGCACTGAGGATGGTGATGGCGAGGGGCCGGATGCTCATGTTGATGAATACCTATGAACCGTTAACAGCCTATAAGAACAAATTGATCAGAAGATAAATATGGCACTGGAGTGACTACATACTTTGCAGCCTTAAGAGCCCTTTCTAATACGTGCAACTTTGATCCACTTACAGAAGCTTTAACACGCGACCAACTTGTAAGATGTAAAAACAATAATGAAAATTCAAGAAAATCTCCTAGCAAAAACCCTGACGTAAAGGAACCCATAGCTATTACTGAAAGCATCGAGCATACTTCTGGTTGTATGTAAGAGATGAAAACAACTGTGGAATCTCAACCTGAGGTTAAAGTAATGAAAAGATGGGCTCTGAAGGTTCGGTTGGGCAAGTTTCCACCGTCATTAAATGGGTTGGGTACAAATGGAGGAGGAGGGACAGGGATTTTTGCCCTTTTTGTAATCTCTATGTATTATCATTCTCACATCTTATTGTTTTTTGTGCCTCTTTTACTAACATAAGACAAGGCCTACTATTGCCCTGTTTTAGATAGCTGCATGTCTGTCATATTAGTGACTTAATGAAAATAATTTGGCACTGTAATAATATGGCGGTCTGCTGGGCTTTGGCAAGATTTCTGTCCATTGTAGCCGGAGAGCTACCCTGCACCCTTTCTTAAAAATGTGACTTACTATTTGCACAACAGTGTTGGTTGGGGGGGGAGGTGCAGCTATTTTTACTCTGCTTTTATTGCTCCTTTTTATTTTAAGGAGTTTGTACTTTAATGTAGTTTTGTACATCTTTATCCGAATTGCATTATGTGGAGGCTGTAGACAACTCTCCCCTATATAAATTTTCTTTTTTAAGCATTAAGAATGAAGTTTAATGGCAATGCATTCTTGTACAGTATGTCATATTGCATAGCCCACTTTGTCAAGTCACCATTTTCTATGCTGCTATCATTGACCAGTATAGTATCTATGTGGTTTTTCTATGTTTGAGGCTGGGGTGGGCTGTGCTGCAAAAGTTGTTGGATACCCAAAATAGGACCGGAGCTTAATATTGTATCCATTTTAGCATGTTTATGGGTATTTGCATTGTATTTATTTTAACATGGGTATGTGTGCATTTTGTTTCTGATTGTCAACCAGCCAATATCTTCTGAATCGGAGGAATCCAGTTGTATGTGAATAATAGTGGCTTTTACTGTTGATCTAATGAATTCTCAGAAAGTATTACTTCCTGTTTTTATTATTGATGTTTTTTTGAGATGTGTGGTTTGTATTGCCTATTTGGCATGAAAGCAAACTAATAAAATATACTTGACTTGATACAAAGAGAAGAGGCCTGGGTATTGGATGCATTTCTGTCCTTTATGTGATTAGTGTCTGCCATCAGTGAATGCGATCAGCTATTAGTTTTCTTTTCTTTCTTCCATTCAGAGTTTTACTTGTTGTAGAACTATTATTACATCTATTGTTACTATCCGAGATATGCATTAGTTATGACATAAAGTGACTTGTAGTTTCTTGTAGTATAGAATACATTTATCCTTCCCCTCTTTTTCGTAATTACAGGTGGGTGTGGATAAGTAAGGCTGATACAATTCAGAGAAACCGGAACATATTTTGTTATTTACCTACATTCAGAAATATACAAATGCTTAAGTTTCAGACTGTAATTTTACCTTTGTTAATCAGGCCTTTATTTTCAGTGAGTCTAGATGGTTTCTAAAACTGAAATGCCTGAATTACCTCTGAGTTATCCAGAGCTGGGAGTAAAATTGATGGAGAGACAGCCGGACTGGGTGAGACACTTGGATTAAGCAAAGGTAGTTCAGGAAGGAGAATGAGCAAGGCTGGGGAATTAAAGCAGTGTGGATTATGGAGAACACTAGAGGAAGAAGTGGTGAGAAGAGAGAGTGCAAAGGCAGACCATGGCCCATGATTTACAAAGAGACAAGGGAGACAGAATGGGACAGTAAAATCTGGGTAGGTGAAGTGACAGATCAGGGTGGAAATGAAGATAGAACATAACACAGAAGGCAGACTAAGTGAGATTCAGCTCACAGTAATACAAAACAGGACTGAGAGAGACAGCAGGGTGGGTGACAGATCAGAGCTGGGTATACAGGTGCAAGCAGGGGCGTAGCTTTGAGGGGCGGGATGTTTGGGGAGTGACACCACCAAATAAATGCATTCTTGGCTTGAGAGTTGTGACTGAGGGACCTGAGTCGGGTTTCCTATGCCTTTGTTGGTTTTTCTCGTCGTCCTCATTTGACTAAAAGGTTGTAACTTTTTTTATCATCAACTTAGACAGAGGCATACCTGATGCAAATCAGTATTGAACATGTTCCTCATGGAAACTATGTATCCCAAAACCTGGTCATCCCTCAACCCATAGCATACTTAGGGCATCATTATGATGGCGGGCGGAGAAAGTCCGCCTGCCACCGCAGCGGAATGCGGGACCGTCCGCAAGGGGTGCGGCAGTCCCGCACATGATATTACGATGCCACCGCCACCGTGGCGGTGGCAAGCCCTATTCACAGCATTGTGGCGGGCGGTGCTCACCGCACCGCCCGCCACAATGCTGTGAATGCACGTCATGCATCTGCATGCACAACGTGACAGGCACCGCGTGGTGCCTGCCACCTTGTGCATACAAATGCAGGGGGGTACCACAGGTACCCCCCATGTGCACCTTCCACCACCCCAACCTCCTGGGGGCCCGCTACAGGCCCCCAACATCAAAGACCGTATGCCTTTCCATGGCGGCAACGCCGCCATGGAAAGGCTGATCTCCGCAGGCATCGTAATATGGATGGCGGTGTCTTGCAGACACCGCCACCATATTAACCTGGTTTTCCGCCGGTCAACGAGTCGACCGGCGGACCCCCCAGCCATCATAATATGGCGGGGGGTCTTTGCTGTGTGGATGGCGGGCGGATCGCCCCCGCCGGGCCGGCGGGGACTACCCCCGGCCCGACGGGGGCGATCCGCCCACCATCATAATGACCCCCTTAGTTGGGGAATTTGCGATTCACACTCCCTCCACCCCAATCTCACTGACTAAGCTACGCCCCGGGGTGCAAGGTGTAGAGAGAGTGGAGGTGCAAGTTGGAAGATGAAAGAGTCAGAGAGGCTATGCACCAACAGGTACTGGGACAAGGATACTAAGTGGACAGGAATGCAAATTAGATCTGGGGAGAGGCTGTGAAAGGAGAAATTTACAGTGGTTAACTTTGTGCTAATAACCTTTTCATCTTTCTAATTCATGTGTTAATGTTTGTTCATTAACTTCCTCTAATTATGGACCGTGCACATACTTTAACAGTGGTCAATGAACACAGGAAAGCGATTACAATAGCTGGTACTAACACATAATACAGCCATTAGATTACAGCTCAATATCAGTTCTGTACAGTGAATTGTTTAGATGTTACTCCTCTCATTATTCTTCTAGCAAAATACCCAGGAACCACTCAACTGAATTAAGACCGCAGATCCCGCCGGTGATCTGCAGTAGAACCATCAGATACAGCTGCCACCTGCTTGATCGGTCTCTCAGTAGTTACAGAAATGTCAAGGTTTGGACATTTTTCATAGCTTCTTGCTCTTTCATCAAGTCATCAATCTCTTCCTGGAAGTCATCATCTCACCAAAGCTGCCTCATAGCTGGAAAGAAGAAAAACAATGTAAGCTCACCCAGTAGGCATTTCTGCAAAGGGCGAGCCTCACATATTTCAGTGTACCCCTGAGGTCTATTGAAGAGTTAACTGAACTTTAAACTGTCTATGGTTTTGAGACTGTGACAATAGGTCATAAAATACTGTCCATCTTTAAGAGGATAGTATTTATACCTTCATGCCCAGAGTTACATTAATCACCAGTTAAGACAAGGGTGCTCACTACATATTATTAAGTAGGCAGAGCTTGTGCCTTTAATTGTTAACCATCCCAACAGTACTCATCTCATAAACCTCATAAGAATGAAAACCTAGGTAGGCTTTCTGCATCATACGTGTTACACTCTCTGAGCTATTTATCTGGATGGTGTGCAGCTGGCTAGAACATTAATGAAGTAAGGACAGACTTTTCCAGGGACATTTGCAGATTGGTTGGGCATAATGAATAGCCCAGCTAAAAATCAATCATTACCAAGTCCAATCACAATGCAGATTTGGTTGGAAAGGCTCCTGTGTCTTTACCTTTTTCTTTGAGTGAATGAATGAACCATGATATATAAAGCACAGAGTGGAAATTGTGGGACACAGGTGTCAAATGTTGGTTCACAAAGAACTCAATTCATGCAAGATTGGCAGGATATCAACATGTGAAAAATGTACATACAATGAATCCAAATGTATATCATTCATATAGCATTTGTCATGAAAATCAGGGTTGACTGTGGCTTCGTGGACAGAAATTGGGCATTCTGCTGTTGACAATTTATTAATTCTGTATGGGAAAAGAGGATAATGGCCTAATTTAAAGGTCTGTAGGTAATACCTAATTCTGAAGACTGGTAATTCGCTTGTACCTATGAACTAAGGCTCCCTGAATGATCACTCATTCCCATTTTGGTAGCCTGACTGGACACAGGGCTTTACTCTGTAGAAGGAGGGAGTGGAATGCATGATATGGTGCGGCAGCGGTACCACAATATCCACTTCTAAATATCAACCTGCAAGATATGAACTTACAAAATATTATCAACTTGAATAGATATGGAGTTAGAATAGCAAATATATACTCCTCCATCTATGCGCAACTTGAGAAGTCCATATCTTGAACTGTACATTATTGCAGGTTAATATTTTTTTGTGTGCGATATTCTGCCATACTACCCCATGATGCAGAGTACTGGGGACTAAAATAAGAAAAGTTTTCATACTCAAAATGAAAGACCATCAATCAGCCATTACGAAATTATTATTTAACGCCTATAATTCTGATTGATTGAAGGTAGATTCTGGGTGGAAAAATGTCTGAAATTATTGTCCCGATGGTCAGGTGAAGACTTACACTTGATTTGACAAAAATATGTTTTTTGAATATTAACTAAACAAATGAATAAACAGTGTTAACATTTACTTACAATTCTACTTTTAAAAACCCTGAAAAATGTACCTAACTGGTGTTACCGGTGTTATCTATGCATAAGATTTGATCACAAATAAATAAAAATACATTTGATAAGACCAGTAACTGCACCACCAGAAGTCAGCTGCAGGGAAAAAAGCTTTAACCCCTACAACGTTTCTAGTGGTATTGAGTAGTCTTTGTTGTCACATTCATGTGTGCTTGAAGGTTCTAATATGTATCTACTGTGAAGCCAAGAGATGTTGTTAATTCAATGATGTTAGGTTTGTCATCCAGTATGCTAGGTCAAGAAAGCCATTATTGGATCAGGATTGAGATCCTCAGAGGGGAGATAATTAGGAATTCGAGCTTCAGAGAATTTAGTTTTCTAAAAAGACTTCTAGGACTGGATGTTCTCTAATGTTTAACCTAAAAGGCTTATGTCCTCGGGGTTAGGAACTTGTTGGTACATTTGTTTATTGTTGGCATATATATGATATGAAATATCTGAATATTTCAGCAGCATGGTGAACAGTTCTCTATATTAATTAAAGAGAGCTGGAGAGAGAATTGAACATTGACGTACGCACTGTGCTATTGGTGAAAGATAAAAGGGCCATATATACAAAGATAAGAATAACAATTTCCTAATTGTGAATTCCTGCAAATCGCAATTAGGAAAACACTATTTCTAATGTATGAAATTCTTTTGGCTTTTATTAGCAATTCCTAGCTATCTTTTATTTCTTCAATGCAGTCCGTTTTCCATAAATGTAAACAGGATGTGTTTTAAAAAAAAAAAAATGAAACTTTGAAGTTTCATTTTTTAAGAGTAGGCGGTGCTTTGTGGAACCATTCCTGCTCTTAAAAAATGCTTTCCAACATTCTCAAAGGGAAAGGGATCCCTTCCGATTGGTGAATGGGTTACCACTACTTTTAAAATACTGGTAAAGTAATACTGTTGGGCAACCAGAATTCAGTCACAAAACCATATTACATACCATACCGATTCGGTATTTGTAAGTAACGCCCAAAGCACGCCCCTTCCAAATACAGAATCACAAATGTGAATGATTGGGCAAGTTGGAGCAAGTCCCCTGACCTTGGCCAGGATACTGCTCTCCTAGGCGCGCAGCTCCACCTGAAGTGCCTCTGTCTCCTGCTCCATGCTGACCCCGGTTCGAGGCCGGCGCCCGCTCTGTCTCGCATCTCTGACTGCTTCTGTTTCTCCTCCTCTGTATTTCTTTTTTATTTGCCTTGTTTCTTCCCTACTCTTGTGCCTGTGCCCTTGTTTGGTGCCCCCCTGCCCGTTTTCACCACCCGTCTTTTTCCCAATTTTTTCCCTGCCACTGCTGCCCCCGCGGCCCCCTCTCCCGCTCCCACCTCCCAGGTGCGTCTTCCTCCCTCCTCCCCTATATAATGGCGGCAGCTGCACGGCCGCACAATGGGCGCGCCACTAGCGCGCCAAAGGCAAGCCCGTCTGCACCCATCCGCGACCAGACTGCGACCAGCGCCAGGATCTCTGGCCCGCCAGCACTACAGCTCCTCAGCTCTCCACGAATACAACACTGGCAAGAACCTCAACTGCAAGCCCTCCTCACCACTTGACACCCACGGACCCTTCACATGCAGTCACTGCTGCCATTCCTTCACCTTCGCCGAGACCCAGGACCCTCCACCTCCCTCCAGCAACAACTCCATCGCACCCCAAACCCTGAGATGCATCCTCCTCAACTTCCGCTCCCTCCACAGACATGCCACGGAAATCTGGGACCTCCTCAACAGCACCGCCCCGGACATCGCCTTCCTCACCGAAACCTGGACGAACCCCGCCTCCGGCCCTGACATCGCGATCGCCATCCCTGAAGGATACAAGTTCACCCGGGAGGATCGACCCAACCGCCCCGGAGGAGGCATCGCCATCGCCCACAAGGCCAATCTCCGGCTGAGCACCTATTTTGAGGGGCTCACAGACCTGATGGAGCACCTCCATTTCAAGATCCAGACCAACCCGTCCTCCACCCTCCGAGGCACTCTAATCTACAGACCCCCCAGACCCCACGCTCCTTTCTCCGACTCCATCACCGACATCATCACGCCGCATGCCATCCCCTCGAGTGATTTCACACTGCTAGGAGACCTCAACTTCCACCTCGACAACCTCCAGGACCCTAACTCCGCCTCCCTCCTGGACAACCTCCACACCATTGGACTCAAGCAGATCATACCTGAACCAACGCACTCAGCTGGGCACATCCTCGATTCCATTTTTACAGCAGGGAACTCCATCACCTTCAGCCACACCTCCGAACTACCATGGACGGACCACCACTGTGTTCACTTCACCTTCAAATCCAACATCCCCCGCAGATGCCCGCATCAGCTCCACCGCAGGAATTAGAACAAGATTTCCGACTACCAGCTCGCCGCCGCCCTCGGCAGCTCCGCTCCCACCACCACAAACGACGATGACCCCACCACCGCCGCCCGCACTCTACACAACTGGATCACCGACTGCGCCAACACCTTCGCCCCCTCAAGAAAGCCTCCAAGACCCACACCAAGAAAGCCAGCTGGTTTTCCACCGAACTCCGAGACTCCAGACGCACCTGCAGACGAGTCGAAAAACTGTGGAGGAGCTCCAAAACTGAGCTCGACAACTTCCAAACAGCTACAGCGGCCCACCACAAGCTCATCAGACTCTCCAGGAAGAAAGCACTGCAGGACAGAATCTCCACCAATGCTCACAACAGCAAGGAAATCTTTGGCATAATCAAAGAGTTCGCCCAACCCAACAGCGAGTCCACAGACATCACTCCCTCCCAGGACCTCTGCGACAGACTCAGCGCTTTCTTCCATCACAAAATCAAGACCATCTATGACAACTTCGAGGACAACAACCCCCACGAGGAACCTCCTCCCACCACTCCCAGCAGCACGCAGCTGACACTTGACAGCTGGACCACCCTCAGCATCGAAGACACCCTGAGGATAATGAAGACCACCCACTCCGGGGCCCCCACGGACCCCTGCCCCCACCACATCTACCGCAAAGCCGCATACATCATCGCCCCCAAGCTTCAACGTATCATCAACCGCTCCTTTGAGACCGCCTCCTTCCCCGACGACTGGAAATACGCCGAGATCAACCCTCTCCTGAAAAAGCCTTCAGCGGACCCCACCGACCTCAAGAATTTCAGACCGATCTCCCTACTTCCTTATCCGGCCAAAGTCATGGAAAAGGCCGTCAACAGCCAACTCGCTGCCTTCATCGAAGAAAACAACATCCTCGACTCCTCCCAATCAGGCTTCAGGAGGAACCACAGCACCGAAACCACACTCCTCGCAGCACCAGATGACATCCGCACCCTCCTTGACAGAGGAGAGACCGTGGCCCTCATTCTTCTTGACCTCTCTGCGGCCTTCAACACTGTCTCTCACTGCACCCTAACCCGCAGACTCCACGACGCAGGAATCCGGAACAAGGCCTTCGACTGGATCCTCTCTTTCCTCTCCGGCAGAATGCAACGAGTCAGACTCCCTCCATTCCTCTCAGAACCGACTCCAACCACCTGCGGAGTCCCACAAGGATCCTCCATCTGCCCGACCCTATTCAACATCTGCATGGCCCCGCTCGCATCCATCGTCAGAGCACACGGACTCAACATCACATCGTACGCAGACGACATCCAACTCATCCACTCCCTATCCAACGAACCCAACATCACCAAACGCAACTTTCAAGACGGAATGGAAGCGGTCGCCAGATGGATGAAGAACAGCTGCCTTCAACTCAACATGGACAAAACCGAGATACTCATCATGGGCCCACACCCCGATGCCTGGAACAACACCTGGTTGCCCCCCGCCCCCATGGATCACGCACGCAACCTCGGAATCATCCTGGACTCCGAACTCAAAATGGACCGCCAGTGCAACGCCATCACCTCCTACTGCTACCACACCCTCCGCCTACTCCGCAAGACCTTCAAGTGGATCCCCCCCGAACACAGGAAAACTGTCACACACGCCCTCATCAGTAGCAGACTGGACTACGGCAATGCACTCTATGCCGGGATCAACAAGAACCTCACCTGCAAACTCCAGAACGTCCAGAACGCCGCCGCCAGACTAGTCCTCAACCTACTGCGCCACTTTCACATCAGCCAACACCTACGGTCCCTACACTGGCTCTCCATCAAGAAGAGAATCACCTTCAGGCTTCTCACCACGCACACAAGGCCCTCCACATCACCTGACCCGCCAACCTGAACCACCACCTCATGTTCCACGCTCCCCAGCACTCTCTCCGCTCGGCCCACCTCTCCCTCGCAACGGTACCTCGGATCAAGAAAAGCAGAACAGGAGGGTGCTCCTTCTTCCTTCTCGCAGCCAAGGCATGGAACTCCCTCTCTCTCCACCTCCGACAGACTGCATCGCTTCCTAAGTTCCTAAAGGATCTCAAGACCTGGCTCTTCGATGGAACTCAGTGAACCTCCAGATTCTGCGGTAACCCCCCCTCCCAACCCCCCTCTCCCCCAGCGCCTTGAGACCCGTTCCGGGTGAGTAGCTTGAGCTATAGAAACCCCTGATTGATTGATTGATTGAATGATCACTGGCCATTAGAAGCCTGGAGCACTCCATCGTCTTCAACAGAGCTCTCAACATTCCAATGTTCTGATAACTGATGGGCAGGTATTCTGCTCTGCTTGGGCAACTGTAAGTGATGTGATTGTTCTCTAAGTAAAGGGAAAGTCTTGAACATGTTTATTTATTTAGATTTTTGGGATTCATATTAACCATTTCTACATAATAATTTTATACTGTTCGCTGCAATCACTAACTCTGATGTGCTTAGTAGTGACATATTCTGTCCAACGCTATGCACTGCGACACGGTTTACAAAAGGTGGGGCCTCCAATCTGTGTTTTTGGGATAATATATTCAGAACAAAAAATGAACAAGTCATTAGGTCTGGCTTGCATTTGGATTAGAAGTCATGCATATTGTCTTTGGGAACGCTTGGTTTCTTTAGTTTGACAGCTGCCAGTTATGATTTTTATTAGTGTTACAGTGCATGATAAAGTTCACTGCTGTGAGATGTATATTGTAGCATGTGTCAAGCTTATAGATGTGTTTTCCTGCAGCCACTCAGCTTAAATGTGCTTTCCTAGTTTTTGACTGTTCTGGCCTTCTTATTTCGGGCAAAAACCAATCCTTGTTGAGTGGACGCTGCATTATCATTGACCGAGCAGATAGACTCAGATACTAAAATGCTCTTTTTCCAACCCATGCTTTTGAAGAGAATCATTCCTATGTTTTCATTTCAGCAAAGGGTTAAAATTATGGAATTTAAGATGCCGATGTATGTTAATAAAAAGATTTATAAAAAAAAATTAAAAAAATTGCCAACGCATTTCTTTCTTCTAGATTATACTATTGTAACTGAGTGTATTTAGGACTTCCAACCAAATTCATTTAAACGTTACAAATGGTTCAAAATGTAACCGCAATATTGATTATAAACATTGGCAAATTCAGTTCCTTCTCAGTTGCACAAGCTAAACTGCACTGGCTCCCAGGTCAGCAAAGGATCAGTTTCAAAGCATTGTGCCTAGTTCATAGGGCCCTGTTTAGAGGACGAGAGAGCCCTGTAACACCGCCGTTCTCCTGTTACTGGGAAACACAACCTGTTAAATGTACCCATGTTTCGCAGATCATCAGCTGCAGCAACATCTTTGTCAGTAGTTACTGTGAAACTGTGCAAAGCCCTCCCATCCCAAATTACAACCGAATGGGCATTACTAAAATGTAGGACACTGATCAAGACTTGGCTTTTGTTGATTAGGATCTGTTTTTGAGCATTTTTAGCTGTTAAATTGAGTTCTGTGGATTTTGCCAGACCGAGGCACCTTCAGGAGTTTGTTCATGCTTTATAAAAACAAGCATTGGCATAGCAAGTAGGTCTCACCTTTGGAACCTTTAAAGTGTTTAGCCATGCAGCACATTATCCTGGGAGCTGTGCCCTGTAAGCTATCTCAGAAGTGAAGCCTGGGAGTAGGGTAAAGGGCAGTAACAACGAGCAAGCAGCAGGGAGGGTGGGGGACTGGGTATGCAATTTCAATGGGAAAGAAATGATGCGGGCGGGGGGGGGTTGGAGGAGGACGAGCAGCGACGATGGAGAATCAACAAGTGAGGAGAGAAAATGAGGAGCAAGGGTGGGGGTACTGAGGTGTGTTGAAAAAAGAAGGGCTGTGAACCCAGGCACAACAAAATGTAGAAACCTAGAGACCTAGGCTTGACTATTGAAACGATGATTTTGAAATGTAGCCTAGTCAGTGCTTTTTCTATTTTATGCATTTCTTTAAAATCACATCATCTCCCTGTAAGCTATTAGATTCGGTGTGTCAATCAATCAATCAATCACAGAATTTGTAGAGCGCACTACTTACCCGCGAGGGTCTCAAGGCGCTGGGGAGAAAAAAAGGGGGGGGTGCTGCTACTGGTCGAACAACCAGGTCTTGAGTAGCCTCCTGAAGGTCAGCAGGTCTTGGGTCTGTCGTAGGCTTAGTGGAAGGGTGTTCCAGGTCTTGGCGGCGAGGTGGGAGAAGGATCTGCCGCCGGTGGTTGTTCTTCGAATGCGAGGGACGGTGGCGAGGGAGAGGTCGGCGGAGCGGAGCTGGCGGTTGGGGACGTAGAAGAGGAGTCGTCTGTTGAGGTAGGCTGGGCCAGTCTTGTGGAGTGCCTTGTGTGCGTGGATGAGGAGTTTGAAGGAGATTCTCCTGTCGACGGGAGCCAGTGCAGGTTCCTCAGGTGGGGGGATGTGGCTGTGGCGTGGTACATCGAGGATCAGGCGTGCGGAGGCGTTTTGTATGCGTTGCAGTCGCTTGATGAGCTTGGCCGGGGCTCCCGCGTAGAGGGCGTTCCCATAGTCAAGTCTCCTACTGACGAGGGCCTGGGTGACTGTTCTTCTTGTATCTGTCGGGATCCACCTGTAGATCATGCGAAGCATGCGGAGGGTGTTGAAGCAGGAGGAGGAGACTGCGTTGACTTGCTTGGCCATGGAGAGCGTTGAGTCGAGGATAACTCCCAGGTTGCGTGCGTGGTCGGTGGGTGTCGGGGCTGCTCCCAGTGTCGTTGGCCACCAGGAGTCGTCCCAGGCTGAGGGGTTGGAGCCGAGGATGAGGACCTCTGTCTTGTTCGTGTTCAGTTTTAGTCGGCTGATCTTCATCCAATCGGCGACGGCCTTCATTCCTTCATGGAGGTTGGATTTGGCGGCGAGGGGGTCCTTTGTGAGGGAGAGGATCAGTTGAGTGTCGTCGGAGTAGGAGATTATGTTGAGGTCGTGCTGTCTGGCGATGCGTGCGACGGGGCCATGTAGATGTTGAACAGTGTTGGGCTGAGGGATGATCCCTGGGGTACGCCGCAGATGATCTCGGAGGCTTCGGATCGGAATGGTGGGAGGCGGACTCTCTGGGTTCTGCCGGCGAGGAAGGAGGTGGCCCATTCCAGGGCCTTGTCTCGGATCCCTGCGTCGTGGAGGCGTGCGCGTAGAGTGCGGTGGCAGACAGTGTCGAAGGCGGCGGAGAGGTCCAGCAGGATGAGGGCTGCGGTCTCACCGTTGTCCAGCAGGATCCTGATGTCGTCGGTGGCGGCGATGAGGGCAGTCTCAGTGCTGTGGTTGCTGCGGAACCCTGATTGGGATGGGTCCAGGATGCTGTTTTCTTCGAGGTATCGGATTAGCTGTTTGTTGACGATCTTCTCGATGACCTTGGCTGGGAACGGAAGCAGGGAGATGGGCCGGAAGTTCTTGAGGTCTCTCGGGTCCGCCTTGGGTTTTTTGAGTGTGTCGGTGCTTTACTTCATTCGTTGGTTCATGTATTACATGTCCATGGTCAATTTTTGTTACCACTTTAAGCTTTTGTGGTCGCATATTACACAATCACATGCACTAGGAAAACAGTTGTAAGCTTTTAGAAAGGCTTGGGAAGAGAAAGCGAGGACTGGGGTAAATATACAAGGTTAGGAGGAATGTGGTGAGAAGTGTTACACACCAGCATCATAAAGAAAAAATGCATGAATATGCATGTAAGAATTGTTGAATGTCTGGATGAACAGTAAACCCCCTTCTGTCCTCTATATGTTTCTTGAGCCCTAATACTACTTGTTCTGGTGGTGTGTCAAGCAGCAGACAGTCCTGCCTGTCATAATAATGAATCAACTGCATTAACACTAAAAATTATTAAAAAAGAAAACACCAAGCCATTTACACAAGCACACATGTATATGCATAGACAAATGTAGACATGCACACAGATTACGCCCACAGACACGCAGAAAAAAACATACATACAGCTAAATATATAGAAATACTTGCATACACACAAACAAGGCACAAAAATACAGAGACATGAACATTTACAACCATATAAAACCACGAAAAGAGGGAGATATCTTTAAATAAATGTTCCATTGTAAATGTTTATAACAATCATTGAACACATATTAAATATATTCATTTGGTTTCAATTTTATGGGAACTATTACTTTTGAAAGTGGATTATACGTAAACGACTCTTTCACACTTTGGGGCTGGTATACACTATATAAAACTACAAATAAATAAGGAAATGCCAGAGAAAGAAATATTCTTTGCTCTAAGAGTATATTAACCCCTACCCTCACTCACAAAATTGGTGCCTACTGATGGTGAATTCCGATCCAATGTTTTTTATTTTTGTTTAAACCAGTAGTTTACCTCTCATGTTGTAAATGCCAGCTCCTAAGTCTTCTACAGTGTTCATACACAGACAGCTGCACTGCCCTTTCCTTTCAGAAATAAATACATTGTAATGAAGTGAGCTGGGGCCTGTGGGGGCTGAGGGGAAATCCTAAATCACGAGCTGGAGAGGGAAAGCGTATGAAACACACCATGTTTATAAAGTAAACAAGCACTGTGAAAGTATCCACATGTCTTCAGGGCAACCAGTGCCTTAAAAAAAACACACAAGCAAGCTGCAAGGAGAGGGCAGAAAGAACAGAAAGAAAAAGTTGTGCACCAAAACAAAACATGTGGCCACTAGTGAAATGATCTTTGTAGCAGGGTCAATCGCCTGGGCGGTAACAAACCAGCCACAAGGTGGGACAAATGCACACTGTTCACCAATTAAAGCAATGTAATTTGGAAAGGCTGAACAAGCAACCAATAAAAAAGTGGTAGGAGTGTTTAAACTCCACTGAGGGATTACTTCATGCCTCGCAGAGCAGCGCATGCGCGCTGACTCTAGGCTCGACCTAAAAATGAATAAATAAATTGTTAGGCTTGTTTTTAGGGATCAGTCCTTGGCATGTGTCATTAGCTTGATGGATGTCATGTTTTTGTCTCTTTCATTACAGTTTGGCATGCTATTCTAGCAGCATGACAGCATGACAGCAGTTGAAATGGCAGTAAGCTGTCTGACAATCATTCCATGTGGTTTTCAGCTGCAAGGCATGATTGTTAGATTGACCGGATAACATGCATTTTTGATACGTGTAAAAATGAACTTTCATTTGGTAGCTGCAAGAACAATTTTATAGCTACATCCCTAGACCTGCTTATCAACTGTTAACAGATGAGTAGTTTACTGATTGGCAGAGTTCATGCCTATTGTCCAAAACTGAAACTACCAGAACTCTTTTAGAGCTGGCTAACCTTTGCAAAATGTAGTGTTCAGGTAAGTCACAGCTGCAACACATTGTTCACTTACATGACAGTCGTCATGTAGCTGCTGACCAAGGGTGCTACAAGTAGTGGGCAGACGGAATCTGCGCCCTGGGACACGAGTATTTTTTGGCCCAGCTCTCCTGCTTCAGCATGTTTTTATACTAAAACAGGAGGCCTGATATGTTCCTTCTTGAGGCAGCGAATTCAGCACATCCACTAAGTGAGACCAAACAAAGGTGTTTTATCTTACCCCAGAGAACATATCTTCTTTATTATGAGCTGCTGCTTGTATGAGAGCCCCACAAAAGCTTTTGACATTCTTAGGGCTCTTAGGGGTAGGCAGACAGATGCAGGATGACAGCAGAGAGAGAGACAGGAAGAGAGGCACAGGAGCAAGGGGGGAAATGGGAACTCTAATGCAGTTCGAGGGGTGAGGTAAAGCCTGGTCTTACGCAGTACTTAATTTGTAAATAATCAAATGCCAGGGCCCTTCAGCCTGCACCAAGCATTGCCTCTGCCAGTGCTGCCAATGACAGCACCAACATAACACTTAACCATCGCACTCCTACCAGTGTGAAAATTCAGACTATTAAAGGCCACACAAGCTATAATAATGGCGTGAGAGACTGGTGTTATTCATGTTCAATGCAATTTGACTTAGTAAACACATGTTGTGCTCATCTCAAAGTTTGACAGACTACAGTCGGGGCTGTCACTAGAGCCGGTGTTAACAATTAAGTGCCAGAGCCGAGCACCGGAAACCACTGGCTCAAATTAAGCACTGGTCTTATGGTATAACAAGAAGAACTAGATTGTCAGAGGAGCAGGGCAAAGAAATGGAAGCCAGACACAGAAAAAAGATGGTGAAAGGAAACAGTCACAGAGTAGGGATTAACCAAAATATTTCTGTTAATGCAAGGTTTAGAAAAGGTCATCTTATAATGGGAGCACGTTTACATGGCCTTGTGCACACACTATCTCTTATAAGTCACCTCATCTGCTATTCAAATTACTAGCAGTTCTTGCTATTCCCCCAGCTGCAAATTTCCTGGAAAAGGAGAAAAGAGCAGCTATGGATGAAATATTCAACTATAAATAAGGAGGGGGATACTTATACAAGAAAGTGCCTCGCGATGCATGCACAGACATGCAGGGGAGCCACCTGCTTCCCATAGCAGGTCCAGCAAAGTGTTTGACCTAGCATCCTCTTCAGTGAGGCATCCCGAGAGTAGAATGCAGCTGGAGATTGGTAGGACTGTGGAAGGCTGATAGCATCTCTAGAATGGAGCAGGACTGGAGAGGGGGAGAACCGGGGGGTCAACATCCCACGCGAGAGTCAGGCTTGCTGAGAGGGTGATAGACAGAAGGGGATCAGGAGTAGTGGCACACATTCCGGGATCCACTACCCAAGCACAGAGGGGGATATCATCCTTGGCGACATAGCTAGGTGGAGAGCAGGGGAGAGCACAAGTGCAACACCAGAGGAAGGGTGCACATGCACAGATGCCTCAAAGAGATACACATGTGCACAGAAAGTCCAGCTCTTAGAAGATGGTTCATAGTTTACATGAAATGCATAAGGCTTTGTTGCTGCGAAGGACTTCTTTGTGAGCAAAATGTGGAAACCGTTGATGGTGCTTTTGTTCTACTAATGTCAAATTTAAAAGCGCTTCTGATGGGCTGGGAGCAGTGTTAATCCCTTAAGGATTTTGTTGTTCCTCAACTGAACCTGTACAACAAAACTCAATTCAATGTACATTGTAAATAGTAAAGCACATTAGACTTTACAATGAAAATGAGACAAATGTTAAAATAAAAGCATGAAGGTTTATTAAAGGAATCAGATCATTACAGAAGGCAAAAAGTCAATGGATAGGAGTCAGTCAGTCTAATATCGTCAGTCAATTATCATACAATAGCCTGAAGCTCAGATTATATTGCAGGAAATGAACGAACAAAACCAGATATAATTCAGCTCTGAGGAAATACATCAAAGTTATAAATTAGAGGTCAGACTATGTAGTGTTGCCTCCTGAAGATCAATGGAGAGTGAGCCCAACACCCACAAAAATGGGCTTCTTTTATAATGCAAAATACAATTAAAACCAAACACACAAATTGGACCAATTAGGTTAAAGCAGGAATGATACCGTCTCTGAAATCATATTATTCATCACTATCCCATAGATTCACATAAAACAGTTCCATCCCTCGTGCTCTTCAGGCACTGCAATAGTTAGCACAAATATTGTTTCTTAATAAACGAGGACATGTTCTCATGCGAATCACACTGTGGTCCCAATAAGTGAGGACTTGACAATTCACTCTCAGTGGAACATTGCGCTACAGACTCCTAATGAAAAGAAACATCTGTTCCTGGGAAAATAGCATTACATCTCAAAACCAGTGTTTACAAGTTTGCTTATTTGTGAATCATCTGTGTGCAGAGTGAGACAGAGACAACAAATATTTGACATTGAAAGGATGGCTGCAAGCAGCACCATCCATTTTCAAGTCGAGGCCTATATTAGCAAATGTTATCATAAATGCGGTCAGCTTCATATGTATGTTATCTATTATCGTTGTAATACTTATCATACGTAAAAATCTTTCTCAATGAAAATATCCACAAAATGCTGTAGGCTGATCCATAGTGTGAAAAACACTTCAAACAAGCCAATGGGGGGGGAGGGGAGGTTCACCCAAAGAAGCTAATAGCTCAATATGGCTAACCAAAAGACCTTTTCTGTATATTGACCGGTGGAAAGAACTCCACCTTCATACCTACCTAAAAGTGGTTTTGTGTTTATATACATAATGGCTGAGCTACAAACATCAAGAACACGTTGACGTCAAACATTCTGTTGCTGCATATGAGAAATAACTAAAGGAATCAAAGCTCCTCATTTCTGCCCTGTGCTGTCAAGCAGTGGCCAGAACACCACAGTCAATTATTTTAAATTGGTAATCTAACCTGTGTTGTCAACTAGCTAATTAAAATCTCATTGAAGTGGGTACTAAATTAATCTCATTAATAATTATGCCTCGACAGTAGATGATCCCTAATTTATTATAAAAATTAATGACCTCATGAGAGGAGCGGTAGGTCCAATAATACTAGGGGGGGGATTTTAACTATATCCAGGATTTAGCTAAGGATACCTCGTATAAAAGAAAAAAACAACTGAAGCCAATTACTAAAAAGATATAAGATATTATGATTCAAGACTATCAATTGATTGATCCTTGGCATAAAGCCCATTCGGAAATGTCTCAGTATACTTATTACTCCCGGCGATTTCAGTCCACTTCACGCATTGCCTACTTCTTCTCTTGTTTTTTAAAGTGTCTTGACTCTCGAATATGGGCAAACTCCTTTTCGGACCATTCCGCCATCACTGTCAAAATTGAACTAGACGCTTGGTGAGGGGAAAGCTCAAGGTGGCAGATGCATCGTCTCCTTCTCTCCAATCAGGAATGACTGATAAAAATTAAAATGTGGATCAAAGAGTTTTTTCAGATCAATAAAGGCACCGCAACACTTTTTTCTGTTTGGGGTGCCTTTAAGGCAACTATCCACGGGCAGATGATCGATCTGGCTGCTGCTCAATCTAAGATCCGGAGGGCTCGTATCCTCGAAATTCAATTTGCAGTTGATACCGCAGTTCAGTTGAGATCAAGGTCTCCAACGAGCGAACACTCATAAATCTGCAGCGGTCCATCGCTAAACAAGAATTGAGGCAATTTTTTGCGCTGGAAGAGATTAATAGCTCCCGCTCGTATCAACAATGAGTCTATGAAGAAAGCCAAATGGTGGGCAGATTTTTAGCTTGGTCATCCAAGGTGAAGCAGGAAACTGCTTTAATTACTGAATTACAGCAGCCCAGGTTGGGGGCTTTGACATCCGATAAAAATGAGGTTGCAAAAATATTTCTTGGCCATTACAAAAAACTTTACGCAACCAAATATATGGTCTCGCAGGAGGCTATACATCGGTATTTCTTAGATATCATCTTACCGGAAATATCAAGCATTCAGGCAGAGGAATTAGTGGCTGATATTACAGCATTAGAAATTCGTCAAGGTATAGCCTCAATGTCATCAGGAAAGGCCTGTGGGAATGATGGGCTTCCAATAGACTTTTACAAAGTCTTTCAGCAAGAGTTAATTATGTTTTTGTCGAGCTTTTCAATGCAGTGAAGAATTGGGGAGATGTCCCGTAGTATTTAAGGAATCAATTATTGTTAGTTTTGTTAAAAAGGGAAGAATCCTTGTGATGTCAATTCATATAGACCTATCAGTCTTTTAAATTCCGATTGTAATATCCTAATGAAAGTTAGGGCCTACAGAGTTACGCCTGTGGCCCAGAAGATTATTCATAAAGATCAGACCGGCTTTTTGCCAGGACGCCAAATGTCTTCAAATACAACATTTTTAATACATGCTATTGATTTTTTTAATACTAATCAGATACCTGCCTTTATCATGATGCTGAATGCTGAAAAAGCTTTCGACCTTGTCAACTGGGAAACTCTTTTTTTTGCTCTTAAGATGGTCGGCTTTCCCACAATAATTATAAATATGTTATATAATATATACCAGGACACACAGGCTCAGATTTTATTTTAATTCCAGTATAGTCGGAACTATAGATATAAATCGGGGCCTCGTCAGGGCGGTCTCTTATTGCCTGTACTTTTTACCTTTTTTATTGAAGCATTGGCAGCCAGGATAAGGGCTAACTGGGGAATAAAGGCCCCAATTGAAGGTATGTCTAAGCTCAAGTTATTTGCGGACAATATCATTTTGTATCCTAAACCCAATGAGTTAAATTTAAATGCAATTCTGGGCGAGTTTGAGTGGTTGCAATCTGTCGAAGGCTACAAAATTAATCACAATAAAACAGAAACTCTGGTGTTTAATATCTCACCCGGTAATCTCCCTGCTAGTCTCCAACACTTGCTGGTTTCAATCAACCCGATTAGATATCTGGGAGTTTATGTAACTAATTCCTATGCTGAATTATTTAAGCTGAATTACGAGGTTATGTTGAAAGAAATCAGAGATCTACTGGATAGATGATCTCTTCTCCCTCTTACTGTTATCGGCTGGGTCGCCCTCATCAAAATTTCAATTTTGCCTTTATTAGTTTTTTTATTTATGAACGTTCCAATAAAAATTAAGTTGGCTTATTTTAAAGAGTTGGATGTTCTTTTTTGACAATTTGTCTGGAACAAAAAGGCACCCAGCGTTAAATACCCAGTTTTGCAATTGGGAATAAATCAGGGCGGCCTGGCATTGCCCCAGATACGTACATACTATGTAGCCTCTTTTCTTGACTTCTCGTACACTGGATTCGAGGGCATTGTTAGACGATTTTTTTATTGATAGAATGGTGAAGGAAGTGAGATCACAGCTTCCGGTCTTCATAAAAACTGCCAAACTTCCTAAAAACAACCAGGTATAAGACGTTGCAAGATCTACATACTAGACTCCAGTCTCTTTATTCTGCCAATGCTTTGGAGGCTGGTCATGAATATTTACAGTTAAAGGAATGTAAAGTCTTAGGATTACATATTCAGTCCAATTTGGAGGAGATTGCCAAATTTTTCCTTAATAAAGTGGAGAGCATATTTTCCGTTTTCAGCGGACCTAACAATGCTGGGCTGAACATGGCAAGGGAGGTATCTAAGTCCACAAGGATTGGCCCCCGGGCCCTGGACAAATTTACACCACTGACCGTAAATGATACTCTTGAGCTTCTAACGGGAGCCAAATCTGGTTCGCCTTTTGACCCATGCCCTGTGAAGGTGGTAAAATTGGCCCCCGGCCTGATTGCTCTCTCTCTCACATCCATTTTTAATGGGATGTTTGAAACAGGACAGTTTCCCAAGCTTTGGAAGGTGGCTTCAATACTGCCTCTGCTGAAAAAGCTAAGCCTGGACACTAAGGATCCCAACAACGTCCGTCCGATTTCTCGGCTTCCTCTCCCCGCAAAAATGGTTGAAAAGATCATGAATCGTCAACTCAGTGCTTTTCTGGCGGAAGTTCAAGCACTGGATCCCTCTCAATATGGCTTTAGAGAGGGACATAGCACTGAGTCTGCGCTCATTAAGGCCACCGAGGAGATCAGGGAAGCCGTGGATCGAGGAGGCAGGGCAGCCTTGATTTTATTGGATCTGTCCGCGGCCTTTGATATGGTCCATCACGATATTCTGATGGACCGACTCAAGGCTTGTGGGTTCCAGGGGAAAGCTTGGGATCTTCTTAAATCTTTTTTATCAGACAGGGGACAGATTGTATCCCTAGGTAAATTTCAGTCCAAGCCCTCTGCACTGCAATGTGGTGTACCGCAGGAATCATCACTGAGCCCCACACTCTTTAATGTGTATGTCTCATCATTGGCCCCCGTCATCAGTACGTTTGGGTTTGGTCTCACTTCCTACGCTGATGACACACAAATGGTGGTGTCTCTATTACCTGGCCAAGAGCTGGGAATAGATAAACGGTTTCAGGTCTGTATGGAATCAGTAGGGAGATGGATGGCAGATAATTGCCTAAAACTGAATTCAGGAAAAACGGAAGTAATGCTGTTTGGGAACGACCTTAATTTTTGGACTCCTAATTGGTGGCCTGCATCCATGGGGTCACTCCCTACACCCTCAAAAAAGGTGAAAAATGTGGGTACAATCCTGGATGAGAAACTTTCCTTTGGGGCCCAAGTAAATGCAGTAACTTCTACAACAGTGCATGTTCTTCGAACTGTCAAGAAGGTATTGCGGTTCTTACCTTCGGGGACCCGGCAAACGGTAGTCACAGCATTGGTCATGTCGAGACTGGATTACTGTAATAGCCTATATTTAAACATACAACAAAGACTTCTGTATAAGCTTCAGCTGCTACAAAATGCCGCGGCCAGATTACTTACGGGCACTTCCAAGTTTTCCCCAATTTCCAAGGAGATCAAAAAACTGCACTGGCTCCCGGTGAGGAACCGGGTGTATTTTAAATCTCTCTGTATGGACTTCAAGGCTTAGGACCAGTTCATTTAAGGCGCCAGTTCCAGTGGTACATACCGGCAAGAACTCTTAGATCTCTGGGAGCTAAGCTGGTCGTAGTCCCACCAACAAAAAAAGCTCAATGGGGAGGCAGAAGTTTCTCTTTATGCGCAGCAAAAGCCTGGAATGATTTGCCATTCTATTTGAGAAATGCCACCAATCTTCTAGCTTTCAGGAAAGGGTTAAAGACCTGGCTTTTTGATAAATAAACCTTCTCTTTTCCAGCTCAGCATTAAGGAGTAGTAACTAGCGCCAGGACACCTCCGGGTAATCGTGCGCTCTAAAAGTTCCCATAACATAACATAACATAACCATTTAAGGTTTTGGAATGCAAGAGGTTTCAGAGAGCTAGGTCAATTTCTGCTGGGAGGGAGGTTTCTCACCTGGCAGGAAATTCTAGCTAGATGTGGGGATCGTTGTAAGCCAATTTCTTGGGAGGATTTATACAAATTATCCATCTAGTGAAGAAATATTGTTTTGTCTCCCGCCCCGGTCAATCACTATTAGCGGCTGCTCTTTTTAAAGCTAGATTGAGTGGGGTGGGTAATTGGTATAGATTTCTGCAGAGTCAACTGAAAAAACATTCCAATAAAAGATTTCCTGGCCAAAATCTCGCTGACATCACAGTGCTCCTTTTCCGGGGTCGAGTGGCAGAGGATTTCTCAATTTGGGAGTAAAGCCTTAAGGGCTGCAAACTTTAAGCGTATGTCTTTTCTCTCACGCTGGATGGCGTATTACACCTCTAAAGCCCTCCATAGAATGTACCCTGAATTGGAAGATAAATGCTTTCGATGCCAGCAAGAAGGTGGTGTTGATTGGCTTCATACTTTCTTCATCTGTCCATTGCTGGTTCAATTCTAGGGAAAAATACTCAGTGCTCTTAGTAGAGGCTTACAGTGCCAAGTCGACCCAGAGTCTGCAGTGGCACTTTTTGGCCTGACAAAACAGAAGCTAACTTCCCTAAATATTAAAGCTAAGTAAGCCTTTATTTCGATCACCTCATTGGTGGCACGATCCTTGATTCTCCAGAATTGGAGGACAACTACAGCTCCCACATATTTAGAGTGGCATAAGAAAATGATCCACACAAGTAAATTTGAAGAGGCTTATGCAAAAAGTGTTTTTGTGACTAAACGTTTTATGAGGGTCTGGAAATATATGGAACAACATGAGGAGGAAAATGCTATTTATCTATCCAAATGCTTTAGGGTGTAATTTGAATATACTGTTGTTGCACTGCATTTTATTGTTGGCAAAGCGTTATTTAAATGTTTTTGAAGTGTTATCTAAATGCACTGCGGATGCTCCGCACTTTAGTTTTGGTCGAAACGTATGGTTGGCATATTGCACTTCACTCCCTTTTCAGGAAGACTGCAGATGGCTCTATTCTAAGTCATAATTGATATCCGTTATTGATTGATCCTTTTGTCATTTTATCATGTCCCTTTTTTATAATTCATCATGTATCCACTGTGATTTAATGAATTTTATCTCTATTTTTCTGCTCAAATAAAAAAAATAAGTGGGTACTAACTGCCAGTACACATACAGCAGCAGGAGTTGCACTCTCCAGAAAGTATGACATGAAATACTAATGGAGTGGCACTGTGTGGTACAGAAAGTGGCATTGGGTTGTACCAGCTGCAGTGGCAGCTTATAAAAATGTTTGTGTCCTGACACTCAAGTCATTCCCTACCTATGAATCAAACACAGAAGAAAGTGCGTCAAAATATATCAGCAGAACAATTAATCTTGTTTTGCCAACTTACCGCACCATATTTGCCTTTAGTCTGCACGATTAAACACCATGTTAAATTTTTGTGCAGAAACCCAAATACCCGAGGATCATTGGTCAGTGGGATCCTTTGGACGTTATTGGTGCCTAATGAGGTTGAAAGACAACTAAAGTGATAGAAATGATCTGTGGTCCTCTGATTTATCCTGAGATAATTCTGAAGAAGAGAGTGTGTAATGAGGCAAGACCCTAAGGCATATGCATACTAGAGGGATAATTGCTAATCATAATCCTGATAAAGTAATCTTAAAAAATTAGCAGAACGCAAATAAAACCCCAAAATGAAAACTGCCTAAGCGCACACAAAAGCCCAAAAATTGTCAACATCGAAATGTACCTTAACTCGAACGCCAATGCGATAGGAGAGGTTTAACTCTCATTTAACACAACAGTTATTACAGCATTCATTAGACCAGAAAACACTAAAATATTGTCCCAGCTTCCTACAAAGGTTAAATCCTCACGTAACATAAGGAATAATGTCCGTTTTTATGGTTTACCCTCAAACTTGCATTCACTTCAGGCAATGTGATTCAAGGCCAGTGCGTTCACCCAAGGAATCAACCCAGTTCCTCAAACAATACAATAATATTGCTACTAAAGTGTTTTCCTATATTTTTGTCTAAACAGCATTACTTGGAATTTACTTGTATTAACCTGATTGAACGATCCCTGGATTACTGTTAGAGCAAGATTAGGTAACACGGTATTATCAGTTTTATAAATATTATGGCTCTCTTCCCACCTAATTCATGTTTATCTACAAAAAGAATAGAAATAAATCACGATTTTTTCATCAAGATTCCGTGACTCCTGTGTATTACTAATGTACACTCCCGTAATTACGGGTTGGATAATTTATTTATTTGGTCTATATTAATTATGATGTCTGGGCATCAATGATGGAAATGTGAAGTTTCTAAAAAAAGATTAATGATATTATCAATGATAACACGTGTGGATAATAGACACTCCTGTCCTGTATGTGCTAAGTAGTTTTGTGTAGTGATTCGTTGGCGGTAGAATCACAAACAGTTGAGTGTCTGGGTCTAACTAATGAACTAATACGGATAAATACTAGTGTGACTGTCCTATAGCCCTACTGCATTTCTTTGCCTTTCTTCATATGTCCAATTTGCTTGTTTTGGTGGGTATCATATGTAGGAGGTTGCAAATGTAGACAGCCCAGTTTTTCCTCTCGGTCCCTTGACCCCCGGATAGTTGGGTGTCATTGGTGGGATTTGGAGGAACACCTGCTGCTATGCCCTGTTCCTAAGTGAGAACAAGAAGAACGATATAGAGGCAGCTTACCTGATCCAATTTTTTAAGCTGCCTCACCCTTGTGCAGGGTGAGGAGGTGAATGTGTCACATTTGAGGATAGTAAGGGGTTTTTTGTAAACCTCCTCCTCTGCCTTGGACTAGTAGGGAAGCTCCTCAATTCAGCCCCACAGCATTTTGACAACCCGGGGAGTGGATAATTTTTCCCCTCTCGACGAGGAGGATGGGTGCTAGTTGCCTTCCCCTTCACTTTTGGCAAGTTGAAGGGGGGGCGGCAGGCAAAAACATGGGCAGCTGCCATTTGTTCCTTCTACATAATTCCCTGATTTGACAGCAGTACAAGTCTTTTTCTCATCCTTTGCCAAAGGCTTATCAATGTATCCAAACGAAGGTATTTCCTCAAGGTGTTGCTTCTCACTCTTTTATCAATACCTGCAGAATGTACGTTAAACATCCCATTGATAATATGAGTTGACCACAACATAGATTCAATCATTTCTTTAATTGGAAAGAGGGGCAGGTGGCAAGTGACCTGTTCCTCCTTGGCCTGCACAATGTTGCAGGCCATAGAAGAGGAGATCAACTGCCACGCACATGTGCTCTCTGTCATCAAATGGGAACAGGGCATAGGGGTGGGTACCAGATGGCCTATTCCCCTATGTTCACACAGTGTGGTAGACTGTCATCGTTTTGGGCTGCGGCTCTAGGGGCACTGAGCACATGCTCACGACCATTGTGTGGCAAAATCAGTGGCGGCTCCCCCATTGGGGCGTGGGGGCGTTGCCCCACTGCTTTCTCGCAGTGCGAGAAGGCAGAAACATAAATGGTAAAAACTACCATTTTATGTTTCTGCCTTCTCGCATGGCGAGAAAGCAGAAGTGCCTGGTTGGGGGTGGGCTGTCCTGCTCAAGGGCAGGGGGGAGTGGCTTGCCCACTGTTGTGTGTACTGACTGTTTGGTCGGCCGTGGGGCCAACCAAACAGTCAGTATGCACAACAGTGGGCAAGCCACCCCCCCCCCTGCCCTCGAGCAGGACAGCCCACTCTCCCATTTTCTCTATGTAGGCTGCATAGAGAAAATGGCCCGGGTGGGGCGCGCTCCAATGTGCCTCACCAATTACAACGCTGCCATTGCAGCATTGTGATATTGTGATTGGTGGAGCCTGGAGGGGAGGGAGGGAGGCTGCCTTTGCTGATGACGAGAGCTGCAGGCAGTGAAAACGCAGGACGGTGGAAGCGGGAGCCGGGACCCATCCAGAAGCGGGACGGTAAGTTTTATGTAATAAATATATTTTTTTAATTAAACGAAAAACCTCCCGCCTCCCCCATCCCCCCCGACGACCCCATTTCCACCCCCCCCCGCCCGTCATGCCGGCCGCGACTGCTTAACTTTAGTTTGAGACCCAAGAGAAATCTGTTCATGTTCGGATCAATCCCAGCCCCCTGGAGAGGTTCCAAGCAGTAGTCCTGCAATTTTTTTTACAATTGAACCCATTTTACAGCGAGCAGTACCTATTGTGGAGAGAAAGCGTGTCAATCCCTTATCTCGAGAGTCGATTTAGGATGTGTAACCGGTGGCCACAGGAACACATGGGCGGCAAACAATCTTTTACAACGCGCTCCTCATTAGCTGCTGACGGCAGTGCTCAGTCAGGCTAAATATACATGTAGTTATTAATACAATCGGCTACAATTCCCAGCATACATTAAAAAAACTAATGAGCTGATCATTTGGGGTCAAGCAGTTTCTGTGGTATCTTGAAATGAGATAATAAGGTGCTTGCTGACGGGCAATTCCACTGAAAATACTTGATCCGTCAGCGGTCTCTTCACCTACAAAAGTATTAATCAGGCAGGGAGGAGAAACGTACCGCCTTATTTATTAATTATTCTTCATAGTACTGTTGTTAAAACTCTGCCTCCATTTGATTCTCCGATTTAAGTCTAACAGCAGTTTCTTTTGTACTGACTAAACATTAACATGTGTGGCCATCTGCGCGCAATCTTGAAATCCCTCCTCGCCCTTGCAGTTTATTCCGCTTCCTTTTATCGTTTCATGCTCACCTTTATGTTCCAAAGGCCACCTTACTTTGTAGCACTTTCATAAGGTCCAGTGTGCTTTCTGTGCTCCTGGGAGAGCCTTGCCGCAGCCACTTTACAATGTGAAGGATAGTTGCAGTGGACAGGAGGTGCTCAATGTGATGATGGGATACACTGTGCAAGAAGGCTGCAATCGGTTGAACATGGACTCTACTTACAGATCATTTGGCTCCTTTCTGTGTAACATGCGCTTACAGTGGCCAGTTCTCTGGCATTAAAACTGGCCCTGTGTACATGCCCCTGAGTTAACAGTGATGCCAAAAACATCGATTGACTTGCAAACGAATGAATGTTAAAAACGTCGAGGGAATACATTTCAGCGATTTAGTTCCTCTCTTATTTTACATGCTTTACTTAATCTTGCATTCCCCACGAATTAGCTATTTTATAATTTTGTTGTTTATCTGTATTTTTTTCTGTGTGTGCTTTGAAGCTTGAGCCATGCCAGGTGTTGATGAGGGGCTTTGATTGAGCGCTCAGGCGCTAAGGCTGAAGCCAAACAAAGTGCCGGTCACTGGGTTGGCCTCTCTGGAGAACACACAGAAGGAACAATGTTTGTGTATTCCATTTGCAACTGAAATTCTGTGGATGTGTGTGTGTGTGTGTGTGTGTGAAGGGGGTACGCTGATGTCAAAATATTTGCAAGGCAAAAGTAAGAGAAATTAAAGTGCTTAAATTTGAGGGAGTGCAGTGCATCTTGGGGGGGGTGAAGTGACAGATGCGAGGAAGGACATTCGGGGAAGAGTGTAAAGAGGATGTTGAAGAGGAAAGAGAGGGGGTTGAAGATGTGCAGATGGACAAGATATGCAGAGAAAAGAGGGTACATATCTAACATAAAGCACACATAACTGAAGTCCAAAACTCCTTCCACAGGCCTCAATGCTATTTAATTCACAGACTCACTATTTCAGAATTTAAACCTTTTCAATGTTAATTATTTATAAGAAATCATTGTTGTTACTCATTTATGTTAAACAGCTAACACCCAGTGACAAAGCCAATCATACTGACAGGCTTTAGGCGTATGTCAGTTGCTGTGCCATTTATCTGGATAAAATTACTTCTCAGCGAGAAACCAAAATACAGGTCTGATGGCACACTATGGGAATCACAGAAATGTATTTGGCATGTTCCTTTATAGGGAGCACCCAATTTTTTCATCTCCCTTAAAGACCTGTCTGCACATATTTCTATATGACTGGTTACAGCCAGCAGCTGTGGGTGCTTCCCGAAGTCTGGTTAGAGCATATTTTTCCAAAGTTAATGCTGCATGCAGTGCAAGACACTGGGCAAGCATACATTTTAAAGGGCTAAGGTTGTCATGCAGAACAATTTACATATTACAGTAACTGTTGAACAAATTAATGCAAGAAGATACAGGGCAGTTTTTAATGTGTTTAATATTTCAAGACTATACGTTCCCACTGCTTAATAAGCCTTGCTTTATCGCTGCATTCATTTGCTTTAAAATGCACCATTTGCCAATCTTTTTTAAATTTCTTTCTCAGGAGAGGGACTCTCCCTAGACCCCAGGTTTGTCCATTGAACTTGTTCACATCGCTAACTAGTGTTTTCTATTGGAAAGGGTAGAGCCAAAGCAGTCTTGCTTAGTACCCTAGCCCTCTTCAGAAGTCAGACTTGCTTGGCAACTCAGAAATTCTCGGAAATAATGTATGAGTTTTCTTTTATGAATGCCTAGAAGAACTGAATTTTTAGTCCATTTATCACAGAAATAGTGCTGAAAATCACACCAAAAAGATGCCAATTTTTTAAAAATTTCTTCACGGGGGAGAACCCTCCGCACCCTCCTGATTGCTGTTGTGCTCGCTCGCTGCGCTCGCTCGCATACGTTGGTTCGTTCTGCATACGCCTCACCAGTTTCAAATTCCACCAGCCGCCACTGGGCAAAATGCACAGTGTCACGCCCATGGCTCGATATTGGTGGCGCTGTTTCCAACATTGAGTTAGTTGTTTATTTATTGTCACTGCCTGCTTTTAACTCATGTGCGCGCTCTGCATGTCTCGTTAATTCAATGCCACTATATGCGTATCTCCTATGCTTCATGTGCGCGCTCTGTGCACTGTATGTTTAACAGGTATGCTTTGATCTTTGTTTCGTGTTTGCTGTGTCATGATTTTGCAGGTTGCAGCTTGCAACACATGCGCTTGTGTTGAAAGCGCATATTCGTGATGGCACAGGACACGCTGTGGCAAGATTTACCATAGCAACAGCTCTTTGCTTTGCGGTCCTAATCTCGGGCCAAATTCCTCCGAAGAGCGTCATTACGCTCTGCACGCTTCCATCTCCTTGGGTGTGGCACGTCTATAAAAAGGAACCACACCCAAGGCAACGCGCTCACTATTCCTCCGCATCTCCGAGGCCAGCAGCTGATTCCAGTTTTCCCGCGAACATCGGAAAAGCGGCTGAACATCTCCGGGCAGCAGTACAGTTTCTCCCAAGAGGTAAATAACCTCCTGACTCGAGTCTACTGAATCAGGGTAAGACTATTTAGGATATTTCACTCGAGAAAGGAAACATTTCTCTAAGTTTGTGAGAACTTTGACAGGAACTATTACCTCTACACTTATGATGTCTTCAGTATAGAAGTCTTCAGTATAACTCAAATGGTATGAATATTCAAAGTACTTTTGGAACTTTTGGACATTTGACAAGGAACTTCCTCTCTTTGAGATTTGTATAAAGTTGTGTGGCAGGTCCAGCACATCTTCAGGAACTTTACCAAGTTTGGAAAAGAGTGTGTAATATTTCGGTTTATAATCCAACAACTCTACAGTAGGGAATGACGGGTGATTATGTGTTTCCAATATTTTAATTGAGTATTGCTAAGACACATATGGTATTTCCGTGTTTGATGCATGTTGGATTTCTGTTACAGGTCTCCTTCCCCGCTGTTCCTTTCCCAACACCCTTCCCACACCTGGCCACTCTAATACTGTGTCATTACGACAAATCAGAGTTGGAGCTGCCTGGAGGTGGACCCTTCTAACGTCGAGCAAGCCCTGAGGAACCTACGTCTTGACATAGACCATGGAGGAAAGTATCAGATGGCACATAGAACTGGAGGTAGGTGGCGTGCTATTGCATGCCCCACAAATGTTTGCAAACCACCTCCTCTGCCCTGTTCTGCTCTGTTCCAACTGGGGATTGGACACTGGAGGAAATGGTAGCTCACAAACTGTTCTGTTTTTTAAGCCCCTTTACCCAAGTGCAAGATGAGGATGGTCATTCCTGCCCTTGGGCAAGGTGGGGGGAATTGTTGTTAAACCCCCTTCTCGCCATCAAACAATGGGAGGTGAGAAGGTGGTATATACCTCCTCCTTTGTGTAAGAGGGGTGTTCTTTCGTAATCACTCGCATTTGTCAAAGGACAGGGTGAAAGGAGAGACAATCGCCTCAATCTTTGGTAAAGCAAGGGGTGTTACTACTCAGCCCCACAGTACAATAGTAACATGGGGGAGTGGGGTATTTTTCCTCTGTCACTCTCAGCCAAGGTGAGGAAGCTATTATCCTTCCCTTTTGGACATTGTGAAGGTGAGTTTTATGCAAACCCCCCCTTGCTGTGTGATATGGAGGGGTCCACATTGGGGGAGCTGTTACTGTCTGTGTTCAACTTCAAATTTGTATTTGTATTTGTATCTGTATTGGGATTTGTAAAGCGCAGGAATAACCACCGGAGGGGTATCTCCGCGCTATAGAAGCAGGTAAGTCAGATAAACATGGGCAGACAGGTTTACGCTCTAAACAATACTGTTTTCAGGAGTTTCCTGAAACCAAGTAAGTTGGAGCATTTGCGTAGTTTCTCGGGCAGGGTGTTCCACAATTTAGAGGCTAGATGGACAACGGTTTTGCCTCCGGTTCTAAACTTCTTAAACCGGTGAACCACCAGCAACCCTTTACCTTCCGATCTAAGATGACGATTCGGACAATAGATTTTAAATTTATCTGACAGGTAGCTGGGGCTCACACCATATAAAGCTTTATGGGTGAGACAACAAAGCTTAAAATTAATTCTCTGGCGGATGGGGAGCCAGTAAAGTTGTTGGAGCAATGGACCTGAGGAGGTGCAAGGTGTTTTTTTTTGGGCCAGGCGAACCGCCACATTTTGTACAATCTGCAATCTGGTTAGTAGGGACTCATTTGCAGATGCCAGCAATGCATTACAATAATCTAAGCGGCCAACGATCAAAGCCTGAATCAGGGTTCTTCGAACAGAGAGAGGCAGCCATCGAAAAACTCTGCGCAAAAGGCTTAGGGGCCGATTCCGATTCGGGCCGGAAATCTCTCCGACCGAGCCGGACCCGGAGAGATTTCCGACCGAATCGGACCCGTGCAGCTCGACCGAACGAGTACGATGCGTCTGTATGCTATCGTACTCAAGTCGGTCGGACTCCCATTGAAGTCAATGGGAGCCGGTCGTACAACGCGTACGCGGGCTCCCTTTGCCTCAATGGGTGTGAGGCGAACAAGGGCGCCCCCTACAGCGGGTACGCGGCGAAGCGACTCGCGCCATACACGCACAGGTAGGGGGGACCCATGGTCCCCTCTGTGTGCGACTCGCGCGGCTACGCGTACAGGGGGGTCCGACACGGACCCCCGAAGTACGGCTCCGACTGCTCTTTCGAGCCGGACGACGCGTGTCGGTCGGACTGCTCGCGGCGCACATCATACTTACCCGGCCGGGGAACGTCTCCATTGCGCGGTGCGAGTCGTGTCCGAGCGAGTCAGTCGGTGCGGTTAGACCCGGGAACGAGTCAGTCGGAGCGGTTGGGACGCCCGAACGAGTCGGTCGGCGAATTCGCATCGTACTCGCTCGTCCGGACGCGCGTACGAATCGGTCGGGAAATAGGGCTCCGAATCGGATCTGGTTATGTCGAATCCGATTCGGAGCCCTACCGGCCGAGATCGGAATCGGCCCCTTAGTGTATGGTAACAAGTCCCTGCTGTAGTCATCACTTGGTCCTTCATGGATAACAACACATCCAAGTGTACTCCCAGGTTTTTTGCCACCAAGGTAGGAGTAGGAACAGAACCCAAAGTTGCAGGCCACCACCCAGGGGACCAGAAATTCTGGGCTGACCCAAACAACAACATTTCTGTCTTGGATGCATTTAGTTGCAGACAGTGGTTCGTCATCCACTGTACAATAGCTGACATTCCCTTAGTAAAACGCTGATCAATAAACTCATAGTCCTTATCAAAGGACAGGAGCAATTGGGTATCGTCAGCGTAAGAAAAAGGAGTGAAACCGTACTCCCTAATCACCTTGGCAAGGGGGGCCACATAAATATTAAACAAAGTTGGGCTCAAACAAGAGCCCTGGGGCACCCCCTTAGTGAGTTTCGAAGTTAGGGAACGGAAAGGGCCAAAATTGATGGTCTGGGTGCGTTGGTCAAGGAAACTGACCAGCCAATTAAGTGCTTGTCCCTGCAGACCGGCCTCCCTCAGTTGCAAAATCAGTTTCTGATGAGAGAATGTATCGAAGGCTGCTGTCAGGTCCAATAATACAAGTATCACTGCTTTATTAGCATCCAAAGCCATTTTAATATGATCCGTAGCCCCAATAAGGCTTGTCTCTGTGGAGTGGTTGGGTCTAAACCCTGACTGAGAAGGATCAAGAATGGCGTGTTTGTCGAGGTATTCCACTAGCTGAGTGTTAATATACCTCTCTGCCATTTTACTCATCAACGGGAGGAGTGAAATGGGGCGGTAATTAGATAGCACATCAGCGGGCAATTGATCTTTCTTTTTAATAGGGAGTACTTGAGCGGACTTCCAGTCAAGAGGCAGAATACCTTCGCTTAAAGAGGTGTTCAAAATCTCAGTCATTGGGGCGGCTAAAAGAGGAGCAAGCAGAGCAAATTTATGAGCTGGCAACACATCTAGAGGAGAGCCGGATTTCGCCGTACTAAGCATGGCTTCCACCTGAGAAATCTGAAAACCTTTGAAACCAACCAGGCCTGAGGCCAAATCATTAACTGTTTGAGAGCTAAAGTCAAAGGGCTCCACGTGACAGGGATTTTGAGGAAATTGGTTATAAATCAAATTGGTTTTATCCTCCAGATGCACAGCAATATTGTCACACAGTTCCTGAGAGGGGACAATCTGTTGTGCGCAAGCTGAGGGCTTAGTAAAGGCATTAAGGACCTTATATAGTTCCTTTGTTGAATTTCCTGCCTGGTTCAGTTTTAGTATAACATGCTTTTTCCGTGCTATTTTTAAATTCTTGTGATAGGCAACGAGAGCCAGTTTAAAGTTAGATCTTTCGCTATCTAACTGAGATTTGCGGCAGCTTTTTTCCAGCACTTTACATCTGGATTTTTCCATCCGTATCTCGGCAGTGTACCAATCTTCACTTTTTTTCCGAGATTTATTAAATCAATGTTTTAATGGAGCAAGTGTGTCAATTATGTCACCAATTTTATCATTAAAAACCCTTAGCTTCATGGTGCTGTCCATATGTTCATTGAATATCGGGGGCGTATATAGTTTACTAAAAGAGTCATACGTGACTTTGTGCCATTGTCTTTGAAGAGCCATCTGGGTGCCTCCAGCTGATTGCTGTCTGAGGCAGCTAGTGATCTGAAACGGAATCATAGAGTGATCCGACCATATCAGTGGACAAGGGGGATCAGCACTTATGAGAGGGGAATTGGTAAATATAATATCCAGGGTGTGACCAGCCAAGTGTGAGGGACCAGTGTTAATCTTTCCCAGGCCCAGAGTGGCCATGGGGCACATGCATCAATGTAAAATTTTGCGAATCCTTAATTGCGAATTTTAACGATTCGCAAATAAGGAATCGCAAAAACAGATGCAACAAAAAAATTGCGGAAAAATAAAGATTCGCTAAAAATCGCAAACGCTACTGCGAATCCGAATTTTGCGAATTTGCTAATAGCGATTTCGCAGAATAGCGACTTCGCTATTTGCGATTCGCAATTAGCGAACTCGCAAATAGCGAAGTCGCATTTGTGATGCATCTTGATGACATCAGAACCAGGAAGTGAGCAGCACAAGCCCCATTCCCAGTGCACAGTCAGAGGGAGAGGAGGGAGCTGGCTCTGGGAGCTAACTAGCAGTGGCATTGAGCAATTGGAAAAACCTGGTAACTGCAAGAAAATGGAAAGCACACAAACAGCAGAGGACAGCCAATCAGGCAGGAAGCGGAAAATGAAATTCTCAGAAAAAGAAAGTGACACACTCATTGAGGGAGTTGTCCACAGCCATGATAAGCTGTTTGGGAAACAATCATTGAAAGTGGCAGAGCAGGAGAAAAGGAAAATATGGATCCGGATCCAGAACCGGGTGAATGCCAGTGGGGTGACACACCGCACCATCGACGACCTGAAGAAAAGATGGTACGACATGCGCAGTCGGGCCAAGGAGCGCATAGCTGCCCGTCTGAAGGAAGCAAGGAAGACAGGAGGGGGAACACCGATAGACACTGGGAACACTACCATGGAGGAAATGGTTGAATCCACTATCCAGCCTGAAGCTGTTGTCGGTGTGACACAGCTAGACACGTCAGGAGCAGCAAACACATCTGAAGGTAAGATGACTGCATGTTACCATTGACCTAAATAATAAAGGTAGTACACCACCCCAGTACAGCACAAGTGCACACTCAGAACATCCAGTACACAATGTATCCATGAAGGGAAGTGCATTATGGGAGATGTAGGCAGGTTAAGCATATACAATGTCAAACACACAAATAGGCTAAGAACAACTCAGAACAGTGAACATATTCCAAATTTAATGCCAAAGTAAAAATATGATCACTGTGACATGACATCCCATACTTAAATTAATGCTGGTTTTGCACTGTTAAATCTCACAGATGCAGAACGTGTAGAAGCTGAGGATAGTGACAACCAGGACATACAGGACATCAGCGCAGTTGAGGATATGGACACACCGGTGTTGCCAACAAATCCATCCAGTGCCCCAAACACACGCAGGGCAACTGTCCCACCACTGGTCACCATGGAGTCTGACGATGAGACAAATGCACCACATGAGTCCAGGCATGGCCCAGCCACATCCATCCCAAATCCACAAACACAGGTCCGCAGAAGTAATGTCAGTGTCCGGCGCAGAAGAGCCAGATCACGCAGAACACAGCAGGAGGAGCAACCAAATGATGTCTGGGGTGGTCTTGAGGGACAGATGCTCCGCATGCAGCGCCTGCAGACCAAAAACACACGTTTAGTGCAGTTACAAATTGGGAAGATGGCAGTCAACATTGCAGTACTGTGCGATAGTGTGCAGCAGATGACCAAGGTTATGCAGGAGGGACATGCATCACAGAGAAGAAACCATCGGCAACTAATGCAGCACCTCAAAAGCTATGCCAAATCAAACAATAGGCTGGCCACATCAACTGCACTGCTGGCACGTAGGTCTGTGACCTTGCAAACGGAAATGTGCCATTGGAGCGGGGATGTGGCGAAGGCTCTGGACCAGGTAACCAATGCAGTGGAACTGCTGAATGCTACCACAATTGGGGCCAACATGTCCACGCAGGAAGAGGGTAGTGAGGGGGCCTCAAGCTTGAGTAGCATAGCTATGCCAGTTGCCACTGCAGGAAGACACAACACACGCAGCAGTACCCCCTCAGCTTCCAACATGAGGGATGAGGATGCTGTCCCTGACAGGCGTCTGGGTGTTCGTGGGAGAAAGCGCTAGCCTGCTATATACAATTGCATACCGATATGGTGACGTAACCATGGATGTGATCGGACCTTTTGACTGATTGACAAGTCATTATTTATTTTAAATACACTTATGTCCATTACTTGAGAATCCTGTGCCACTGGCCACATTGAAAGTGTGCTCCGACACTCGTGCCATATTTCCTTTGAATAAACCGTTCTGTGATTGTAATATACACTGTTTGTGTCATCATTACTCACCTCAGAAATAGTTTTGTGTGATGTCCAATCTTCTCCTGCGCCCTTCTGCTGCGCTTGCCCCTTGTGCTGCACGGCGCTGTGGCACTTGCTGGTCCTCATCCTCGGAGTCGCTGTCAGACACCTCGATCTCCATTCCACCCCTTGTTGCTATATTGTGCAGCATGGCACATGCTGCTACTAGCTTGCAGCATTGTTCAGGGTTGTATTGGAGTGCTCCACCAGTCTTATGGAGGCATCTGAATCGGCTCTTCAGCAGCCCAAATGTGCGCTCTATGATGTTCCTTGTTGATATATGTGCAGCATTGTACCTCTGTTGGTTGGCAGTTGTGGGATTGAGGTAAGGCGTCAGAAGGTAATTACGCAAGGCGTATGCGCTGTCACCTGCATGTGGGTAAGCAAAGGGTCAGTGGCAGTTTGACATTGGCATACGTACAATGACTGTGAGTATCACCTACACATATTTACCAAGCAGATGTGCCTCTCCAAATTCTCCCCTGACCAGACGGGTGTGAATGCCACTTTGCCTGAAAATATATGAATCATGTGCACTCCCAGGAAATTGAGCCACTATATCAGTGATTATGTATTTGGCATTGCAAACAACCTGAATATTAAGGGAGTGATAGCATTTTCTATTTCTGTATATGTATTCCTGTGCTGCAGGGGGACATATTGCCACATGTGTGCAATCGATGCAACCTATAACATGCGGGAAGCGAGCTATCTGGTAAAACTCCTGTTTTGTTTTCGCAAGGTCATGCGCGGTGGTGGGGAAATTGATGTGTGAGCCAATCCTGGCCATCATGGCATCAAGGAATGCTTTGAATATTCTTGAAAGTACGCTTTGCGACACACCTCCAGCTACTGCAATGACCCCCTGGAAGCTGCCTGACGCCAGTAGGTGTAGGCAACATAGGACCTGCACATGCGTTGGGATAGCATTGGTCCTACGTGTCTGTCGTTGCAGTATGGGATCCAATTCATTGATCAGGTCATGGATCATTGCTGCATTGAGCCTATACTTATCATATATCTCATCCTCTTGCTGTCCTAGCAAAGTTATGCGGACTCTGAAGATGCACTCATTAATTCGCCTCCGTCTGTGTCCAGCAGCCAGCAGCCTCATCCTCCTCGCCATCAGGTACATCCCTGCCATTGTGAGATGTGGTAGCTAATTCTGGGTGTGTTTCAATGGGTTTAAGTAGAATTTCAGCTGTATCTGATTTGCACTCATGATTACCACCTGGTTGTGATCCTTCTTATTTTGCACTCGCAAATTTGCGATTTTCAGGTAATTCGCAATTTGCGATTTTTCATGCATCTATTTTGCGATTCCTTATTAGCGAATCGCTATTTGGGGGTGCAAACAGCGATTCGCTAATACTATTCGCAGAATGTTTTGCGATTCTTTAAATTAGCGAATTGTTGAGTTTTCGCTTTTATGCAGTTGATGCATTGCGAAACGGTATTTTGCGGTCGCAAACGCCATAATTTAGCGATTCGATATTTTTGCGATTTTTTTTAGGCTTGATGCATGTGCCCCCATATCCGCTAAAAAGTTGGCAGCTTCAGTGTTCTCTTTGTCCTCACTATGGATATTGAAATCTCCTAACAGCATGAAATGATTGGAGGCAATAATATGAGGGGCGATTTTCTCAATTAATTTTAAATTAAAATCTTTAAGTGGCCCCGGAGGGCGATATATCAGCGCACCCTTTAAAGTTTCCTGATGTGATAGTTCCACTTTGAATATACAGATTTCCATCTGGGTATCTGAAACGGAGTCAATAATAGTAGCTTTCAACTCTTCTTTAAAAATTATAGCCACTCCTCCGCCCACTTTCCCTACTCTATCCAGTCTAAAAATCCGATAATTCTCAGGGAGAGCCAGGAAAATGTCAGGCGTGGAGGTAGATTTCAACCAGGTTTCTGTTAAGAAACCAAGGTCAGGGGATTCCGAACTCACCAGATCCCAGAGTTCAGAGGCATGTTTAGGTAGTGAGCGAACGTTTGCTAACAATCCCTTCCAGACACACAGCTGATTGGTAGTGTAAGATGTAGCTCGGTTGTGTGACCCTCCAACCTCCCCAGTCCCACTCTCACCAAGCCCACTGCATGAGTTAGATATAATTATGTCACAGTTATAGCTGCAATCTAAGCAGGCAAAAGGACCTTCCAGGTTGCCCTCTTCCCTTTGGGCAAAGTAAGAGGGTATTGACAGTGCTAACAGTGGACAAGGTGACGCTTCTGTACCCTGTTCCCATCTGAGAACAGAGAGCAAGTGTGGGTGTTAGGTGAAGGCCAGCCCTCTCACGGCATGCACATTTTTGCAAGCCACACAGTGAAGCAAGTGCAAGTCAACTGGCACTTGCTTCTGTGCTCTTTTGAGAACACACACACATACACACACACACACACACACACACCCAGACACACACACACGCACAACATAACATACCTATTATTATGAGGACCGGCCATTGACCATAATGAAGTGTGTATTTACTATTCTAACTCCACACGCGCTTTGATAGTAGGGTAGGTTATAAAACAGACTGAGGCAAATGCACTTTTAGTGTTTTTGATACACTCTCTCGAAAGTACATAAACACACTACCGGGACTGGTCCTCCTAAAGAACCGGTCCTCACAAAGATAGTGTGTGTCTGGTTCTATCAGGGTTTACCCATGCTATGAGGACTGATACGGTCCACGCAGCGTGGGTTATACATGCCCACCCACACACATACATACACCGTACCTAAACACACTACGGGGACTGGTCCTCACAATGCACAGTCCTCACAAAGATAGTATTTGGTTCTGTCAAGGGTAACCTACGCTATGAGGACTGATTCATTCCTCACAGATTGGGTTATACATGCCCACACACGCACACACACACTATATATATATATGCCACAGCACAGCAGTTGCCACAGCACAAGATTGGACCCACAGCACCAGATTGCACCCAAAACACTTGCCAAAGCACCAGCTATAAACCCACAACACTTGCCATGGCACTGGATGGCACCCACATCACCAGATATAATCGGACATCACCAGGTGAAATCCAACAACACCAGATATAACCCCCATGGCACAAGATATAAACCCACTGCTTTCTCCTGCGTTTGCCTAGTTTTTTTTTTTACCGCTTTCTCCTTCCTTTCCCCTGTTTTTCTGAGTGCTTTCTTCTGCTTTTGCCTTGTTTTTTACTGCTTTCTCCTTCTGACCCCCACTTTTCTGAGTGTTTTCTCCCACTTTTGCCTCATTTTTTTATTTTACTGCTTTCTCCTCACTTCCCCCATTTTCCTGAATGCTTTCTCCTCCTTTTGCCTCATTTTTACTGCTTTCTCCTTCCGCTCCCCTTTTTTCTGAGTGCTTTCTCCTGCTTTTGCCTCATTTTGTACTGCTTTCTCCTCGCTTCCCCCTGTTTTACTGAGTGCTTTCTCCTGCCTTTGGTTAATTTTTTACTGCTTTTTGCTTCCTCTCCCCCCCATTTTTCTGAGTGCTTTCACCTGCTTTTGCCTCTTTTTTTACTGCTTTCTTTGTTCTTCCCCCTGTTTTTCTGAGTGCTTTTCCTCGTTTTTCAGTACTTTTCCTTTATTTTTTCCTCAGCAGCACCCCGTATATAATTCTAAACTGCCCAGCCTCCTACAAAAAAGCTGAAAGTACCTTTATTTTTAGAAATTGCTCGTGGGAGGTAGGGCGGGATGGGAGGCAAAACTGAAGAAAAGGGGAGGCAACATAGAGTGCCAAGGCTACACGTGGCAGGGTTGGTTGGGGGGTAAAAAGTGCTGTGAGCCACAGTGATTCTGAGACCACGACACATGCTGCTACTTCTCCTGTCTGTCTCTGACTGACTGAGGTGTGAGCCTGCGCAATATGCTGGGGCAGATGAACTTGTGGGGGTTGGATGCAGATTGGTACGACATGGGACATGTGAGGCTTCTTCATAGTAAGAAGGACTGGCATCTATTTACTTGCACTGTCATTGGTAGCGCACAGCTACCAATGACAGTGGTAGCTGCCTGCCACCTGCTGCCGTCTACACTGAGGCAGGGACCCATCTGGTCTATTTTTGGCACCATACTAGTGCAGCATAACACTACGGCTGCTGTAATGTTACGCTGCACTTTCTAAATCCATCTGCCAGAGACTGCGCGGTGAGTGGTGCTTTTTCTCACACAAATGAGTAAAATGTAGCTCATTTGTGCAGAAAATCTCCTAATATGAATATCCTGTGTGATAAAATCCTGGGGGGGGGCAAGTACCCCTTGTTACCCCCCTGCGGCGACCATGCCTGGGCATAAGATGTATCCTGAAGATACCATGCATTAAGACACCCCATGGGGCATGGCATGGGCCATGTCTGGGGGAGCCGACATGAAGGAGGAGAGTAGCGGGGTCAGATATACCATAGGGAAGAATCTGGATGTTGGACACCCTCGGCAATCAAGAGCTGGCATGAAGACAAGGTCAATGTGGGAGTGGGTGTGGTGCTGTAGTGTGAGCGAATTGACGTTGTTGAGGATTCCAAATCCTTCACACGTCACAGAAGCGAAGAGCGATAGCCCAGTCCGACAGATGATGAGTTCCAGGTGGCGAGATGCAGAGGGGGGATCCATGTTCAGGGCAGGGACGTGGATGATCTGGGTGATAGGTGCCACCTATCAATGTCAGGGATCAAGGATCTTAGATAGATCATTGAGGAAGGCATCTAAAACTGTTGGGGGTATGTAAATGCATACGAGGTTAATAGGTTGACCCTCCACTGCACCGGTAAAAATGTAAGTCCGTTTTTATATAGCGCAGCTACTCACCCTTACGGGTCTCAAGGCGCTGGGGGCCGTCGTGGAAATTAAGTGAGCTATTGCCCAGAGTCACATGGTGCTGAGCTGAGCTGCCGCCGGGGATCGAACCGTGAACCCTGTGCTCCGAAGTCAGCTGCCCTGGCCGATGCACCACACCTCTCCACTGTGGTGATCACAACGTAGCGACCTTGGGGGTCTTAGACTTCACGGGTGACCAACCCCCGGGAACCCCGAACAAAGCCAGAGTGAAAGGCTCTGTCGTAGTCCGTGCATGCCAGGAAGGGATAGTGGTTCCCCCTCAGATGTATCTCCTGAAGCAGCATGACCTCAGGGAGGTGACCGTGTGCAAACCCCAGGACTGAGGTGCGTTTCACGTGAACTAGGAGCCCATTAACATTCCATGACATGCCTTGGACGGATGCCATGTCGGGGAAGAAGGACCAGCCGGGAAGAAGAAATCTCCCTCCCCTACAGAAATTGGCATGCGTGTGTGCCCTCGATGCATACTGAAGGGCCAAGTATCCAAGTCATACTTCTGAAAGTGCAACGTACATGTGTGTCTGAGTGCAATGAAGAAGAAACAAATATACAAAGTCATCAAAACTCCCATGAGAAGTAAAACGTTACTGAGTCCCAAGCCCCCGGCCCATACTTCTACCCCAGAAGCATCTGTCGTCCTTAAATCGAAAACTAAAATCCAGAGCAGCTTGAAAATGGGAATGGAGTGGTGGACCCGTCCTTGAGACAGGATCTGTGGCAACCATCATGAAGAACACCATTAGTGACTATTGTGAAGCACTGTCCTGGTGCCCTGAAATGAGTGGAAGCTGAAGAATCATATTGATGGCTCTGCGATAAGTCAATATTCACTGGCAGCTCAACAGGAGGTGGAGAGGTCGCAGCAGGAAGGCCCTCCTGAGTCATCTGGGATTTCATCGCTGCAGAGACCTGAAGTGAGTGCACTATAAATGGGGACCGGTCTCGTGGCTGAGGGAACAATCAGAAGGATTTGAATCATTGGGTGCTGCGTCTCCTTCGTGATCGGGTGAGATATCGCTTTGGATTCGGTGCGGTCTTTTTCAAAGCCAGCCCAGTTGGCCCTGGCTCCCACGGGGAAGACCCACCAAGTCCGTGGAGTGGGCGTTCTTCAGTGAGCCATGTCCATGCAGATTCTGTGGTGTCACAGAAGTAGGACTTATTTTGCATTGACAACATGGAGCCTGGCCTGGAAGAGGAAGTCCAAGTGCCCAGAACTTCTGCTTGACCTTCAAGTAGGAACAGCATTGATGTTGGACCTTCCAGGTGTAGTTGGGAAAGAGGAGAACCTTGGGATCTCCACATCGGAGTTCGGGGCAAGAGCGGGCCTCTCTCAAGATGGCATCTCTGTCCCTGAAATTAAGGATTCAAGCGATCATTGGCCTGTGCTATGCTCTTGGTGGCAAATTAGGAGTCAAGGCTCTAGGGAGCCCTCTCCATTGTGAACGATGGGGACGATTGAACTGCTGGCATCCACGACTTGATCCAGGTTTCAAGGACTTTGGTGACTTGCTAGGGTTCACTGCCCTCTGGGATTCCAACCGTACGTGTTATTGTGCCTGGAGCGATTCTCCACAACGTCCGTGAGGCAATGGAGCTCCGCTGTACATGTGAGGAGACTGGAGAGGATTTCAGACTAATGACATCGTCTTCCACCGCGGACAAATGCGCCTTGGCCTCCGTGATTCTGGCTGCAGTGTTGCGCAGATCCTGGTGCAAAAGTGTGATGTTGACACTTACCTCACTGATCTTGGCTTCCACAGCTGCATGCGCAGTCTGGATGGCTTGGAGGATCATGGATAGCTCTCCTTCCGACAAAGAGGGCTGCTCAGCGCTGTCGCCCCCTGTCTATCCAGCAATGGGGCCGGTGGTATACTGATCTATGCGAGTCTGGGAGGCTGCCGGGTGGGTGGATCTGTCCTTGCCCATGTCGGTGGAGGGATGCAGCAGCACAACACTCCCACTAAGAGGGCCTTCTTACAACACAACTGTGACACCACGAGCAGCCGAGCCCTGGGGGAAGGCACACCTCCACGATGCACTGATGGCAGGTTATCTAACAAGGAGGTAGGTCAGTGGGACCTGCAGTGAGGTGAGGTAAGTAGGTTCCACAGGGCCACCACCGGGATGAGGCAGGACAACATGAGGCAAGCCAGTCCACAGTAACTCAGCCTAACCCTCTCCTCTGAGGGACCCACCACTCACACTGCCAGAAGGATGCAATGCACAGCTCCAAAGGACTGAACTCAGAGGAGGGCAGCACACAGCAGGCAGGGTAGGGGTGGCTTGGCCAGCCAGTGGGGAGAGGCAAGGCATGCCAAATCCTGAATGATGAGGGACCGGCAGACGGGCCACAGACATCTCATAGGCCACTGGCTGGCAGATTGCTTCCCCCTGTTGCCCAGGCACAAGACAGATGATTCCGTGACTGCAGGAAAGGAAGAGAGGAAAGCAGCCATGCGGCAGTCCCCCAGTGTCTGAGGAAGCGCGTGAGGCCCGGGCTCCAATCCGCCCCACCAGGCCCGGTGCCAACCACAGTATGCAGGTGCCCTCAATGTTTATGAAACTTTGCAGCATTGAGAGGCCACATTCAGACCCCTAGGCCACCCACAGCAATTATGGCACTCACCGTCTCAGCAGGGACAGGGAGGCACAGGCTGTCGGAGCCGGGCAAGTCCAGGAGGGTGGGCAGATATTGCACAATTACTGCAAGGGGGAAACCGGGCCCCAACGCCATGACACAGAATCACCAGTCAGCATGCGCAGACAGGTCTCTCAGGGACCTGGGTCTGCAGTCAGCAGCTCCGCCCCCAGGAACCAGCAGAGTAGGCACGCAGGCCGAAGCACTCCACGCTCCCCAGGCCCAAGTGAGAGCAGGTAGGACCAGGCGGCATAGGCAAGGGGTCCATGTAGGCAGCAGCAGGGTTACGGGAGACAGCATCGCTGCTGGACTCACTGCAGAATGCCGGGGCCAAGCAGCCCTAGGTGCAGCTGTGCGGGGGCCACCATGTTGAGGGAAGGCAGGTACTTCGCACTGTGGCCGGTAAGGGAAGCCCTGGGGTCATTTGCATGCCCGCTGCGGGATGAACAGGTCCAGGTCTTGCAGCGGGCAAATTAGGAACTAGGTGAGGGTGCTAATGGCGTACGGATGACAGCGGATGACGGAGGGGCCTGAAGCACTCTTAGAGTGTGACCGCCATCTTGGCTCTCTAAGCTATGCCCTTGTTTGTAGGTTGTTAAGATTATGTTCTGAAGAAGTCCCCATTCAAATGATTTCCAGGAGTCAAAACTTTGACTGTTTAGTCTTAACCATTGCATTGGATGCTGGATGTAAAGAAATTCAGAAAAACTTATTTATGTGTATTCTATTGTGTAAATGATGTCTTGATAGTTAAGGCCTTTGTGTATTTTAGGTGCACTGTTTTGTCCACTCATTTGTTTTCACTTGCACTGTGCCATCACTTGTAGCACCAACTCACAAATTGTAATTGCCATTTCAATTTGTTTATGTACAAAAGAATTAAATTAATCAACATGCAGACTTGCAGCACATTGATTATGACGACAGGGCATTTTAGTAGGGTAGCCCTTGTAGAAGAGTGTAATGTTTTTTCAAAGTGATTCTTCTCAAAAGCCTCTCCCTTGTATAGATGATTTTAAGTGGGTGTGAAAAATACAAAAAGCTAAGCATCCCTACCCCAACCTTCCTACATAACATTCTGGGATATTTTAAGATGGCGACTTCAAGTGGCCTATAGAAAGACTTCCCTGGAAGCCTGTTTCACTGCAAACTGAAACAGCTGCCTAATCCTTTCCTACCAAAATGTCAAAGGGGAGTGTCTCTTGTGTGTGTTTGGCTCAGAGTTCTGGAGTGGAATGGGGTGAACTAGTTTGTAGTGAGGAAACAAGGCGGAGAGTAGAGTTCTGTATTACTTTTGTGAAAAATCCACCACGGTGGATATCTCTTCTGTGAGGAACTCTGGAAAAGGAGATGATCCATGAGTCAAACTTGCATTGCAAAGAAAGAAAAAATGGGAGTATCAGTCATGGTAATTTTCAAAGGATTGGGCCATGGTCACCCCTTAATGGCATTACAAGGGACTCTCTAAGGCTCTTTCTTCTGTATTCTCCCCACTTGACTTTGACAACCACCTGCAAATAAAAGAGGAAAGACCTACCAGCCTTTCCTGCTAAAACATTTCCTACACATCAGTGGAACAGCAGAAAACACATTCTTCTCCTTGATTTAATACTCTGATATCAGGACTAGATCCAAGAATTGGTGGGAGGCAATTTCCAGAATACACTGACAGGGCCACTTTGCTCTATCTTTGCTGGGGACTGATGCTGCCTGCTATGGGAACTGGACTCCTGAGGCAGCCAAAGTGACTGGGAACCTAAGATGGACTAGACCCAGAGTGGTCTGCTGACCAGAATTCTATTCAGCAGTAGTGCTGCTGAGAATTGCGGGACAAACTTTCCATGTCAGCAGGTTTCAGAAAACTGGTGGGTACCCAGAGCTTTGGCTCGAAGAAGTTGCTCCCACTACATCCACATGAGCATCCCTAAAACTCTCTGAGCTTTCTAATCTCTAACTTTCAACTTCAGCCGATTAGGCTGAGATGATCTTCAGAAAAGATTCTACGACCCAATATAAGAACTTTCATCTTGACTAACGACCTCATTGGACATTCAACTAGAACTGATACTTCTTGTAGTGAGCCATTCTGTATGGACATGGTATCCAAGTTAGTCACATTAAGCCTTTTAAACTTGTATAATTTATTTTGGGTTCAATGGTATAACTTTTGAATAGAAATCGTAGCTACTTGTATCTGCTCACATGCACTGAAACACCAGCCACTAGGGCTGCCTAGGTCTTTTTCAGACACATGAACCTTTTTACAATTTTTTTTATATTCCACAGTGATCTTAAAGCAACTATCTTTCCACTTGATTTCAAAAGCACTGATTTTCCTTTTTGTATACCTTCAGACCTCCTAAACTGAGACCCAAATCTGTTATTTATTACATTGTACTCTGTTCTTAAATTTGCATTTACAGTAAGTCACTAATTTCTTTGGCTATAATTGTTCTTTAGGTAGTTGTTTAAGGGTAGGTCATAGTTGATGGTGTAGCCAATTCATTTTGCATTTATAGTAAGTCTTGAAGGGTAGTCTTTCGAATCAGGTTTAGAGAATTATCCCTCAATATCAGCTTGCTTTGTGCTAAGGGTGATGTAAATTGATTTTATCTTAGTTAGGTTTAATTTCAGGCATGTCATTGACCTTTCACAGACCAGTTCTGCATAAGCAATCCATCTTTTGAATAAAGTACCCTTAGTTCACCCTTGGTAATAAAGTAACTTTGTCTGCCTGAACCTCCAGGAGGCTAATTAGCATTAACCAGCCAGCAGCTGGCCCGTCAGCGGATACGGGGTGAAAAATGCTCCCAGAGCAGAAGGAAATGGAACAGGCCTTTAGGCAGGAGGACCATGGTGTGGGGTATGTGACTCCTCTCAGCTTAGGTAGGAAGCTGGAAGGGTTCAGGAATTTCATGAACTTGAAAGGGAGCATGTTGAGGTCTGTCCATTCATAGTGAAGTATAAAGGGAGACCTGGGAGAAAAGCCTTTGTTTGCTTGGCCAACTATTGTCAGCTTGGCACCATCTCAGTGGGAGGCTCGGTGGTACCAACACCTCAAAGGGTGTGGTATCTGATTTAAAGGAGAACCCCCTACCCTTTGTGAATCTCGAAAACTGTTTCTGGGAGCATTGCCAACTGTCAGTTAAATGTGTTTTGTTTTTTTTTTAAATAAATATTTTTCTCACATGCATAGCCCGCACACATAAGCAGTGTGTAATCAGTCCAGAGCCCTATCACACCGAAGCAACCTTTTTTTTAAAGGCAGACATTGGCAGCTAACACTCTCAGTCCTTTTCCATAGAATTTACTGTGAGTGAGACTCAGTTGGTGAGATTCGGTTACAGTAAAAGTATAAAAATCGAGTAATCAAAAGTGAAAAATCCAGGAGGATAAAATAGGCAGAACACATTTCCTACAGATTCATAAGCTAAGGTTCTCACCTTATAAAGCAATCCTGAGCTGCTCCTAGAAGAAAGGAACTTTATCATTCACTGCATAGTTCATGCAATGCTCATCTTGATGGAAGAGGCTTCAGGGACTCGCAGATAAGACATAAGGACTTACAGGAACAAACTAAATAGGCAAGGAGGAACAAACAGCCTTCCTAGTCAAAGCAGCAATGAATGCTTCCAATATGAATACTCCTTAACCCCTTCGATGCTCATGACGGAATGGTTCCGTCATGAGCATCGTTGCCCCTGTGCTCATGACGGAACCATTCCGTCATGAGGCCAGGGGCACGAAAGCGTTGGTGGATCCACGCAAGCCATACCTCCCTGGAATCCCCCGGGTGTCTACTTTTCAGAAATGTGTGGGTTTGCTAGGTTTCCCTAGGTGGCCGCCGAGCCCCGGGCCAAAAAGTCATGGGACCCCCCTTGCAAAACCAGGTCGTTTTGTGATAGGCATTTTTTTTTTCTTTTTTTATTAACTCAATCCATGTCACAAATACATATCATAGCAATATTAATCAATACCTACAAAATAATTGATACAGTATAAATTATCACAACGTAATTCAGCATACACAATCTCATAAAACAAGTTAAGATCCGATTGTCATTAAACAGAAATCAACAAATTATTTCATATATTGTATCATAGACTCCCATATCTGAATCCCAAGTTTCTGCCGTTTAGATGATTTTAGGGCATATAAATTATATTCCATATTATAAACATGAAGAAATTTAGCCCTCCACATCTCAAATGTGGGTGCCTCATTTTTTAACCAGCATAGAGCAATACATAAACGCGCCACTGCTGCGGCAATAAATGCTAAATATCTAAATTTATAGACTGATTGCAGATGTGAGATATTTGGCCATATCCCTAATAGCACCATTGCCTTAGTCATAGGAATAAAAGTACCTGTTACTTCTTGCAAGAACAATTCTATTTGTTGTATAAATTGCGATAATACAATACATTAAAAAAAACATGCACATTATCAGCTCCATCAATATGACACCTAAAACATTTACCATCATTATTTCCACCCCACTTCATCATTCGTTCGGGTGTGTAATAAAGGTCAAAAATAGACTTATAATGTTGCGTTTGTAAATTTGCCGATAACAATATTTTTCCTGCAGTATCTATAGAAGTCTGCATCACCGCTCCATTGACCCCTAAACGTACAGCCCATTTAAAATCATGGGCCACTAGGTCGTCTTTTTGTGATTCAATTAACATAGCATATAATATCCCTATCTTTGCCTTCTTTCTAATTGCCTCTACTATTGAAAATTTCATGATTCCCTCGTTCAGGTGGTGTCTGACAAGATAATCACGCAATTGTAAATACTTAAAAATTCGTGATATTGAAATTGATAACATTCGGCTAATTCAACAAATGAACATAACACCCCTTCCTTATATAAATCGCCCAAATATCTAATCCCCTGCATCTTCCAACATAACATTTTATAATCCCAAAATATTTCTGGGAACCTAACAGCTGAATCGAGAGGAGTATAGTAATTCACTTGTGGAATATTCAACCACTTACATACCCTTTTCTACACCTTATAAATTGAAATCATAACCTTGAACCTTGTTTTTTTATAATAACTCAGCTCAGAAAATTTCATTAACACATTTCTGGCTTCTTCACCTAACAATATTTGATATATTGATGGAGCTTCTGCCACTATCGGATCTTCCCCTGTCAACAAAATACGTATATTTTGCAATACACAAACATAATAATAAAAACAAAAATTTGGAACAGACCAACCGCCTCTATCTAATGGTAGCATCATGTATTTAAAAGCTCTCCTCGCTTTGCGTTGTCCCCACATGAACCTATCGCATATAGATTGGATCCCTTGTAGCTGTTTATTTGTAAGCTCTAGTGGTACTGCCCTAAAATAATATAGTACTTTAGGTAGAACAATCATTTTTAAAACATTTCGTCTCCCAACTAAAGTGAGATGCAAACACTCCAAATGTTCTAACTGCTTCTTGACCGCTAGGATAATACTGCCCCAATTAACCTCGATTAATTCTGGTAGGGACATTCTGATTTTGATTCCAAGATATCGAGCCTCATCCGTCACCTGACTCTCCCCCGGACAGGCCTGATCCGTACATACTATCTGAGTCTTGGCCACATTAAGTTTATATCCCGACATCGCCCCATACTGCTCGGCCAGCTTTTCTATCTCCCTAATAGCCTGTGCAGGATCTGCAGAGGCTACAACAATATCATCAGCATATGCTAGATCACGTACCCGATAAGGCCCACATTCCACGACTGGGCGGTGTCTTGCACAGTGACTTAGAGTTAGACAATCTTCTCAAAGAATTTTTGCTATGATTGATGCGTCGGGTAACACGGTCGAAACAGAGGAGGGTATCTTGGGGGTTTTTTATGAGTTCTATCAAGAACTATATAAGCAACAGGATACGGAGGAATTAGATATTGAACATTTTTGTCAAAAATTAGTATTGAATCGGGTCACTGCTGAGGAGCAAGCATCACTTGATGAATTAATTACAATTGAGGAAATGGAAGCAGCAGTAGGACAGTTAGCTCGTGGGAAAGCTGCCGGTCCAGATAAATTACCATTAGAAATTTATCAGTTACTTTTTCCCGCGGTGAAAATTGATATGTTAGGTGCTTTTCGGGAAGCACAGTTGGGGAATGTACCTCCATCTTGGGACGAGGCTAATATTGTTGTGTTTAAAAAAAAGGATAAGCCCCCTAATATACCAAGTTCATATAGACCGATATCTTTGTTAAACGCGGATGGGAAAATCTACGCTAAGATTTTAGCTAATAGGTTAAAGCGAGTTATTACGCCCCTGGTTTCAATTTCACAACATGGATTTATTCCAGGTAGAAGTACCATAAATCATATTCATAGAGTTATTACTCTTATAGATTTTGCCAATGTGCATCATAAAAAGCTGGGTTTGATATTTCTTGACGCCGAGAAGGCATTTGATCGTGTATCTTGGGTTTTCATGTGGGGTATTATGCGCGAGATGGGGTTTGGGCCAGGATTTATTAGATCAATTCGAAGTATGTACAAGACACCAAGAGCTAGAATTTGTGTTATGGGCAGGGAATCCCAGAAAGTCTTTATTAATAGGGGAACAAGGCAGGGTTGTCCCTGCTCTCCATTACTTTTTGCTTTATATATCGCCCCATTTGTTCAGATGCTAGAACAAAGCAGTATGATAAGGTGATAGGCATTTTTGATGTCGCCTCAATATGTTTTGGGCCCTTGCCTGTCACGCGTACTTGGGCCTCCCACCCGAGTGAGGCACCATTTTTATCGGGAGACCTGGGGGAACGCTGGGTGGTAGGAAATTTGTGTCAGCCTGGTGATGCTACAACTTTCCCACACAAAAATGTGTGAAAAAAGTGATTTTTTTCAGCAACATTTCAGGTTTGCAGGGGATTTTGGGTAAGAAAGCGTTGGTGGATCCATGCAAGCCATACCTCCCTGAAATCCCCCGGGTGTCTACTTTTCAGAAATGTGTGGGTTTGCTAGGTTTCCCTAGGTGGCCGCCGAGCCCCGGGCCAAAACGTCATGGGACCCCCCTTGCAAAACCAGGTCGTTTTGTGATAGGCATTTTTGATGTCGCCTCAATACGTTTTGGGCCCTTGCCTGTCGCGGGTACTTTTAGGCCTCCCACCCGAGTGAGGCACCATTTTTATCGGGAGACCTGGGGCAATGCTGGGTGGTAGGAAATTTGTGTCAGCCCGGTGATGCCACAACTTTCCCACACAATAATGTGTGAAAAAAGTGATTTTTTCAGCAAAATGTCAGGTTTCTGGGGGATTCTGGGTAAGAAAACATTGGGGGATCCACGCAAGCCATACCTCCCTGGAATCTCCCATGTGTCTACTTTTCAGAAATGTGTTAGTTTGGTAGGTTTCCCTAGGTGCCGGCAGAGCTAGGGTTAAAAAACTACAGCTAGGCACTTTGCCAAAAAAGGGTCATTTTTCACAGTGAAATTAGGGTGTGTCCACGTTGCGTTTTGCGTCGTTTCCTGTCGCGGGCACTAGGCCTACCCACACAAGTGAGGTGCGATTTTTCTCAGAAGACTTTGGGGAACGCGGGGTGGGTGGAATTTTGTGGATCCATGCAGATTCCAGAACTTTCCACCACAGAAAAGTGAGGAAAATGTGTTTTTTTTACACTTTTTTAGGTTTGCAAGGGATTCTGGGTAACAGAACCTGGTGAGAGCCAGTCAAGTCACCCCATCCTGGATTCCCCTGGGTGTCTAGTTTTCAAAAATGTATAGGTTTGCTAGGTTTCCCTAGGTGCCGGCAGAGCTAGGGTTCAAAAACTACAGCTAAGCACTTTTAAAAAAAAGGGTCATTTTTCACTGTGAAAATGTGGGGTGTCCACATTGTGTTTTGCGCTGTTTCCTGTCGCGGGCACTAGGCCTACCCACACAAGTGAGGTACCATTTTTCTCGGAAGACTTTGGGGAATGCGGGGTGGGTGGAATTTTGTGGATCCACACAGATTCCAGAACTTTCCACCACAGAAAAGTGAGGAAAATGTGTTTTTTTTGACAATTGTTTAGGTTTGCAAGGGATTCTGGGTAACAGAACCTAGTGAGAGCCAGTCAAGTCACCCCATCCTGAATTCCCCTGGGTGTCTAGTTTTCAAAAATGTATAGGTTTGCTAGGTTTCCCTAGGTGCCGGCAGAGCTAGGGTTCAAAAACTACAGCTAGGCACTTTGCAAAAAAGGGGTAATTTTTCACTGTGATAATGTGGTGTGTCCACGTTGCGTTTTGGGCCGTTTACTGTCGCGGGCACTAGGCCTACCCACACAAGTGAGGTACCGTTTTTCTTGAAAGACTTTGGGGAACGCGGGGTGGGTGGAATTTTGTGGATCCATGCAGATTCCAGAACTTTCCACCACAGAAAAGTGAGGAAAATTTGTTTTTTCTGACAATATTTTAGGTTTGCAAGGGATTCTGGGTAACAGAACCAGGTAAGAGCCAGTCAAGTCACCCCATCCTCGATTCCCCTGGGTGTCTAGTTTTCAAAAATGTTTAGGTTTGCTAGGTTTCCCTAGGTGCCGGCAGAGCTAGGGTTCAAAAACTACAGCTAGGCACTTTGCAAAAAAAGGGTCATTTTTCACTGTGAAAATGTGGTGTGTCCACGTTGCGTTTTGGGCCGTTTCCTGTCGCAGGCACTAGGCCTACCCACACAAGTGAGGTACCATTTTTATCGGGAGACTTAGGGTAACACAAAATTGTAGAGCAACTGTTATTATCTATTGACTTTTGATGCATTTCTGCCTTCCAAATGAAAGACAATGTGTAAAAAGAAGTCATTTTGAAAAATGTCCTATAATTCTCATGCTAGTATGGGTACCCCCAATTTCGGAAATGTGCAAATATCTACTATTTCTAAACTCTATATTTTGTTCCCATTTCAGAAATACATAGGTGTCTTTCATACCGATTTTTCCATGTATAAATTTTCCCAGAATAATTGCTATATACCCGGTACATAATAAAAACCATTGCAAGACGCTGCTCAGTTATTGGCTCTGGGTTCGTCGGGTTCTTGGTGAACCTACAAGTCCTATATATCGCCACAACCAGAAAGGTCCACCGGATGTAACGGTATATCGCTTTCAAATATCTGTCATAATTAGAAGAAGTTACAGGTGAAAATGTTGACACAAATGGCTGATTTTTTCAACAAATTTTCAATTTTTCCTATATTTAACTGTTTGTTTCTATAAAGAAAACTTGAAGGATCTACACAAATGACCCCTTGCTGAATTCAGAATTTTGTCTACTTTTCATAAATGTATGGATTTCCAGGATCCATTATTGCTTTCATACCCATTTCTACCATTAACTGGAAGGAGGTTGAAAGCACAAAAAATAGCAAAAATAGACTATGTCCCAGAAAAATGCCAAAACTGTGTAAAAAATGTTGATTTTCTGACAAAAGTCTGCTTGTCCCTGAAAGCTGGGAAGATGGTGATTTCAGCACCACAACCCCTTTTGATGCCATTTGCAGGGAAAAACCAGACGCTTTCATCTGTAGCCCTTTTTTCGCATTTTTCCCCCAAAAACCAAAATGTAGCTGTATTTTGGCTAATTTCTGGGTCCCCTCCAGGGGAATCCACAAACCCTGGGTACCTTTAGAATCCCCATGATGTTGGAAAAAAAGGACGCAAATTTGGCGTGGATACACTATGTGGTCAAAAAGTTACAGGGGCCTAAGCGCGAACTACCCCAAATAGCCAAAAAAAGGCTTAGCACAGGAGGGGAAAAGGCCTAGCAGCGAAGGGGTTAATCCAGAAGACCCAAAATCAGGTGTTAAAATTCAAGCATGCTCTAAGTGAGAAGCCCAAGTAGCACACTACATAGCCACTCATTTGAAGGGTGCACTACAACATTTCTGCTAACAAACCACTTAAGGATCACAAACCCATGCACCACCATCAACCCCTCAAATGAGCATCGAAATCATCCAGAATAGAGCTCATGGTGCGGGTACATTTGCCCCAGAACATGTGCCCCGCATCGCCAAGACACTTATGTGCCACATTCTCCAAGCGCCTCGCTATTATGTTGCTTGACCTTGCATCCATTTAGAGATTAATACTTGGGATTTACCTGATCTTTTTGATCCTTCACTCTGGGAGTAGGCCTCTTATAGTAGGCTCCAAGGCTCAGGAAGAGGGCTTTAGCTACATATGCTCTCTGTTTTGTCTAATCCCCATAAAAGGGGTTAAAAAGACTTTATAGTAGCGGCGGGCAAAGGGGTATAACTGTCACCAGAACTATGTGAGTAAGGCATGCTCTCTAAGGGTAGTCGTCTTTGTAAAATTTGGAATACTGTAAACCTTTTCTATCGCAAAATACCCTTTTCACCATCTACTTGCAAGAATCAATCAGATTGTGTACTTTTTTCTCGTGACTATCAATTGTCACAAAACATTTCTGCTCAAACCAGCTCTTCAGCGAGAGAAAGTGAAGCAGTCAGAGCAAATGTAGGCAAAACAGGAAATTATATCAGCTACATGCAGTCCAATAATCAGGAGCTAAACGAGATTACGCTCACATTAAACTGGACACAGTACTTTCTGTTATTTATTAAAATAAATCCCCCCCCCCCTTATTTATGAAGTGATGTAATTGGGCTGGGACACGACGTGGCTTAAAAGCAATACTATAACCAAAGTAGTTTTAAAAGTGTAAAAACGCGTATCACTGCATTAAGCAGATATAAGAAGTGGTTCTCAGTTTGAGGGTGCAAAATGTGGATTAAACGAACTTGCCTTGACACATACCTTCAATACAGGCATCCCTGTCTCCCTTTTCCAACAGAAGGTATGGTGGGGATTCGGGGAAGAAAGGAATCCTCGCCAGCTGGACCAGTGAGGTTACTCCACCGATAGACACCAGAATCGGCCACAAGGATTCTGTTCCTAAAAATTCCCTATGAAAAGAAGAAACCATATAAATGATTTAGCATATTTTACTAGTCCTTCCTCTGTCTATGTTTCTTCTTTTATTTTTTGTGGTCAACAAATGTTGTTAGAACCATCCAGGAAGAGGGTTGAGTTACAGTGCCTGGGAAGTCTTGAAGGCAACTGTCAGGGACACCAAGACCTTGCTTGGTATGTTGATTAATACTGATGTGAAGTAGGAAGGGAGTAGAAGACTCAAAAACATGGAAAAATGTATATATTGTGGGACAGGCATGAAACTGAATAATGAGCCTGGGCACTAGTGTGTGACACTTGCTTCGCATTTTATAACTTGTGCTCCAGTGGGAAGCTAAAAGATCAGAAAGGAAGCCATTAGAAATCACTTCATAAAAATCTACTGTAGAAAAATAAACAGGGGTGCAACAGAGGGTACGGCCCCGTGGTGCGGGGGGGCAGGGTTTCTTGTTTTAGAGGGAGCTAAATGCTCGAGAAAGCCACTCTGCTTTCCAAAGGAGGCCTCTGCAGTGTGGGGGGGGGAACCATTCAGGGCGGCTCCATTGATCCCTAGACCAATGAATATCTGGACGATATGGGAGATGCCAGGTTCCCTCATCATATTCTGCAAAGGGTCCCCAACATTTTGCGTTACTCCACTGGAAAGAAATATATATATTCATAGGCTGGGGCCTCTGAAAGACCAATCCGGTGGGGCAGGGCTGTAGCGTCCTCCCCAGCCTTGGTACCCGCCAATGACTACACCACACACGGATCTTGGTATTACACGTCTTTATTCATCTGCGTGTAACTGCGAATTCAACATTCTAATCTTGCATTTACTTAATTACGCTCTAACACTTACGTCACAGTTCTATGGTGTACATCTGGAGCTAAAAGGGTTCTGTCATTGCTAACTCACATGACATACAATAATATATGCCCAATTTTCCTTCACACAAAGGATGACAACGCTGCTTGTGGTTGTTCGCAGTTTTATTAATGTCTGGCCACCGTCATATGCGTTTTAGCTGTAAACAGCTTTGCTCACTGATATATATACATACACACAATTAAATTATTTGGCCTGATTGTGTCTTCAGAAACTGAAAACCATCATCCAGAGTGTCCAGAATCTGAGCTGGCGATGTAGGGGCAACAGCAGTCATAGATGCTTCAGAACCAGTCTCTACATTGACATCAGGACCTGACAAGCACTGAGCCAAATGTTGAAAATGAGAAGCATCTCTCACCATAGACTTCCCAGGGTGTCAGGCAATCACCATGTGTCCTTTAGTGGACACAACTTGAAATGGCTCAGCATCACAGAGAGCATCAGACTTTTTTTCTTATCAGACGGGCTCATACCCAATCTCCTTTTTCAAAAACAATGTCCTTTGCATGTTGATGCTTATCTACATAATCTTTCATCTTTCTTCTGTGAACCAAGTCCTTCAGGCGAGTTTCTTCTTCATTGTGTGCTCTTTGGTTCGTCCATTGAGGTAACTTGGTTGTCATTGCTCTCCCAAACATCAAAGTTGCAGGGCTCTCGCCGTGGTCAAGTGAGGGGTGGAACGATAAGCTCCTAACGGGGACTTCAATAAAGTTTTGAGATCGAGCTTCCCTAGGGTAGCATGCTGCACTGCTTTCTTTAGCGTACTCATCTACTGTTCAACAAGGCCGTGGGCCTGTGGCCATAGAGATGTGCTATTCTGATGCTTTATATTTAAATGATCTAAAAAGTCTCTGAATTTTAAACTGTTGAAAGGTGGGGCATTGTCAGATTTCAATATAGCTGGAATATCCCATGATGCAAAGATGTCATCTAATCTCTCGATAACTCGGTCTTGAGTGGTAGACGAGAGATCTTCGATTAACTGAAATAGTGAATATTCGTCCACAATCATCATCAGGTAATGCTCATCATCGAGTGGACCGAAAAAGTCAACGGCTACTCTTTCCCATGTATGCTTTGGCAGTTCTGACATATTAAAGATGTGTTGAGTAGTTTTCGTGGAGAGGCAATTGCACAGATGAATGGCTTTTAACTCTCTTTCAACTCTCTCATCTAGATAAGGAAACCAGACTCGGTCCCGGAGAGTTTGTTTCATGGCAACAATTCCACAATGTCCCTTATGTGCTACTTCAATTATCTTTTGCTGTAGGCTCTCTGGAATTATAATTCTCGAGCCTCTCAGGATAATGCCTTCTTGAGGTAAAGACAGTTCATCTTTGACATTTTTTTATGTTTTGTACTCACTGTCACTAGTAACAGGTCGAAAGTGCTGGTTCCATGACTGATGTGTGTTAATGTCTTTCAACTTTAGCATTTCACTATCTTGACCGCTGGCAGTGACAATCTGTGCTAACTAAATGGCAGCTGGTGTTTTTGACTTTTCAATAAAGTTAACATAGGCTTCAACCGTCTTGGATGGTGTACCATGGCCTTGTGCAGACACTCTGGAAAAGTAGTTGGCAGGGTTTTGATCCTTCCCTGGACGATGCATGATTGTGTAATTGTACTCTTGTAATCGTAGACTCCAATGTTCAATGTGAGGAGGCATCTTGGCCTTTGTATTGTCAAAGATGGCTTGTAATGCTAGATGATCTGACAGAAGCATAACAGGCTTTCTATACAGGAATACATGGAAATATTCACAAGCCCACACCAAGGCTAAACTTTCTTTCTCAGGTTGTGAAGAAGCACGTTCTGTTTGGACAAACTTCTACTGGCATATGCTACAATATGTCTTCGAGCATTCAGGTGCCTACTGTGCTGTGCAAGGATAGCGCCTAACCGAACTGGGCTGGCGTCAACAACAACCTCGGTAGTAAGCTTTGAATTAAAGTATGTTATTTCAGTAGCTTCCTCAATAGCTTGTTTGATTCTTTTTAAAACTTTTTTCACATTCAAGTGATGAATAAAATGGAACATGCTTTTTCATCAAGTCTCTCAAAGGAGCACTTACAGTGGTAAAGTCTTGTATGTATCTGGAACAGTAACTGGCCATATCAAGGAATAAACGCGACATGTAAACATCTTGTGGGGGATTGGCAGTTGACAACGCTTGGACTTCAGCAGGATTGGGTCTCACGCCCCAATCAGAAAAGATATGACCAAAGAATTTCAGTTTTGTCTTATGAAACTCACATTAGTTGGCATTCAAAGTCAGACATGCATCAGCAAGTAAACGATACACTTGTGTGAGAGTTTTATTGTGCTCTTTCTGCATGGCTTCAAAAATCAATATGTCTTTGCCATAATTGAACGCATTCATGACAGGCAGGATGAAACGTCGAATGACGTTTTGAAAAATCTCTGCAGCTGATGACACACCAAAATGTAGTCTTTTATATCGAAAATTACCAGTATGCGTAGAAAAGGTTGTAATGTACATGCAATTTTCTTCGAGTTCCAACTGATAATGCCCTTTATTTAAATCAAGGTGAGAAAAGACTTTGCACCATTCAATTGTGTAATCATATCAGCAGTGTGCGGACCTGGATGACGTTCTCGCTCAATTGCCTTGTTCGCCTGATGCATGTAGTAGTAGTAGTAGATAAGACTTATAAAGCGCACTGTGACCAAAAATGGTATCCTGGCGCTAGCTATTACCACTATGTAGGAAAATCAACTGATGAAGATCTGAAGCTAAAACTGGCTATTAATGAGGAAAGAGCCAGGTTTTCAACAATGTTCTGAATTTTAACAGGTCAGAGTGAGATCTTAATGGAGCTGGTAGTTTATTCCACATCTGAGCTGCCTTCGCGGTAAAAGCACGTCCTCCTTGTCGGACTTTTTTCAATCTGAGTTCTTGGACATAATTGCATGTGGCTGATCAGAGGTGTCTGCCGGGAGTGTATTTTATTAGTTTGGCTCGTAAGGGTTTTGGTACTTTCTTGTGTAGTGCCTTATGCACAATACAGAGAGATTTGAATATAATCCTCTGTTTGATAGGCAGCCAGTGTAGGTCTTTCAGAGCATTTGTGGCAGAAGAGTGTTGAGGCCTTTTTAGTGTTAGCTTTGCTGTAATTATCTGGACGCATTCCAGCTTCTTTATTAGATAGCTGGGAGCTCCTAATGAAAGGGCATTGCAGTGGTCCAGCCTGCTTAATATTACACCTCTAGAGATCAGTTATCTGGCTGGGAGGTCGAGCAGAGGGTATAGCTTCCCAAGGGCCAGGATCAGTGCAAAGCAAGTCCCGGTAGTCCGTTCACTTGTTTTTCCATAGAAAGACCTTCATCTATAATAATACCTAGATTTTGTACCACAGCTGAGGTGCCCAACATAGTTTCCGTGGGTTGTGGCCAGAAGTTAGGGAATAGAGATACCAGAATTTTATTAGACGGGCAACAAAGGAGGTCTGTTTCCATTCATCTTAAGTGAATTTGCATTCATCCAGTCAAAAATGTCTAGGATACATGCCTGAAAGTTGCATTGAGTGTCAACCTGATCTTTGTTTAATGACAAAATCAGCTGGATATCGTCCGCATAGTTAATCAACTTCATCTTGTGGGACTTTATCAGAGAAATTAGGGGTTTAATATAGATATTGAATACAATAGGGCTAAGGGAAGAGCCCTGGGAAACGCCATTTGATGTCATTCTAAATTTGGATAGAAAAGGGGGAAGAGATACCGCCTGACAGCGGCCGAACAGATGGGATTTTAGTCAGTTCAACATCGGACCCCCAACACCTACTAACATGAGCCTGGACAGAAGATTGTGGTGGTTCACCATTGTTATATGCCATATAAGTACCCTATATAGGCGCAGGTAACATTGCAACCTTTCACCTATATTCTTCCCTACATTACATATATAACGGTTCTTAGGGACTGACCTTTTACCTAGATACGACACTGCATTCAGAACGCGGGTTTCCCCCTAGTTCGAATCTCATACATTCTGCATGAGGCTTCTTGGAAGCACAGCAGGACTAACAGCAGGACGAACATCTCCTGTAAAATATCTCTGTATAAAGTTCAGGCCCGACCTCATCCTTTAGGCAGACACAGTAACACAGCAAGGTAGGACCCCTGGGAAGACCTATGGGTATATATACATCACATCTTGCTTAGAAGGACATAGATGACCGAGATTTCCCGGCTGACACACTGACCAGAGACGCTGAGGTTCCTGCATGCAGACACTCCAGCTCACAGTGGTCTAACATCCCTCGCGGGGTGTCCAACTCGAGACCAGGACAGGCCCCATATTCTCTCATTCTCAGGTAATGGGGTTGACTAGATCCTAGAGGGATTCTTGGCATAACACCTACACAGATGCTAGGTACATATACGTGCATCTAGTTAGGGAGGCATCGTAGGAGTACGCACCTTTTATCATGTGTTTTATGTACTTGTATATATTCATGATTTCTGCAAGATGGTAGAACTATACCATCTCTTTACTTTCTTAGTACTACTAATCATATATCTCTGCTACTGTCTAATGGTTGTTGCAGCTCATCTATTCTACACTAGAATAACAACTGTTCAATAAATACTTATTGAAAACGCCCAGCCTGTTTATTCTGTGTAACTCTCTGAGACGAACTAAGTGAGCACGAGTGACTGAGCAAAAGGTAGTATATTGTTTCCACGATTCTGAGGGATCAGGGTTGTCATGTTCTGAGGTTGCCAGAGTCTATTCTCCCCTTGGTAAGAGGAGATTATAGTGGCACTGTGAGCTACCTAATACAGATAGGCTAACGTATCCGGTGGGGGTGCACGGAATCAGTCTGCCACCAATCCCACAGTTTATGTTATCCAAACGTGCAGATCCTGTATAGGTTATATAGGAACTACACGACATGGCGCTGCCAACGTTGGTAGGGTACTTATTTAACAGTAGAATCTGAGTAGTTCATTTGTGCTATTCTCAGAGACCCCTACTCACAAATCACCAGAGACGGCTGGAGTGGGTGGGCACAAACTCTGCCACAGCTGAGTAGGCTAAAAGATCCTATTTATTGGTTGTTGGTTAATGAAGCTTGAAGGACACAGTGTTCCTAAAATTGTGCACAATACCTTATCTTGGTTCCCTTGAAAAACTATTTTAGTGTTCTAAGAACAATGACTAACCAGGTCTTAGACCCACTGCAACAAGCACTGCCCCTCTCAGACGAGGAGGTAGATGCAGACGCAATACACATTGCACCAAATTTTAGAAATACTGTCACCCTGAGACTGCTAGAGCATGGTTTAACACCTAGGGGTGGTATTGTAGTATTCGTGATTGAGGCTCACGAATCAAACAGAACAGAGGTATTTTATTCGTGGGTTACATTCCCAGCAGCAAATGCAAGGACAAAAACATTTCACTCCTACACGGAAGGAGATGCACCAGCGGAATATTGTCCGTTTGAGGACATTGAGGTTCCGCTCACATACCAGGAACACTTATGCTGGTTTAAAGGCGCCCTACCCCATAAAAGAAGAAGAGTGAGACTCAGCCCGCTTGGAAGAGAAGGGGCAACATGGCCAATATTAGCAGCCTACACACCACATCCTGACATTGAAACAATGCCACCAGGAGACTTACTCACACAAAGAATTAATAAAAATTTACAGAAACTTGACGCAATTCGTCATGAGGACACTTAGGGGCCGATTCTGATGCGGGTTGGAAAAGCTTCCCGACCGAATCGGTTGGGAAATGGTGTCTGACCCACTCGGATCGGGAAAGTCCGACCGGCGGAGTAGGATGCATCCGGATGATTCCAGATACGATTTGGTTGAACTCCCATTGACTTCAATGGGAACATTTGTTCCTAACCGCATCAGAATTGGGCCCTCGGTCGGGAAGACACGTTCCCGATCCGATTTGGAAGGAGCAAATGCCGTTAGGAGGCCTTCCTAACCGCATCAGAATCAGGCCCTCGGTCGGGAAGCTTTTCCAACCCGCATCAGAATCGGGCCCTTACAGTCCAACCAGCAATAGTTGCAACAAATGGAACTCAAATTCAGGGTACAGCAACTAAAATCACACCACAAACATTACAAGCGGTGATGGGTAAAATGCCCACAAAACGTGAACAAATGCCATTCTCGGTAGCTCAGAAAATAACACAGTTAGAGGCAGTATTCCCAAATACTACCCCGCATGAAAAACACAGAATGCTAACAATCTGCTTGCCCATGGGGATAACACAACAAATAGAGGATTGTACCACTTGGGGTACAGTCTTTGCTGCCATTTATACCACAACTCATGGTATCCCGTCATTAGCAGTAGTACCAGACGTATTGAAACAAATACAAAACGGGTATGGAGCAGAGCCTGCTCTGAACATAGGGATGAAGTTACTAGGTAACTATGCCCAGGGTAAACAGACATAATATCGAAACAAAAATATCGAATGGACAAAATATCGAGTCCAAAATATAGAATGGACATAATATCGAATGGACATAATATAGGGGCTCATTACGATACCCGGCGTAAATAATTCCGCCAGGCATGGAAGCGGCAAAAATCCGCCCGCACACACCGCCTGAACACCGACCACGCCATTACGATTACACAAACCGAATACCGCCATCGGCGGAAAAAGCACACAAAATACCGCCCGCCAACGTCCGAGTCGGAGACAAACCGCCCGCCACGGACGGAAACACGCACGACAACACAAAACCGCCCGCCCTCACGGCCGACACACCGCACGTGAAATTACGATCGCACCGACATGAGCGCGGAAAACCACAAATATACCGCCCGCCAGCGCAAACAACGCCGATGAGAATCGACACGGCAGAAGCCATGGCGCCAACGTACCTGCACAGAAACCATCCGCACACAAAACCAATAGCACACAACATGGCCAACAAGTCCACACAGCAAGGCACGCACAAATACACAAGCACAGTACACATCCCGAAAACACCCCCCGGACAAACAAAAAATACAAAGGCCAGAACCACAGACACAACACACCTGAAAACAACAGACCATGAGGACACACCCACATAGGTGAGTACAAAAGCAGCACTCCCACAGACCACAACCCCTTGCTACATTGCAAACCAGAGAGAGAGAGAGACACAGTGACACAGCAAGGACAGCAGCACACCACAGAAACGCACACATCACTACCACCACTACCACCACCACCACCACCAAACACCACCACCACCACCACCACCACCACCACCACCAAACACCGGCACCACAAACCCCCTGCACATTACACAACACACACCGCACCAGCACCACAAACATCATGGCACCACAAAGAATGCCCAAGTTCACGCCCATGGAGCTGACGGTCATGGTCGACGAGATCATCAAGGTGTACCCACAAATCTATGGGAACATGGTCTAGCACACACCACTAGCCACCAGAAACAGAATGTGGAACCGGATCGTAGACCAGGTCAATGCAGTCGGGACCCTGCCCAGGAACAGAGTCGAGATCAACAAACGTTGGAATGACGTAAAGAGCCTGGTCAAGAAGAAGGAGGGCAAAAACAGAGAGCTGGCTGCCGTCACTGGCGGAGGGAATCCCGCGCTCTTTAAGACCTTCAAAGCGTGGGAGGAGAAGGTGCGAGTCGTAATCCATCCGGAGATCCTCGCCGGATTAGCAGGGGGAGTGGAGGCTGGTAAGTACAAACTAATGTATACCAGCACACCGCTATGTACTCACATGCACTACCACCATGCCACAGCTCCCAGGGACAAACACCCCCATGTCCAGCACACAATACACAACACATCACACACACATGCAACAGACACTACCACACACAGCCCAAACAGAACAACTGTAAGATGCGTGGGGACATGTGTACACTAAGCCAGCCACGTAACCACCAACAGGTCCCCAAATATGCCAGAAGCGCCACAACGAGCACCCACCACACCCATGTGTCCGCCACAGCTGCACTAACCGACAAGTAACAGGTAAGTGGCAGGAACACAAAGTGCAGTGGGTGGGACGGTGGACAGCCCAAGTACAACACACACCAGGCCCCAGTCCCACAGCACAGCAAGGAGGAGCATCCCCCACACCCCACAGCCACGTGTCAGCCACCGCAGTGCACAACGACAGCCGAAAGGCAGACATCACGGTCCACAGCAATCGGTGTCAGTGGGTATCCAGCCACCCCCACGACCCACAACACCCTCCCACCCCCACAGACCTGCAACATGGAGCACCCCCGCTTAGAGCCATGTGGCATCCAGTACAGTGCACGCACGAACAACTTGCAGGTGGGAAACTGGACAGGGCTGGATTACTGGAGGCATGAGGACCATAACACGACCAACACATGGGACATGTCACGTAGCAGACGAACACGCAGCACCGCCCACCGTCACGAACAAGTGAACAATGTGCACACGGACATGAACAACAGACTCACACCCCACATGACCCATCACAGACATAGCAACACCCAAGGAGCCACGTCTGCATGCACAAGCCACACTGAATATAGTACCACACGGCAGCCACTGTGCAACTCATCACACACAACCGAAACACCATTGAAGTCCTGTCCATGTAGCCCCAACTGCCTGTCAACCACACACCCCACAACTACGCCTATGTAAGACAAACAACACTAGACGCAACAGAGCGGAACAACATAAATGCACACGAACACCACTGAACCCATCAAACACACAGACACACCATGCACAAACAACATACCATCCATCCCATCCGTCAGCCCCAGTCTCATGAAAGGCATGTCATCCGCACAGCTGCCACACATACAGCAGTCACGCTAAGATACATGCCCATGACCAACCATGTGCCAGAAGTCAATGAAGTGCACGACACACTGTGAGCAACAACACACAACATGGGCCACCCCCCGAGCACTGCAGTGATGCACATGGCACAGGGCAGCACGCACACCAAGGAGATGGGACAACTGCAATACGTTGGCTGGCACACAACCATCACTCACTCATAACGATGCGTCCAATGCCATGTCCAGTAATCACAACAGACAGCAAATATGCAGGCCATGTCAAGCATGCACACACCTCAAACCATGCACTGTCATGCTGCCACAACACATGACACGTTCGGCACCCATGGCTCACAGCATGTACCCCAAAAGCATATTCCCTCCCAAATGCGAATCTGGGGCATGGCCCCCATGTTGCCATATGCGTTCCTAAGCGTTCCATTTGAACCCCAAAAGCATATTCCCTCCCAAATGCGAATCTGGGGCATGGCCCCCATGTTGCCATATGCGTTCCTAAGCGTTCCATTTGAACCCCAAAAGCATATTCCCTCCCAAATGCGAATCTGGGGCATGGCCCCCATGTTGCCATATGCGTTCCTAAGCGTTCCATTTGAACCCCAAAAGCATATTCCCTCCCAAATGCGAATCTGGGGCATGGCCCCCATGTTGCCATATGCGTTCCTAAGCGTTCCATTTGAACCCCAAAAGCATATTCCATCCCAAATGCGAATCTGGGGCATGGCCCCCATGTTGCCATATGCGTTCCTAAGCATTCCATTTGAACCCCAAAAGCAAAGTACAAACCAGACCCAGGATGGGCCAGGAGCCCGCATACACCAGAGTCACAATAAGTAGGGGCACAGCAACACACCCATCGGCATGGCTAATCCGTCCCATGCCACATGTGCACAGCACACAGTCCCATTGCCAAGCACACACAACTACAGATGCTACAGCCACACACACGCCTCCGGGAAACCCATGTACGAGATTGCACGAACTGTCAATGTCAGACGACAAATACATACTTCGCCAGGTGCAACACAATAACAAATCTCATTCTCTCCACAGGTGACGAACTGCTGGATGCTGGGGATGGAGCCAGCAGCCAGCACAGCCAGCCTACAAGCCCCCAACGAGGACACACGGATCTGGAGGATCTGTCCTCCTCTTCGGACACGGACAACCAAGCAGGCCCATCTGGTGTGGCAGGGCCCAGCCGCTCCCCAGGACCCCTCCTACCCACCAACCCATCATCCAGGGCTGCTGAACATTCACAGCCCCCTGCTGCCACTGTCGTTGCGGCCACACCCACGGTCATTGTGGCCACTACCACTGCCGCAACCGCCACCATCGCCGCACCGACCACCACCGCCGCCACCACCGCCACGTCTTCGCTGGCACCAGCCCCAGCGCAGGTGGTGGCCCGGACGACTGGATCCACCCTGGGAGCCACAGCGAGGACCGTGGTGAGCAATGTGGCTAGTGGGCAGGCCGGTGGCAGCAGGACTGGTAGGAGGAGCAGGGTCAGGGAAACGCCAGCCTCCCCTGGGAGCCATGCCCTGCCTCACATGGCCAGAGTCCTTGGGGCCTATGAAGAGGCCCAAGGACAATGGGTCCGGTCTGCCTCAGACACGCGTGAGGTGCTGGGGGTGTTGAGGTCCATGGACGCCCGTATGGGCCAAATCGTGGACCTCATGGGACAGCTGGTGGTGGCGGTGAGGTCACAGCCAGGGACAGCAGCTCCCCTCCGCCACCACCTGCCGGGGCGCAGGGTGGAGCAGCAGTGTCCAGTTCCCCTGCGTCCACAGCCAGTGATCACACCTCAACCACCAGCATGTCGCAAGCAGGCACCCCCTCGCAAACGTGGAAGGGGCCGTCCGAAGAGGAAACAGATCTCCCGGGAGGACTTCGCACGCTCCAGTCGCAAGTGAGGCAGCCAGCCAGCCTTCCGCCAGCCTTCCTTGACCAGCCACTGCATTGACTTGGACTACGATCCCACTCCACACAGCCATCTGGATGGCATGTGTGTGTTGGACTATGGACATAGAACCAGTGGGTACACCCTGATCATCACGCAGCCATGACCGACAGCTCATTGTCACTGCACGCACCACTTTTGTCATCACCTTACACACAATCACATGTCACAGTTTGTAATAAATGCACCTTTTTCACTAACTGCTGTTTGTGCCATGTGTCTTATTTGTACGGAATACAACGGCCACCTTGGGCGGAAAGGCACCTGATGCGTGGCATGGCATTTGAATCCGGAGGGCCTGTAGGGACCTAGGGGTGGGAGACAGAACAGGAGCACATTCAATGAGTGTGTCACACCCATCACACAGTACATGTCAACAACTACAAGCAATGTACACACATCGCACAGAGCAATAGGGCACAATGCCACAGCCACCAACAGTGGCATACTACCCTGGCCATGGAGCGTTGACACACAGCACGCAGTGAACAAACGGCCACCCTGACACAGCACACACACACCTGCACAGATACAGCCACATCAGCCGTCGTACATGGACACTCACCGTCAAGTGAAGTAGCGGGCGATGAGCTGCTGCCGCACATTACCAGCTTCCTCCTCTCCGCTGTCCTCCTCACTCGAGCTGTCCTGGTCTGCGGGCTGGGGCCCTGGTTGATCTCCGTCATCCACGATGAGGGGGATCTGCTTCCGAATGGCCAGATTGTGCAGCATGCAGCACGCCACCACTATCCGGCACACCTTCTGTGGGGAGTACGCCAGCGCACCCTCGGTGCGGTCCAGGCACCTGAACCTGGACTTGAGGAGGCCAAAGGTACGCTCGACCACACGTCTGGTCCTCCCATGTGCCTCATTGTAGCGATCGTCTGCTGGGGTGCGAGGATTCCTCAATGGACTGAGCAGCCATGCCCCATTCGGATACGCAGAGTCACCTGGGTGTGAGGGACACAGAGAACCGTTGCTAATCCAACTGGACAGGGGACAGCATCGCACAGCCAGCACGCTACACCACTCCACATACTCACTGACAATACAGGCACGATCCTGTTGCATATTGGACATCAGTCGTGGCAAGATGCTGTTGCGCATTATGTGTGCGTCATGGGCCGAGCCTGGGAACTTTGCACACATGTGGGTGATCACCATGTCCGCAAGGCACACCACTTGCACATTCAGGGAGTGCGTGTGCTTCCTGTTGCGGTACAGGTGCTCAGTGGCCTGTGGTGGAACAAGGCCGACATGTGTGCAGTCAATGGCTCCAACGACGTGTGGGATTCTGCCAAGGGCATAGAATGCACCCTTCACTGCCGCCAATTCACGAGCCCTGGGGAAGCGGATGTACCTGTTCCGGTACAGCATCATGGCTGCCAGTACATCCCTCAGCACCTTGCTGAACATGGGCTGGGACATCCCTCCTCCAATGCCCACTGTGTGCTGGAATGACCCAGTGGCGAAGAAATGCATGGCGGCCATCACCTTAGCCGTGGGGGTGACAGCAGTCGGATACACCCTGCGGGGACGGAGATGGGGTTCTAACATGGCACACAGTCGATGCAGGGTTGGCCTGTCCAGCCGAAACGTCCTAATAACCTCTGTATCGTCCATGTCCGCCAGCAATTGGTATGGGCGGTCAATGTTCGGTCTCCGCCTAGGGACAATGGCAGAGGACACATGTCAAAGCAACACGACACATAGCAATTTCGCATACACATCACTGACATGACTGAGTAAGCACAGGAGCCACAGCCCAGCTGTCAAGCTGGGACGGCACGGCCACAATACACTTACACAGGTCTCCCAACAATGGCAATGGCTAGTGATACAAACCACTGCCATGTGCATGCACATGGGGATCCAGGCCCCAATGACTTGCGGGGCGTGCTGATGGGGACTGACTGCATATCCGTCAAGCGGCAACGCCACGGCAACATGAATGTCTGCTGAGCATGGAACTGCTTCCGCGGCTGGATGAGTATGGCACACGACGACGACGATGTGGGCAGAGGCTGAGCGGCCAAAACAAGTGGGACCTGTGGCACGAGGGGATATGAGACAGTAGTAGGTGTCAGCACTGCACCCTATGTACAGCACTGTACGGATCACACCTCCCGAAACATTGACAGGTGTCCACATTGACAGCCCCATGCCAAGACGGCTGTGTGCTTGCAGTCACACGTCACAGGTGAGAGGTTACATTGCACGTGCCAGGTGGCAGTCGTACATAGTGGGAGCTGGCATGTGTGTGCATGTGTCTCCTGTTCAGGATCCACCAGATGGGCGCTGACTCTGTACTGACCATTGGACACAGCATGTTCCGTGGAAGGCTTGTGTGTGTGGGATGGTGGCACTGGATGTGCCGCCGTTGGGTGGGGGCCATGCACAGGGCGGGTACGTCGATGATTGCGCATTGTTGGTCACGGTGGGTGCACCCACTAAGATGTGTTGCCCTGTGTTCAATTCCTATGTCCGCATGATGATGGACTGTAGATGCGGGCAGACTACACATTGGTCGATGTGCTGTCTATATGCATGTGCCTTCACACCAGGCACAGCTGCCCCTGCACATGTGACCCCTGCTGGACTCGCTGCTGGGTCTGTGGAGCTGATGCACCTTCTGCGCGTGGGGCGGGCAGCTCTCCTCACTTCCCTCATTGCGCATGTCATGACTTTGCCGCAGGTGACATGGATCATGGAGGGCCCACATGTACGCGTGGGTAGGCTACACATGATTGTACACTGGTCGCCACCCCCAGTCAGTGTTTCGAATGGGAAGGTTGTCGTGCTGGTGGTATGTTCGATGTGGCGGATGGGCGGGCCTAGGTGCGGGCTTACATTCCGGACATGGGGGTAGTTGTATTGGCGACTAGTTGCAGTACACACGGGACACGTCTCTTCCTTTCCACATCTGGGTCATCCCTTGTACTAACTGACAGTGATACAGTCATCTTCGCCCCAGCCCTCATGTCCTCCCCTCGCTCCCCCAATATGCATGCTCACCTGCGAGGCTAGCGCTTGCACAGGCAGCCCCAAGCTCGCACCAGAGAGGGCAAGGAGTGTATGTGTGGGTCCAGTTGCACGAGTGGGCTGTCTCAGGGTATGATGTGTCGCGGGACGCCGTCCACCTGCGTGGTGCCCCAAATGGTGACCCGGCCTGCATGGACTATGCATCACAGTCTTCGCCTTCCGGATCCGCCACCTGCGACACCCAGTGGCTGTGGCTGCCCTTGCGGCCAGGCCGCGTCCGTCTGTGGCTGATGGCCCACACAGTCACTCTTTGGCCTCTCTGGGGAGGGCTCGGGGGTGGTGGCGCACGCGCTTGCACTTAGTCGCAATGGCATGTGGCGTGGTTGGTATGATGGGCAATGGATGGGATGGTGCGAGCCACCTCCCGTGACGTCAGTGCTGCTCGTGCTGTGGTGCGTCCCCCTACACTTCCATGTGACTTGTGCCATGCTAGACGTTGAGGTTCTATTGCCTGCGTGATATGACCAGGAGGAGCGCGAGGAGACCTCTCACACACCATGCTTCACTGCCATCCCGTGCCCTGTATCGCCTGTGCGGATTGACTATGTTGGGGTTACACCTGGTCGACTGGGGCTGTGTGTGCCTTGTCAGGGGCATGGCGGGCGCACAACAGGATCCAGCTTGTCCACAGAGGGTGGGCTGAGGTGCGCCTGGTACCGCTTTGTACGTGTGCCCGGCTGCTGTGCACACACGTGTTCACTCCCCCCGACAGGTGTCCTCTCACAATGCCCAGGGAAGCGGTGGTGTACTGTTCATGACCCCTCCCAACACGGCGTGCTCCAACTTGGCATGTGCGCATCTACCCGTCGCACCCACCCACCTGAGCACTGCGTCCATACGACTTCACACGACACATGTGTGTCTTCCACAGTAGTGCTACTCATTTGCGTTGACATCCAATACCAGTGGACTACATGGTCATGTCACGACTGCCGTGTACTTCACATACTCTCATCCTCTCTCATTCGTACTTGTGAAATGAGTCAGTGGAGACAGTTTTGGTTTCAAACATTATATTGAGTCTTCTGTCCTCTGTGATGCAGTATAGTGGACACTACTGGCAGCGGGATACATGTTGAGGATATACTGAGCATGATTGCAAATGGGATAGGGTGTGGGGTTACATGTGATTGGCTGTTGCATGTGGGATGTGGGCTTCAGAGTGACATCTGCTTGGCCAAGGCTGTGCTAATGTACATTTACGTATAGCTGCGGAGCTGCGGACTTTGACACAGACGGTATACATGTAGCCTACCAGACCGCTTGGCATCATGGGCACAGTCCATCTCAGTTCCATGTGACAGGTTTGCTGCGGTTGTTCCTCATGCACGCGTGCATGTGAGATGACATCAGGGCATGTGCTTGCGTGCATGCAGCGGCGTGCCACTTGTTGTTGCACTGTGGTGGTTACTGGACATGTCACAGTCACTGGGGTCGTGTTGTTGTTGTATGCACTTGTCGTCCATGCAAAGGTCCTGGTATGGGATTCCCGGGGCGGGGGTGGAAGGGGTGCAGCACCCACAGACTCCAGGCGACCTATTCATGTCCACTGAGCGGTGTGTGTGTCCATGGGCGCTGGATCCATGTCGTGTCCTGGTTGTTCGTGCAGTTCCGTCCATGTGGGTGCGATACACAGAGCCCATGCCACTGCCTCCCACGATGCATGCGGTGTTCCTGGATGTGATGGGGAACAGTGTGCATGTCCCGGTCATATCCGATGTCATGGCGATGTCGTTGATGGTGTGGTTACAGTTGCCGGTCGTTTGGTATGGCTGTTGTGGTGGTGACTGGCCAGTCCGTGCGGAAGCTAAGCATGGGTGCGGGGTTGGACATCATAGGTCACTCGGGGAACCTGCGTTGTGGTCCGACGTATTTACAGGTTGTCAGGTATGCGATGCCGTCCAGCAGGGCTTCCATGTCATTGGTGGTGTACATGTTTGCCAGCCAATGAAGCGGATGGTGGCTGTCAAGGTGTTGTTCGTAGGATGTCCCTTGGAGGACCATGATGGGGCATGCTGGGTGACATTCGATGTAGCTGTTATCGATGATCCGTCGTGTGGAGGCACAGTGGTCCCATTTCAGTGCGGGTGCGATGTTGGCCACATACGCCATGCCCCCATAGGCAGAGCAGGCCCTGTCGTGTGCGTCCAGAGGGAGGAGTAGTGGTAGCAGGTCCGCCTTCAGACATGCCGGGTTGGAGAGGCATATCTCGACGGGATGCTGGTAGGGACACCTCCGACAGTAGAAGACGGGCATGACGCAGCTGAACAATGTGATGCGGTAAGTCAGTCGGTAACTTACGTTCAGCAGGGACAGGAGATCGCATCCCAATGTATGGCACAGGTTGGTTTTGTACAGCTTGAGCTGTTCGGCGTAGTTGGGTAGGTGTGTTGCGGTTGCCATTTCGCAGCGGTTCGTTGAGGTGGCGTGCTCCGGCTGTGTGTGCAGTCTGCAATGTGCACGCTCCGGGGTTGCTGTGAGCTCTGTGTAGTCGTAGGGAGACAGGACTTGTGTTCTGTTGGCTTGTTTGGAGGACACGGGCCCTCTTCCCACATGCTTCTCAGACAGTTCAAGGTCAGTGCTGTGTGACTCCTTCCAATTAACTTGCATGTGGCCGACATGGGGGAGTGTTTTCTTCTTTCTTCCCCGTCCGTTGTGTGCTTCTGTGATATGCGCTATCTGTCCTGTGGTCGGTCTCCTCGGCATGCCTGTGTTGGTCTATTCTTGGACAATGGCTGTATTCACCGGCTTCTGTCGTAGGGCTGTGGTTTCGGAGTTGGAATGGAAGGTCATTCAGTGCTGTCTGCTCTCCCTTGTGTGGGCGGCAGGCTGCCTTTCCGCTCTGCGTTGGGCCGTGTGTGTGAATGTTATTCTTGGGCCACCTGTTGTCGGTCCCCGGGCTCTTTGGTGTTCCGTTTTATATGTCTTGTTCATATGTGCAGGGTGGTATGGGTGTTTCTGTGTGGTACTGGCGTTCCTCTTCCCGAAGGGGCCCTGCTTCTCCTAGTTGGTGTTGCCGCCGCTGTGTGCTACGCCATGTTTGTTACACTGGGGTGTGTCCTGCTGTTGCGTGTCTTCACTGATATGTGTGCGTCGGTTGTGTGGCGTTGGGTGTTGTCCGTGAATTGGGCGTTGAGGACATGTCTGTGGCCGGCCTGTCACGTGTCATGTGCGTTCGGGGTGGGGCTGATGTGTGTGCTGCTTGGTTGTGTCCCTGTGTCTGTGTGCGACGCATGCATGGCGCTGCGGTTGGCCTCTGCGTTGTGCGCATGTGTGGCGGCGTCATCAGCGCTTTGGGGCCGTGACGGGGTGGTTGGTTCCTAGTCCCAGGTGGTGTGTACACATGTGTTCTGCGATGTTACGATTTGGCCTGTGTGTCATATGTGGATGCGATGGTGGATGTGTAGTGTACACGCGCTGGTGGGGGGTTGTCCGCTTTTTCCGCCCTTGCACTGTGTGCGCTGTTTGCGTGCACTTGTTGTGTGTGTGCCTACCTGCGTCTCCGCGGTACGTTGCGTCCTTGGTGGTGCATCAGCAGGAGCATGGGGACGGCCTGCAGTGCTGGATTCATGCTCGGGGGAACCGCTTCTTCGTTGTCCGTGCTCGGCGTCCGTGTTACCGCTTCGGTTTGTCGTACGGTATCTCTTGGCCGTGGGAGCCGTTTGTTTGCGGCATCGTAATTTATGCGCCGGGCGGGACGTGTTTCGTCGGACGGTGTGTGTCAGTTAGGCTGCGCCGCTACGTGTACGGGCGCACTTTGATGGCGGACGGTGTTGCTGGCTTGCCGGCGGTGTTTGGCCTACTTTTCGCATCGTAATTGGGCGGGCGTGTGGACTGCTGCGTGCCGGCGGTAACTGGTGGTTTTTGCATCCGCCAGCACGGCGGTTGTGCTTCCGCCCGACATCGTAATGGGCCCCATAGTCGTTAAAAATATCGAAAGTAAGGTAAGTAATATCGATTGTTAAAATATGAAGTACATAATATAGGCATTAAAAAATATCGAATTTTTAATAATATCGAATTTTTTCTAAGTGTATTGTATGTTAGTATATGTGTTAAAAGTGTATATTAGTTGTTGTAATGTATGTTTAATTTTTTAAAAGCAATGAATTTTATGTTATTTAATTTTTGCGTAATTTAATTCTGTAGCGGGTAGTGGGTTTATAGGGGAATAGGGTGGGAAGTAATTTAATTAAAATTAAGTACATATTAATAAATATTAATTGGTATTGATAATTAATTTATTGTTAATTAATTATTAATTGGTAATTAAAATGTATTAATTAGTATTTTTTTTTAATTGATTAATTGGTCATTATGTTAATTCTATTAATTAAATAGTTGTAGCGGGATGTGGGTTTATAGGGGAATAGGGTGGGAAGTAATTTAATTAAAATTAAGTACATATTAATAAATAATAATTGGTATTGATAATTAATTTATTGTAAATTAATTATTAATTGGTAATTAAATTTTATTAATTAGTATTTTCTTTTTAATTGATTAATTGGTAATTATGTTAATTCTATTAATTAAATAGTTGTAGCGGGATGTGGGTTTATAGGGGAATAGGGTGGGAAGTAATTTAATTAAAATTAAGTACATATTAATAAATAATAATTGGTATTGATAATTAATTTATTGTAAATTAATTATTAATTGGTAATTAAATTTTATTAATTAGTATTTTCTTTTTAATTGATTAATTGGTAATTATGTTAATTCTATTAATTAAATACTTGTAGCGTGATGTGGGTTTATAGGGGAATAGGGTGGGAAGTAATTTAATTGAAATTAAGTACATATTAATAAATATTAATTGGTATTGATAATTAATTTATTGTAAATTAATTATTAATTGGTAATTAAATTTTATTAATTGGTAATTATTTTTTTTAAATTGATTAATTGGTAATTATGTTAATTCTATTAATTAAATAGTTGTAGCGGGATGTGGGTTCATAGGGGAATAGGGTGGGAAGTAATTTAATTGAAATTAAGTACATATTAATTAATATTAATTGGTATTGATAATTAATTAATTGTTAATTAATTATTAATTGGTAAATACATTTTATTAATTGGTAATTATTTTTTTTACATTGATTCATTGGTAATTATGTTATTTCTATTAATTAAATATTTGTAGCGGGATGTGGGTTTATAGGGGAATGTGGGAGGAAGTAATTTAATTGTAATTAGTTAATTATAGAAAATACTTTTTTGTATTGATACTTAATTTACTGATAATTAAATATTAATTGGTATTTATTTAAATATTTATACAAATCTGGTAATGATTATTAATTGGTTGTTAATGATTTATTAATAGGTAATTAATTTTTAATAAATAATATGTATTGTATTTATATTAAATTAATTATTAAACATTTTGTAATTGGTAATTAGTGTTATTAATAATATTTATTAGTATTGATAATTAATAATTTTTTAGTAAAATATTAAAATATTACTTTCCCTACTGTTGCATTCACTGGAGTGGGAATAGTAATTTTAACCCTCCCGCTATCCTACCCTGTCCCTACTGTTGCACTCTCTGGAGTGGAAATAGTAATTATTACCCCTACGCTATCCAACGCTTTCCCTACTGTTGCACTCACTGGAGTGGGAATAGTAATTTTAACCCTCCCGCTATCCAACCATTTCCCTACCGTTGCACTCTCTGGAGTGGGAATAGTAATTTTTACCCCTACGCTATCCAACACTTTCCCTACTGTTGCACTCACTGGAGTGGGAATAGTAATTTTTACCCTCCCGCTATCCAACACTTTCCCTAATGTTGCACTCACTGGAGTGTGAATAGTAAATTTTACCCCTACGCTATCCAACGGTTTCCCTACTGTTGCACTCACTGGAGTGGGAATAGTAATTTTTACCCCTTTGCTATCCAACGCTTTCCCTACTGTTGCACTCACTGGAGTGGGAATAGTAATTTTTACCCTCCCGCTATCCAACGCATTCCCTACTGTTGCACTCTCTGGAGTGGGAATAGTCATTTTTACCTCTACGCTATCCAACGCTTTCCCTACTGTCGCACTCTTTGGAGTGGGAATAGTACATTTTACCCTCCCGCTATCCTACGCTAAAAGTAGTGATTATTATTGTATATTATTACGTTAATATATGTATGTATTAAAAAATAAAAATGTATGTATATTTTTTTTACTTAAAATAATTATTTATTAATTTTAAAGTAATTTAACTAATTTTAAGTATGTTTTACTCTATTTTATTTATTATTTCATTAATTTTACATTACTTTTAACAGATTTATAAAATGCGATATTTTGACTAACTATATTTTTAACGACGATATTTTGGATTCGATATTTTTGTACTTACCTGTTTGGAGATAGGGAGTCGATATTTTGTCCACGATATTTTGTCTACTCGATATTTGTGAGATTGATATTTTGTCAGTGATCCATGCCCAGGTATCAGCCATAATACTAGCTAACATTAAGGGGGAAGCAGCTTCAGTGGCTATCCGCCAACGCCTAAGGGAGTTCAGTCCTTTAGAACAAGAACACGAACTACCGAAAATAATTGAAACTGCGTATGCAGAATTAGGCAGAGACAGTTTGGGTGGGAAAGCTTTAAAACCACAACTGATGGGCAGTCCTGAAAAGGACACTTCTAAGCAGACACCTGTTTCATCAAAGAAAAAGTGGGACAATAAAAAAACAACAAAAGTTTAAAGGAAACAGATCTCAATCCAGAGGAGCCCTCCGAAAAGAGGTATAACCTTAGGAATAGGGATAATATTAGGAAACCTGACAGGTATCAGGATACTCATACACGTTCCTCTCGTTCCTTTCAGGGTTCATCGAAAAACTCAGAGAGGGGAGGACGGTCAGACAGACAAGAAGAGCGTACAAAGTCCAGAGACAAGCAGCACGCTCAAGATTACACTTCTAAAAAAGAAGAGAAACCAAAGCAAAAGCCACAGTTCAAAAAGTAGAAGGTTGCAGGTCTAAAGATCAGACATGCCCAGAATTCTGAGGACTCGACTACTGGACGGGGAATGGGCTCTGACGATGCTAGACAGTGCGGCAGAAGTAACAATAGCTCACCAGAACCTGATGGAAGTTCTGGTGACAGCAGACTTGAATGATTATATCACGGTGGAAACACCTGATACTAGGGTAAGTGTCCCACATAAGTTATATGAAATAACACTCCAAATGGAGGGGGACAAATGTAGGACAGTTAAAGGTCTCTTTTGGGAGAACTTGTCGTTTGGCTACGATATTTTATTAGCTGAACAAGATTGGCCGCCAGCATTCGTCATGGATTGCCCTAAGGAAGAAACAGTAATTTTACCGGCATTCTCAGACCATATTCCCAGGCACCTACAACACACATATGCGCAGGAGTGGGCGGTAGCCCAAGCACCTGCATTATACAAAAACCATGTTGGATGGGATGAGGATTCAACCCACCACATAATTCCTTTAAAAAATACTCCAACTGCACAGAGGCAGTATCTAATAAAGCAAGAAGCTAAAAAACAGGTCAGGGAGATCTTAGATCAACTTGAATACCAAGGGGTGATCGAAAATAGCACCTCATCAATGAACAATCCTTTGTTTCCGGTCATTAAACCTGACAATTCATATTGGTTAGTTTTAGATTATAGACATTTAAACACTTGCACTAAGACATTTGCAGTCCAAAATGCACACATGTTAATGAATAACATTGTGCGGAAAAAATATAAAACGACACTTGATATCTCAAATGGATTTTTCTGCCAAAATATAGCGCCTGAAAGCAGGTATCTAACAGCATTCTCAGCGCTAGAGTCCCAGGGTCAATTTTGTCGACTCCCTCAGGGGTATAAGAACAGCCCAGGGTTGTTTTCGGCTAGAGTAACTAAAAGGCCCATTACGATACCCGGCGTAAAAAAATCCGCCAGGCATGAAAGCGGCAAAAATCCGCCCGCACACACCGTCTGAACACCGACCACGCCATTACGATTACACAAACCGAAAACCGCCATCGGCGGAAAAACCACACAAGATACCGCCCGCCCTCGTCCGAGTCAGAGTCAAACCGCCCGCCACGGACGGAAACACGCATGACAACACAAAACCGCCCGCCCTCACGGCCGACACACCGCACGTGAAATTACGATCGCACCGCCATGAGCACAGGTAAACCACAAATATACCGCCCGCCAGCGCAAACAACGCCGATGAGAATTGACACGGCAGAAGCCATGGCGCCCACGTCCCTGCACAGACACAATCCGGTGACAAAAACAATCGCACACAACATGGCCAACAAGTCCACACAGCAAAGCACGCACAAATACACAAGCACAGTACACATCCCGAAAACACCCCCCCCCTGGACAAACAAAAAATACAAAGGCCAGAACACCAGACACAACACACCTGAAAACAACAGACCATGAGGACACACCCACATAGGTAAGTACAAAAGCAGCACTCCCACAGACCACAACCCCTTGCAACATTGCAAACTAGAGAGGAGAGGAGAGGACACAGTGACACAGCAAGGACAGCAGCACACCACAGAAACGCACACATCACCACCACCACCACCACCACCACCAAACACCGGCACCACAAACCCCCTGCACATTACACAACACACACCGCACCAGCACCACAAACACCATGGCACCACAAAGAATGCCCAAGTTCACGCCCATTGAGCTGACGGTCATGGTCGACGAGATCATCAAGGTGCACCCACAAATCTATGGAAACCTGGTCCAGCACACACCACTAGCCACCAGAAACAGAATGTGGAACCGGATCGTAGACCAGGTCAATGCAGTCAGGACCCTGCCCAGGAACAGAGTTGAAATCAACAAACGGTGGAATGACGTCAAGAGCCTGGTCAAGAAGAAGGAGAGCAAGAACAGAGAGCTGGCTGCCGTCACTGGCGGAGGGAATCCCGCGCTCTTCAAGACCTTCAAAGCGTGGGAGGAGAAGGTGCGAGTCATTATACATCCGGAGATCCTCGCCGGATTAGCAGGGGGAGTGGAGGCTGGTAAGTACAAACTAATGTATACCAGCACACCGCTATGTACTCACATGCACTACCACCATGCCACAGCTCCCAGGGACAAACACCCCCATGTCCAGCACACAATACACAACACATCACACACACATGCAACAGACACCACCACACACAGCCCAAACCTAACAACTGTAAGATACGTGGGGGCATGTGTACACTCAGCCAGCCACGTAACCACCAACAGGTCCCCAAGTATGCCAGAAGCGCCACAACGAGCACCCACCACACCCATGTGTCCGCCATAGATGCACTAACCGACAAGTAACAGGTAAGTGGCAGGAACACAAAGTGCAGTGGGTGGGAGGGTGGACAGCTCAAGTACAACACACACCAGGCCCCTAGTCCCACAGCACAGCAAGGAGGAGCATCCCCCACACCCCACACCCACGTGTCAGCCACCGCAGTGCACACCGACAGCCGAAAAGGTAGACATCACGGTCCACAACAATCGGTGTCAGTGGGTGTCCAGCCATCACCACGACCCACAACACCGCCCCCACCCCCACAGACCTGCAACATGGAGCACCCCCGCTTAGAACCATGTGGCATCCAGTACAGTGCACGCACGAACAACCTGCAGGTGGGAAACTGGACAGGGCTGGATTACTGGAGGCATGAGGACCGTAACACGACCAACACATGGGACATGTCACGTAGCAGACGAACACGCAGCACCGCCCACTGTCACGAACAAGTGAACAATGTGCACACGGACATGAACCACAGACTCACACCCCACATGACCCATCACAGACACAGCAACACCCAAGGAGCCACGTCTGCATGCACAAGCCACACTGAATATAGTACCACACGGCAGCCACTGTGCAACCCATCACACACAACCGAAACACCATTGAAGTCCTGTCCATGTAGCCCCTACTGCCTGTCAACCACACACCCCACAACTACGCCTATGTAAGACAAACAACACTAGACGCAACAGAGCGGAACAACATAAATGCACACGAACACCACTGAACCCATCAAACACACAGACACACCATGCACATACAACATACCATCCATCCCATCCGTCAGCCCCAGTCTCATGAAAGGCATGTCATCCACACAGCTGCCACACATACAGCAGTCACGCTAAGAGACATGCCCATGACCAACCATGTGCCAGAAGTCAATGAAGCGCACGCCACACTGTGAGCAACAACACACAACATGGGCAACACCCCCCGCGCACTGCAGTGATGCACATGGCACAGGGCAGCACGCACACCAAGGAGATGGGACAACTGCAATACGTCGGGTGGCACACAACCATCACTCACTCATAACGACCGCGTCCAATGCCATGTCCAGTAATCACAACAGACAGCAAATATGCAGGGCATGTCAGGCATGCACACACCTCAGACCATGCACTGTCATGCTGCCACAACACATGTCACGTTCGGCACCCATGGCTCACAGCATGTACCCCAAAAGCATATTCCATCCCAAATGCGTTTCCGGGGCATGCCCCCATGTTGCCATATGCGTTCCTAAGAGTCCCATTTGAACACCAAAAGCATATTCCATCCCAAATGCGTTCCTGGGGCATGACCCCCATGTTGCCAAATGCGTTCCTAAGCCGCTCCATATGCACCCCAAAAGCAAAGTACAAACCAGACCCAGGATGGGCCTGGAGCCCGCATACACCAGAGTCACAATAAGTAGGAGCACAGCAACACACCCATCGGCATAGCCAATCCGTCCCATGCCACATGTGCACAGCACACAGTCCCATTGCCAAGCACACACAACAACAGATTGTACAGCCACACACCCGCCTCCGGGACACACGTGCACGAGAGTGCACGAACGGAGAATGTCAGACAACCAATACAGACTTCGCCAGGTGCAACACAATAACAAATCTCATTCTCTCCACAGGTGACGAACTGCTGGATGCTGGGGATGGAGACAGCAGCCAGCACAGCCAGCCTACAAGCCCCCAATGAGGACACACGGATGTGGAGGATCTGTCCTCCTCTTCGGACACGGACCACCAAGCAGGCCCATCTAGTGTGGCAGGGCCCAGCCGCTCCCCAGGACCCCTCCTACCCACCAACCCATCATCCAGGGCTGCTGAACATTCCCAGCCCCCTGCTGCCACTGTCGTTGCGGCCACACCCACGGTCATTGCGGCCACACCCACGGGCATTGCGCCCACACCCACGGTCATTGCGGCCACTACCACTGCCGCAACCGCCACCACGTCTTCGCTGGCCCCAGCCCCAGCGCAAGTGGTGGCCCGGACGACTGGATCCACCCTGGGAGCCAGGGCGAGGACCGTGGTGAGCAATGTGGCTAGTGGGCAGGGCCGGTGGCAGCAGGACTGGTAGGAGGAGCAGGGTCAGGGAAACGCCAGCCTCCCCTGGGAGCCATGCCCTGCCTCAAATGGCCAGAGTCCTTGGGGCCTATGAAGAGGCCCAAGGACAATGGGCCAGGTCAGCTACAGACACGCGTGAGGTGCTGGGGGTGCTGAGGTCCATGGACGCCCGTATGGGCCAACTCGTGGACCTCATGGGCCAGCTGGTGGTGGCGGTGAGGTCACAGCCAGGGACAGCAGCTCCCCTCCGCCACCACCTGCCGGGGCGCAGGCTCGAGCAGCAGTGTCCAGTTCCCCTGCGTCCACAGCCAGTGAGCACACCTCAACCACCAGCAGGTCGCAAGCAGGCACCCCCCCTCGCAAACGTGGAAGGGGCCGTCCGAAGCGGAAACAGATCTCCCGGGAGGACTTCGCACGCTCCAGACGCAAGTGAGGCAGTCAGCCAGCCTTCCTTGACCACCCACTGCATTGACTTGGACTACGATCCCACTCCACACAGCCATCTGGATGGCATGTGTGTGTTGGACTATGGACATAGAACCAGTGGGTACACCCTGAGCATCACGCAGCCATGACCGACAGCTCATTGTCACTGCACGCACCACTTCTGTCATCACCTTACACACAATCACGTCACAGTTTGAAATAAATGCACCTCTTCCACAAACTGCTGTCTGTGCCCTGTGTTTTAATTGTACGGAATACAACGGCCACCTTGAGCGGAACGGCACCTGATGCGTGGCATGGCAATGGAACCGGAGGGCCTGTAGGGACCTAGGGGTGGGAGACAGAACAGGAGCACATTCAATGAGTGTGTCACACACCCATCACACAGTACATGTCAACAACTACAAGCAATGTACACACATCGCACAGAGCAATAGGGCAAAATGCCACAGCCACCATCAGTGGCATACTAACACAGCACGCAGTGAACAAAAG